>JALGAY010000006.1:24663544-25863544 GCA_029207805.1 Tribolium confusum | reverse complement strand
ATGGTGGAGTACTCCAAGCTGTACGATGTTTCCTCTTGGTTTTCTTTTATCTGACAATTCGAGTATTATTTTGGGGTCACGACCAAGTGATATATGGGGTAGGCCCAACTGATCGCTGTTTATACCCCAATCCAAAACTTTCCCAAAAATGGTCAAAAACAGCAGTGTTTAGATCCACCAGCAAGATCTTTTGTGGTGTTGTCACTTAATGTTGAAATTGTGGATTTACTAGTGTTATACCATCAGAGCAAGATCTCTGAGTGACACCAAGAACTCTTTGGAGTAAAGACGGAACACTCCAAGCTGTACAATATGTCCTCCTGGTAGAATGAAAATTGGTTAACATTTGCGACCTACTGGATACCTCCTGACGATACTTTGCGGTCCATAATTCCTTCCTTGTACCAAAGTCTTTCCGATCCATCTTACAAAAGGCAAAGTATAGACTCTTGGTGCCAGTAAAGGTTTCAATTTCGGCAAAACTAACCCATTGAGGACAATTTCAATTCATTTTGCTGACTTAGCGACATCAACAACTTGATGCTGTGTAAGAAGTTTAACCAGAGATGAATCAATTTGATGGAAAGCCCTTGTACATGATCGTAGTGTGCTGGTATATTTGTCCAAAAGACCCGGAACTCTTTGAGGTAAAGACAAGCTGCACAATTTGTCTTTCCCGTTGAAATTTGGGCTGATTTCTGTATTAGATAATTCGGTTATTCGAGGTTATAGACATTATATGGGGTAGACTCAAATGACCTTTACTGTTTATAACTCAATGGAAGACTTCTTCATACGTGATCAAAAACAGTACTTGTTTAGTACCAACAGCGCGATCTTAAAGTCACAAGAAGACAGTCAAATGTGTCTCACAGCTTATGTTGGTCAAAGAATGGACTTTTTGTGGGAAGATCTTCATGGTAGCATAACCCAGACCTAACTTTCCAAACTAACATACCTAACTTTCCATACCTAATTATCTTCGCCAAAGGTCCAAAGAGGCATACCATCACTTGGGACACGAGCTGTATAGTTTACGCTGCAAGCAACTTGGCAATTTTGTTTCCTTCAAGACATCAAAGCCTGCTGTGGTATTTTTTTATTGCTAGTTTCCATAATCGCCATTTTGAAAAGTGAACAGTTTGCTGCACAAATCTCTTGTGGCAACAGTGCTATATTTGAATCTTCAAGCTACTTGGACTACTTGTTCGTTTTTAAAGCTGCAATCTGACGTGGTTTTCTTGACACTCAGGGTTACTATCGCCTAATTTTCCATAATCGCCATTTCCCCATGAGAAAACTTCGTTACTGTGATCATCTGAACCGATTGAAGATGCCAAAGACAGACAACAAAACCTTGGAGGCTTGAAATAACTCAGCGAATGTAGAACATCTGACCAATAAAGAATTTTTAAATTCTAACGAGTTTTTTAATTTTAAAAATACAGTAGTGGCTATTGAAAAGTGGGTTTCTTACTTTTTCTCCAAATTTTTTTGAATGTTTAGAACCTTTTTTAGCTGTGGTACGTCTTTCTGAAAAACATCTTGCAAATTGACAAATTTCTCGAAGATATTCTTCTATTTTTGTAGTGGTCGTTTACTGAATCTGTCTAGAATCTTCTTTTGCTTTTTTTATTTCTAGATTTCTACTTAACATTTTTGAAGCTCCTTTAGAATCGTTTTTTGTCTTTCTATAACCTTCTTTAGCTCTTCTTATTCTTCTAATCGTCGTTTCTCGAATTCTTCTTTTTCTTTTAATAGTCTCCCTCATATTCTTTCTTTTTCAAACTCCGTTTTTAAGCTCTTCCAAAATCGTTTGTGTTCTTCCAGAACCGTTTCTGACGTTCGAGAACCTTCTTTTATTGTTTTTTATTTTCTAACCGACGTTTTTCAACTTCTAGAGCTTTCTTTTGCTTTTTTTAATCGTTATTTCTCACGTTCTTTTTCTTCTAAACGCCGCACCGTTTATCAAGCTTTTTCAAGACCTTTTTTTCTTCTTCCAGAATTGTTTCTTGCACCTTTAGAACTCCTTCTTTCGTTTTTTTTTTATCCTAAAAGTAGTTTTCCCCGATAATTCTAAATTTCTATTTATAGTTTTTTATTTTTTTTCTAATTTCCTTAAATTTTTATGTTTTTTTCCAGCCTTAACTTTTCTTTGTTCTTTCTCTTCCAATCGTTGTTTTTTAAGCTCCTTTGGAACCGTCTTTTGTCCTTCTAGAACCTTCTTTAGCTCTTCTTTTTCTTTTAATTGTCGTCTTTTGTCTCGTCGTTTTTTTCAAATAGCTTGTTCTTCCAGAAATGTTTCTTCCATTTCGAGAACCTTCTTTTATTGTTCTTTACCTTCTAAACGACGTCTTTCAACGTCTTCTGGATTTTTTTGCTCCTTTAATCGTTGTTTCTTATATTTTTTTTTTCAAAAGCCTTTGTTCAAGCTTTTTCAGAATCTTGTTTTGTTTTTCCAGAATTGTTTCTTACATTTTTAGAACTCTCTCCTTTCGTTTTTTTTCCTCCTAAAAGCAGTTTTCCAAGATCATTCTAAATTTCTAGTTATAGTTTTTCATTTTTTTTCTAATTCCCTTATACTCTTCCGTTTTTTCTTCCAGCATTTACTTTTATTTTTTTCCTGTTTTTCTTTCTTATCCAATCGTTTATCAAGCTCTTTTAAAATCGACTTTTGTCTCTCAAGAACCTTCTTTAGTTCTTTTTTTCTTCTAATAGTCGTTTTTTAAATTTCCTTTTTTAACAGTTGTCGTCTCTTATATTTTTTTTCAAACGCCGTTTTTTAAGCGCTCACTATCTTTTTTTGTTCTTCCAGAATTGTTTCTTGCTTTTTTAGAACCTCTTCTTTTGTTGTTCGTTTTCTCCTAAAAGTAGTTTTCCTTTCTCTTCCAGCATCTTTTGTTCTTCTTTTTTTACAACTGTTGTTTCTACTCCTTTAGAGTCGCCTATTGTTCTTCTAGAACCTTCTTTAGTTCTTTTTTTTTCGCTAATTGTGCTTTCTTGAATTCATCTTTCTTTTTTAATTGCCATCTTTTATTTTCTTTTCTTCCAAACGCCGATTTTTAAGCTCTTCCAAAATTTTCTTTTGTTTCTTGCATTTTTAGAACCCCTCCTTTCGTTCTTCGTTTTCTCCTAAAAGTAGTTTCCCAAGACCTTTCTAGATTTTTAGTTATACTTTTTCTTTTTTTTTCTAATTTTCGTAGTCTTTCGTTTTTTCTTCCAGCATTTACTTTTTTTCTTGTTCTTTCTTTTTTAATCGTTTTTCACGCTCTTTGAGAATCGTCTTTTATTTTTCTAGAACCTTCTTTAGCTTTTTTTTCTTCTAATCGTCGTTTCTTAAATTCTTCTTTTTAACAATTGTCTCTTATATTCTTTTTTTCCAACGCCGTTTTTTAAGCGCTTTTAACATTTTTTTTTGTTCTTCCAGAATTGTTTTTTGCTTTTTTAGAAACTCTTCTTTCGTTCTTCGTTTTCTCCTAAAAGTAGTTTTCCGAGCTTTTCTTGATTTCTGATGATAGTTTTCTTTTTTTTTCTAATCCCTTTATACTCTTCCGTTTTTTCTGCCAGCATTTACTTGTTCTTCTTACTTTTCCAATCGTTGTTTTTCAAGCTCCCTTAGAATAGTGTTTAGAATAGTCTAGGAAAGTTTCTTTTGCTTTTCCTTTATTTCCAATTATAGTTTTTTCTTCTAATTCAATTATACTCTTTCTTTTTTCTTCCAACATCTTTTTTTGTTATTCTTTTTTTAACAACTGTTGTTTCAAGCTTTTTTAGAGTCGTCTTTTGTCCTTTTAGAACCTTTTTTAACTCTTTTTTTCTCTAATCGTGTTTTCTCTATTTCTTCTTTCTCTTTTAATTACCGTCTCTCATTTTCTTTTCTTTAAAACGCCGATTTTTAAGCTCTTCTAAAACCTTCTTTTGTTTTTAAAGAATTGTTTCTTGCATTCTTAGAACTCCTTCTTTTGTTCCGAGATCTTTCTAGATTTCTAGTTATAGTTTTTAATTTTTTTTCTAATATCGCTTTTTCATCCAGCATTTATTTTTTTTTTCTTGCTCTTCATTCTTTTCCAAGCGTTCTTTTTCAAGCTCCTTTATAATAGAGTGTAGAATAGTCTATAAAAGTTCTTCTAGAATCTTTTTTTGCTTTTCTTTCTTTTGTAATCGTCGTTTCTCAAATTCTTCTTTGTTTTAATTGTCGTCTCTCATATTTTTTTCCTTAAAAACGCCGTCTTTTAAAATCTTCTTTTGTTTTTGTAGAATGGTTTCTTGCTTTTTTAGAACCTTCTTTCTTTCTTCTTTTTCTTCTAAAAGTAGTTTTTGGAGATCATCTATAATTTTTATCTTCTTAATTTTTGAAAAGTGGTTTTAAAATGTTGTCAACGAAAGCTTAAAGAATCTTATACAACCTAATATTGGGACAGCTCTAATAAATTTCTTAAAAAGTCTTAGCTTAATTCTTAAATTCTTAATACATATACAAGGAATCTAAGATCAAGATGTGCTTAAATTCAGTAGATGAAATAAATCTTTAGCAGTTGTAGTTGGTGTTTTTCAATGTAAAATAATAACAAGATCTCTAATCAGAGAATCCTGCTGATATTATGCAGGTGTTCTCCATGGTTCAGTTACCACATTTATAAAATCGCCACATTCCGTCCCCTTTTGTCGTGTTCTTTTCCCTCTTTGTTTTATTCCTATTGTAGGTCATTGCCATCGGTTAATTTCTTTTTTTTTTTAATGATAAAATATTATACATGTGTGCGTCTAGCATGAAAGAAACTTCAAATAAGTAATTCACTCTCGATTCCAGATGGCCATATGATCAACACCAACTGTTCTTCATCACACAACAGGAAGGCTCTGTGCTGCAAGATGTCAGTCGAGTTTGACACTTTCATTGATACCGATAAAAAGTAAGTTTTTTTTGAATTTTACTCAAAAAAAGATTAATGAAATACCAAGTCGGAGCCGATTTTATGTATTATTCCAAGTTTTGGAACAAATGATAAATGATACTCAAATTAAGCTGTAAATTATCCTGAAATTCATATACAAAGAGCCTAGGGAGGCTTGAAATATTGTTTCTTTACTGAAACGTCGCTAACTTTGGCTTTCTCTGTGACGAGTTACCAGTTAGGGATTTTCATGGCATAACTTTACCAAAGCTCTATTCATATAATAGCAAAAAGAAAAATTTATACTGGGTAAGTTGCGAGTGGATATCTTTAAAGTTGGAAAATCGAACGATTCTTAAGAAATTTATTACGATAAAGCGGAACGAAAGGACTTTATTGGGAGAAACCATTGTCCAAGATAACTTTTCAGAGTTTTCTATTAACAACAAATAAGAAACAAAAATTGTGTTACTATTAAAACAGAGTGATTCATCTAGAAGAAATTCGGAAACAATCGAATCGAAAAAAAAATATAAGGCTGGATTATTTCAAAACACTGTACAAACGGACAAAGCTATAAAAAATTTACGATTTTGGTTTATTTATCTATTCTTGTGCTTAGATTTGTCAATTAATATATTTAAATGTGTTTCCAAAATATAATAAAACGCACAACCCAAATTAAGGGCCTTCAAACTTCACTAAAAGCTATCTAGACATGCACATTTATCGAGCGTTCCGCAAACCACAAAATCCATGTTTTGCGAAAGAAATAAAATGAAACAGTATTGATATATGAAAAGATATTTTTTAAAAAATTGACTTAAAACCATAATTGAAACAACTAAATTATCAAAATTATGCTAAAATTATAAATTTTAGCATAAGGAGGAAAGGTCTCGTTTATTTTTTATTAACATTATGATATTATTATTTTCTAATGAAAGACCTCAATCAGAGTAGTGGTTTCTCCATTCAAAGTATTTGTTTGTTGTAAACTTGCCACGAGACCATTATTGTAGCTTCAAGCTTGATGTAAGTAGTAAAAAATATTCCAGATTTAGAACGAACCGACAGGATTTTCTTTAATTATTGGTTCATTATAGATTTCGGGCATTTTTATGTACTCCGCAACACTCTGGAGGACAAACAAAGTGAGATTAGCTAGTGTTAAGAGCTAGGTTATGTATTAAAATCAACTCTATCTTCTGATTTATATCAAGAAGAAAGCCACAATAACCAAAATTCTTAAAATTAGGACACTACAACAAGGGAATCAACAAAGCCGCTTTGTGGTTATGTTCATATTATGTCATGTTGCTGGTGCCAGTCACGTGATGCTCATCAAGAATTGTTTCTTGCATTTTTGGAACCTTTTCGTTTTTTGTTTTTTCCTAAAAGTAGTTTTTTGAGATTTTCTTGATTTCTAATTATAGTTTTTTATTTTTCTAATTCTCTCATACTGTTCCGTTTTTTTTCTAGCATTTACTTTTATTTTTCTTGTTCTTCCTACTTTTCCAATCGTTGTTTTCAAGCTTCTTTAGAATACTGTTTAGAATAGTCTAGGAAAGTTCTACTAGAATTTTTTTTAGCTCTTCTTCTTCTTCTAATCGTCGTTTCTCGAAATCTTCTTTTTCTTTTAATTGTCTCTCTCATATTCTTTTTCTTCCAAACGCCGTTTTTTCCAAGCTCTTCAGATTTTTTTCGTTCTTCTAGAATTGTTTCTTTTATTTCGAGAACCTTTTTTTTTATTGTTTTTTATCTTTTAACTGATGTTTTTTAACTTCTTCCAGAACTTTCTTTTGCTTCTATAAACTCTAATTTCTGGTTTATACTAAGACGAAAGCCACAATGATCAAATTTCTCAAAATTGGGACACAACATTTGAATTAACTCAAATCAATAAATCCGCTTTGTGGTTATGTCCATGTTATGTTATGTTGTTGGTTTCAGTCACGTGATGCTCACAACTAGCTAACTTCACTTTGTTTATCCTTCAGAGTGTTGTGGATTGCATATAAAATGCAAATCCTATTGTATTACAAATTTATTACTGTCACTGTATTATAAAATATAGGTACTAATATGATTTTTTAAGAGTTAATACCGTCATTTTAGTTATTTATATAAGCCATTTTCAAGAAAAAGTCAAGATTAAAGATAAAAGAATGTAAAAACAAGCTTCACACAATTTTTTTCAAAATTTTATTATGCTAGGTACCGGTTTCGGCTCTTAAGCCTTCCTCAGCTCACAATTAAATCTAAAAAAAACAATTTTGCGATTTATTTATTAAAATTAAATGTACAATTATTATAATTAATAGTAGTAATACCACTCGCATTTGAGTTTCTAGTTTTACTAGACAAACTTTCCGACGTAGAAGTCCCAGGTTGTTGTAATAGTCACCAACATCGCTGTGTAAAATTTTATGAGCAAATTCAATTTTGTTTTGGAGGGAATCTTCCACGTAACTCTCAGCCCTGTTGATGAACGCAACCCACCATGTTTTTTTAGTCCCAACACATCAACTTCGTTATTTGCCAAAAGTGTAGCCGATATGCGTCGAAACGAGTGTCCAGTAAAACCTTCAGGAGCTTGCAACTTTAAATACTTTGCAATTTTTGACGGCCAGCCTCCAATTGTGCCTTTTCCTGTGACTTGCCTAGTGCATTTGCCATTTCGATAGTTCAGAAATAAATGATCTGACGTTGGGTTGCTTGGTCGAATTCTTATGTATTTTCGAAGTATTTCCAAATAATGAACTGCTCCATTTGCTTTATTAATAACTGTGAACGTTCGCTGAATATTCGTTTTTGTATTTGCAATATTTACTATAAACATTTCTTCATGTTCTTCTATGTCACTCATTTTAATATTGTACAATTCCTCTCGTCTACAAGAGCCCGATACTCCCAATATCATTGCTACCGTCAAATATATTGTTTCCTTAGAATTCAGATGTACCACCTCATCATCTACAACATACCTTTTGAATTAAAAATTGTTCGTCTGGTGCTTCATTCAAGAATTTTTCCATGTCTTCTTTGGTAAAAATTTTAGCCTTCTTAGGCCGATATCCAATATTTTTTCTCTTAAGATAAGCAATTAATGTAGCAAACTTAGAAATATCGATAGCATCATGGAGAAAAATTGTACTATTCAGCATAGAATACTCCGTCCATAAACTGCCTGGGGCCTTCAAGTGTCCACTTCTCACCACAAAATACGCTAACAAGCTCTTTTCATTTACAGAAATCTTCTTTGCTTCACGCCATTCCTTAAACAACCTGTATGTCTGTTCATATCGGCTTTAGATTTTTCTGGAATTATTGCCGAACATCCTTCTTGCCAAGCGTCTTCTAAATCATCCGGTAGATCATCACTATCGCTCATATTTGTTTCGCAATCGGAACCACAAAACAGAACTATGTAGGAATGATTGTATCAAAAAGACAATTTTACTTGTTTGGAACAAAACCATAGCAACCATGGAACAGCCACCCAAAGTTTTCAGTTTCAATCTTCCCGATTATCACAAATGTATTAATATAAATTATTATTATTATTATTCTAGAAACTCCAATCGGCGCAAAAAACGTTATAAGCATGTCGAACGTTAAGGATTACCGTTCTCAGACAATAATTGGAGTCGTCGCTTCGCTCCTCCTCCAAACAATTGTCTTCGAACGGTAAGCATTCCTTACCGTTCTCCATACTTAATATACTATTATTTGTTTTATGTTTTCTCTCAATACGTTTGTTGTTTTTTATAAATAAATAAAATGATAAAGACTTTTCTGTTTTAAAATTTGGCCAAAAAACGGTTGGTTTAATACATTTAATAAATTATGACTGACCTCACCTTTTCTTGCATTGTTTCGTTTTGTTATTCATTCACAAATTAGACAATACGAGTGAAATTAATGTTTTTTTCTTACTACAAAATGAAAAAGCTATTTAAAAATCAATAAATTGTTAACTGTTTAGTTGAAGTTGTTTTGATAATAAATCACTGAAGCTTATTTTTCAAAGTGACATTCCAAAAAAGACAGGTGGTAGCAAAGTAATCTGAAATTTAATCCATGAACACCTGAATGACATTAAATGTGCAAGGTTAAATTGGAAGTTGGCTACCTGAGGTTTCAATTTATTCCTAAATATAGTCCTTCCTCAAATCTCGATTTCTGGTAATTAACAAACCAACCAAAAAACCATCAGACCCCACATAATTACCTCCGGCACTTAACTTTTAGAAAATTTGTAAAACATCTGTTCTTAATTGAAACCTATTATTTATCATCTCGACTAGACAGATTAGACCAACCCCTTAAAATGATATCTCTAATGGCTCTAATTTTTTAATTCTTTAAACTCAAAGAGACATAAAACGCGAAGACTTCATCTTGGAAATGGCGGACCGGTCGAAGCAATTTATTCACAGATTACGCTTCATAAACACACAATTGAAACATCCGCTCTTTATTATTACAACAACTCGGACAAAAAGTCACAAAATCGTAATCAAATGCAACCATTTTAGAGAGTCGCTACATTTACAAATGAATAGAAAGGGGTCTGAAAATGCACCATGTGGAACACCCTGGAATTGACACGTAAAGGCGTTTGGCTACTTAAAAATTTAAATTTGAATGCGTCTGGCGTCACCTTACAAATTCAAATTTACGATAATAATCTTGATAAAATGGGCGGCCCCTCGTAATTACTTTGTATATTTTTGTGTGTGTGTTATTTACGAACTGGAGATACAAAAAAATCAGTCGAGTTTTAACGCCCGGTTTTAATTGGAAAGTTAATTCGGATCCGGCGGTGATTAACACTGACCTATCAGGGATATTTTTGTCTTGGAAATAAATCACTGATCGTGATTAAAATCGATGATTGCGGCCACGGCAAATTGCTAATTTTTTTTCACTGGGCTTTCACAAGGCACAATTTAATTATAGATCAAAAACATTGCTTCAGGATGTTTAATTGAAATTCAAATATATAAATTAATTAAAATCGACTACAATAAAACTATTTTTGTTAGAACTATAATTAAAAGGGAGAAATTGTGGGATGTTTCTCATGCCAAGCTTGTTGTTTAGAATTTCTGATTACAAAAGCCAAAATTAAATTTCCTACCGACTGCGCCAGGTGACACAATTTTTTATGTCAAGTGAATTCAGAAGTACTGTTTGGGTGGCCCTTTATCGACATTTCGACAAATTTCTCTTTTATTTATTCTATAAATAACGTTCTCAACAAAATGGACGTGGAAAGAAGCAAAAGCACAAAGGAATATTTTAGGCAAATTCAAAAAGAGAAACTTTGCTTTACCAAAAACATAGAAATTTATTGTTTGACAACTCCATCGGTTTTATATTCTAGAAAAGAACATAAAAATATTCTAAAAGAAGCTGAAAAAAATAAAGTTTAAAAAATAAAAGAAAATGCTTCAGAGGAATTTGAAAAACAAGACTTTAAGAAAAAGAACAATTTAGAGAGATCTAAAAAGCAACAATTAAAGATTTCTGAATAACAAGACTACGTTCTAGAAAATCCTTTAAAGTCGACAATTGAAAGAAAGACAAACAATAAAATATGCTTGAAAGAAAAACAAAAACTGTTTAAAAAAAAGAGCAAAGGTGGATTTGAGAAGAAAAATACGTTGTCTTCAGAAACACCCTCAAGTTACGTAGGTTAAGATTATTTCTGAAGGCTTTGTGGAATATTCTTAATTTCAGAAGAAAAAGTAGCTCAGGAAAAGGAAAAAATGCTACAGAAAACTTGAAAAACGGCAACTATTTAGAAGAAACGAAATAAACTTGACCTAAATAAAACGACGAAATGAAAACTGGAAGAAAACAATCAACACGAAAAACTCTGACATAAAGAATAGAAGAAATTCTTCGAGAAATTCGCTTTAGAAGATGTTGTCATTGTTTATAGCAGAAAAAGAATTTTTTGTTGGCAACGAATATGGAACAGAAAATAGAGGTAATTTTTCAATTTTTTGGCCTTCTATAAATGCCTAAATAGAGTGAAACCAGTCAAGAAACTTTGTTGTTATTATACTAAATATTTTTGAAGATAAAACATATTTTATTGCTAGGTAAGAGACTTGCAATGTCAGCATAAGTTTTCTACAAGTATTTTTGGAGGATTTAGATTTAAAAGGCCCATAAAGATGCTGGCTAAATCCGTCTCTGAGTGAATAGTGGTCGTTGTTAGGTAATAATTAGTGGTGTTTCTTCTCCTAAGGGTTCTCATCTATGAAATGTTGTCCGATGCGGGCGTTGTGTAACTCCCCGTCGAAAATTTCAAAAGCTGGCACCTCGTCACCCTTCTTTTGCCTCATCACTGAATAATCCTTCGTAGCTGTCGGCTTTTGAATTCACCACAAAGATAAACCATCTTTCTTGTATTATGTCTGATAAAAAGCATGTCTTTGTTGGATGATTTTTTTCCTTTACCTTGTCTTGATCGATATAGAAAATTATTAATTACCATGTTTAACACAACAGGTCGGTATAATCACCACAACAATTAATCTAAGCCGGTATCAATAAAATCAAACGACGTCCTACACGATTCTTACGTTTATTAATCTTATTACGTCGAGTGATCTTTCTCATTTTTCATTCGAAAACGATTATGTCTGACCCAGAAGAATAACGCAACAAGTTCACTGCATTGCCAACAACTTGTCAGAAACCCAAAAATCTATACTAATTTGTATGTTTGTGGGATATTCCCTGGACACAAATAATTCACGTTACGTGCGCCCATTAAATTTCCCTTCTCGAATTTTTCCGGTATCTCACGTTACCTCATGAAACTCAATACAAGACATGTGGTCTTCAGACAATAGAAACATTTCTTCCGTCCATAAAATCCAATTTTGAGGCGGTTAAATCTGAATTTGTGCGCTATTAAAACACGAAATCGTGCATAAAAATTTAATTCATTTCGGAATTATCCTAGAGCGTATCATCCGGATCGGATTCGCCTCTTTAATACAACAATTAACACACAATCTCTAAATCGACTACTTCCTTGAGAACCGGCGACGGTGTAATCTTCCAAATATTATAAGAGGCTTAACAAAGACCAAAAGGGGCATATACCTGTAGCCTGTAGCAACAGCAGAACACAATATAAGCTATATTTCCTACAAAAGAGAAAAATTGAAAACAACGAAATTGTTATGATATTTCCGAGGATATTTCTAGAACAAAAACAGCAACAAAGCTGTTATTAACGTTTTTATATCAAAAAATCTTAATAATAATTAAAAACCGTTTTATAATAGAATGTAAAAGATGTTTTCTCCTAATTTTAACATTTTGATATGATGTGGCTATAAACAGAAACTGTTATAAATTTGTTATAATGTTATTATTTAACAGAATCTGTCTTGCAACGTTATTGTTATAGAATTGACTGATTCTGCTTTAAAAATTTGCACCATTTCAACAATATAATGCGGTTTGAAGCTGTTCATTGTGTTTTGACGCTTATTGAACATAACAGATTCTGTTATGAAGTTTATATAACGTCATTTTATACCCCTAATCTGTTATGAGCTTGTTATAATGTTAAATTGATTTAATGAAGATAACAGTCTTTCTGCTTTTCTTCAATATTTCTGCTAGAGACTTGGTAATGATATTATTTCTACAACAGACACTGCAACAAAGAGGTTGTTAACGTTATTTATATCTCAGATTTTATTGTTATTACAATAGTATATTAAGTATGGAGAACGGTAAGGAATGCTTACCGTTCGAAGACAATTGTTTGGAGGAGGAGCGAAGCGACGACTCCAATTATTGTCTGAGAACGGTAATCCTTAACGTTCGACATGCTTATAACGTTTTTTGCGCGATTGGAGTTTCTAGAATAATAATAATAATTTATATCAATACATTTGTGATAATCGGGAAGATTGAAACTGAAAACTTTGGGTGACTGTTCCATGGTTGCTATGGTTTTGTTCCAAACAAGTAAAATTGTCTTTTTGATACAATCATTCCTACATAGTTCTGTTTTGTGGTTCCGTTTTCGAAGCAAATATGAGCGATAGTGATGATCTACCGGATGATTTAGAAGATGCTTGGCAAGAAGGATGTTCGGTAATAATTCCAGAAAAATCTAAAGCCCGATATGAACAGACATACAAGTTGTTTAAGGAATGGCGTGAAGCAAAGAAGATTTCTGTAAATGAAAAGGGCTTGTTAGCGTATTTTGTGGTGAGAAGTGGACACTTGAAGGCCGCAGGCAGTTTATGGGCGGAGTATTCTATGCTGAAGAGTACAATTTTTCTCCATGATGCTATCGATATTTCTAAGTTTGCTACATTAATTGCTTATCTTAAGAGAAAAAATATTGGATATCGGCCTAAGAAGGCTAAAATTTTTACCAAAGAAGACATGGAAAAATTCTTGAATGAAGCACCAGACGAACAATTTTTAATTCAAATGGTATGTTGTAGATGATGAGGTGGTACATCTAGTGTACATCATCATGAGTTCTAAGGAAACAATATATTTGCAGGTAGCAATGATATTGGGAGTATCGGGCGCTTGTAGACGAGAGGAATTGTACAATATTAAAATGAGTGACATAGAAGAACGTGAAGAAATGTTTATAGTAAATATTCCAAATACAAAAACGAATATTCAGCGAACGTTCACAGTTATTAATAAAGAAAATGAAGCAGTTCATTATTTGGAAATACTTGGAAAATAAATAAGAATTCGACCAAGCAACCCAACGTCAGATCATTTATTTCTGAACTATCGAAATGGCAAATGCACTAGGCAAGTCACAGGAAAAGGCACAATTGGAGGCTGGCCGTCAAAAATTGCAAAGTATTTAAAGTTGCAAGCCCCTGATGGTTTTACTGGACACTCGTTTCGGCGCACATCGGCTACACTTTTGGCGAATAACGGAGTTGATGTGTTGGGACTAAAAAGACATGGTGGGTGGCGTTCATCAACGGTGGCCGAGAGTTACGTGGAAGATTCCCTCCAAAACAAAATTGAATTTGCTCATAAAATTTTACACAGTGATGTTGGTGGACTATTACAACAACCTGGGACTTCTACGTCGGAAAGTTTGTCTATTAACACTAGAAACTCAAATGCGAGTGGTATTACTACTATTAATTAGTAATTGTACATTTAATTTTAATAAATAAATCGCAAAATTGTTTTTTTAGATTTAATTGCTTACCGTTCACTGAACGGTAAGTGAATTACTTACCGTTTTGTTACACGTAGCAACCAGTAACAGCAACCTACCGTCGTGGAAACAGGCACAGTAAACTGATAAAAACAACCGATCGCGCAAAAAAGTATTTAAAAACCTTTTAATTGTTTATCACAGATTTAATTGATTTGTATAATAGAACGTAAAACATGTTTTCTTTTAACTTTAACATTTGATATGATGTTGCTATAAACAGAAACTGTTATAAACTTGTTACAACGTTATTGATTTAACAGGATCTGTTATGTGGTTTTTGTTACGTTATTGTTATGGAATTGGCTGATTCTGATTTGAAAATTTGCGCCATTTCAACGATAAATGCCAGCGAGAGATTAGAAAACTGTTTCTGCTTACCACCCACTGAAATAAACTACTAATAGTATAAACTTGAATGGATTTAACGCTCATCACGTACTTATTAAGTCTTTTCTGCGAACTTCCGGACAGGTGAAGAGGCTTTTTTTTGTAATTTTGGTAACGGTTTTTAATATAATTTATTTTTAAAAATATTATTGGTAAAACCAGTCTCAATTTTATTAATTTTTTTCAACATAATGGAGTTTTATTGGTGATTCGAACACGTCTCGAATTCACCTAAATTGATTAATTAATTAAATGACAATCAGTTGTTTGTAACTCAATCACGTATTTTAGTGATTATTCTCGTCTCTTTTTTTGGTCGTTTATATGAAGAAATCACCGTCGATAATTAACGAAGAAGTGCTGCCTCCGCTTTAATTAACGATTAGAAGAAACTTGATGGATGATAGTCACTAGTCAGACTAGAAAGTAAACCATTAAAGTCTAACAAAGAAAAAAAAATCCATAACTAATGAAACAGTAAAATAATTTGGGCGCGGCATTAACCGTGTCAAACTCGTCACTAATCAATGAAGAAGAAAAAAAAATCCTCAAGTTTCGGTTAAAACCGTTTTCTCGTCAAATCAGGATTTATAACTGTAGCGAAATACGATTTGGAGACAATTTCCTAAATTACGAAACTTTGTACTCTAGTTCTTGCTTTAATTGAAATCGAATCTCTTTAATATTTAATGATGTTAGATAAGGTTTTGAGTGGACGGTGAAGAGAACGGGTTCTGTTAATTATAATCCTGTTCGCATCTGCCCCACGTCGCCCCATCGGATATTATAAATCACTACCATGGATACGCAATGATCGGATAATTGGTGCCCCCGTTGCGATTTTATAATTTATTCAGAAGGAGAATGCGCTCGCGGTGCGTACTTTGTTTTTTCGAACACTTTTTTTTCCATTTTGATTGGGTTTATTACGTCCTGTTGATAAAAAGAAATTCAAAAAAATACAAATTCAAGAAATTTTGTTTTATTTATAGCTTGCCTTGTCAATCACATATCAGTAATAACGATATTAGTGAATATCATAACTTAAAGGCGTCTTTAAAAAGAAAAGAGGAAGGGAAATGACCAGTCCAAAACTTACGAAGGAAGAAGTGGTTTTTCATATCTTAAAAACCACTTCTTTCTTCGTTTCATATCCTTAAAAAAGAGATCACAAGACAGTTTTTAGATTTTTTAAAAAGAAAAATTAAATGGGTCAGAAGTATACGCAGTGACTGAAATTTTAAGAATTGTGAAAACCATCTTTCTGAAAATTTTATTATTGGTAGATCAACTTTAACGGTTTGTTTAGCCTAAACTGTTAGAATTAAAAATATGGCTGCGTTATTATTCAAAAGTTATTTCTTTATGAATGTTCCCGAAAAGTTGATTTAGTTAAGATAACAGTCTTTGCTGTTTCTGCAAGAAATTTGGTTATAATATTATTTCTACAACAGAAACGGCAACAAAGCTGTTATTAACGTTATTTCTATCACAGATTTTATTGTTATTATAAAAATAATTAAAACCTTTTTATAATAAAATGTAAAAGATGTTTTCTCTTAATTTTAACATTTGTATATGATGTTGCTATTAACAGATACTGTTATAAACTTGTTACAACGTTTTTTGTTTAACAGAATCTGTTATATGGTTCTTGTAATGTTATTGTTATAGAATTGACTGTTTTTGGTATGAAAATTTGCGCTATTTCAACAATATAATGCAGTTTGAAGCTGTTATTATGTTATTTTAACAATACATTGTGTTTTGAAGCTTCTTGGACATAACAGATTCTGTTATGAAGTTGTTATACCAATATTTCTGCAAGAAACTTGGTTAAAATATTATTCCTACAACAGAAACTACAACAAAGCTGTTATTAACGTTGTTTATATCACAGATTTTGTTATTATTATAAAAATAATTAAAAACATTTTTATAATCGAATATAAAACATGTCTTCTTTTAATTTTAACATTTCGATGTGATGTTGCTATAAACAGAAACTGTTATAAACTTATTACAACTTTATTTATTTAACAGAACCTGTTAAACGTTATTGTTATAGAATTGACTGATTTTGGTTTAAAAATGAATGTGCTCGCGGTGCATACTTTGTTTTTTCAGCCTTTAAGTAGCACCTCCAGTATATTCAAAAAATTCCGAATACCAGATTAGCAGGAAATAGGTGGAGTTCTAATAAATTTACAACCATTAACACCTGTATATACCTAACCCCGCCCCTGATTGCAATTAGTTTCTATCATTTTGTTGAATAGCAATTGGGCAAAAATTTGTCAGTTACACGAATGTAGCTCGCTCAAAGTTATGTAAAAATTAGCATATCACGTTCCGATTTGATCACCGACATCTGTTTCATGTCCCTCAACCAATTTTCGTATCAGGCACACGTCTTCCCCAACCAATTCATTGTGTTCTTTCGTGTTTTATCAAGTTGATTGTTGTATTTTTCTTTTTTTTTTCTGTCCATGTAATCAAGAAATCTCTTGGACATTCATCAGTCACGACTTGATCCTTGTTATTCATCAAAATGTCCCTTATGTAAATAACCAATCTATCATTTGTTTGCAGGTGGTTTTGTCACTTCGACGACGACAACTACGTAAACGTTCCTCGACTAGTCCGCTTCCTGGGGGACTACAATCCGCGAGAAGACTGGTATTTGGGCAAACCGAGTATTCAAGCACCATTGGAGATAATCAATAAGGAGAAAAAACCAACGGTAAGTGCCGGAGGGTTTCTGGACCACGCCTTGATATGCACGCGACTCTTCGAATCTTATGTAATCGAACAATTAAAAACCGCAACCACAACTGGTTGAAACGTTTCTATAGCGGTTAACACGGATTAGAAAACGCAAAAATCACTCAAAGCATTTATTTATTAAGTTGAAAAAATCGTTGTTGATCGCTTCCTGGCCGGCAGCCAGGTCGGCTACAGATAGCTGGAGGTGATAGGGACGGACTTTCCACTTGGGTGAACGCGCCTAGAGATCTGGCACACGCAGCCGTTCATCAACGGGTGCCCTAGGTGCACCTCGATACGTGTTATTATGGCCGACGATGAGATTACCAGAGAAAGAGACGCCTACATAGGGTGGTCTTTAATAAAACTACAAAAAACATGATTTAATCTAACCTTGCACAGGTCACAACTAGGGTTACCACCAGAGGATGTCCTCTAATAATGACAAAAACTGTTAATTTTTTAGTAACAGTTACTAGGCCTATTCTGTTAAAAACAACGGGTAGGTTAAAAATTTCATTTTAGAAATTCTGTTAAGAAATCAACTGAATTTGCTAAAATTAACAATGCAAGACAAGCTATTATCTAACAGAAGTCTACTAAAATAATATTTTAGAAAATAACAATTTTGGTTTAAAAATGAAGAGGCTGTTAATTTTTAATTTTTAACAGAATACGTCACAGAATAGCCCTGAACCTGGTAATGTTATTTTCAAATAACAGTAAAAAATAGTTGTTATTTTTAAACTGTTTCGTCAAGTTTAGACTGTTATGATGGTGACAAAAACTGTTAATTTTTGATAACAGTTACTACCTGTTGCTGTTATTTTCGAATAAGAGTTAAAATTAGCTGTTGTTTTTAAACTGTTTTGTCTAGTTTAGACTCTTTATATATTTATTTAGGCGAAGACTAAGAAACGAGTATTACAATAGTAGATTCTAGAAAAACAAAAGAATATCTGAAAAAATTTAAAAAAAAACATTCAGAAGAAACAGTAAGAAAAGCTAGGATCAAAAGAAAAAAACAAGAGATGCTGTAGAATAACTTAAAAAACAAAGCTTGAAGAACTTAAAAGCGGCAACTGAAACAAATAAAAAACAAGATAAATTGTGTCAAACGATGAACGAAAGAATGTTGTTTATAATAAGAAAAACTACAATGAGGAAGAAATAAGAAAAACCATATTTAGATAAAAAAAGAACTAATATTTGAAAAAATAAAAAAATATTTTTAAGTAAAAGGAAGAGAAACGGAACAAAAAAAAACTAAAGAATCTTTAGAAGAACCTAAAGAAGGACTACTATGATAAAAGTAAGAATCTAAGAAAACACAATCTAGGAAAAATAGGAATGAAGAACAAGAAATTTTTGATTTTTCTTCATTTTGTAAAATTTCTGTAATTCTACTTTCAGCATGCCAATATTTCTGAATTTTCAAGATTGTTAAATTTCCAAAACTTCTAAGTTTCTTCATTTCTATAGTTCTTAAAACCACAGACACTTTTAATTTTAACAAATTTTGAAAATTGAAAATTCCTGATTTTTTAGATCTTTAAGATTTCTTAGTTTTGAAATTTCCTAAAAATATTCCGAACTAAGAATCCTCTGAATTCTTACCAGAAAACTTGTGAACTTTTATATTTCCTGAAACTACTAAAACTCTCTGAATTTTACTGATTTGTAAGGAATAGTTCTCAAGATTTTAAATATTCAGAAACTCTTTTAAATGCTGATTTTTAGAATATAAGGTTTCTGAAATTTTAGGTCTTTTGAAAATATTAAGACTCTATTTTCATGATTTTCAGTATATCAAGATTTCTGAATTTTCAAGATTCCTAAGATTTCAATATTCATGAGCTTCTACATTTCTTAAAACTAGAAATTTCGAATTTTAATGAATCTTAGAAATTAACGATTTCTGAATTTTTAGAATGTTTAACAGATCTGAACTTTGAAATGTCCTGAAAATAAGATTCAAAAATTCTTAAAATTTATCTACCAAATCTTCTATATCTCTGTATTTTCAGGCTTCTGAAACATCTGGCATTCTGTATTTCTTGAAACTAATTTTTAAAGATTTTCAAATTCCTACGATTTTGTCCTTAAATTCTGAATAATATTTATAAATATTTAAAATTTCTGATTTTTTGAATTTTAAGATTTCTAAACATATTAATTTTCTAAGAAAAAAATTGATAAAAATTCGATCTAATCAGTGATCAGATAAAAACCCCAACACGGTAAATTATCCGATTTTGAGCCACACTGTGTATAAATTTATGTTTTGAATTAGCGCATCCTTAATAAGCAATTAATTAATTTTATGGTCGCTTGTGTAAACTATTTACAAGAATCGTTAAACGAGGCCATATTTGTTTAATTCGAATCGAAAACACAAGCCGACCTCATGACCCGCAAATTACACATTCGCTTGTGCAAATTACACGAATTTTTAACTATCCAGTGATAAAACAGCGGCAAGATTAATAGCGTATGTAATCGCCGACGCTACATTGAAATACCAGAAGTGAAGTGTATAGGTTTTTATTTTCATTGATGGGCGTTGGCGAGAATCCCCGTGGCTCAGTAACGGACACCGGTCGCAGTTCTCTGTGCAGAAATTAGAAAGGCCTAAGTGTTCCAGTCACGATTCATGCACTTTGTCTTGTATATCAATTTATTTTCCATCCGACATGTGTGTTAGCAACGTTGTCGGTCCTCAGTATCTCGACGAACACGCCCAGTTTTCGACTTTTCAAAGCAAATGTCGAGTGCGGTCGACCGTTAAATGAGGACTTAAATAAATCACAATGACAGTAGAAAACCAAGCCTTAGATGCACCAAAAATTCAATGCAAAAAGACCACAATTTTAGTGTTTCTGGTGTTTCAGAAAAATTCTGGATCCTTTTGACACTTTTAACCATCTGTGTAAACACAAGACAGTCAATAAACAATCTCTGTTTGTTTAAGAGACGTATTTAGTTGTTTTTTTTTCTACCAACATTATGTTGTGACCTTTGTTTCAAGGGACAGTCCTTTAATCTTATAAACTGTCCTTTAGTCTTTATTTTAACGATTCACTTTTTGAGCAATTTTGTCTAAATCAGTTACAGTTTCAAGAAAGATATTTTGAAATTAAAAAAGAACGTCTTTTAATTATTTTCAAGAATTGTAGAAACAATTATATAATAATAAATAATAAACAGGGACGTATTTGGGTATGATCTTGACGGGCTCCAGCTCAGAATCTCGAAAACTAAAGGATCCCTGTTGCAACCAAGAAAAAAGCAAAAGTTACTAATAGTTATTTATGATATTAGTCTTAAAAGTAAGATTTTATTTTGGGAGTTATTTTTGAATTCCACGAAGAAAATAAAATCACTTTTAACACGTATATCATATTCTCACAAAAGCACAAGACGAAAAGTAGGTATCTGATGATGAAAGTCGCAGCAATAGTGGGTGTTTTCGGGGCGTGTCACCGGGAGGAATTGTGTCAGATGACCATCGACAATATCGAAGATTTGGGCACTTCAGTTGTTGTGACCATACCAGATATCAAAACGAAAGTGCCTCGGACTTTCAGGGTTGTTGGTGAACTCTATATAAACTTTTTTAGAAAGTATATGGCACTCCGGCCACTCAACGCTGACCATAGACGACTTTTTCTTAAATATATGAAGAATAAATGTGTGAAGAATCCCGTTGGAATTAACATGCTTGATAAAATGCCTGCTGACATTGCAGAGTTCTTAAATCTACCAAATCATCAATTCTACAGTCTACACCGGACAGAAACTGTTTTCGTTGTTCGTCGGCGACATGGTTAGCAGATTCTGGTGCAAATCTTACTACCATCAAAAGACATGGAGCATGGAAATCTTCGACAGTAGCTGAAGGCTACATCGAAAATTCACTGGAACAAAAGAAGGAAATTGCGTGCCAAATAAAAGATTTTTCAATAAGGATGGGTCGATGTTAAAATGGAATAAAACAAGCTGTGTGTGAGGTATTTAAAATTTTTTTTTATATGAAAGGACTATGCATGCCTTTATTTATGGAATATAACATCGTTCAAATGTCCACTGCGACTTCTAACTGTGGCATGGAACTGAGTGGACCAATTTTGAATGACTCGCTCGCATAGATCTGGCTGAATTTGACCGATGGCATTGGTGATATTGACTTTAAGGGCATCGGTCGATTGCGGCTGATTGGTATAGACCTACGACTTGAGAAAACCCCACAAAAAAAATCTAGCGGGGTCAAATCGCACGATCTTGGTGGCCAATTCATGTCACCTTTGCGAGAAATAACTCTGCCCTCAAATCTTTCATGCAGAACGTCCAGCGTGGCGTCTGCTGTATGGCATGTAGCCCCGTCCTGCTGGAACCACATGTCTTCTACCTCCATATCGTTTAATTTAGGGCAAAAGAAATCTGTTAGCATCGTTTTGTAGTGCTCGCCGTTGACGGTGATGGCCTCACCAACGTCATTTTCAAAAAAGTATGGACCAATGACGCCGCCGGCCCAAAATCCGCACCAAACAGTAACTTTTTGTGGATGCATTGCAACTTGCTGAACCTCGTGTGGGTTAGCGTCGTCCCATATACGGTAATTTTGAGTGTTAACGTAGCCATTCATTCAAAAATGCGCCTCGTCCCTAAAGATGATTTTTCGTACAAATGTGGGGTCTTCTTCTAAACGGTTCGAAGCCCAGTCAGCGAACAAACGGCGTTGTCTATGGTCATTAACTTTAAGCTCCTAAGTCAATTGGATTTTGTACGGGTGTAATCCCAAATCCCAATGCAAAATTCGCCAAACTGATGTCTGCGAAAGGCCGAGTTCTTGTGCACGACGCGGAATTGACTGCCTCGGGTTTTGCTGTACACTTTCACGTAGGGCAGCAATATTTTCGGCCGATCTAGCATTTCTTTGACGACGGGGTGTTGGCTGATTGTTTACCGAACCCGTTGTTTCAAATTTGGTCACCAAACAGTCGATTTTGGTGCAGAGTCGATTTTGAAGGACCACCGTGTCTTCCATAAAATGGGCGCAACGAGCGCAATGTTCGAACTGACGAACAGTCATTTTGATACTAAAGTTTTATCATTTGGACGTGTTGCCTAATTGTGTAATTTGCCATGGTAATTTGGCATCAGTGACTGAACAATAAACACCAGATTACACAGACACTACCAAAAAAACATGGCCGCCACAGGTTGCCAACATCAACCCATTCTTATTGAAAAACCCTTTACTTTCTCCTGCTGCAACTACTAGCAAGACCACCAGTTGGTACTACCAGTAGTATTTCTCCAGAAAATAGATGTGTCACACATTTTAACAGAAAACCAGGTTAAGTATGATGGCTCCGCAGGAAATTACAATTTCAAATTGTTCTAATTTTCCTATAAATGTTAATATTAATAACTAGTTAAAATGTTGGTTTGTACTTATTTAAAATAAAAAGTTGTTCATGTGTTTGTTAAAACGTTTTATTAATTTTCAAAACAAAATTTAAATAAACTTTGAATTACTTTTAACACTAGTGTCAAACACGCGTGTCAAAAAATGACACTTTTAACATAAAAATGACAATTGAAAAGCCTATACTTTTAACAGTTTTGTAGAAAAAAATATTTTCAAACCTCCTCAATTGATTTTTTGACAGTTTTTGTTGCCAACTTAATCAGTAATCAGTAAGTAGACTTATGAGAGATTTATCTACTTTCGCTGAAATTGTTCAGTAGAGCTTGCCCTTTAAATTCAAATCATGTACACTTCGGTATTTCTTACAATATAAAAAAATAGCCAATTTGCAATTTTCATGTAGATTTAATTGTTACACCCGCTTGATTTAATTTATTCCAACTCATGAACAATAAATCAAATAAAACACGAAGGCAATTGTTATTATTGTTAAATAAATAAATAATGAGTAAATTCCATTACATTACAATAGTATGTTATCCATAATCAGCATTAATCATATTGTTTCAGTATGAAAAGTGGCGTTTCGTAATGACCGGAAATCAAAAACTTACTCTATAATTTCGTGTGAACTGAAAAGTATAAAAATTGTTCTTTATCTGTAATTATTTCATGTCAGAATGAAACGTTCCAATCGTTAATCGTCGTAAGTAGTTGCCGCAGTTGCATCGTTTTAATTGTAATTTATTATATGCACAGGTGTTCCAACAGGAAAAACTTTAACCCCCCTTAAGTAATTCTTGATCTGTTGAGCTCCTTTTGAAAAACCTACGACTATAAATTGTCAAAAGCGCGACTAATTGATTAGACCACAACGAGAAATAAATTTATAATAAAAAAAAAAATCAAGAAACTTAAATTATGGTGACTTGATCCTTGTTCCGGGTTAACTCCGGTTAATAAATTTCAAGTCGCGCAACTTGCATTTCCATGAAAATATGATGATTGTATTACAAGAAACCGAATTGAACTAAAACTTGAAACGCCACCATAAAATATCTGCTAGATATACTCGTGTAACATAATCTATTTTTTTTATTAAGAATGTGAATGTGCATTTAAGAAAATAGAAAAATGACACACACATTCATGAATAATCATGTTTCATGGTCGACCGCGATCACGAAACATCGTAATTTTTACCTTATACAGGGTGAGTTTGTTACAAGTATACACTATCGGACAACTATTTAAAAACAAAAGTAATTGTATATGTACTTGGGTACTTCTCCGAATGTATTTTTTCTTATTTTGGTATCATGTGTAAAATATAAGAAAACATTTTCATTATCGTCTATTATCATTTTGAATAAATTATTTGTTGAAATGGAGCAAAATTTTACTACAAAAATAAAGCAATTTTTACGAAAAACATTTTTTTTTAATAAAAAACTAGGAATATGGGTGGAAAGTTATAGAACTAACATTACTATAATAGTTATTTATATTGTTAGGGAGATAGAAGCATCATTACAGATAACGAGGGCGTTAGCCCGAGTATTTGTAACACACGAGTTACTGTAATGTGCTCTAGCCCATATATGACATACAAAACTTTAACTACGACTTCAAGAAATTAAGAAAATCGAAAATTTAATGCCTACCGATAACTCCTATTTTTTTTTTACATAAAAATAAGGTGATCTATGGAAATGTCCAGAAAGCACTGGTTGCCATAGTGCAAGCAAATGATGATAAATTTTTGTTAATGAAATTCATAAATTATTCTTACCAAATAATGTTAATTTCAAGGTTGCTTTAATTATTATTGGTGGAGCTTGTAGGATCCAAGATCTTAGCAACATGCTTTCGGAAGATGTCAAAGAACAGAGACAATGCTTCCATGTTATAATACCAAACACTAAAATAAAAGTATCCAGAGAATTTTTTATTACGTCAGGCGGAATTGATTGAGTCAACATGTTAGAATTCATTCGAAAATATGCTGCACTTCGCCCTAATAACGCCAGTAGTTGACGGTTTTTTTAAGATACAGAAACCAGAGGTGTATAAAGTTACTTGTTGGTATAAACACATTTGCTGCTTTTCCTAAAAATATTGCTACTTCTCTTCACTTACCTAATCCAGCGGGATTTACGGGACATTGTTATAGGCGCTCATCTACTTCGTTGCTTGCTAATTCGGGAGCTGATCTTTTAACAGTAAAACATTATGAGGGCTGGCGCTCAAATATAGTGGCGGAGAGGTATATAGACACGGTAGAAGAAAATAAAAAACAAATTGCTTCAAAAATTCTGGCTGACAAAAATACTATAACAGTTAGAATTACTGCATCCACAGCTGTTATCGAAAAAAGTGTATCAGATATGGCTTGTCCAACTATAAGTAGGTGTAATAATTGTGTTATTAATATTTATAACAATAATAGCATGTAATTAAGATTGAGTTTGAAATTAAAACGAATTATTTTAAAAAGTGCATTTTTATTTTATTACTTCACTAGTGAAGTAATACATTCATTGTTGGCTGCAACGGATACAAAATTAATAAAATTAAATTTTGAATAGTAATAATCGGCAGATTCGACCATTCTTCGAAAATTTAATGAATTAGAGACTTTGTTTGGGAAGTTTGTAGTTTGAGTCTAACGTTCAACTTGTTTTCACAAGTTTTAGATGAGGCTAAGATCTGGTAATTATGCCGGTCACTGAAGAACCTGGACATCGTTTTGGTGGAATCACCAACGAACAAAAAGAAATGTGCTTCTGATAATTGTGTTCAAATTCAAGCCGTAGAGACGTCTTCCATTCAATATAGGTTAATATTGCATTTTGAAGTATATTTCTGTATATCAATCAATTTTTAGTATGATCTATGAAAGGTAATAGACCTACTCATTTTAACAAGAATCAACTGCATTTAATTGTTCGTGCTTTATTATTGGTACAACGTGTTTAAGTGAAATCTCGTCTTAACTAGAGGCATAACAAGACTCATTTTGATAGAATTTAAAATTTTGTATTGAGTCTTGTCACTAAATAATATTTTTTCCAAGTGTTGAGCCGACCAGTTCAAATGAAGTCGTGCAGATTCAATCTGGCCAAATGATTGCTTCCAGAAATCGTCTTCTATAAAGTTTCGTTTCAACTAATCATTGTTTAATTGTTCTCAAATTTTCTTCTAATACGAGAATTTTACATTCTGATATTCAAGTAGTTCTTTAAAAATTGTTTTGAATTCATCTATACAGTAACCAGCATGATCACTAAACTTCAGTCCTACCGCTAACTTGTGGAAAGAAGTTACCCATCTGATTTGTGCCACAAACTTTCTAAAGAAAGTCTTTGACGGATCAAATTATCGAAGACTAGTCGGAATCTGCCATATTTGTAGTCTTTTAGTAAAAAAAATTAGCTGTCCAACCTATTGTCGAGTAACCTGACAATGCTGCTTAAAAATAGTTCTTACAAAACGAATAAACTTTTTTATTTTTTGCGGTTATCTTCATTTTTTAAAAATAATTTTTCACAAAACAATATTTCAACATAATTAAATAATTTAAATTTTATATTTGTTTCAACGAATTAATTGATATTCATTGAAAGGAATATTAGAAAAATTCTGAAAAAAATCACAAACAAAGCTTTTAATGGCGAACCCTGAAGTCTAGTTTTTGAGAAATAATGAGATAAGCTTTTAACAGCCTCACCCTGTATACAGGGTGTGTTGTTAACCCGTAATTTCTCGAACGGATGTTATAAATTGTCGGCTTCATGGTGGGCCGTGATTTAGTTTCTCTAAACGCGATTGGCGGGTTTTTTGTATTTGATTTGTGTAATATATTTGACGAATAATATTTTGGTTTTTTTTACAGCAAAAAGTCAAGTTTTGGTTCGCCACGGGCGGCGCAGGCTTCTGCTTAAGTCGGGCGTTGGCCCTCAAGATGATGCCGGTAGCCAGGTGAGTTGAGTACGGTCGACCATGATTCCGGGATGTTACAATTTTCGATGGGTATTGTACACGTTAGGTGATCAAACGCGACACCGACGCTACGACGTGGTTTACCTTTATTGAGATAAAGCGACACTAATTGCCACACCAGCCATAAACAATATGGCGTGCACCAGAGGGAGGAATTAAAAAAAAGTCGAATAAAAAAAAAGATGATTAAATGGGCATTTATTAATGTTTCACGAGGAATAGCTTCACTTATCTACGATTTAAAAATGAACAAAGACGAAGTAGAACTGTTATAAATTTTCATTGAGTTTAAGTGAAATCAGAAATTAATTATTATTAATTAACCAATATTTTCTAATTGTTTTAATAAAAATATACATTTCTTTCGTAGTTTTAAAATAGTAGGATGTTCAGTGCAAACTATTTACTGTTTTTACAAACAAAAGCTCAAAACGCTTCAAAATTGAACTGTATGTACATGCCCAGTAGCGTTCTAATAGTTCAAAATCTCTGTTACGCATGCTCAGTTTAGTTACGAACGGTTCTGAACTAGTTTTAACACGTTTTTGGAACAAACCTATTCTAGACTCACTTTTCACAATACCACAGTAGACCAAATAAAAGTGAGTACGCTATATCTTATTTATACAAATAATTTTCGGTATTTATTATTT
Organism: Tribolium confusum; assembly: GCA_029207805.1. Taxonomy (NCBI): domain Eukaryota; kingdom Metazoa; phylum Arthropoda; class Insecta; order Coleoptera; family Tenebrionidae; genus Tribolium; species Tribolium confusum. Next base: position 25,836,154 of record JALGAY010000006.1, on the reverse strand, counting down.
ATTTATTATTTTTAATCAATAAAAGCAAAATATTTTTTGTAATTTTGGGTCTCTAAAGCCAACATTTTGCTAATTTTTGAAGGCAAGAGGCAATGTTTTACAAATTTTGATAGTCAAATAATTTTAGAGCTCATGAAGTCGACCGCAGGATTGCTAAAACAGTTAAAAATTGAGAAAATGATAAATAGGAGTAGTTGACCCGACTATTGGCCGATTAGTCGGTTGTTTTTTTGAAGTCTAGTAGTCAGCTAGAGTGTTAATCGGCCAAAACCCTAGTCCTGACATTTGTAATAAATATAAAGGCAACTTTTTTTTATAATTCGGAAAACCGGAAATATTTTACTAATTTTCAAAGGAACTAATGCGTTTATTGTTGGAAAAACTCGAACAGAATGAAGAAAAACGACGACCCGACAAAAAAGAAGAACAATAGAAAATTCTAGAATAAATAGAAAAACGAAGACTCGAAGACGATAAGAATATTTTGAAGATTTCGGAAAACTACTTTTAGAAATAAAAAGAACAGCAAATGAAGGTTTTGGAAACGCAAGAAACAATTTTGGAAGAACAAAAGAAGGTTTTCAACGGCGTTTAGAAAGAAAATTCTGGAAGAAATTGAAAGAGGTCAGTTAGAAGTTAAAGAATAACAAAACAAGGTTCTGGAAATGCAAGAGTCAATTCCGGAAGAACAAAAGAATATTTTGGAAGAGGTTAAAAACAGCATTTGGAAGAAAAATAATATGAGAGACGACAATTAAAAGAAAAGGAAGAATTCAAGAAAGGGCAATTAGAAGAAAAAGAAGAGCTAAACAAGGTTCTAGAACGACAAAAGATGAATCTAAAGAAACTTGAAAAATAACGATTTGGAAGAATGAAGGAAGCTACTTGAAAGAAAAAGGAAGAGTGTAATGGAATTAGAAAGAAAAACTGCAACTGGAAATAAAGGAAAAGCAAAAGAAACTTTAGGAACGTTTTGGAAATTCACCACCAGAAAAACTTGAGAATATCTTTCGAGAATGTTCTAGAAGTTTAAGAAAATTTGGAGAAAAAGATCGATAAAATGGAAATGAATACACATATATTATATAAATAGAATTTCTATTCTATTTCTATTCTGGCTACTGGAAATGCAAGAGTCAATTCTAGAAGAACAAACGAAGATTTTGGAAGAGGTTAAAAACAGCATTTGGAAGAAAAAGAATATGAGAAATGACAGTTAAAAGAAAAGGATGAATTTGAGAAAGGACGATCAGAAGAAAAAGAAGACCTAAACAAGGTTCTAGAACGACAAAAGACGAGTCTAAACAACCTTGAAAAACAACGATTGGGAAGGGAAAAAGAACGAAGGAAGATGCTGGAAGAAAAAAGGAAAAGTGTAATGGAATTAGAAAGAAAAAGAACGAAAAACTACAACTGAAAATAAAGGAAAAGCAAAAGAAAGTTTTGGAAAATACCACCAGAAAAACGGGAGAATATCTCCCAGAATTTTGCCTTTTTGCAAGATGCTCTCCAGAGGGATGTAGTAAGGGTGAAAAAAGAATTTGAGAAGGTTCCAGAAATTTAAGAAAATTTGGGAAAAAAGATCGATAAATCTAGCTATAATCTAGTTACCCATTGTAATAAAAGTTTTGACATTAAAGTCAGAAATTTGAGTTTAATAGTTTTTTAAGCAGAAATTTTAAAATATTTTCATTTTTAAATTGTGTTAATTTGTAATTTCGTTTTATTGTTATTTGAATTTGCCGTTCTGTGGATAGTTTTTATCATTTGAAACAATAATAAAAACATTATGAGGAATTTGACTCGAGAAGAATGCGCCCAAGCTGTGGTTTTGTTGGAGGAAGGATGGAGCTACAGAAGAATTGGTGAAAGGCTTGGTGTATCTCATACGTCAGTTTCGCGTATGATACAAAGGTACAGAGAGACCTCAGAAGACCTGGGCAAGGAAGAAAAAGGAAAACCACTCCTATCCAGGATAGATTTTTAAGAATATCTGCGCTAAGGAAACGCTTTGTAACCGCCAGGAAGCTACAAACTGAGTTCCGTGACGTAGAAGGAATTCAAATCAGTACCGAAACTGTTAGAAAAAGACTTAAGGAGGATAATTTAACACCCCATATTCCTGCTCGTGGTCCTGCATTGACTGCAGAACACCGCAGAGTCCGATTAGAATTTGCTAGAGAGCACATAAATTGGCAGAGAGAGGATTGGGAGTCTGTTCTTTTTACGAATGAGTCAAAATTTTGTCTTTGCAATTGCGATAGACGTGTTCGTGTGTATCGTAGACCAAATGAGCGATACGCACAGTGTAACATTCAGAATACCACATTGTTTTGTGGAGGCTCAGTAATGGTTTGGGGTGGTATTTTCTTACCAGCTCGCACGGAGTTAGTGGTTGTAAATAATGGTTCTATAAATGCGGACCGTTACATAACAGACATTCTTGAAGAGCATGTCGTACCATATGCCTCTTATATTGGTCCAAATTTTTTGTTAATGCAAGATAACGCAAAACCCCACATTGCCCGAATTGTTAAAGATTACTTGAATGAGGCAGAAATCAATGTTTTGGATTGGCCAGCTCGAAGCCCTGACCTGAATCCTATTGAGCATGTTTGGGACATTCTCGGGAAACGTTTAAAAAATCTTCCACATCCTCCTGTCCAGCTTCAAGAGGTAGGTCCTCAACTAAATGAAATTTGGAATAACTTAAATCAAGAAGACATAAGTTCGTTAATTTTGAGTATGGAACGAAGATGTGCAGCGGTTAATCAAAGTAGAGGTGGAAATACGCGATATTAAGATGTTTTCTGTAACTTTTATAACGGCGTAACTTTAATAAAATTTTGTTTTCGGTTTGTTTTTCTATATTTAGACACATTAGATATTAATTTACTTTAAACAAATGTTTTTGTTAAATTTTTCTTAATTTTGTACCAATTAGTCGAATACATGTTTCAATTTTCAAAAAAATTCAAGTGGTGCGTTAATTTATTGGAGCAGTGTATTATACAAACAAAATTTCTATAATATTAACAGTCTACTCTGTAACATTTCGTTAAAAATAACGAGCTGGTTAGAAATTAATTTTAAGCGATTCTGTTATAGTAACGTTAATTTTTAACTTTTAACAGAAGACGTTACAGATTAGACTCGATAACTGTAACAGTTAATAAAAATAACAGTTTTTGTCATCACGAGTAGACATTTTCAAGTTATTTAACCGATTTGCTTTCAGGCATAGTAAAGTACGTCCTGCGGTAGTAAAATGAGTTAAAATTGCGATAATTGCTTCATCACTTTACTTAAATATGTGTTAAATTATTGTCATTAAACGAGTTAAGCTTTCGATTGGCCTCAAAAGTTATCTCTGAAAAATTCCGTTATTTGGTTGTTTATTTAAATATCCTGAAGCAAACATCATAATTAGTTGAAATATTTCCGAGTCGGTCAAGTTTCCTGAAAAACACGCCAATAATTTTAATAAATGAAATTTTAATTGACACAAGATGATCGATTGGCCACACTTATAAACTCGGCGTTCTTTAATTAATTAAAAAAGAAATTATTTTCAGGAATTTCGCGATTTTTTCTTATAACAATTACGAAAGAGATAAGTTTAATTAAAACAACTGCTCCACTAACGAGAGAAATATTCAAATTTTCTGTGTGAATAAAAAGCGAGTAAATTGCTCAATAAGACTGCAAACTCGTGTGAGAATAATAAAATTATGGCGGTTTTTTGCAAGTGGGTGAAACGTTTCGATTTTTTCTTGACCACCCATTTTGATGAAACCGCGTAATTTCGTTCCTGTCTGGTATTATGATAATGGACAAGTGTGAAATGAACAAAGGCAATTTATTCGCCGGATTCTTACACGTTTATATCGTCGACAATCCGCGGTTATTTCGTTTTTGAATAAACACCACCACAAACATCGGAAAAAATCGAATTTCCCATTCATTCACGTGGAAAAAGCACAAAAAAAGGAGATAAAACGCATCAAGGTTGTCTAAACTGTACGGACTTGGACCCAAAGAGTTAAAAAAACGATAAAAACAATAAAAAAAAAAACAAAATTGCAGGTAACAAATAACATTTCACTAAGGCTCAGATTTCAAGTGCAAATGACATTATTTCTGTTATTACTACCAATCAGAAAGCTTTAGTTTTAATAGTTATTGCGGATAAGATGATGCACCAGGTGCAAATTCAATTTTTGTTTATTAGATTATACTTAAAACGATTTTATAATGAAAATTAAAAAAATTGCGAATGGCGGAGAAATAAAACATAAGCGCCGCATTTTAATAGACACTCCAAGAAGAGAATGCTGCACTGTTAATTTTTTTTTAAACAGTTGATGCTTCCTACTTCCAATGTTTGATAATAATAATTAGGCGTCTCAGGCAATAGTTTTTTAAAATTGAAAGCCTCACTTATTACTAATTAAGACTTGAGAGTTGTAGATCCGAAAGAGAGTCTTCATAAAAATTTGGAGACGCAGGCGACAGCTCCTTAAAAACTGAAGATCACAGATATCAAATAATACTGAATAAAATAAATGCTGCACCGTAATAGACGCCACAATGAAATGTGTCCAAAACTGTTCAACGTCGCGACGCGGCGTCCATTTTTAAAATAAATACAGTATTAATGTTTTAGCTAATGTCGTAATAAATAACATGAAACTATGTATATGGGAGTGTTTGAGATTGCTGATTACGATTATGTAATGAAAATAAAAAAATCAAAATGGCTAAACTAGAAGCGTTTTTGATTGACGTTAGTTCAACTCGTATGAAAATTAAGGGCCTTCTTTATAAAATAAATAAGTGAGATAACAGAGTCAGCTACAATATCCCAGATTCTTCATTTTGTCCCCTCTTCTCGTGTTCCTATTAAATGAAAAATCGCGTGCACGCGTATTTTATGAGTTTGATAGCTACTTAACTACCTCTCGGTAGTTGGCTTGTCGCAATTATGTCATTAACCGGTCCGGTTTGATGTGTAATTACGTCGGGCTGGGCCGTTAAACAGTTAATGAAATAGGTCTATGAGTGACCACTTAAAGCCCTAACATTAGTCAAGACCTTCACAAACCCGCATTATCCCGAAAAAAATCCGTGATTTACCATTCAAGAAAACTGGCTTTCAGACGTCTTGAATCTTTAAAAAGACTTAACGTTAATAATTCAACAAGAAAAAAAATACTTTTAACCGGACTGAATGAAGTGTTTGTAAGCTTTATATTAAATTTACCGTACGTTAAATACTTCTGAACCGGTTGACTTTTTTCGTGTCTGTGGTTATTACCGAGCGTTTAGTTTAATTAAAACGATAAAAAAAATCGAAAATATAATTATAGGGGTATTTTTTTGGTTCACTGTGTAGTCAGCGATTATTCTCTGACAGTAAAAAACATTGTATGAAGATGGTACGTAAGCGTCTTATTACCCGCCGTGCTTTTGAATCGGTTTACGACGTCGTAAAGCTTGTCGCAGCCCAAAAACAGTGATGAATTCCCTTGAAATTAGACCGAAACTTATCGAAATTTTTCGATCGGTTCTCCACTTAAAATTCCGGCGATCTGATGCAAAAAGTGTCGGTCTGGCCAAATCGATTAATCCCTCACTAAAGGCTGAAAAGAGCGCTCATTACGGAATACTCCGGACGTTCTAATTCCGACAACAACAGAAACACAATATTTTATGGTCTCGTTAAGGAACGACTGGCATATTTCAGATTATCTGAATTACTAACGGCGATTTCGTTGCCCAATTACTGACCGAAATCATTCTTTTTAATTTAGATAACCACCTCGGTGAAGTTAGACCCACAAAGAAAAAAAAAAGATTAAAATAATTAACCAAAATTCACCCACGATTGACCACCAAAACAGTTTGACTCCCAATTTTTGCAAAAAAATAAAAAATGCAGAAGACATCATATTTTGTCCACACAAAGTAAAATTTCTGTAAAAGACTAATTAATAAGCAGCTATTTTTTAAATTTTAAATATACTTCACCAAATTTAGTAGCCCCTTTTTCTATGGCAATGACTGTACTGAATTTAGAGCACTTGTTAATAAATATTTAAAAGAAACTCATGAAATTATTGATAGACCCGCTGAATCGCTTCCAATTGAATCTGGAAAAAAAAACATCCGGCACATTCTAGCAAGAACGTTCGATTATATAAGGAGGGAGAGATAGTCAGTTAAAGAAAAGCAGACAAGTGAGTAAAATGAGTGATGTTCTCGGAAGAGCAAGCGACAAAATTAAAGCAATTGTAATCTGAATATCGAGTTGTTTATTTATTGTTGAGATATAAATAATTCGTTATCAATGCAACTCTTTAAAAAAATCCGAATTTGCACTTTCAAAACTGGAAACCTAAGCCATCAAGCTAGAATTTTGCTTTAAATAAATTGGAATTGAACTCTTGACTTGGCAGTTCTACTTAGCGAAAAATATCACGAGTAAATCTCCGGCTATTAATCAATCAATCAATATGATAGAAATGTGTTATAATTTTTTTAAATTGTTTGTGTAAATAAATTATTATTCGATAGTAAATCACATTCATAACTCCAGAAAAGTCATTTCCTTCTATATTTTTGTAGATCTGTTAACAGAAGTAAATTTATACCCCTATTAATTAAAACAAACCCTCAGTACCTGTCAGTGTAATGTGATATTTTATTTCATTGTGAATTAATGTCTATTTCAGGATATAATAACATGTGTTGACAGTTGAGGCTGGTTCAACCCCATTATTTCGTTATTTATTGTCGAATAAAATCTTCTCAACTTGTGTAGGTATAAATGAATGAGTTATGTTGAAATTTGTCAAACAATTGCTATTCGAGCGTGCTTTTTCCGATTTACCCTTTTTTATCAGAAAATATTGATTTCGTTTGTTTGGAAGCGTTTGACAAATAAAACATTTTGTTTTTAATTCATTTTCTATAGTCGTTCTTTTTCCTTCGTCCAAAATTGTTAATAATAAAAGCTTCCTGCAGTGAGTATTGATTCTTGATTTTTTATTTCGGTCGTATACTTTTGCGGCGTGCTTTTATTATCTTTCATCCTTCATTTTCTTTTTCAATCACGATAAATTTTTGCCGCTAATCTCAAAAATCCATCAATTGTTCATTTTCACAATACCGGAAATTAAATAAATTTTAATTTCGCATAAACAAGGAAGTCGTAATAATAAACTAGACCATCAAATGTTTTAAATTTGTTTTAATCAAGTCCGCTACCTATTTTCAGGATTTTTCGTCATCATTTAACTGCTTCATTAGTGTAATTGTGGCTAATCTCTTGGATAAAATTGATTTAATTCATTCTGAGTCATTTTTCTTAATTGCAAGTCCCCCCACACAGGTTTTTTAAGCCCACGCGTTTTTAATTGGGTCCAGATTTTTCGGTCCTCATTAATTTTTATCTCTCGAAACGAAGACATTTTCGGAATTTTTTTCCGATCGAGTCGGCCTCTCTATCTAATCGGTTGTCAATTAAAAAGATCACCTCTTGAAAATTTGTCGGTAGAAGGCGAATTTTTCAGACGAACCGACTCTTTTTCTTACTTCTTTTCAACCAGAGAGACGGGATTCGAGCGATCAACCGTGGCAATTTCAAGATAATGATGGACTCACACGACCACCACCTGCCACCTGCCGATTCTCTATCTCAGAAAACGGACACTTATAACATAACACATGTGATGGCTGACAGTGGCGGAGAATATTTCTCTTAAAGAACTAGTGGAAGTCATTTTTAAGACGACTTGCAAATCTTGATAAAACTTAATAGACCAAGAGCCAGTGACCAATTTGAGGTAGTCATTTCAAAAGTCACAAAACTTTTCATAGTAAATCTTTCATACCTGCTCATTATTAAAAGCCACTTCTGGCAGCCCTCTGTGGCCGGGGTAAACTACCCTAAAATTTTAAGAAGGGTACGAAATAAGATTCATTTTAGTCAAAGTATCAGCCATAAAATTTCAGGAAATTACTTTTGACAATATTTTGTCTTCATAGAATTTTTGCCAGAACATTTACATCCCTCCTAATTGTTGACAGAACGCTTTAAATGTTTATAAAAAAAACTCTATTTTTGTCATTTCATCAGTCTTCAAATTTTAACACGATAAATTAAATTAATAATAAATATATAATTTACAATGCCAGAACAAAATTCCATCACCAACCATCTGCCAGAGCAAAAAACATGTTTGTGCGAGTGCAAGTGAGACAGGAATATAGAAAAGGATCTTCTAACGGTTTAGGGTGTTGTAACGACTCAACATCTCAGTATTCGTTTACGAATAGTTTTGGAGTGCAGTTGAGTTTTACTCGTGCGTCGAAAATAAATATTTTATACTATAATATTACAAAGAAAATTTTTTTTCGTTAAAGATTGTTTATATATTCATGTACAGACAATTTTAAAGTATCGTGAAGTATATTTATACGTGTGTTCATTTGCTTATTTAATTAAATCATTTTATTATAACATACTCCAGACTCGGATACTACAGACTTTTTTTCATACTCAGTTTTAGAAATATTTTAAAAGAATGATTTGTGCAATTTGCAAAAAAACTGGTGATAAAATATTACTGTTTGACACAGTAGAAAAATTAAATAAATGTAGGAGAATGTTAGCCGCTCGTAAGAAACATCAAATGCGGTTTAGTGATGTGGTTTTACCTGATGATATTAATAGTGATATTGGATACCACAGCAAGTGTTACGCAAATTTTACTGCTGTGGGGCAAAAATATTTAAATGAAGATAGTGTTGTGACTGCCACCCCAGAGAATCGTCCAGTATCACCTCAGCCATCGACTTCACATACATTCACGGAAATAGAGCAAGATGCTAGCAATGATGAAGGACACGATGATGAAAATGATGATCTTGAAATAATCCAATCAGATGCTGAATGTTTCTTTTGCGAAAAGAAAAGGAAACAACATCGTGGTAAAGAGCAAAAATTGTATGCAACAAAAAAAGGTACAGTAACTGAACTTGTTAAAAAATACTGTAAATTAAATAACGCAGATAATATGTGGGAAAGATTTCAAAATTTGAATGGAGACACATTTTTTTATCATAATATTTGTAAAATGTCGATTGTAAATAAATGTAAAGCAATTGAAAAAGAAACTCCATCAACTGATTGGCATACATACCGTCGCTATCATGAATTAGCATTTGATGAATTAAGTGAATTTATTGAAGAAAATATTTTAACAGCAAAGAGAAGCTTTTTTTTGTCACACCTTCATTCTATATACATGACTTCTTTAAAAGCAATAGTTGAGGAGCACTCCCACGAATATGAAGCTGAATATACAGCTCATCAATTACAATTAAAAATTGAAAAAAGTTATGGTAAAGATTTAAGAATTGTCAACATGCATAATCGAATCGTTATTATGCCAAAAGACTCTAGAATACCACACTTAATATTCCAACAATTAGAAGAATCTGAACTTTTACAAAAAGCGGCACTTCTTTTGAGAAAAACTGTATTAAAAATTACAAAGAAATCTTTTTCAAGCGATATTTCCACTCAAGATTTGATTGCTGGTGAGTGCTCAATTCCACATAACTTGGAAGATTTTTGCTATACATTATTCGGTGGTACAAATCGCAGGCGCCATAAAAGTACTGCTTGTCAAAGAATTGTAAAGTCCGTTGCTGAAGATATAATATATAATGTGTCTCATGGTAGCATTAAAACATCAAAACATGTTACATTAGGTTTATCATTAAAGAGTCTTACAAGCAGCAGAAAAATCATTGATATCATAAACCGTTATGGGCATTGTTGTAGCTACCACACAATTGAAGAATTGGAAACAGAAGTAACTTTTTCGTCTTCAAATTCATCAACTTTGTGCCCACCAGGTATAATTCAATCACCAAATTTACACACTGGTGTTGCATTCGATAATTTTGATAGATATGTTGAAACTGTTAATGGAAAAGATACCCTCCATGACACTGTTGGTATAATTTATCAGGATATAACATCAGAAACAAATGAAGAAGAATCTGTAGAAGAATCTGAAGGGGAACCCGAGGTACAACCTGAACAAATCTCAACAAATACAACAGAAATCGCCAATCAACCAAGACGAAGAAGAAGAAGAACTTTTGATGCAATAGCACCTGAACTGACACCTTATTTAAAAAAGCCGAAGATGATGGATCTTTTATTACCAAACGAAGATCATCGTCAATTATCAGCTACTGAATTGGACATTACAATAATAAAGAATATTGATCTGATTTGGATGTTATGTCATGCATTCAAAGTTCCAAATCTGCCGATGTGGGCTGGTTTTAATAGCCTAATCATTGAAGATCAAAGTCTTCCACAGAAAATTTGTTACTTAACTCCAGTAAACTTATCCCCTACAGATAAAACTGTTGTTTTCGAAACTTTAAAACAGAGCCAAAAAATTGCAGAAGAGGTAAAGCAGCCGTTCATCCAAGTAACTTACGACTTAGCGATTGCAAAAATCGCTATGCAAATTCAATCAGAAGAAAGACCACGATTCAATAATATTTTTATTCATTTAGGTGGGTTTCACATAATGATGGCATATTTTAAAACGATAGGCAAATTTATCAACGATTGTGGCTTAACAACAATAATGATGGAGAGCGATTTATTAGCGAGTGGATCAATCTCAGGATTTATTGAAGGAAAACATTTTAATCGGTGCAAGCGTCTTCATCCGATGATGGCCCTTGGACTAGAAATATTACACTTCAGATCTTTCTTGGAGACTAAAAATATTGAAATCAATGATGAAATCGTGTCTGAACTCACAAACCTCTGGAGCAATAAGACGCCTAACGCAAAAACAAATAAACCATCATTAAAAAACTTATTAACTGAATACACTGAATATCAGGAGAATACATTGAAAGGAGAGTTTGGATTGACACAAAAATTTTACATGACCTACATTAAATTAGTACATTATTATTTGTATTTAAGTAGAAGTTTTCGCACTGGAGACTTTAATTTGTATAAATGGGTCTTACCAAAAATAACAAATTTATTTTTTAGTTGTAATCAACAAAATTACGCTAGATGGTTAGTTAAATATTATGATAATTTGTTGAAAGTTGAAGAAGAGTACCCTGAATTGCATGAAGCATTTGAGAACGGATTTTTTGGAGTTAAACAAACGAATAAGGCTTTCTCCAGACAACCGATTGATTTAACATTAGAGCAGACAGTCAATGCAGATGCTGCCAAACGATTAACAGGAATTTTACACTTTACGAACTCAATATCTGCTCGACAAAGGTGGGCAAAGAGCCATGATATTAGAACAAGTGTAATTAGTTACACGTATAATGAGACAGGGATTAAAAAAAAACAAGACATTTCCACAGATTTAGAGAAACATTCCATGCGACAAAGTTCTATACAACTTCAAAGATTTCTCGATGCTTTTTCGAAGTATATAAATCCATTTAGTTCTGCATTATCCCGAGATTTTCTTTTCAACATCTGTAGTGGAAAAGCAGCATCAGAAGAAGTTGCAAATTATTTATTAAATATTGAAACCATTGGAGAAAACTTAAGAAAAAAGTTTATTTCTGAATGTTCTTCATCAACTGTAAGATTTGAACAAGCCATCAAGAAAGTAGAAATACGGAATTTTTCATCTGAACTGGGGAGAAAAAAAATAAAAATTGGACAACAAATTCAAGAAGTTCGTTTGCAAAGAGATTTGTTTGGTAGGCTATTAGCAATATCAATCAAGTATAAAGTAGATATTACTAAAGTCTTGTCATATCCATTAACTCCAGTACCTTTTTCAATGTGTCACATAGATGGAGCAATCTGTAAAACAGAAAAATCTTCCCTCTTGAAATTTTTAGAAAAAAGTGTCAATCATGATGAGCCGAGTTCTATAGGTGTAGTAGTCATCGATGGATTCTTTTTATTACACACAATGAAAGATGTACCAAAAACATTCGATAAAATCTCAAAACGATTTCTGAGTATGGCTGCACAATTTGGAGGCAGAAGAATTGATATTATTTTCGACCAATACTTCGAGCCATCTATAAAAACTTATGAAAGACAATTAAGAGAATATAATATTCGAGAATATACAATAGTAGGAGCCGATCAAGAGAGACCAATTGATTTTACAAAAGAATTGAGGAATAACAAGTTTAAAGAAGCAATAGTAAATTTTTTTATCCAACACTGGGCAACAGATGAAATGGCTCCATTTATTGGTAATAAAGTCATTTATCTCAACTTTAAAGAATGCCATCGTTATGAATGTATCGATGATAAAGTCATCTCCACAGTTTTTCCACAATTATCTTGCCCAGATCACGAGGAAGCAGACACAAAAATTGTTTATCATATTTGTAATATAGAAGATGAAGAAAATATAGTTATTCGATGTTCTGATACAGATGTTCTTATTATTATGCTCGGAAATATGGATCACCTGCGTAATATAAATGTGAAAATTTGGATGAATATTAGTACAGGTAATAATCAACGTTATATTAACGTATCATATATATACCAAAAAATTGGTCCAGATCTTTGCAAGAGTTTACCTGCATATCACGCTTTTACTGGATGTGATTATAATCCAGCATTTTATAAGAAAGGAAAAATTAATCCGTTCAAGCTTCTGATGAAATCCAAAGTTTATCAAGAAGCTTTCATAAATCTTGCCAATGTAAGTGAAGATGTAATGGATACTGACATTTTCGCAACATTAGAAAAATTTGTATGTCAGATGTATAAAATAAAGAATTGTGATGACACAAATAGCGGAAGATTTGAACTATTCATGAAGAATTTTACCGCTGAAAATATTGATGAACCATTTGAAAATAGAGTAATTAAATTTGATGCATGTCATTTGCCTCCATGTCAAGCTGAACTCTATCAACACGTATTGAGAACTAAATATATCGCTCGCATTTGGAGAAATGCACACCTGGATTTACCTACAATATTGAGTCCAGAAGACAATGGATGGTTGTTAAATAATGATCAGTATGAATTTCACTGGTTCGAGGGAGATCAGCTACCACCTACAGTAAGTGATGCCATCGCTAACGACAACATTGACATCGAAGCAAATTATGCTAATATCGATTGTGAGTGCATTTTTTTTATGAATTGCGTACATATTATATACCTATGTATATATCAAATCATAATACATTAATTATTATTAATCTTTTTTACAGATGATGAGATATTAGAGCGTCAAATTGAGTTAATCGAAGATTCGAATGATTCTGTATTCATTGAAGATCGAAGTGATATATATGATAGTTCACATGAGGATGGAGACTATTGAACGATTTAATAATTTTACAAACATAAATTTTGTATTTTTTAATTAGTGTAATAAAATTTTGCTTAAATTGTATACATTCAACTTGTATATATTTTACTTTCCAATAAGCGCTCTCTCTCTAACCCGCACGTTTCTATATTCCTGTCTCACTTGCACTCGCACAAACATGTTTTTTGCTCTGGCAGATGGTTGGTGATGGAATTTTGTTCTGGCATTGTAAATTATATATTTATTATTAATTTAATTTATCGTGTTAAAATTTGAAGACTGATGAAATGACAAAAATAGAGTTTTTTTTATAAACATTTAAAGCGTTCTGTCAACAATTAGGAGGGATGTAAATGTTCTGGCAAAAATTCTATGAAGACAAAATATTGTCAAAAGTAATTTCCTGAAATTTTATGGCTGATACTTTGACTAAAATGAATCTTATTTCGTACCCTTCTTAAAATTTTAGGGTAGTTTACCCCGGCCACAGAGGGCTGCCAGAAGTGGCTTTTAATAATGAGCAGGTATGAAAGATTTACTATGAAAAGTTTTGTGACTTTTGAAATGACTACCTCAAATTGGTCACTGGCTCTTCCTCTATAAGAAATGCACTAAGTATCGAAGCAAAATCTAACTGTAATTTATTGCTGATATATCAGAGACCCTCTCAAAGATGTTAAAAACTAAGAACCTAATACAGTAGACTCCCAACATTCGCAAGGGTTCCGTTTCAATCTCTCATTAAGGCATTATTAACTAATTAGGGCTCTGGATTTTGAAGTAATCATAATTTAATGGCTCATCATTTTTGAGGAACGTTTATGCAAATGGATATAAAAGTATCTAAGGAAATTTTAAGTCACAGTAATCTCTCAACATTTGCGATCTTTCTGTTTTTTTTAATTATTTTTTACATATTTTATTTTATAATTTCATTAATTACAAATTACTCAAATTAGTAGGATTTCTAAATTAGTAAAATGTTGCCTCTTGCTTCCAGTATTGGAAATATTGTCGCTTTTGTACTAATTAATTTCAAAATTTGTAAGAAACATCTCTGTCTTCTGAAATTAATCGTCTGCGGCTACTAAAATTAGTAAAATTACTTCTCTAGACTTTACAATAAGTAAAAGACATTGCCTCCAAATGCTAATTAAAAAAATATTGCTTTGGAATATATTATTTTAAAAATTAGTGCATAATTAGTAATTATCTCCCCAGAGCATCCAAATCTATAAAAATAATTTCGTGTTTGTCTTGATAATTTAAAAATTGCTAGGAAATATCACTTCTTGCTTTAAAATTCATAAAGTTACGTCTCCGACTTCCAAAATTAGTAAAATGTCGCCTTCTGCTCTCAGTAGTAGAAATATTGTCGCTTTTGTACTAATTAATTGAAAATTTGTAAAAAACATCTCTGTCTTCTAAAATTAATTGTTTTTGGCTACTAAAATTATTTCTTTAGACTTCACAATAATTTAAAACAATTGCCTCCAACTGCTGATTAAAAAAATATTGTTTTTAGCTTATAAAATTAGTAAAATATCGCTTTTGACTTTATTAACTTTAAATTTGATAAGATCTACCGTTTCTAGCTTTTAAAACTAGTAAACTTACTTTCCCTATTTCAAAATTAGTAAACTATTAAAAAAATTGTTGCTTTTGAAAAAAATTAGTAAATAATTAAGGATTATTTTTGTCTTCTAAATTAGTAAAACACCTCTGGCTGCATTTGTTTTATTGATTTAAAAATCGCTAAGAAATGTCGTCTCTAGCTACTTAAGTTGAGTAAACTAAATTAAAAAAGTACCTAAAATTGAGAAAGAAATTTGTATTGAATACAAAATGGATCTGACCTTGACAGCGTTCTATGTTGTTATCAGTAGCTGATTGCTAGTAGATATACATACTTTTATTTCTTATCAATCACATCTTTGCTGGTCTCTTAACCCGAATCAAATAAGCTAAACACTATTGCGCTTGCCACCAGCTCCCTTACTATCTCCAAAATAAATATTTGCTTATTTTAATTGTATAAAATTTGTCTTTTCTCGACCACAATACACCCCGCAAAACATAATGAAGTCCTGATTCCGTGCAATCCACACTGTTGTTAACATTCATTGTTTCAATTAGTAAAGTTTTAGTTTGTAAAGCTAGAAATTTCCGGCAGTGTGTGGAGTTGAAATTGAAATAAAAAAAGCATTTACTTAAGCTGTAATGCATATTAAATTTTTTCCTGGATAATTCTCGAGTTAAACAGATGAAAGGAAGTACGTCGGATATTTTTACTTGAATATAAGAACTGTAATGAGCAAAGAAAATTGCAGTGAAGAAACGTAAAGAAAAGGAAATGATCTAAAGCAGCTTGATTTTTTTAAGATAAATTTCCTCCGGAAGTCCATAACTGTGATTAAAGGTATTTTGTGTTGATACGGTTTTTTAATCAAATTAAGGACAAGGCAGGCGAGACTCGAAAGTTTTAAAGCGAAAGCTGTTAATCAGTCAGAGAGACAGATTTTTGGCTGAAATATGCGAGATATCATTTTTTTACATCGTTTTTTACAAGCAATAAAACTAATCCGTAAAAAGTATTTCGTCACTGTGGTAGTAGCCCGCGATCTGTTTGTTTTCATAGAAACTAGGTTTCTTAACAGGGACGTCTTAAGCGGAGGTGCAAGGGGTGCAATCTTAACTAAAATATATTTTCTTTTGTAAATACAATTTATTTTTATTTTTTTTAATAAAAAAATGTGTACTTAGATGATTGCATTTTTCTATTAATAAGTATTTTATAATTATGCGCCGTAACTTTTTTTTATTATAATAAATATTATTGTTTTTTATGAGTTTCTACAATTCTTTGAAAACAAAAGTCTTTATTTTAGTAGCACACTAACGATAAGTTCATTCCGAATTTAATTTCGATTGAAGTGTTTGTGTACAAAAATAGCAAAGAGGTATGATACATTTTTTGATTTCAATTCATTGATTAGAGTAAAAAATGATTTAATATTTCAAATATTCTGAAAATTGTAATTTGAAAAAATTATAATTATTTGTAATCGTGGCCATAAATTTTAAAAGCTCAGTAAGTGAGAAACTTTGCTTTTTTCAGCTTTACACTTATTGTTATAAAGTATTACGTCCTTGTGTATCTCTAACTGTACAGATGTCTGATGGCAGAAGCGACTTTCTGGCTCTCAATATCGCAAACGAAAATTAGAAAAAGAAGAAAAACTTAAAAAAATCTCGGTTCCTATAAAACAATTTTTATCGTCAGCGTCAGTTTCATCGAGTACTTCTTGTGACAATATTACTGAAACTGAAGAAACTGAAAAGGAAAGTACTGTGATTCAAAGAAACTTTTTTCAAGACGTTGCTGCTACTATTTCAGAAACCGCAATTGCAGATGTTCATTTAGTAGCAACATCAACAACAGAAACTTTACTACAAATTGCACTTGATATAGATTTAAAGAATTCTGCTTTATGGCTTAAAATTATTGCAGACAATATTAGGTTATCTATAATCGAAATAGAACCAGTTCAAATTACAAATTTTACGTTTCCAAAAAATGAGTTAAACCGTTCTTTTTCTACTAGTTATTTTTTTAAAAAAATTAACAAATAGTGAATTAGTTAGACGAGATTGGTTAATTTACTCAAAATTCAGTGATTCTGTATTTTGTTTTTACTGCAGATTGTTCAAAAACTCTATAATCGCGTTTAATGATTTACGAAACTATAAAGATTGGAGAGACTTGTCTAGAAATATAGAAAGACATGAAAAAAGTAACACACATTTTCAAAGCGTAAAGCAGTGTTTAGATCTAAAACAAAATATAGAAAAAAAACGTGGATTTTATTATTCAAGCTATAATTAACCGTGAAAATAAGAGATGGGTGGCAGTTCTTGAACGAATTATTTATGTTGTTCCGTTTTTAGCTAAACAAAAATTAGCTCTTAGAGGAAACACCGAAAAATTGTTTCAAGAAGACAACGGAAATTTTTTGAAGTTAATCGAGACTCTTTCAAAATTTGATAACGTGTTGGCGGAACACATAAGTCGAATAGTAAATAGTAGTAATCAACGTAACATGTCTCACTATCTTGGACATAACATTCAAAATAAAATTATAAATAGTTTGGGTGAAAAAATTAAGCAAACAATAATTAATATTCTTAAAACATCTAAATATTATTCTATCATTTTAGAATGCACACCGGACATTACTCATGCAGAACAAATAACAATTTTTTTCGTTTTGTTTTTTTAAATCCTGACACAAAAAATGTAGAAATTAGGGAACATTTTCTAGGGTTTTGTAATATCACTGATACCACTGGACAAGAGCTAACCAGATTTCTATTAGATTTTTTTTTAAATTTAAATATTGATATCAATGATATGCACGGCCAAGGTTATGATAACGGTGCCAATATGAAGGGTAAAACATCGGTTTACGAATTTTTTTTTGGATATAAATCCACGGGCATTGTATGTACCTTGTGCAGTACACACGCTCAACTTAGTTATGAATGATGCTGCCAAAAGTTCTTTGGAGTTGACCAACTTTTTTTTTATTGTTTAAGAAATATACTAATTTTTTTCTGCTTCAACTTTGCGATGACAAATTTTCAAAAAAGAACTTCCAACATTAATTCTGAAACCTCTTTCTAATACACGATATAAAAGCAGAAATGCTGTTAAAACTCTTCTTATTCAATTTAGAAAAAGTATATGATGCTTTATTTTTTATTTATTCTAATTCAAATTTTGATAATGATACAAAAAAATTATCAAATTCTTTACTTCCTAAAATAAAATCTTATAAATTTATTTGTTCGTTAATTACCTGGTACAACATTTTATTAGAAATTAATTTTGTTTCCAAAACTATGCAAAAATCTTCTGTAATTCTTCCAGAAGTTACTAAAATGTTTGAAGATGATAAATCTTTCGTGAATGAATGCAGAACTGATACAGCTTTCAAATGCTTGATGAATCAAAAAATGTTGCAGAAGTCTGTAAAATTTCTTTTCCAGCTATTTGTTGTATTCGACGAAGAAAGAGACGGCCATTGTTTGACTATGAAAATCATGATAAACCTTTACAAAATCCAGAATTGCACTTTAAAGTTAATTTCTATTTTTTCTTATTAGACACAGACAGCTATTACAAAATTAAATAACCGACTTGAGTTGTTGTATGATCACAACAGTTGTTTTTCTTTTCTACATAGTCTTGACACATCATCAAATAGACTCAAATGGGACATTCAAGTACTGTGCTGATTTGCAAATTACATTGACGGATTTTGGAAAAATCATTTGGATGTTAATGCGATTTACAAAATGAAATAGAAATTTTACTAATTTATCTTAAACTAAATACATCATCACTGGATATTTTGAATTATTTATTTAAAAATACTTTAATTAGTCTTTTTCCAAATTTGTTTACTGCATTACGCATTTATTTAACCTTAGCTGTTACAGTTGCAGAAGAGAAAAGATCATTTTCAAAGCTAAAACTAATAAAAAATTATTTGAGATCTAGTAAGACCCAGGAAACGTCAAATTTAGCTTTAATTAATATTGAAAATGAAATTGACTTGGATCTAACTGATATTGTCAGAGATTTTTCTGTTAAAAAAGCAAGGAAAATTGATTTAGTTAATAATTTTTTTGAATGTATTCTAATGTATTTTGTTACTTTTTGTAAATTTTATTTTAATTTTGTTACTTTTTATCATACCATATACTGTTTTGTAATTTGTTAGTAAAATAAAAACAACTCAAAAAAGTTGTAATATTTGTAAAAAAAAATGTCGGGGGCGGCATGAGGGTAGAGACGGCTTTGTTCCTTATTGTAGTAATCAAATCACTGCGAATTGTTGTGTCTTGTGAAAAATCAGTAAAATTCTCTATTATAGAGAATACCTCATTTTAAAAATTTGAAAAAACATCATTGTAATCGCCACCACTGGTTGGCTCGCTCTTGAATTCCAAACTGGTTGTTTATTCCTTGTTTATCACTTCTACCACTGTTTTTTCCTCATCCTAATAATTTATTTATTTCTAGTGGCGGTAAATTCATCAGTACCGGTGAAAAGATCCGTTTGCCTGACGACGTAACGATGGGTTACATAATTGGTAAGATAATAAATCGGGAATTTCGCTTTTTTAATCAACACTTACATCAAATTGTAGAGCACCTGCTGAAGAAGCCATTGACGGTCGTCGACCAGTTCCACTCTCATCTCGAACCGATGAAATTCATCCGACGTGAGATTCTCGAAGACCAGGTAATTAAATTTTCGAAAAATCAAATTAATAACTTTGGAATGCCCATCCGCCACCCGGGGCCGGAATTTATGGCTTCCTTTTCGACTGAAAGCTAATTGGTCGAGCTCTCCTGCTGAATTTAAAATCTTTGCTTTTGCAGATCTCGTTCAGTTACGCCCGGAACAAAGATGAATGGAACGTTGTCAAGATCGAAGGATTCGATACGAAATACGACACAAACAGGTAAATTTTAATTAGGGGGAATTTATTGGGATAGACCCTTATTAAATGCAATGACGGGACGGTTTATTCAACTAAAGGGTTTTTACAGGTTCCTCTCGCTTCATTGCTTTTTGTTCCCTCATTTCAATTTTTGTCCGAGATGAAACAACGGGACCACCCTCGAAATATCTGTGATTTTGTAAATAAAAATGGTTTTTATGGTGACTAGTCTAACGGATTTTAGGCTCCGCGGCCACATACACGCGAATTTACGTCATCAATGAAAATATTCAATGTTTTTGCGATGACGTAAATTCACGTGGCCGCTACTATAGATTATATTTTAACGATTCGTTAACAACCAAGAAATAACATATTAACAATTTAGTTGATTGCAATGTGATAATCAAGTTGTGTAGCTATTTTTCCCTTGTATCTTCCCTAGGTTTTAGGTGCAATTATATTATATTATTTGCTCAAAGATTTTTGTAAAAAGTCTGTAATTTTTTTTTGTATATATTGTATGGATGTTGAACGTTTTTATATATTTTTAAAAATAAAAACTATGTTATGAAATTCGAGTTTTTTTCGACGATTTTTTAAATTAAATCAAAATACTTCAAAGAGATGAAATCCCTTGATCCTTTACACGTTTTTTCTTATATCCTACTCTAAATCTTTTCACCCGTTTCAACCGAAAAATCCACTTGCACAGGTGTTCTAAAATTGTGTGAGAAGTGAGGGAAAAAATTTAAATTAAAAGAAAGGCGATTTTAAACAAGTCAGGTAGGCAATCAGTCCCTATACTACTGATACAATAGTTTTCCAAATATGGCGGAAATATGGACCTGTAATGCTTCGTCAGGTCAAGCAATGTTATCAAAAGTAGGAAGAAATTATCTCAACCAGATTATTTAATTTGCAGCAAAACGCCAAATTTTTTTTTACACCTGATTTGTTTGAAAATAAAAATCCTAAAACCTGTAGAATTTCGTAAGCATCAAATTCAAGTTAATTTTCTTAAAAAAATTTGCAAATAAAAAATTCTGAAGTTAAAGAAATCCTGACCTGTATTTGGCAAAATAAATTATAAATACACAGAGAAAAAATTGGTAGCTTTTTCTGTAACAACTGATGGGTGGCGAATCCTCTTTTTCTGCTTCTTTCAGACCTACCTTTAATCCTGAAATTGGTGTATCGTCTTCTACCATGTGGCGAGTCCTCTCTGCTTCTTTCGGACCTACCTTTAATCCGAATTTCTAGGTTCTCTTTCCAAAAACAGCACCTGAAACTGAAAAAATATACTAATAAAGATACAAGAGTTGAATGTGATCAAACTATACATAAATGACAGACAAAAGCTTGCTGTTTGGTTCATTTTCGTTCGCACAATAATAATTTAGAGATAAACATTTTTTTTGTAACAAAATAACATCACAATACTCTAGTCCTAAATAAAGCATCTTCTTCAGCCATAATTGATGGGTGGCGAATCCCCTCTTTCTGATTCTTTCAGACCTACCTTTAAGCCGGATTTCCAGCCTTGTTCCTGGAACTCCCAACTTCAATAAAACGAAGGGAATTAACATTAATATATTTATTTATCTCTCTAAAGGAGATTTCTAATCAATTTTGAATTAGAAAAATGTTTTTTTTTATCTAGATTTCACACCTGCACTTACAGTTTCCATTCTCTCGTGGCTAAAACGCCTCTAGTTGCGCTAAAATTGAATGGACTGACTTGACATAACTGTCAATCCACCTGTTCATCCAAAATAGAATATTTCGTTGACCGTTCATTAAAAACAACACTAAAATAGAATTTTCGTTAAAAAATCGTTCATTAATGTAGGTCTGGTCAGGTCAGGTCAGTTTTATCCTCAATTTAAAATGTAAAATTTAAATTTTCATCTTTTTCTCTTTGTTTTTGGCATCTACATAAACAGAATCAGTCATCATTTACTAATTATTTTTATTTTTTGTTTAGGTGCAATTTTATAATTTTTTTATTTCTTTAATTTTATTTTTGTTTCTTTATTAGATATTTTTTAATTTCTATTTCTGTCAGAAAGAGCGTAGAAGATCATCCCCTATTCTAAATATCACAACCGAAAGCGTCCCTTTAGCTTCATCATTTACTCTTTTTTAAAATTATTACATTTATAATGTTTATTAGACATTCTCTCGGTAAAGCTCGTTCTTGCTTTAAACAAACTTTCTCGCTTGTTAACCGCTCTTATTAAGATCCTTGTTTATTAAAAAACTATTTAATGTATACGTGACACTCTTGCGTTTAACGCACTGCGTTCGCGTCTTGCGTCTGCCGTCAATCTATAAATAGAACCTAATAATAATAATTTTTATTTCCGAAAAAACTCTGTTTCGCGGCCTTAACTTATGCAAGAACATGCTCCACTTTAAAAACAATTCGGACCAACGCTACTGACCGCCTTTTTTAAACAAACAGATTACCGATCTTAAACGGAATCAACAAATACTGATTGAATTGGTAATGACGTTACCAGATTTGTTTTGCAAGTTTTTTAAGAATTCAGGGTAAGAGTGGAAAGTCGATCAGATTTTGTTTTTGCAACAGCTAATATTGTTACATTTGAAGCATTGAAATTGTTCTCGTTCTATAGAATTATTCGGTACTAGAACGATAAAAATTGAATAAATGAGTAAAATTCGGTTAGGCAACCAATAATTTCACTTGTGTGCAATGCGTATAGCATCTAAAGCCGTCCCTGATCCGGGCCAAAAGCTCTCTATTATTCTATCGCAAGTGCATCAGTTACATCATCTCGGGTGATTTATTTTAAAGTTCTCTCTATGTCACGTTCCTGTCCCCTTTTTTTTTCGCTCACAAACTTTTCCTCTTGGGTCTGTTATTGACATTTCGATGTGCCTGGATCGGGGATCCTCTTCCAGATGGTCTTATTCACGTCTCCATATTTGATTCTTCTGAATATAGAGGTGCAATAACATTTTTCCCCTTACGATAAAAGAAATTGTAATAGTTTGGGAGCTTTGAGCATTTTTTATATAAAATAATTGCTTCGGACACAATAGATGCTTTCGAGTTTGAAATTTGAATAATCTCATTTAATTGTGTTTGCTTAAGCTTTGGTTAAATATAACCGAGATGCTTAATACAATGGGCTTTAAGGGTTGCAATTTGCAACTTTTTCCAAAGTATGGTTGTCTGTGATCGTCGATGGACATAATCCTTTTGAAAATTTCGAACCAATCATGCCACAGTTTATTTTTAATTCGAGCAAAAACTAATCCGTGTTGGCCTTGTGAACTTTTCGCTGATTAAATTACCAACGCCATGGAAATTACTCCTCCCGTTTATAAAGCAATTATGAGTTGCGGCCGTTGCACATGGTAGCCACCTAGCGATGGCAAATTAACAAAAGTAAAAGCCGCCCCCACTGATCGATAAACTGTTGATAGCGAGAGAGAAAGACACTTAAAATCACATTTTTGACACCACCCCCACTATCATTCTCTTCTCTTTTTCCTTACTATTTTATATAACAAGATATTTCGCTGCAACTTCAGCACTAAAAGTTTTCCTTACGAAAACGAAAATAAAACGATCGACTTCCAAACAAGTTTTATTGTTCGAGAGGTTTTTAAAATTGCAATTCTTTGCAACAGAATAAACAAGAGGAAAATTTAACTGAATATAGAAACGTCAAAATGACCGATGACGGGATGGACTCCAAACAATAGCTTGATTATAGTCGAGGATTCAACAAACTGAAGTAATCTGTTTTGCGCCATTTGCTTTAATACACAGAAATCTCGAACGAAGTTCAAACATGTTACAGAACCCACTGTAACTTACTTTACCACTTTTGGACCGCATGTACTTCGCTGTTCTCACTATAGGAAGTTGGAGAGCGAACAGAGAAAGCCTCTATTAACGACCATTCAGATAAAACGAAATCACTAAGGAAGTTTGACGAGCTTAAGGGCAAGATCTACTGAAAATTTTTACCAAACTACTACTTAAAATTTATTAGAATGCTATCTACAACTGTCAGTAAAAATCTACTCAAGTTGTAACCGTAGGTTACTATACAAAATAATAATTGGTTGCCTACTTAAATAGAATTTAATTTTTTTCTCGTAATAATCCGCCAATCATAGGCTTTTATTTTCAGAAAAACTAGAAAATTGAAGGTTGAAATAAAAAGCACACAACCAAAAGAATAGAACAAAGTTAGATTACGAAAGAATATTTTTAAATTACAAAAGTAACGAGACTGATTTTTACCCAAATAATAAGACTGGATCGAGCTTCGCCTATACGTTGCCGAAGCGAGCTGCGGTGACAACATAGTACATAGTATAAGAGAGAAATATAGTATAATACACAGATCAAATGTGTGTGAGAGAGCAAATCACTTGCTGGTAGGCAAGAACGCTGAATTTTTGAAGATATAGGAAGAATAAGGCAAGAAATTAAATTTTTATTTTAATTCAGTAAACATATGAGCGCCAGGTCTTTATTGTGCATGTATACAACACACATACTTTACAAATAAATATAAATTAAATATTAATTGTTTAAAACGCTTCTTATAAACAAAATTGTTTAAAAATATGCAAATTTTAGCGATTTTAACACTTGTCTAAATGCAAATACCACCTTTAACACGGTAAATACACCAATTTTAATGTTTTACCTACCAATACGTTGTCACCGTACTTCTTTGCTTACCCTCACTCCAGTCTTATTATTGCTTAAATATGTACGGTTTTCTCTATAAGATTGTCTTTACAAAAACAAAAATATTAAGTGACTATTCGTGTAGAACGATCCAATCAGCTCAAATGAAGCCAACCAATAAAATTTTAATTCCATCAATAAAATTAACGATTTTTGTAATTAGCAATTAGTAGTTATTTTCCATTTAGGTTAGCACCCTCAAATTGTATTATCCTCATTGTCCGTTATGTGCCCATTTCGCATTTAAACCATCATTCATCAAAGTTCCCTCTGCCAGCGTATTGCCCACATCAAATCCCGGTCTACCCTTTTATCCTTGTGATGTTTGTACCCGCTGTGCCCTACACACAATGAAACGCATCGATCGTTGCAACTAGGCCGCGGCCTAATGACATAATTCCTCCATCAATACCATCAAATTTGATATACGAGCGGTCGTAACCTCGCATTAGTAGTTTATTACATTTCTTTCCGTGATTTTTTTCAAAGAATACACACTTTTACTGCGTTTATCAATCCCAGTTCTGATTTCCCCTTCGGCAAAAGGAAGAATTCTCACGAGGCGCTATAATAAAACTGTGGGCCAGACTAAATTTCTGACTTTTTTAAAATTCAAAACTAAATATTACTATTCTAGATATGTTAATTGTTATAATTAGCGAATCAGCAGCAATTTTGATAAATAAAATGTTAGACCGGCGAGATAGCAGACAATTTTTTTTATTTCGAATTACAAATGACTGAAGTCGCTCTGATATTTCTGCATATTGAAACCCACCATCTTGCATATTGTTTGTATAAAATTAAAGTTTAGATTACACTTGTATTGACTCTATCTAAGCTTGAACTACCTTGAACATCATTGGAAAAAAAAGGGTTAAAGAAAATTTTGGAGAAAATAGGAAAGATTCTAGATGAGTTTGAAAAACGCCTGGAAAAGCAGGAAGAATTGGGGAAACAACGTTTGGTGAAAGAAGAACAAGATAAGATTTTGCAAGAAGTTGAAAGCAAAAGAACGTTCTCTAAGCTTGAAAAACAGCACTAAAAAAATGTAAAGCCCAAAAAGATGTTAAAAAAGCAAAAGAAGATTTTAAAAGAATTTGGGAAATGATTTGTAAAAGAAAAGGGCAAAAGACAATTTTCGAAAAAACCGAAAAACGTCGCCTGTAATAAGGAGAAGACCAAAGAAAGGTTTTAGAAAAATAAGAGAGGTTTCTAGAAGATTTTGAGACATAAGATTTGATGGAAAAACGAAAAATTCCAGAAGAATTTAATTAAAAGACATCAGCTGGATAAAAATTCTAGAGGAATTTGAAACAGAAGATTTGATAGTAGAAAACCCGGAAAATTCTAGAAGAAGTTGACTTAAAAGAGGTCACCTAAATAAAAAGAAGAGCAATACACAACAGAGAATTCTAGAAGAATTTGAAACACAAGGTTTGACAGAAAAAAAGAAGCGGAAAGTTCTAAAAGAAGTTAAATTAAAAGACGTTAACTAGATAAAAAGAAGAGCAATGGACAATAGAAAAATCTAGAAGTATTTGAGACACAAAGTTTGGTAGAAGAAAAGAAAGAAGAATCAGAAGAGGTTTCTACAAGAATTTGAACACAAGATTTAATAGAAAGAAGAAATGGAAAAATCTAAAAGTTGAATTAAAAGAGGTTAGTTAGATTACAAGAAGAGCAATAGACAACAGAAGATTCTAAAAAAAAATTGAGACACAAAGTTTGATAGAAAAAAAGAATCAGTAAATTCTAGAAAAAGTTCAATTAAAAGACGTCAGCTGGGTAAAAAGAAGACCAATAGATAACAGAGGATTCTAGAAGAATTTGAGGCAAAAGGTTTGGCAAAAAAAGAAACGGAAAATTCTAGAAGAAATTAAATTAAAAGACGTCAGTTAGATAAAGAGAAGAGTAAGGGACAGCAGAGGTTTCTAGAAGAATTTGAGTTACAAAATTTAGTGGACCGGAAAATTCTAAAAGTTAAACTAAAAGACGTCAGCTGGATAAAAAGAAGAGTAATAGACAATAGAGGATTCTAGAAGAATTTGAGACGCAAAGGTCGATAAAAAAAAGAAACGGAAAATTCGAGAAAATTGAGACACAAGATTTGGCAATAAATCCCGGGAAATTGTAAAAAAGCTAAAAAGCTAGATAAAACGAAGAGTACAGCAATGGACAGCAAAGGTTTCTTGAGTCTCAAATTACTCAAGATTTACTCAACAAAGAAACGAAAAGTTCTAAAAATTAAATTAAAAACGTCAGCTGGATAAAAATTCTAGAGGAATTTGAAACAGAAGATTTGATAGAAGAAAGCCCGGAAAATTCTAGAAGAAGTTGACTTAAAAGAGGTCACCTGGATAAAAAGAAGAGCAATACACAACAGAGAATTCTAGAAGAATTTGAAACACAAGGTTTGACAGAAAAAAAGAAGCGAAAAGTTCTAAAAGAAGTTGAATTAAAAGACGTTAACTAGATAAAAAGAGGAGCAATGGATAATAGAAAAATCTAGAAGTATTTGAGACACAAAGTTTGGTAGAAAAAAAGAAACGAAAAATCTAGAAGAAATTAAATTAAAAGAGGTGATTTAGATACAGAGAAGAGCAATAGGCAGAAGAGGTTTCTACAAGAATTTGAACACAACATTTAATAGAAAGAAGAAATGGAAAAATCTAAAAGTTGAATGAAAAGAGGTTAGTTAGATTAAAGAAAGAGCAATAGACAACAGAAGGTTCTAAAAAAAATTGAGACACAATGTTTGATAGAAAAAAAGAATCAGAAAATTCTGGAAAAAGTTCAATTAAAAGACGTCAGCTGGGTAAAAAGAAGACCAATAGATAACAGAGGATTCTAGAAGAATTTAAGGCAAAAGGTTTGGCAAAAAAAAGAAACGGAAAATTCTAGAAGAAATTAAATTAAAAGACGTCAGTTAGATAAAGAGAAGAGCAAGGGACAGCAGAGGTTTCTAGAAGAACTTGAGTTACAAAGTTTGGTAGAAAAAATGACTGGAAAATTCTAAAAGTCGAACTAAAAGACGTCAGCTGAAATAAAAGAAAAGTAATAGACAACAGAGGATTCTAGAAGAATTTGAGACGCAAAGGTTGATAAAAAAAAGCAACGGAAAATTCGAAAAAATTGAGACACAAGATTTGGCGGCAATAAACCCCGGGAAATTGTAAAAGATCTAAAAAGCTAGATAAAACGAAGAGTAGAGCAATCAACAGCAGAGGTTTATTGAAGAATTTGTAGAAGTAGATGTTCCTTTATTGCTCGGCATTTTTAACATCAATACATTAAAGCAAAAGGTTTGTTTTAAAATATAATTTTTCTGCATTTTGAAACAGACCTTTGCTTAATATATTGAGAATTTGACACTCAAGATTTACTCAACAAAGAAAGGAAAAGTTCTAAAAATTAAATTAAAAACGTCAGCTGGATAAAAATTCTAGAGGATAAATTCTATTCATTTGAAACAGAAGATTTGATAGAAGAAAACCCGGAAAATTCTAGAAGAAGTTGACTTAAAAGAGGTCACCTAAATAAAAAGAAGAGCAATACACAACAGAGAATTCTAGAAGAATTTGAAACACAAGGTTTGACAGAAAAAAAGAAGCGGAAAGTTCTAAAAGACGTTAACTGAATGAAAAGAAAAGCAATAAACACCACAGGTTTCTAGAGGAATTTGAGACAAAATTTATTGGAAAATAAGAAACGAAGATTCTAGAATTTGAATTGAAAAACGTCAGTGAATAAAGAGAAGAGTAATAGACAACAAAAGTTTCTAAAAAAAATAGAGAAACTTATGGAAGTGTTTGAACAACGGCAGGACGTCTGGAACAGCAAGAAGAATTTGAGAAAGCTGCTTGGTGAGAAAAGAAGAAAAAGATAAAATTTGGTAAGAGGTTGAAAGATGTCGGCTGGAAAAAAAGGTTTGGGAAGAACAACACAAAATTCTGAAAAAGCAGAAGTTTCTAGAACAGCTTGGGAAACCTTCTTTCAAAGTAAAAGAGGAATTTAGGAAACGACTATTGGTAAAGGAAAAAAACCAAAAATGTTTGATAGAAACAAAGATACGGAAAATTTTAGAAGAAATTAAATTAAAAGAGGTGATTTAGATAAAGAAAAGAGCAATGGACAGCAGAGGTTTTTACCAAAATTTTAACAAATGATTTAGTGGAAAAAAGAAACGAAAATTCTAAAAGTTGTATTAAAATACTTCAACTGGATTAAAAGGAGAGCTACAGACAACAGAAAATTCTAGAAGAATTTGAGAGACAAAGTTTGGTAGAAAAAAAGAAAATGAAAATTCTAGAAGAAATTAAATGAAGTGATTTAGATAAAAAGAAGAGCAATAGACAGCAGAGCTTTCTAGAAGAATTTGAAACACCAGATTGGGTAAAAAAAGAAAAAAAATTCCAGAAGAAGTTGAATGAAAAGATGTCAACAGAAAGAAAAGAAGAGCAATAAACAACAAAAATTTCTAGAAAATTTTGAGAGACAAAATTTATTAAATATGACTATTCTAGATTATTGTTATAATTAGCGATTAAATTTTGATAAATAAAATTTCAGAAAACGCATTTCAATTTTTTTATCTATTTTTGACGTAATTAGACTCACCTTTTTGTTGCAAACTGTGCAAAAAATGTGATTGTCATCCCCCAACAGGCTCCCCCTTTACCCGACCTTTATTTTGGCATTTTCACACAGTTCTACTAAATATTTCAGTGAAAAAAATAAGAATAAAACGAAAAATTGTCGTAAAACCGTCGAAATAAAAGTCAAATTTTCCTCAAAATTTTTTATTTCGAATTACAAATGACTGAAATCGCTCAAATATTTCCGAATATTGAACCCGACCATTTTGCATATTGTTTGTATAAAATCAAAGTTTACATTACACTTGTATTTGACTCCATCCAAGCTTGAACTATCAGACAAACTCGATAACAGTTGCAACTCAACCAAACTCGATACTTGCACGAGTAGATTATTGTTGAACCCGATTTGATCCTCAACAATTGAGTAAAAAATAGCGAGTAATCTATCAAAAGTGAACGGTTTGGGCCCCAATAACGTGTTCAATTGCTCACTGACTTTACTTTTCTTTTTGACGTCACTCAATGTCTTGGTTTTCTTTCCGTGATATTTCACGAAAAGTCGCTTATCATCCTTGGCAGGATTATAACTCGCGAGATAAGCAGCGATTAGGAGATATTTCGCATAGAAAGGTAATTCGAGATTTTGAGTTGGTGTTTCAGACGAGACTCTCTGGTAGAGATTTTGAAGAGCTTGTTTGAAAGTCGGTGCTACTTTTCTCCACAATGCCATAGAATCCTTAATGGTGTTCTCTTTATTGATGATCGGTTGACAGTAGTTTAGGAAGTTTCTCCGAGCGATATAACGAAGTTCAGTCAAGTCTCTACAATTTCGATAAAAAACAGAAAGAAAAACATTTAGGTAATTCCGATAAAAGTCTAAATCAAATTGAAAAACGTCATTTGTGTTATTAACAATCAAAGAACGTGCGTAATCAAAATCTAAAGTGAGAATTTCTAATAATTCCTCTTTGTTGTATTGAGGAAAAACGATTTGGATCGTTTCAACAATGTTAGTCTTCGAATAGAACTTCTGAAGGATGATTTGTGAGAGGAAAATCACGCTTAGGGGAATCCCACCGGTGAGCTCTTTCAGTTTAAGCAATCCCGGAAATATGTTGAAATCCATAGTCCGGAGCTTGTCGGCTTTGTCGATAATTATCACAGATCCCTCAATTTTCGTCCGATTCCCTCGTAATTGCTGAATGAAATCCATCATATTCTCACAACGGACCTCAGTCAAACCGCACAATTTACGCAGAATCGTCTCGAATAAAATTCGAGGTGTATAACACTCGATCATGTTGATTACTGCAAATCTAACACCCACTTCCTCGAAAACTCGCTTCACCACAATAGATTTTCCCACACTTGGACCTCCACTAATGTAAACGCTGCCCGGAAACGGCTCCTCTTTGTGTCCGAAGAGATTATAAAGTTGGCCTATTTGGAGAGAGCGACAAGGCAAAGTCGACCCCAATGCAGACAATATCGACATCGTTAACCTGCAACAACAACAAAAAAACCTCTCAAATCATTATTAAAATTATTTTTTACTATTATCACAATAATTATACAAGAGCTGATGTAAGGCTTGCGCCTACTTAATTTGAAAAACAACAAATGTTTGAGAAGTTCGATCAGAAGGACGAAAAGCGTCGATTAGAAGTGAAAGGGTTTAGGAGAATTCTGGAGGAAATAGAAAAGCCTCTAGAAGAGTTTGAAAAACGTCTGGAAAAGCAGAAAAAATATAGTAATCGACGTTTGCTGAAAGAAGAATAATAAAATAAACATTTGCAAGAAGTTGAAAGCAAAAGAAAGTTCTAGAAGAAGAGCTTAAAAAACTGCGCCAAAAAAAATAAGATGAGCAAAGGAAGATTCTAGAAGAGCAAAAGCAAATTCTAAGAGAAGTTGGGAATTGATTTGTTAAAGAAAATAAGATTCTAAAGATGCAAAATTCTAGAGAAACGTGAAAAACGTCGCACATAATAAAGAGAAGAGCAAAGAAAGATTTTAGAGAAACAAAAAGGTTTCTAAAAGAATTTAAGCCATATGGTTTGATAAAAGAACGAAAAATTCGAAAAGATTTTAATTATAAAACGTCAGCTGGATAAAAAAAGAGCATTAAGCAACAAAGGATTCTAGAATAATTTAAGACATAAGGTTTGCTGCAAAAAAGAAAGAGAAAATTCTAGAAGAAGTTGAATTGAAAATCTCAGCTGGATAAACAGAACAGGATTGGACAACAAAGGATCTAAAAAAATTTAAAGCAAAAAGTTTGGCGAAAAAAGAAACGGAAAATTCTAGGAGAAATTAGATTTAAAGACGTCAATTAGATAAAGAGAAGAGCAAGGGTTTCTAGAAGAATTTGAGACCTAAGATTTATTGGCGAAAGGTTTGACGAAAAAAAGAAACGGAAAATTCAAGAACAAACTAATTTAAAAGACGTCATTTAGATAAAAAGAAAAGCATTCGACAGCAGAGGTTTCTAGAAGAATTTGGGATACAAGATTTAGTGGAAAAAGGACCGGAAAGTTCTAAAATTCGTAATTCAAAAGCTTCAGCTAGCTATATAATAGATAACAGAGCATTCAAGAAGAATTTGAAATAGAAGATTTGATATAAAAAAAGAAAATTCTAGAAATGGTTGAATTAAAACACGTGAGCTGGTAGAACCACGAGCAGTAGGTAACAAAAGATTTTAGAAGAATTTGAGACACCAGATTTGATAAATAAAAGGAAACGGAAAATTGTAGAAGAAGTTGAATTGAAGACCTCAGCTGGATAAATAGAATAGCATTGGACAACAAAAGTATCCAAAAGAATTTAAGGCAAAAGGTTTGTCGAAAAAAAGAAACGAGAAGAAAAGAGAAGAATAAACGACAGCAGAGATTTCTAGAAGAATTTGGATACAAAATTTGGAGGAAAAAAGGAACAGAAAACTGTAGAAGAAGTTGAATTAAAAGACTTCAGCTAAATAAAAAGAAATACAATGGACAGCAGAGGTTTCTAGACGAATTTGAGACACAAGGTTTGATAGAAAAAAAGAAATAGAAAATTCTGAAAGAAGGTGAAGTTAAAGACATGAACTTTATAAAAAAAGAGCGACACACTAAAAATTTTTTTAAAAAAATTGAGACACAAAAATTGGCAAAAAATCCGAAAAATTGTAAAAAAAAATGAATTAAAAGACGTCAACTAGATAAAAAAACCAGAGCAAAGGGCAGTAGAGGATTCTAGAAGAATTTGAAACAGAAGGTTTGATATAAAAAAAACCGGAAAATTCAAGAACAAATTGACTTAAAAGACGGCCACCTGGATAAAAAGAAGAGCAATCACAACAGAGAATTCTAGAAGAATTTGAAACACAAGGTTTGAAGCAAAAAAGAAACGGAAATACTAGAAGAAGCTAAATTAAAACACGTCAGACAGATAAAAAGAAGAGTGACCAATAACACAGATTTCTAGAAGAATTTGAGACACAAGATTTGATGGATAAAAAAACGGGAAATTCTAGAAAAAAAGACGTCAGCTAGATAAAAAACAGCAATAGACCACAGAGAATTCTAGAAGAATTTTAGACACAAGGTTTGATAGAAAAAAAGAAACGGACAAAAGGCGTCGGTGAATAAAGAGAAGAGTAATAGACAACAAAGGTTTCTAAAAGAAATAGAGAAACTTTTGGAAGTGTTTGAACAAGGGCACGACGTCTGGAGCAGCAAGAAGAATTTGAGAAAGCTGCTTAATGAGAAAAGAAAAAAAAATTGTAAGAGGTTAAAAGATGCCTGCTGGAAGTAAAAAAATGTTTTGAAAGAACAACACAAAATTCTGAAAAAAACAGAAGAAGTTTCTAGAACAGCTTGGAAAACCTCGTTTCAAAGTAAAAGACGAATTTAGGAAACAACTATTGGTAGAAAAAAAAAACAAAAAAAAAACTTCTAGAAGAAGTTAAAACGTAGATAAACTAAAAAATTCTAGAAAATAAAAAATTGTAGAAGGTCAAGAAACGTTTTTGGGAGAATTTGGGAGAACGATACGGCTTCTACAAGAGCATAAAAACTGTGGGAAAGCCACTTGGTGTAAAAAATTTAAAATTTTGAAAAAAATTAAATAACCTTGTTTAGAAACAAAACACGTTTCTGAAACAATAAGACAAGATTCTGAAAGAATAGAAAAAGAGGAGCTTAGAAAATAACGTTTTCAAGTCAAAAAGGAACTTTGGAAATGACGACTCGCAGGAAAAAATTACAAAAAAAAACTTCTAGAAGTTGAAACGTCGACTAGAAGAAGGAAGAAAATTTGTAGAAAGTCAAGAAACGTTTTTAA
Source organism: Tribolium confusum (assembly GCA_029207805.1). NCBI lineage: Eukaryota > Metazoa > Arthropoda > Insecta > Coleoptera > Tenebrionidae > Tribolium > Tribolium confusum. The sequence continues at coordinate 25,802,600 of JALGAY010000006.1, read as the reverse complement.
AAAAGTTTTAACAACAACACGACATCTGGAGCAGCAGGAAGAATTTGGAAAAGCAGCTTGGTGGAAGAAGAAAGAAAAAAAAAATTGGTAGAGGTTGAAAGATGTCCACTAGAACTAAAAGAAGGTCCTGGAAAAGTAAAAAAATTCTATAAGAACAAAAGAAAATTCTAAAAGAGTTTCCAAAATAGCACTTCAAAAAAATTAGGATTTGGTACTACGATGGTTGGTAAAAACAAAAAAGGAGCAAAAAATAATTCGGGAAAATGTGGAAAGACTCTCTCTGAAGACATTTGAATTGAAAGACATCTGCTGGATTAAAAAGAGGACTAATGGAATATTTTAGGAAAACAACTTCTAGAAGAGCTTAAAAGAATTTAAAAAAAAAGGGCAAAAGACAATTCTCAAAGACTTTTGATAAAGAAAAACAATAGAAAAATAAAGAAAGTTTGTCGGAAAGTGTAAAAAACCTTGATAGAAAAAATTCTAGAGCAAAAGAAGTTTAAAAACAACAACGAATAGACAATGAACAAAAAAAAGTACATGGATAAGAAAACAAAGAGTAGTTTTGAAGAACAAGTAAAGAAAAAAAATCAGGAAACACAACGACGCGAAGCAAGTGAGCACCGAAAGAAGCTTCTCAAATGATTCAAAAAATGAAGGCTAGAAAAACAATAGAACAGTCGATAAAAGTTTGTGAAATATTTTGAACGGGCATAAGTACATATTTCAACTGTATATAAAGGAGAAGAAGCGCTTAGAGTGGAGTTATAGCGAAATACGCAGCGTTTATTAAGGGAGAATTATCGGTGATTATTCAAGTGAATAAAAGGAGTGTATTCAACTATTTAATTACTGGGAATTATTGTTTAACTAAAATATGCTTTATCGTTGTAAAAAATACAGTAGGGAAAATCAAAATTTCTGGTAACAAGAATTGAGAGAAAACAATTTTTTGACTGGCATTCAATCAAAAAATTTGTAACAGAGTGTTTGTACCACTTGTTTTCTAATATACTATTGTACCATTTGTCGTTATTGTAAAGCATCCCTCAGAAACTCACATTTGTTGCAATAGTTTACTACCTCAGCGACTTATGACTGATTTGACGCCTTTCGCCATTTTTCTTTTAATTTTTTGTTATTCCCCCCGTTTCTTTTCTCATAATTACATCTCTGTGTGTATCTAATGTCCGATTTCGGGGCGATAGTGATGAAAAAAATGTGCGGGGCGCCAGTGACAGTCCGTGGAGCTTGCGTACTGCGCCCTATCGATTTGCGAGCCGTTTGCAGACTCCTGGTGGAAGCGGTTGTGACCTCGAGCCTCCTGCAGTCGAGATTCGTGTTCGCGAAGACGATCATCTGCCGCCGCGATTTGTGTTCGTAAAAGCACCACTGCCACTCGCCACGTCCCACCAAAAATTCAAAAAAGACACTACATCACGCGATGTGATTTCTTGTTTCAACGATTTAAGAAATGACATTACGGCGCGATTGAGTGACGATGGAAAGGGGTGAGAGATTTTTTTAACCCTTATTTGCTTACCGCCGCAGGGCAAATATTTAACATCATCGAGGATTTAAGATAAACGCAGAGAAACTCGCCCTTCTTTCACTTAATCAAGAGTTATTGACTTGGGGAGGGTGGTTTATAGACACATAAAAATTGGATTGTCTGAGATACATTGATATGGACCCTGAAGGGCCTCACGGCGTTACAAGGCTATTTTCAAAGAGACAAAATCAAAAGGGTTAATTTGATAATTTAATTTGAATTTTTATAGGAATCGAACCGTTTATAACAAAATAATGAAATCATTCCAATTTGGTAATTCTGTTATGTCGCTGAAAAATAGATTAGCTTTCAGTAAAAATTCGTTTTATTGCCGCTGATAACAAAATTTGGAAATGGTCCAATTGTTGATTTTTCGGTTTTAAATTCAAACACTTGAGATTTTATTTCACAAAACAAATCTAATTTTATGTGGACAATTCTTTCCCTTTGATTGTTATTTAATTAAGCCTTTTCATTTCTTATAAAAATAAAAGGATAAATAAAATTACAGAAAAAAAAGAAATGCTTAAATTACTGCCTCATCTCATTACGTATATTTAAAAGAGATTTCAACTCAACCATAAGAACCAACAAGCTTATTTTCTTGTAATATTCCCCTCCTACGCAATTTAACTAAATTTAACCCTTCGGAAAATAGATTTTTCCTTATAGCCTACTACTTACTTTATCAGGAAATGAAGCATGAAATTTGATTTTTGCAGATAAAATGTCACATCTAATTCTGGCTGAAATTTTTTTTCTCAAAATAATAAAATTTGCTTGTTCTCGGCCGTTTACATGTAAATTCTGGCTGTCTAAATAGCTCGAGAATGACGGACATGAGTGGCATATTACCATTCATTCTGAACGCGAAACGGTGCAAAAAAGCTGTCGGAATTCTCGACTCGAGAAAGCTATCGTTCGTGTATTTTTTATTGAGCCACACGGTATGAATATTACCCGAATATTCTTTGGAGTAAACTACTGCTACACAAGAGCAGTTTTCGGTGGTTTTAACAATTTTCGAAAAAAAATTGTGACCCTTCTGGCGAGGACGGCTAACACGTTCACAATTTTAAAGAGCTAGCGGTATCAAGACTATCTTTTCTTAAATTAAGCTTGCTAAAATGGAGCAAAGTTATGACTTACTAAACTATTTTGAAATTTTTTTTAACCCAAAAGTTAGATACAAGTATTTGTTCTTGTTTTAATTAATTTAAAAAAATGTTTCTTAGTGTGTGATAGCCGCACCCGCCAAGAGTAGTTGACAATTATTTTAAGAATTTTTGGCCTTCATAGACAAAACCAACTTGTCCAAGTGTTTTTTGGAAAAATAACAACTAGATTCACTTAAAAATTAGCTTGTTTCGTTTTCGGTGGTATCAAAATATACCAAATACCATAATTAACAGAAGATAATATCAAATATAAGGGTGTCAAAAGTTAATACATATTTTAATTGTAGTCTAAAAAACTAAAAAATGGTGTAAAAACAGCCTTTCACTTTTATTTAGCAAATATAAGGTTATCTTTTGCTTTCTATCTGTTCAGGTTTAGTGTGATCAAAGGTTTTTCTTTGGTTAGGGAGCTTCTGTTGATTCCTGAACAGATTTAGAGTTCAGCCAAGTCTTTAGGACTTCTGTTGGCTGCAGAATCTTTCTCATCATCTCCCAGATGAATCTTAAAGTAAAGTGTTTTTTTGAATTGATTATATGAGTCTAGAGTGGCCAAATAAATGCTCTAAATCTTGTTAAGCCTGTACAGAAACAGGTATTAATTTCTAGCATAACTAGAATTTAAATAAATCGTTCCACGGTTGCAGGTTTTGTCCATAAAAACTGCTTTCTTTATTGTAATAGAGTAACAGAAAGGCTGAGAAAAAGCGTTAAAATTTTGGAAGAGATTAATAAACCTTGCTAGAAGTAAAAGAAGATCCTGAAAGAATAGAAAAAGAAGAGCTTGGAAAATAACGTTTTAAAGTCTAAAAGGAACTTTGGAAAAGACGACGGTAAAAATGTACAAAAAAAACTTCTAGAAGAAATTGAAACGTCGACTAGAAGAAAGAAGAAAATTTGTAGAAGGCCAAGAAACGTTTTTAGAAGAAACAGAATTTTTTTTCAAGAACAACACAAAATGCTGCAATAACAGAAGTTTCTAGAATAGCTGGGAAAACCTCGTTTCAAAGTAAAAGAAGAATTTAGGAAACGTCTATTTGTAGGGGAAAAAATTAAAAAACACTTCTAGAAGAAGTTAAAACATCGAAAAGAAAAAAAGAACAAAAAAATGTAGAAAGTCAAGAAACGTTTTTAGGAGAATTTCGTTAACAAAATATTGGAAGCAGCGCTTTAATTTTAAAAGTGTTATTAAATAAAGTGAGCTTCCTCATTTTTATTTTTATTTTAACATTATTTAGTCGTGGCCTTATTGAAGCTACATAAAATTCTAGAAGAAATAACTTTAAGACATAATTTTAGAAGAGTTCAAACAACGACACGGCTTCTAGAAGAGCAAAAAGACTTTCAGAAAGCCGCTTGGTGCAAAAAAAAGTTAAAATCTTGGAAGAGATTAAATAGCCTTGCTTACAAGCAAAAGAAGGTTCTGACAGAGCCAGACAAGATTCTAAAAGAATAGAAAAAGAAGAGCTTGGAAAACAAAGTTTTAAAGTCTAAAAAGAACTTTGGAAAAGATAACTGGTAGAAAAAGTACAAAAAAAAACTTCTAGAAGAAGTTGAAACGTTGACTAGAATTTTTTTGGCAGAGTTCGAACAACGCGACTTCCGAAACAGCAGGAAGAATTTGGGAAAGCAGCTTGGTGGAAAAAGAAAGAAAAAATTTTTTTGGTAGAGGTTGAAGGATGTCCGTTGGAACCAAAAGAAAGGAGCATAAAAATTCTGGAAGAGAAAAGAAAATTCTAGAAAAGCTTGGAAAACAGCACATCAATAAAAAATTGGTACTACGATGGTTGCTAAGGAAAAAAAAAGAAGCGAAAGAAAATTCGGGAAAAAGTGAAAAGACGCTGTCTGAAGACATTTGAATTGAAACACATCTGCTGGATTAAATAGAAGACTAATGAAATATTCCAGAAAAACAACAAAAATTTCTAGAAGAACTTAAAAAAATTACATTTGAAGAAAACAAAGAATTAAGAAAATTTCGAAAAAGGCAAAAGACAATTCTAAAAAACTTTTGATAAAGAAAAATAATAGAAAAACAAAGAAAGTATGTCAGAACTCGTGAAAAATTTGATAGAAAAAATCTAGAGCAAAAGAAGTTTAAAAAACAACAACGAATAGACAATTACAAGAAACAAAAAGAACTACGACTGGAAGAAAGTGAGCATCGGAAGAAGCTTCTAAAATGATTCAAAAAATGAGGACTAGAAAGAAGGCTTAGTAAAGTAGTTTTTTGAATTGATTATATGACTCTAGAGTGGCCAAATTATTGCCCTAAATTTTGTTTAAAATTTTTAAATTTCAATTATCGAAACCTGTAAAGAAGCAACTATTAATTTCTATCATAACTAGAATTTAAGAAAATCGTTCCACAGTTGCAGTTTTTGTCTATAAAAACCGATATCTGTATTGTAATAATGTAACAGCAAAGCTGAAAAAGACACGAATTGTTCAACTGTTTCTCTTTTTTTTTCTCATATTCTCTAGTGTTTAAACCTGAGATAAAATAAAGCTTCACAGACTTTATTATACAAAATTTAATTGTTTGCAACAGCATTTTTTGTAGCTTTGACTGTTTGCACAGCGTTTTTAAACAAAATCAGTATTCAGTAATCACTATTAAGCACTAATAACCCTAAATTTCCTTCACACGATAGGTTTATGGCCTCCAGGAGCATTGAACATTCTTGTTGTCCTATTCCTTCTACTACTGTCATACATTTTTTATCACGGCAAGTTTAAGGGACTCCATAGACTGTTACCGAGTTCGGAAATTTGACTTTAGCAAGGCAAGCTATAGCGAGACTCAAAATAAATAGGAATTCTGGATGAGGAGGTTTGGTAGTACATAACTCGCCAATATTTCGTATTTTTGCTCACAAAAGTCCCCACTAGCAAAGCACACAGAGCAAATACAATATTGCTACGTTTATGCAAATTCGGGGTTCGTTTGATTCAAAAATTTGATTAATAACGAATTATTTATTCCAATATGTATACCAAACAACAACCATAATAATAACTCGATATTCACACTACAATAGCCAGAATATCGCTCAAATTGGTCGATTGTCCAGTTCTCGCTAACTGACGGACCAACTCCTGGTCAGTTTTCTTCCTCTTATCATCGAAAGTCCCTGCTAGAATGTGCCGGATGTTTTGTGATCGTTCTGCATTCAATTGGAAGTGCTTTTCTAGTATTTTCTGGAGTTATTTACTCAAACTTTCTTCTAATAACAATATTCTAAGCTTAGTTTGGTGTTGTTTGTGTTCGATTACTAAAATATTATTATCGGTTTTATTGTAATTGATGATTCTGAAGCGAAATTAACTGGAGAAAGTCATAATTTCTACAATTTTCTTGCTCCAAATTGTATGAATATTAGTAAAAAAATATTGTGGTAAAATTCCACAATTCCATGCTTTTACTTCCTCCGGCAGTGTTCATCATCTTCCCGGTAGAATTTATTACATAGAAGAACAAATAACACGAGACGTTACATTTTCTCGAGCGCTTTCAAAGTATCCTCATTTGTTAGGACACTTTTGTTAGCTGAGATCTGACTCTTTCCGAACCGTAATAAAAATGTTTCGTTGCTCCCGTGCCAGTCTGCAATTAAAATCGTCTCGTCAAAAAGGCCCTCGAGACTTTTCTCTTTTCGATTTTCATTCGACCACACCAATTACTAAATAAATCATGCAACGAGGTGATTACAGTTAATGGATGCTTAATTAGAACATCCCTAGTGGCACTGAATATCTGGAGGTAAAAGCAAGCGATTTTGATGGGATTGTAAGCAACAAGATGACCAAAGAATCTAGCATCAAGGTTACTAACGATTGAAAAAAATACAGAATTGGAAACGAGCCAAGTCCTGGACGATCGTTGTTAGTTGAAATTCAGCTGGATCCGGACCTTTCCGAACGTTCTTATCGGAAACGAAAGATCTTGATGACTGCACTACGATTTCATAGGTTCTCAACCGGAACAATTTTAAAGGGCTAGGGGGCAAACAATGAAATTACTTTGCTCTCATTCTATAAACAAATGGCGGCCTCCCACCTTAAACTGGCACTTCAAAATTAAATCTCAAAAACTAAGCTATAGTGATGGATTTGTATTCTTTATCTGTAATTCTATAACTGTTATTTATAAATAACAGTAACAAACTGTTACTTCACTTACAAAATAACAGTTATTTTTAGTCTAAATTGCTATTTCAAATGAATATTGTTAAAGGCGGTAACAAAATAAAACTGATTAAGCCCATTTAAGCATGAACTGTTAGCTGTTACTACATACCTAAGTATTTCTCTTAATAACTGTTTAAAAATAACAGTTTCAAAATAACAGCTCAAAAATAACAGTTTAAAAATAAAAGTTTAGAAATAACAGCTATTTTAACTGGTTTTTATAAATAACGGTAACAGACTGTTACTTCATTTACAAAATAACAGTTATTTTGAGTCTAAAATATTATTTCAAATAAATATTAGTAAAAGCGTTCTCAAAATAAAGCAAATTTGAGCATAAAGACTATTAGCTGTTATTAAATACATAAGTATCTTTCTAAATAACTGTTTAAACATAACAGTTTGGTAATAACAGCTCAAAAATATCTGTTTAAAAATGAGAGGTTAAAAATAACAGTTATTTTTAGTTTAAACTGTTATTTCAAATAAACATTAGCAAAGACGATAACACAATAAAGCTAATTAAGCTAAATTGAGCAAAAAGACTGTTAACTGTTATTAAGTACATAAGTACCTTTCTAAATAACTGTTAAAATATAACAGTTTGAAAATAACAGCTCAAAAATATCTGTTCAAAAATGAGAGTTTAGAAATAACAGTTATTTTTAGTCTAAACTGTTGTTTTAAGTAAATATTGTTAAAGGTGGTAACAAACTAAAACTAATTTCAGTATGAACACTGTTAGCTGTTAATAAGTACTTTTCTAAATTGTTTAAAAGTAACAATTAAAAAATAACAGTTTAATTTAACTGTAATTTTAAAATAACAGTAACAGGTAGTAGCTGTTAATAAAAATTCCCAGTTTTTGCTATCACTACTAAGCAAACTTTGATGAGCGTTCACTTCTTGGTTTCCGCCCGAAATTTAAACGACAATCCACCCCCGAATGAGGCAAACAAGGAATGACGTAATCGATAAAGCACCAGGTTGTCGTCGTCATAATAGCCTGATTATTTTGCCCATCAGATAATTACAGCTTCAATTACCTTCACAATAACAAATAGACAATCAAACCGAATTCAATTGAAAAATATTTTTCTTTTTCCTTTTGCGAAAAAAACAAGTACTAAAGTGAGAATCTGAGCACCTGAATCAGGAATTGATACCACACCGTGGGAATATCAGTGTCGCGTAAAACAAAGCAAGAGAATTGGATTTAGAAAATCCGACTTTTCTTGTGTAATTACTTCCTACACGAAAAATTTAATTTTCCGGTATGGGCGTGATGAACGCTCGCTTGGATCCCTTCATCCCTCTGATTATACACCGTGTTGCAAATTGTCACTAATTACAAAAGGATGAGTCGGTCAAATATAATTTTTTTTGTGGGAAGAGGAAATAAAAGCTAGAAATTTTAAAAGTCGAGACATCTTGTCGCCGCTTTTCTCTACACAATCTTTGATCTCATTCAGTTGAAAAAATTGATAAAAGCTCTCTGTAAATGCTTGAAATCAATATTTAATACGAAAGCTATTTTTACTTAAAGATTTAAATAAAGATAAAACATTTCTCATCTGACGCTAAGTAAATATTTTTTTCGTTTTACGATTTCAACCGTAAGCTTAAAAGCGATAACTCCGTGACTTCATAACGATATTTCAATTTTATTTCGATACAAATTTATATACAGGATGTTTCAAAAATATATAACAAATAATTTTTTTATTAAATGAAATATATAAAATATGTAAAAATTCTAAAAAGTTTTTTATTTAATTTATTGTTTTTAATTATGTACTGTATTAGATAAATGTTGCTGGTGTAATCCACTACAGGGTGGCCCACTGAAAAATTGTTCAAACAGGTCGATTTTGTTTGCGAAGAAGACATTTAACTGTAGTAAAAACGCAAGAAGAAAAACACTCCTATTGTGAGTATAACAACTTCTTCGTAAATCATTGTAGGGAACATGGGTCGAGTGATACATAATTTTAAAGAGATTTAAATTCGCTTTTTAGTCGTACCAAAATTGTTTTTGTGGATCTAACATCATACAGGTCTTCAAAAATTTTTTTGTCACAAAGAAATATATTTTGTAATGTTTCTCAATGCAAGTAAACCGATAAGTTTGGCTTTTATCGTTTCAGCGTGTAACTAATACTCGTATTATTGGTTAAAAGAGAAAATATAAGCGTCGATACCCGGCGCCTCCACCATTTGTGTTGTCTTTTCTAAAGTTAAATATATTAGGAAAGTGAATAAAATAACGTTAATAAATGTACGAGAGTAGAATTCCCACAATTCAACAGTAAACATGGCGTTGTTTACGAGTCAGTTAAGGCATTACTCGCTGAGAAAAATTTATAGGTTCTTGGATAGTAAAGAAATACAAAAGAATAAGTCAGCAGTCTTAAATCCCACGATAAGAAGCGGTCCATTCTCTTCACCAATTTACTTTGTCGTTTTAAATTTAACTGGAAATAAGAATTGATTGAGCCACATGACGGTCTCTTATTAGTCGAGCTAACGAACTAGTTAACTCATTAAACGCACCGTGTACCCCCTTTTAAATTGCTCGACTTGGTACAGTAAATTATCTCAGAAATCGGGACAATAAAATTTTTAATTCGACTCGGTTTAATTAATTTTTTAAAATAGGGATAAACCAGGAACATCTATCAATGTCCGTTACGTAAAGCTCGTCTTTCTATAAATCTTTGATTTTTCAAGCGCACATTTCATCCCACTTTTCACTTTAATGTCTCGGAAACGTCGTTGCTTTTGTCCGCAGAATAGAAAATTATCGGTGGGAAAAAAGGTAGCCCGTTGGAATCAAGAAATTTCGAGACATCGCGTCTCTGTTTGCAGTGATCGATATCCCTTTTTTTCCCCCCTTCGTATTTATTAAGTTCATCGAGTTTATATTTCGAGCGTCGGCGCCATTATTAAACGAGCATTTGATTGACGTTTATACAATTCGCAACTAGCGTACAGACAGAGGCATTAATAATTCGTCGACACCAATCAACGCCTGAATTAATCGAAATACATATTTTGATGAAAAAGTCGGCAACTAAGAAACAATTTAGGTTTTTTTTATAATCTTGAAAACCACGTTAAATATATTTTTTCTACAAAACTGTTAAAAGTAATTCAAAGTTTATTTAAATTTTGTTTTGAAAATTAATAAATACTACTGTATTAATAATAAAACGCTTTAACAAACACATGAACAACTTTTTATTTTAAATAAATAGGTACAAACCAACATTTTAACTAGTTCTTAGTATTAACATTTATAGCAAAATTAGTACAATTTGAAATTGTAATTCCCTGCGGAGCCATCACACTCAACCTGGTTTTACTGTCATTATGTGTGACACATCTATTTTCTGTAGAAATACTACTGGTAGTACCAACTGATGGTCTTGCTAGTAGTTGCAGCAGTAGAAAGTATTTGGCACGCAATTTCCTTCTTCTGTTCCAGTGAATTTTCAATGTAGCCTTCAGCTATTGTCAAAGATTTCCATCCTCCATTGCATTTGATGGTTAGTAAGATTTGCACCAGAAGCTGCTAACAATGTCGCCGACGAATGACGAAAACAGTGTCCGGTGTAAACTTGATGATTTAGTAGATTTAAGAACTCTGCAATGTCGGCAGGCATTTTACCAAACATGTTAATTCCAACGGGATTCTTCACACATTTATTCTTCATATATTTAAGAAAAAGTCGTCTATGATTAGGGTCGGGTGGCCGGAGTGCCATATATTTTCTAAAAAAGTTTAAATAGAATTCACCAACAACACTGAAAGTCCGAGGCACTTTCGTTTTGGTATCTGGTGTAGTCACAACAACCGAAGTGCCCAAATCTTCGATATTGTCAATGGTCATCTGACACAATGCCTCCCGGTGACACGCCCCGAAAACACCCACTATTGCTGCGACTTTCATCATCAGATACCTACTTTTCGTCTTGTGCTTCTGATGTGAGAAATTTGTCGATATGCGTCCTCGTCAAAACTTTTGAATTTTTGCTTGATATCCTTCACCCTTCCGTCTTAAAGAAGCAATAAGTTTATAATGTTTGGTTATATCTTGATCTTGCTTTATTTTTAACATAGTTTTAATCATGGAATAATTTGCCCACAGCGTTGACGATTTCCATATCTTAACTTTTTCCTCAAAATATGCCAGTAAAACACTTTCGTTACATTTCCCAGGGACCTTTTTAATGTTGCACTATTCCGAAAAGCGTCTATAAGTGATTTCCTAGTGTTCTTTTGATTTCGCCGGCGATAATTCCAATGTTGTTCGACTGGCGGCTTCTTCGATTTCAGCAGGGATGGATTCGTTACATTCATTATCGAGATTATTCATTATACTTATAATATTATCAGAAAATGCTGCCAATATTTTTGCGTTTTTTTTCGTAACTAACAATAGCACTGGGTGCTACGAAAATTTTGGTTCACAAACATTGCAATCTGTGTGGTATTATTTTTTGATTTCTTATTTTTATTGAGCTTCAAGTTCTTCCCATTGTTTTGTAAAAAAATTGTGTATGATATTAGTGTTAAAAGTGATTTTAGTTTGTTCGTAAAGTTGAAAAACTCGCTACGCTCGTTTTTTAATCATCTCCACTCCCAAAATAAAATCTTACTTTTAACACTAATATCATAAATAAATATTTTAAAACTTGGTAGTAAAATATATCCCTTTGAAACATTTATAAATACTTGTTAAATATAAGAAGGACCATCTTTAAAAACCTCTTTATTTTATTAAGGTTACCTTTAATAAAGCCTTAACAGCTGCAATAAAACTTGTTTTAAAATTTATTTTTTAATCTCTTATGAAGCCAAAGTGAACATGGACATTTAAAGTGATCTTAAAAAGGTAATGTTACAGCACATAAAGGTTTCATTAAGCTCTTACATATTAAATAAACTGGCGGCAAAAATTTAGGGATATCGTTAATTAAAAAGTAAAATGTATTCAAAATAAATTTAATTTCTACTTATTAATAGATTCAGTTACACGTAATTATACACGTTTTTTGTATGGTTTCTTAATTTTTATTAATGTAATTGGCCAGGACTAAAAGGTGTGCTAAACTTATGATTTGCAACATATTCTTAATAATGGGTGTGTCCGCCCCTGACTTCTTATGAGATTATCAATCTCTTCTTGAGGCAAATCATCCCACAATTGTGGTAAAACTACCCTTAACTCTCCTAATGTCATAGGGGCAGTTTGATGCAAATCCAACTTTCTCTGGAACAAACTCCTGAGCGCATGCAGCACTATTCCAGCCCCGTGAGGACGAGTATTATCATCCAAAAGTTGCAGTGGTGGGTTTCTATGGTTAAACATAGGGACGATTGTGTTTAAAATAATGTCGTCCTGAGATATTCTTCCTATCATATTCCCCTCGCAGATATACAATTGTGTGCGGGTGCCTCAAGCTACCCCAGCCCAAACCATAATTGAGCCTTCACGAAAAGCATGTGCCTCCTGGACAAAACCTCGATGACGCGGTGTGTTTCGTGTTCTCCAAACTCGTACTCTTCTGATGTCACTATGGAGACCAAAACGAGATTCATCTGTGAAAAGAACAGAGTTCCACTCATTTCTCCAATTCTGCCTTTCAACAGCCCACTTTTCTCTAGCCCGCATGTGATAAGGTCTTAACGGAACTCTTCTAAGAGGTCTTCTAGAGAAAAGACCCACGTCATACAACCAATTTCGTACAGTTCTAACAGATATGGCAAGTACCGAAGCATTTAAAAACTCCCGCCGTAACATTGTAGCTGGGGTTGTTGGATGCAATCGGGCATTTAAAGTAAGAAGTCGGTCTTGTCTTGCCGTTGTTTGTCAAGGACGATTCGCACCATGTCTTCGCCTTACAGTACCAGTCGTTTCATGCTGACGAAAAAGCCTACTGATAACACTTTGCGACACTTCAAATCTATTGGCCACATCCATTTCTCGCATGCCCCCTTGAAACATCCCGGGTGCCCTATTGGTTTCTTCTAATGTTAGATGACATCTCGGCATGATACACCACAAAATTGACAAAAATCAACACAAAACAGCACGTACAGATAGAAAGAAACTGAATAAAAATTTTAAAATATAAAGGTTGCGCTGATAATCGGTGTTTTAATTTTTTTGGGAATTATCTTAGAAGCCAAATATCTACTTTAACTGACTCTCTTTTTATTCAGATTTTAACATATAAAAACAAAAATTTTAAAAATAATTTATATTACACAAATATTTGAATATCCTTAAATTTTTGCCGCCAGTTTAGTTTAAATACAAAATATCAAAGCTGATTTTCAAAGCTGATTTAAAAAAGCAGGTCACTTTACTGATAATATTATTTGATATACATATGTATATATAATGCGCTTCCTGAAAATAAACGTTTAGAGAAAAATAAAGAACATTCTTAAACTGGGATTTTCACTCTTCATTTTACAAATTGCTAAAAAATAAAAAATATACTACGTGACAGCACGTGTGTTGCTTAACACCGTACAAAATTTTTAATTTTTGTAAGATTTCAAAGATTTATCATTAACGCCTCTGATTTTCCAACACGGATATCAACAAGTCCAAGAAAATTAGAGAATAACATGGCGTCTTTTGAAATAAAACCTTTTTACAATTTATTTACTGTTACAAAATTATTTCTCTTTAAAACTATCATTTTAAGAAAAAATGTTTTTATCAATTCGTTACCAGACACCTTTAAAGAGTGAATTTGCTTGTCAAAAAGTGAAAAAGTCTTCACCAAGTTCACATAATTTTGATCAAGCCTGTTTAGTCTTGATAATAGAATGTCTTAAAACTACAGAGTTTTAAGGTGGCTTTAAAAAATTCTTGTGTTCAAAATAAACACTAATCTAACGCGCAAAAATAAATTTTGTCTAATTTTAAATTGAATTGTCCATTCGTGTAAGTGTTTTTGAAAAATACAGTCTTCATATTCTTCTTGGTTATTTTAATCTTTCAACTCTACTAATCAGTTATTTTCAACTTGTTTTTCATATTTATTTCTTTAATTGAAATTTTGTTTTCAGTAATTTCATTAGAGCAGGTCATTGACAAAATATATTTATTGTTTGTAGTTTTAGAGACATTTCTACTATCTCTCAGTGCTTTTAGGTAATTACGTTTCATTTGTCTCTTAAACTGTCCAATTTTTTAAACTTTATTCAACTTTTCCAACAATGCCATGTTTTCTTGTAACTTCTATCAGAATTTTGTAAATATGACTTTTATCTATATACTTTATAGTATTATCCGAGTTGAGTAGGTTATAATAGATTTAATAAAGCATCGATTAAGAGTGACAGCTAAAATGAGCTTAAAAATATTATAAAAAATGCTGATTTAACACCTAGTATATTCCGATTTTATGATATGCGGTAAATACAGTTTATAAATACCGCATTTTGTAAAACCTTTATAAAACTGTTTATTTTTGTTAATTCCAAAAAAAACAAAAGGATTTATAACCGCACTGCTTTTGGCTTTTGTAAAACTGTTACAAGATTACAAGTTTTAAAACAATAAACAGTTTAAAAAATATGTTTTAATATTGTTTTTAAAACTAAAACTTAAATAAATCCTAGTGTCTTTTAAATTGTTTCTTGGGTAGTCACTTATTGTTTGATGAAATTACTGTTTGAACCGTCCCCGATGACATTTAACAAGGGATTGATTGACATTCGTTTAATTAAACTCTACTTCTCGAAACTTGGACCTGGAGAGGTAACGATTCGAGTAAAGTCATGTCCTGGTGCGGGATAATGCGCTTATCGACGCACGCCAACCGAAATGACGACTTTTCCGACATGTTATACATGCAAATTTTGGATGTGACGAGGGTGGAAAAGTCGGGTTATGTCTATACGGGTTATAATTAGATATGTTTATAGCGGCAACGGAAATTTATGAGATAAAATTAAAACCGAATAAAGTTTCAATTGACTCTACTCGGAAAATTGAATCAACTCTTCCAGAAGTTTTTCCGAAATTAACAAAAAGTTTCAAAGTGAAAGTAAGAAAAAAATTCTAAGCAAATTGAATAACAGTTTACAACAAAATGATGAAATACTACACTCGACTGGAAATTTATTGATATAATATTATTTTCAAATATGACGTTTGGAAGAACGTGAAATTCTCTCAATATAGCCCCCAGGGGGTTATAAAATAAAAGCCTTCACTTCAAATTCAAGAAGCTAATCAAAACTTTATAAACTCTTTAACATTTTACTCGAATAATCTGTCACTTTAAATGTATTGAAAGAATTCTTTTATTTCAATTATTTTTTCCAATTAACTCTCTAAAATTAATGTTTTATTTTATTAACCGCACTTTTATTACCTTTTTTAGATTATATACACACAGTTTGCCGCATCCATCATTCTCAATAAACACAAAAAAGTTTTAAACAAATAAATCAATACATTTTTAAACAAAACTTCCTTTTATTAAATTAAGGATTAATAAAAAGTTTCTTGTTGTTTTTCTCTGAACATAATCTCCAAAAAAGCACATGTTTTAATAAATTAATTTTGCCTAAGTTGGATTTTCGACAATTCAGAAAACCACTACTAGAAAATTTTGCTAATAATTCAACGAAATAAAATTATTTGTAGATGTGTTAGCAACTGTTCAATAAAAATAAATCAGTCTAGAATGATCTACTCGAGTCTTGCTCACCCAAAAACAAGATACTCCTGCTAACCAAACAACAACTTTAGAATGTTGAAGCAAATGCCAATCAATTAAACAAAAAAATCTTGTTAGAAACAATACAATTTTATTTAAATTCAATGGAAGCATCCCTTCCTTCTCAAAGTGGGGAGATTTTCAAATAAATAATAAAAGAATTAAAGTCCAAGTCAAACACAGATTTAGTGAAACAAAATTCTCATATAACTGTGACAGAGCGCTTTCGAAAACTATCACTCTCATCATCAGTGCCTGATTAATAATATAATATAGAAAATTTACAAGAAAGTTTAAAAAAGTGTTAAAAACTTAACAAACTTTTGCCAAAAACAAAAGAAATCGCTATTTTTAGTAAAAAAGTTGTTAATCATCAAAATTTGAAATTAGATTCGAAGGAAAAAATTAGTTAACAAAAGGTTGTTATTTGGAAAATTGACAAAACTATTTTTCTTTCTGATTTCAAAATATGATACATAAACGTGTCTATCAACCCAAAAGTCAGTATAATTTTAATTGCAAAATAATTACAATTAGTAATTGTAATGTATTATACTAGATTTGAAGTGTCTTTAGGTAAATAATTTCAGAATTGATTAAAACTTTGGTAATTGAATTCGGCTTGTTGTTTAAAATAATTAAGAGCAAATGTAATAAGTGTAGTCTAGTCCCTCGAAGAGACTTTATAATTTCATATTCAAATACGTAATTTTAATTTAATTATAAAGTTTAAGCTGAAAAAATCCATTACAAAATGAACCGTTCTTAAAATTGAAAATTAAATTTGCAGTGTGAGTAATCCGGTTTATGCTTCCATAACTAGTCGGTTAGTTAAATTGTGTCACTAAACCTTTTGAAAATTTTATTTCGGCCATTTTGACTAGCTTAAAATATTTACGGGAATGTGCATACGGGAAAAATAAAAGCGACTCGCTCCAACCCCAACTTTAAAATTTTAAATAGCACTAGAGTCAGAGCATATCATCTGGAGGCTCCTTCAAGGAAATTTTTCTGTTCAATTTTTGTGTCACAAACACGTGCGTTACTGAGAGAGAGAGAGGAACAAAATCTCTGTGGACTATAAATTAGACTCAATTCTCTCCGGGAGTCCGGAATTTTAGAACAGAACTAATAGGTGCTTGAGCGAATGTACGAAAATGGCACATGGATTAATCCTTCCCTAGAGCGTACTGAAATTAACTAAATAAGGACTATTTTTGTTATGGACTTCAGTTGCAATAACTTAGATCTGTTGTGATATTAATTTAATAACTTGGATAGTTGAAAGTTTCATTAAATTCCATTGGGATGTAAATATTTGTGAAATTCGGGCTGAAAGTTTCGATTAAATTATCGACTGTGGAAATTGGGTTTAGGGGATTTTATGACCGATACTGTATACTAATTTTGATATCAATTGCGCAGATTTAGTGCTAATTTCTGTAGTCTTGCAAAGAAGTGATTATGGCGTGATTTACAATCATTTCGCGTCACGATGCTCATAACAAAATTATAGGGTAGAAGCCTGATCGATACATAGAGAAATATAAAGAAATAGAAAAACTGTACGCCATATTTTACAAAAATTGGCTGTCACAAAAGGCATTTTGTGAAAATCGAAATCAACAGAAGACATTTTATAGCTTTTTTTTTATCAAAACCAGAAGCGTTAGTAGTCCCTGGGAGCCGCAGGCAACAATTTATAAAAATGGGCATTTTATAAAAATTGTAATAAAAAATCGCCTTTATTAAAAAAAATAGAATTGTAGGTAAGATTTTATAAAAAATATCTGCCTAAAGGCATTTTATAAAGATCAGAATCAACAGAAGAAATTTACTAGCTTTTTTTATCAAAACTAGAAGTCATAAGTGACATTTTATAAAAACTTGGAGCAGCAAGCAACAATTTATAAAAATGGAAACTGCTGGAGGCATTTTATAACGATTGCAATCACAAATCGTCTTTAAAAAAAATAAAAGAAAAGAAAATCTGTCAAAACGCATTTTAGAAAAATCAGAATCAACGAGAGACATTTATTAACTTTCTTTTTATTAAAATTACAAGCCGTAAATGGCATTTTATAAAAACTGGGAGCTGCAAGCAACAATTTATAAAAATGGAAAATGCTAGAGGCATTTTAGAAAAAATGCTAGATACATTTTAGAGAAATTGCAATTGCCATTTTGTAAAATATATATTCAGGAATTGTATACCACATATTATAAAAATTGGGCAGCATAAAAGGCATTTTATAAAAATCGAAATTTACACTTTATTTATAAATATTATTTTATACCTTTCTTTTTCAAATTGCATGTGACGTTTTATAAAAATTGGCTGTCACAAAAGGCATTTTGTGAAAATCGAAATCAACAGAAGACATTTTATAGCTTTTTTTATCAAAACCAGAAGCGTTAGTAGTCCCTGGGAGCCGCAGGCAACAATTTATAAAAATGGGCATTTTATAAAGATTGCAATAAAAAATCGCCTTTATTAAAAAAAATAGAATTGTAGGTAAGATTTTATAAAAAATATCCGCCTAAAGGCATTTTATTATAAAGATCAGAATCAACAGCAGACATTTACTAGCTTTTTTTATAATTTTAAAATAGAAGCCATAAATGACATTTTATAAAAACTGGGAGCCGCAAGGAATAATTTATAAAAAAATAAAATTCTAGGTAACATTTTATAAAACATATCTGCTAAAAGGCATTTTATAAAAACCTGAATAAACAGGAGACATTTATTAGCTTTTATTATCAAAACTAGAAGTCATAAGTGACATTTTATAAAAACTTGGAGCAGCAAGCAACAATTTATAAGAACGGAAACTGCTGGAGGCATTTTATAACGATTGAAATCACAAAGCGTCTTTAAAAAAAAATTAAAAGAAAATCTGCCAAAAGGCATTTTAGAAAAATCAGAATCAAGGAGAGACATTTATTGACTTTCTTTTTATTAAAATTACAAGCCGTAAATGGCATTTTATAAAAACTGGGAGCTGCAAGCAACAATTTATAAAAATGGAAAACGCTGGAGGCATTTTAGAGAAATTGCAATTGCCATTTTGTAAAATATATATTCAGGAAATTGTATACCACATATTATAAAAATTGGCCACTATAAAAGGCATTTTATAAAAATCGAAATTTACACTTTATTAGTAAATATCATTTTATACCTTTCTTTATCAAATTGCATGTGACGTTTTATAAAAATTGGCTGTCACAAAAGGCATTTTGTGAAAATCGAAATCAATAGAAGACATTTTATAGCTTTTTTTTATCAAAACAAGAAGCGTTAGTAGTCCCTGGGAGCCGCAGGCAACAATTTATAAAAATGGGCATTTTATAAAAATTACAATAAAAATCGCCTTTATTAAAAAAAATAGAATTGTAGGTAAGATTTTATAAAAAATATCTGCCTAAAGGCATTTTATAAAGATCAGAATCAACAGAAGACATTTACTAGCTTTTTTTTATCAAAACTAGAAATCATAAGTGACATTTTATAAATACTTGGAGCAGCAAGCAATAATTTATAAAAACGGAAACTGCTGGAGGCATTTTATAACGATTGAAATCACAAAGCGTTTAAAAAAAAAATTAAAAGAAAATCTGCCAAAAGGCATTCTAGAAAAATCAGAATCAAGGAGAGACATTTATTGACTTTCTTTTTATTAAAATTACAAGCCGTAAATGGCATTTTGCAAAAACTGGGAGCTGCAAGCAACAATTTATAAAAATGGAAAACGCTGGAGGCATTTTAGAGAAATTGCAATTGCCATTTTGTAAAATATATATTTAGGAAATTGTATACCACATATTATACAAATTGGCCAGCATAAAAGGCATTTTATAAAAATCGAAATTTACACTTTATTAGTAGATATTATTTTATATCTTTTTTTATCAAATTGCATGTGACGTTTTTTAAAATTGGCTAGAACAAAAGGCATCTTAAAAAAATCGAAACTAACATTTTATACAGTTTTTTTATCAAAAACCAGAAGCTGTAAGTGTAAATTATCTGTCAAAAGATATTTTGTAAAAATCGGATAGTAGACATTATTTTCTACCTTTTTTATTACTTTTTAACTGCATGGGGCATTTTATAAAAATTGCAAACCAAATCGCCTCTTTTTACAATATATATTCAAGATATTGTAAGCCATTTTATAAAAATTGGCTAGCACAAAAGGCATTTTATTATAAAAATCATAATAAACATTTTATACCTTTTTTTATTAAAACCGAAATGCCTATTAGGTAATAATTTATGTTCAAATATTATATTATGTTTCATTAAACAGCTAGACCAAATGTTTAAGGAGGGGTGGCCCACTGAAAGGCCCCACATAGATTTTTTCTCTGTTATTTAATTGAAGAAACAATGCTCAAACGGATCGAGGGGAACACTTGATGGCAGTAAAAGCAACATAAAAAAGACATTCTTGTTGCTAGAATGACCTTTCTTTTCGTAAATCATTATAAGGAACATGGGTCGAGTGATACATCATTTTCAGTATTACTAAAATTTAGCATTTCGTGATCTGACCAGACATTTCATGAAATACCTTCTTTGATCAAGTGATTAAGATGACTTTAAATAAAAAAAAAGCGTGTAAGGATAAACGTCTGAAATTCGAAAACGAAATCAGTGCTAGTGATTTTAGTCTCGTTGTAAACACATTCCTCTTAATTATCCTTTATCACTTTGAAATCCTAGCCTCGTCTGTTAAAATTTTCATCGTTGGTGTCCAAATTGAATTTTCGCTACCTTTCAGGTAGGTATTTATCAGTGGTAGACGTCGGAAGAGGGTCCGAATTGCGGTTGAAGTCTGCCTCAAGCATTCCGGTGATGTATCGTATTTGGTAACCGGAATAAAATTCCGGTTAGAGTCGCATCTGTTTCCGGAAACCTGTACCATTTTGATCGTTCACTTAGCGTCATCATACCGGATCCTGGAATGGAAAACGTCACGAAATCCAGTCAGTGTTAACTAACGGCCGTTGCGGCTAAACCCATGTCAAACAATCTCGCGTAATTGCAGATCGCATTTCATTTGAGTACTCGACCGAATAATAACTGAACGGTATTTGAATTACAGATTTATCAAGGGAAATCCAAAAAATGCTAATAAATAAATGATTGACTAAGTTTTCAAGTTTTTAAATTAAATTTAAAACTTTTCTTCGGTACACTTTTCATTACAGCGCTTGTGATATTAGTGATATTAAAAAATATATTCGCGCCTCGTTAATTTTAACGAGACGTGTCATAAATCTTCGAGGCGTTTAAGCTAATGGACTGATTTAAAAAACTTAATCGTATGGTGATCCACCTGATTTTTTTTTTCGGGAGGAGGTTATAATTTTCCCATTCAATTCAGGTAACTTACCCACGCTGAATAATTGGGTGATAGATTGGGATTATGTAGGAAGAAAACTAATGATGTTGAACATTGAAGGATTTTCTATAAAAGAATTGATTTTTGTAATAACATGTTCGGCAACTAATCGCAAATTTTGAAAATATTAGAAAAGATGAGTCATTTATTACTGAAAAAAAAATTGAAGCCTTAAGAAAAATGGTGATGTTATTGAAGAAAAATGAGAGTTATCAATCTATCACAAATGAAATAAACAACACAAGAGGAAGAGAAGAATGAGGAGAAAATAAATGAGAAAACAATTTCGGGAGTGCCAATTAAGAAAAAAAATCAAATAATTATGCAATTTTTTGGATAAACATAAAAAAAACTTATCCGAAAGTTATACAGAGTGTTAATACAAATTTTAACCGCTAATAGTTCTCGTTGATTGATGCTAAATACCCAAAATTACTTTTATTTGGGAAGGACTGATTATTTTTAAATTTGGCAGGTATAATCTTGTGTACTAATAAACAATGATTAAGGAGCGCAACACAAAAGACAGTTGTCCCATCTCAATACGATCAGTTGTTATTTATGCGGCTGACTTTCAAAATGAAAACAAAATTTAACAACAGTGTTGTAATAGTTATTTATATTATTAGTGGAATAGAAGCATCACTACACAACAAGTGCGTAAATTACAGATAACGAGGGCGTTAGCCCGAGTATCTATAACACACGAGTTACTGTAATGTGCTTTAGTCCACGTCTGATATACAAAACTTTATCTATGACTGAAAAAAATAAAGCAAATCGAAAATTTAATGCTGTCGGCTCACAGCACTGGAAAAAAGTTACTTCCTTGGCCTACACTCTACGAATAATTATCAATTTTCGAAAAAAAAAAGAGATAGGAGGATAATTTCCCTTAAACCATACTACCTTTGAGAAAGGATCGCTTATCATTAAACAAATAGCAGTAAATAATCATTTTCCATTACAGAAGTTAAATAGACTTTCCCATAAATTCAGTAAGAAATACTCTCTAAACTTCAAAATTTACATAATTCTCCAGCTACATCTCCTTTTTTAAAATCTCTCTATCCGCTTTACGGGTAAAATTTCTCTTTCTATCTTTCATGTTTCAAAAAACCATAATGTAAATGTTGCTCTCCATTCTAAAGTTAGTCTTTCGACCTGTCTTGTACACAACAAGAAACAATATAAAAGTCAAAAATACAGATGTAACAACACTTAATCTGCTTTTGCTTCTCATATTTTTTCTCCTACTGATACTTCTGAAATCCTTCACAAACATCTGCAATATTTTTTGAATTTTTTAGAAGCTTTAGAATTCCCAAAACCCACCCACGAAACTTCTCTACAAATTTTGAATGAACATTATTTCATTAGTTAATTGAGAGTTTATAATCTTGTCTTTTTACTGTCTTTATCAGTATTTATACTTTTTTCAAATTCTTTTAAAAACACATATTTTTGGCAACTGATAGTTATTAATATTATTAGTATTATTATTAGTCCACGTATTGTATACAAAACTTTATCTATGACTGCAAAAAATTAAGAAAATCGAAAATTTAATGCTGCCGATAACTCCTATTTTTTTACATTAAAAGTAAGGTGATCTATTGATATGTTCAGTGGGCACTATGGCAACCGCTTACAATTTTTCAAACAAAACCCGCCATTTTGAGATAATCAGTAAAAATTGTGCTTTTTGGTAAAAATAAGAAAATTGAAAGCATGAATGACTCAGAAAGTTTACCTTCTGATATTGAAGAAGCGGCGACAAATGCTGCTTCTTGCTTGGTGTCAGAGAAATCCAAAGGACAGTACGAGATGGCTTATCAACGGTTCAGTTCATGGTGCGACGAGAAAAATGTTAAAATATTACGCATGAAAAGGTTATACTCGCATATTTTGATCATTTATCAAAATAGTATAAATCATCGAGTCTCTGGGCTTTTTATTCTATGATTATAAAACAATAAAAATGAAGAAAAATTCGAAATTTGGTGTTACGGGGAAGTGGACGACAAGGCAAAAACAAAAAAAAACTGTTTTATAAAGCCAACGTTTCGAATCCTTTATTGATTCTTCTTCAAGGCTTCTAATAAATGTCAGATTTGTTTGGCATGGTACCAATTTGTCTCGGTCAGTGGTCGCCGGAAGAATTCTTCCATGGTACCACTGACCGAGACAAATTGGTACCATGCCAAACAAATCTGACATTTATTAGAAGTCTTGAAGAAGAATCAATAAAGGATTCGAAACGTTGGCTTTATAAAACAGTTTTTTTTTGTTTTTGCCTTGTCGTCCACTTCCCCGTAACACCAAATTTCGAATTAAAAAATGGACGTAATTCACCAAAATAATGAAGAAAAATGTTGACATCAGAAAATACGTGCATTTAAGCGCTTTTCTGAAAAGAAAACTCTAGGATATCGTGCTAAAAAATCGCAAATTTTCACTAAACAAGATATTAGCCAATTTTTACAAGAAGAAAATGATGATAAATTTTTGTTAATGAAGGTACTGCACCCTTTTAATGCATAAATTATTCTTACTAAGTAATGTTACTTTCACAGTTGTTTTAATTATTGGAGTTTGTGGATCTTGTAGAATCCAAGAACTTACCAACATGCTTTTGTAAGATGTCAAAGATCAAGGACAATCCTTCCACGTTCTAATACCAAACACTAAAATAAAAATATCCAGAAGTTTTTTTATTACGTCAGGCGGAATCGATGGAGTCAATATTTAGAATTAATTCAAAAATATGCTGCACTTCGCCCAAATAACGCCAGTAGTAGACGGTTTTTTTTAGGATATAGAAATCAGAAGTGTATAACGTTACCTGTTGGTATAAATACATTTGCTGCTTTCTCCAAGAATATTGTTACTTTTCTTCAGTTACCTAATCCAGCAGGATTTACGGGACATTGTAATACGCGCTCATCTACTTCGTTTCCTGCTAATTCGAAAGCTGATCTTTTAACAGTAAAGCGTCATGATGGCTAGCGCTCAAATACAGTGGCAGAGAGGTATATAGACACGACAGAAGAAAACAAAAAAAAACAAATTGCTTTAAAAAGTTTAGGTGACAAAAGTACTATAACGGTTAGAAGTACTGCATCGACAGCTGTTTTCAAAAAAAATGTATCAGAAATGGGTTGTCCTACCATAAGTAGGTGTGAAAATTGTGTTAATAATTATAACAATAACAGCATGTAATTAAGATTGAGTTTGAAATTAAAACGTATTATTATTTTAAAGAGTGGATTTTTATTATATTACTTCACTAGTGAAGTAATATGTCACGTTACTTCACTCAAATATTCAATATAATATGCAGTTATCAAAGCAGTATGCAAAAGCAAATAAAATAATCTTTCTCAATTACTCAAAAAAATTTAGAATTACTTGTAGCAAAATTACTTCAATTTCTGTGAATATACTAAATTCCCGCCTCGTCAAACTTTTTCATTAACATATTGCCTAATTCTTTTCCATTTCGGTATAATCCTCGAAATAAATCTAAAAGTTTTGTAACTCGTCTCCGACCTCTTAATCATATTATATCTTTCTTTTTGTGGCGACAACTTTTGAATAACAACTTAACTCGACAGTTATAAATACTTCAATAAATTTCTTTCTTGTTCCGATTGTTATTTTAAAGATTTCATAAAACAAAATTGCTTTTAAAGATTTCCATCAGTATACGCATCGTTCCTGTCACACACAAATCGTCAATCGTTCTATCTTTTCTTTTGTAAATTTACACACAATCAATCCTTGTTACGTAGCCGCTTTTAACCCCCACATCAACAAAAAGTTGGTTATTTTGCAAAGTCTCACTAAGAACGTAATACTCTTATCTCCGACGAACCCCTCGACGTTTATGGAAGAGTCAAAGCAACACAATAAAAGAAACGACGGCTATATCTTCACTCGTATCCAGCTAATTATAGTCTAGGCTCAACGAGTTTATAAAAATAAACATCCGAGGTGTTGTGTTATCTTAATTTAGAAGAATGAGTAGCAATTTTTTAAAATTACAAGTTTTAAATAAAATTTGCATGTTTTTAGCATGAAAATAAAGTGTTAATAACTCGACTGAAGCTTTAGAAAATGCTTTCTTTATTTCACTAATTAACCTATCCACTTTTTTACATTCTTCTCCAGAAGTTTCCAGAATGGTCCTCCATTAACGATAAAACACTCTCCAGTAAATTCAAGAAAAAAAAACCTGTCTAAACTTTAAAAATTTCAAGTTACTACTTCAAAATAAATAAATATCTCCCGGCGCATCCACCATTTCTGTCCACCTGCCATCTTAGGTCATTGTAGGATCCGACTCGGTGTATAAAAACCCTTATTTGCATAATCCTGTCTCATCAATCACGCTATAGCAACCGCATGGTAGTCGCTTGATATGCAAAACACTTCGTCTTAAATCTACAATAGCGACAAGTTCGTAGTGCAAGCTCCGGTAATCTTACATTGTACCCATCTTTAAATATTTTCTTCAATAGGAAATTAATCACGTTTATTGTTCAAGGGCTGCGCTGGCAAATGACGAGCTACGCAACTCTGTCTCTGCTCCTGCAGCTGTTGGCGATGGTCGAAGCCGGCGCCACAAACTGCAAATTATCGGAATTTGCCTGCAACAACGGCCGATGCATCCCCCTCAACAAATACTGCAACATCGTCAACGATTGCGGAGATTCATCTGACGAACCCAGATATTGCACGCGTATGTATATCTATGGCTAGATCTGTTTATACTAAAGCGACCTCGACACGATTTACAAATGTAATCCGTGTAATCACTGTACATTTATCAGAAATCATGAATTATAATTGCAATTCAGCTATCTTATTAGAACTTGTTTCCTATATAAATTTTTAAAAATGTAGCAATTATTGTAATTCAAAACAAGCAGTTGTAATTCAGAAAAAACAGATGTAATTCAGTCTATCAATTATACTTCAGAAATCCTCAATTGTAATTTATTTAGTAACTGTAAATCAGATTGGTTAATTATTTTCGGGATTAACTAGTTGTAATTCAATTCTGTAACTGTATATCAGAAATCATAAATTGTAACTCAGATATCATTAATTGTAATTCAACATTCATATTAAAATTTCTCTCGTATATAGATTTAAATAAAACAAAAACTTTCTTGATTTTATCTTAATTTCCAATTGTAATTCAAATTAAGTCAGTTGTACTTTAAACTGTATCAATTGCAACTTAAAACCATAAGTACATAAAGTTGATTAGTTTAAATTAGCACAATTGCTACATTCTGAGTTACAATTGACTAGATAAATTACAAGTAATATTGTTTGAATTACAACTGAGAATAATACAATTTAGAATATATTTTATTTAAATCCATATAGATAAAAGAGAATCATAATAGTAATGACAAATTAGGGTTGATTAGTTTGAACTATATTTGTTTTATTCTGAATTACAATAAGTTAATCTGAATTACAATGTGACACATTTAGAAATGCCTTAAAGCCTACAAATCATAAACAAGTGTCTCTGTTTCACACATTAAGTTATAAATTTGATGCTCTACCTACTTCACTATATGAGATGCTCTAAGAATTTTGATAATCAAACTACACAGGTCTTTGATAATTTTTGAATTACAATGCATGTAGATAATTCGTCTGAAGTATATGTTTCTATTTAAATTACAAAAAGGTACATTTTGAAATACAATTAGCTAATCTGAATTAGAAGTTCTATTTTTTGAATTACAACACAAAATAATGTAATTCAGAATATTTTTCTTAAATTGGTAGTACACAAATAAAAATTATAATAGGAATTCTGAATTGTAATTGATAGATTCTAAGTTACAGTTAAATTTTAAATTGGTGCTCCACCTGCTTTACCATTTGAGGTGCCCTAAGATTTTCGGTAACCACATTTCAATTTTATGTAGTTGATTTGTCCAAATTACATCTATTTCTGTTTGAATTACAATTAGTGCAACTCCGAAATATAATTAGCTAATTTGAATTACAAATAATATTGCTTGAATTTAACAATATAACTTATAATTCAAATTATTTTACATTATACAATTGTAATTCAAAATAGTCAATAATAATTCAAAAAGAAACTGATGTAGTTCAGATTAATCAGCTAAATATATTTAATAAAACGTATATTGTAATTCAAAATCACAATTTAGTAAATTATACTGTTTCCAGTTGTGCTTAAGACAATAACTTGTAATTCAAAGTATCCAATTGTATTTTATAGCGTATCGACTTTAATTTAAACAGGGACAGAAACAATTCATATTACTCATCAATTCTATATCAGAACTCATAAATTATATTTCAGAAACCATATTAGATATGATTCAGAAAGAAAAAGTTGTAATTCGGACTGATCACCTATTTTTCAAAAATTATCAATTGAAATTCAAATTCAAAAACCATCAATTGCAAATCAGTACTTTTTTCTACGATTCGCTTTTGTGC
This sequence comes from Tribolium confusum, assembly GCA_029207805.1. NCBI lineage: Eukaryota > Metazoa > Arthropoda > Insecta > Coleoptera > Tenebrionidae > Tribolium > Tribolium confusum. The sequence goes on along the minus strand of JALGAY010000006.1, from coordinate 25,775,013 downwards.
TCTATCGATTTAAGAACAGTTCTCTGAATTACACAGTTTTCAGAAAATTTCACTTGTAACTGTACTTCAAAATGTATCATTTGTAATTCAAAAAAATTAGATGTAAGTTAGACTAATCAACTACATAAATTGTAATTCAAAAATATTAATTTTAATTTTTGAAATTACAATTAGTACTTGAATAATTGGTACATTACGAATGATGTTTCATTTTAACAAGTAGGTGGTTAAATTTACCAAAAATATTCAGAACAATTTGCAATTTTGCAGCACCTCTAGAGGTCGCATAATGAAAAAACTTGGCCAATTCTCTCTTTTATATTCAGCAGGACTAAAATCAATTTGAAAAAAACGCTATTTATGGCTGAGAGAAAATTTAAATTTTGACTGGATGCGCTGGGAAATGTTGACATTCATGTTTTAAATTGTGTGTACTCAAATAGAGTACGTACTTTTAGTCCCGACTGGACTGTTGTTAATTTATAAACTTTGCAGGAATAAATGTTGTCACTTTCGGTTAAAAAATATTCACCTTGAACTCGACAAAAAGCAATTTTCTTACATTTAAGATAATTAGATAAGCAAAGTAAGATAAATGACGAAACCAATAGAATCAGATTACTTTTCCTAGAGTGTAAGTTTTCGTTAGTTAGAATTTCATTACATTACAAAGAATCTTATTAAAAATTTATTTCACGTTTTGAAATACAAAATAATTACACGGATTTAATTTAATTAAACAAATTGTTATCACAGTTAATTAAATATTTCGTGAATTTCAATTTGTTCCTGCAGAATTTCATTTTTAATTTCATTGTTTGGTCCAAGAAATTGAAAAGAAAAATGATGATGTATATATGTCAGGCTTGAGTAATACCAACAAACCACTTGGAAACTTTATGGAACATCCCTAGGGTCACAACGCTTGTGCTATCTTATCTTGTTTCGTTGAATTATTGAATTCTTTATTAAAAAAGCCGAATCTATTTTTTTTATTATAAAGAGCAAACTATTCTAGTTCTAGCATTTAGTTCGAGATTAGTTGAAGTGTTATCTCTCCTTTCGGTGTATACATATCAACAGTATTCACCTCACAATAAAACAATCTGACCCAGATAGTTTCAGCTTTAGTAAACACAAATCCCTTAAGTCCTTTGCAATTGTATCTCTGTGTAGTTTGGTAATCAAAAATCTTAGGGGACCTCAAATAGTAAAGGAGGTGGAGCATCATATTTATGACTTGGGGTCTCAAACTGAGACACTCGTTCATGATTTATAGGCTTTAAAGCATTTTTATATTTTTTATAACAGTTCTTAAATCGATAGAACTGATAAGGGAATCGTAAAGTAAGTACTAATTTGCAATTGATGGTTTTTAATTTGAATTACAATTGATGATTTTTGAAGTATAGTTGATCAGTCCTAATTACATTTTTTTTTTTTTGAATTACAATTGCTTACTCTAAATTACTATAATTTTTGTGTTGTAATTCAAACAATATGACTTGTAAGTCAGATTAGCTAATTATATTTCAGAATTTATCAATTGTAATTCAAACAAAAATAGATGTAATTCAAACAAATTAACTACGTAAATTGTACTTCAAAAATCATCAAAGTCTTTGTAACTGTATCTGTGTAATTTGGTTATCAAAAATCTTACGAGACCTCAAATCGTAGAAATTTCATTTTATGATTTATAAGCTGAAAGCCCTTTAAATGTGCCATATTGTAATTCTAAATAAAACAGATTTAATTCAAATTAATCAAATGTACATCTGCATGGATTTAAATAAAGTATATTCTAAATTTCACCATTTCTAATTGTAATTCAGACAATAAATCAATCGTAAACTGTAATTCATAAAACACTAATATTATTAATACTTTTCTTTCGTCTGTACAGTTTTTAAAAATATATCTAAATTATAATTGAGAGAATATGACTTGTAATTTAAATTATATCAACTCTATATTAGAAATCGTAAGTTACAACTGAGAAATCATCAATTGTAAATCAGGATTTCTGTTGCAATCCTCTTTAGTCGTATATACCTAAGTATAATTGCATATACATTTTGAATTACACCATTTCCAATTGTAACTCAAACCGGTCATTATATTTTAGAACGTAGCAATTGTAATTCAGACTTGATCATTTATATCCAAAAACTCAACTGTAATTCAAAATCTATCAATTATAATTCAGAATTTCTATAAGAATTTTCATTCGTGTTCTATGAATTTAAGAAAAATATCCTGAATCGCACGTTTTTGAGTTGTAATTCAAACAATATGACTTGTAATTCAAAAATTCAAAATTTATCTTTTTGTAATTTAAAAAAAAAAGTATTTCAGAGAAAGCAATTACATAAATTGTAATTTAAAAATCATTAATGAAGTCCTGTATAGTTTGATTATCAAAAATCTTAGGACACCTCACATAGTGAAGTAGGTGAAGCATAAAATTTATGACTCTAGGTCAGAAACAGAGACACTCGTTTATGATTTATAGGTTTTAAGCGCTTGGAGGCATTTCCCAAAGACGAGAATAAAAACTAGCTTGGATCGATAAAGCACGCTGTTTTCAGGTTGTAATCGCACCTATTTTGGTGAAGCCGGAAAAACGTACGATTTGGAACTTCATCGTCCAAAAGAAGATAAGATACCTTTCATCTGTCATTTGACGTTTACTGCTGGAGGAAACGAATTCGGTGAACTAATTCAGGTATTTAAAAGTCTCTTTATTAAAAGCAAGAGCGCAGGTGGTTAAAGTTAAAATTAAATCAAGTAAAGCTTTTTAATCGAATCATTTCGGTGTAGTGCTCATAAATTCGATAGCTTTTAATTCGTTCTTGTTTCGAATGATATTCACTACCGGAAGCTTCCGGTTAATAATTCAAGGCTGCCTAATTACACACTCTAACGGTATACACAACGCTGTTTAGTTTAGAACCTTATTGCATTCGAGAGAGCTACTATGGTGCATATTAATTTCCACTCGATGGTGCAAAGAGCAATTCCGGGTCCGGAAAAGGAAAGATCCTTCACACACGTGCGACCCAAACCAGATGCCGATCGAATTAAACAAAGACCCTAAAATTTGCATTTCATCAAACAACGAAATTGTGTTTTTTGTTATTCAAGGAGCTTTCGTCGACTGTCAACTTCCTAATCAAAAGCCACTCTTGAAGAGTTTCCGAGCCGGGAAATAGCTTTTGTTTATGGGCAAATACGAACCCATCAAGCCAGACTCGACTGTTCAATTCAAGTTAGCAAATTGGAGCAAATAGTTCGAGCTAATCTTCTTCTTCGGATTCCCCTCGTTATCTCATTGATATCGCACGGAAATGTCATTCATTAATATGCATGAATCGGGATAAACTTTAGCTATTATGGCCACCCTACTTTAAACTTTCTCAACCCAAAAATAAACTATTTCAGACATATTCAAACAGAGCAAAAAATAGCAGCGGAAAACCGGCTGTCACCGCACATTAAAGATAATCTCTAAAATAATTAAAATAAACAATGTGTTATTATTATTTTAATTATTTAACAAAATGAAGAAATATTCTTTTTACTTCCTAGTATTTGCTACGGGTGGCGCATTATCCCCATACGAATCCAACAAGACAGTTGTTTAAAGACGGCGTTTATAACAGTGACTTTTTGATTGTCATTCTGATTGCTAAATGACGTACTTTTAAGCACTAGTGCTCAAAAATTAAAAATACATTTTTTATTTTATTTATTTATTATAAACATGAAAAGCACAATTACAAAAGTGACTAAATGAACATTCGAAGATTTTAGATTTCTTTCCTGCGAACTTCAATACAAGTGGAAACGGTACTTGTAGACGCCACTTCAGATTTGCTATTTTCGTCACAAATTCTTCTTTTCTTTGATACAGTTTCTTCTTTTCCCATAATTTTCATCAAAATTGCGTTTTTGCTTTCAACAGAGTTTTCTATGTAACTTTCCGCAACAGAACTCGATCGCCATCCTCCATGTCTTTTGAGTAATGTAATACCTGCTCCTGAATCTGCTAAGAGTGTTGCTGAATAACGGCAAAAACAGTGCCCGGTATATTCTTTTGCATTTAGCAGGCCGAGACATTCTGCAATTTTTTTAGGCATACCTCCAATAGTATTTATACCAACAGGTAGCGTACAGCACATGGAATTTCTACAGGTTAAGAAGATTCTCTTTTTTGTAACTTATTGCATTACTAGCTATTAAGTATTTTTAATTTTATAAGCAAAATACTTAAAAACACAGGTTTTTTCGTTCTAAATGTTTATAACAAATTAGCAAAATGGTAAGTTCTAGAAGAAAACCGTCTGTCTTTAATGTGGTCTATCATTGTATGTGATTAATTAAACGAAAAAGTCAAGTCGAGTTGAACAAACTCTCTTTTCATTCGCGTAAAAATGGAAACATCTCTCGGGATCTGCGTTATTCATTTGTAAAAAAGGAGTCGACGTTCGCGTTGAAATTCCATCAGACAGACTCGTATTTATCTGGGGATTTTTGAGGACTACACTAGACGATTTAAATGCGCAACGGCGATTGCCGCAACCGAGATTAAAATTCTCCGGAAGCGCCGCATTACATACATCCTGCACCGGTCGACCGCAGGCACGCGAGTCCTGTTTGTGTCAACTTGCATCCCTGCGTCAGACTGACCTCTTTTTTGTTTTTCATCAAAATTCTGAATTTAATTTCAGTTGACGTTCGATAGTTTCACGTTGGGTCGTTTCGTGTCTTTCACTTCAGACGGTTGTCCAGACGGTGCCTTACAAATAACGGAAGCCAACAGGCCCCAAGTAGGAGGATCATGGTGTGGGACGTCCTGGGGTCCAGCTATCTACTACAGCGAAACCAAAAGTGTTACGATTTATGTTAATCTTCTACGTCTTTCCAAAGATCAAAACGGATATAACTTTGATTTTCGGTTGGAATATAAGTTTCTCCGGAAAAAACTGGCAACTGTTCGATATGGAGGAGGTGAGTTCAAGCTAGATTTACAAACTTTTTCACCTACTGATATTGATTATGTTAAAAAATCTTTGTAGGTCAGCCGTTTGTGAACACAACTGCACCTTCAGTAGACCCAGAGCCTGATTACTACTTAGGCGATTTAATAACGGGTACATACTGTTCCCGAATTTTCAGCGACTGTGATAGGAAGCACTGCCGTCTCCAGTCCCCCAATTTCCCTGGGGTTTACCCGCGCAATTTAACCTGTTATTTCGCAGTGCGCCAGCACGAAATTCCACCGGGTAAACACGCCCTCATCATCGTTCGCCAACTAAAAGGCCAACTAATCTCAATTCGAAGCCAATCAGCGCTTTATGGTACTGCAAGCACCCGCGAACTTAAAGTCTGGAACGACTGCGATGACGTCCAAGACTACGTTACCATCTACGACGGTTATACAACCCGTGATCCTGTTATTTTAAAATTTTGTGGTGGTGGTGAAGCTGTTCCTGAAGCAGTTTCAAGCGGACATGAACTCCTCGTCGAATTTTCAACTTCCCCATACGGAACTTTCCTTTATCCAACACCTGCACAAGCTCTTCATGGCTTCCAGCTCGAAGTTGAAGTTAAATTCGTCGATCAACAATCTCCAACTTATGTTAAAACAAAACGCCAATGTGAGTTTTCCTTACGTGGAACTAACAAAGGCGTTTTAGAGAGTCCTTTACATTCCTTACCAGCAAACACAACCTGTCTTTATCACCTTCAAGGCATTGATACATCCGTCTCTCCATCTCCTATACCTTTCCGACCTCTCTCTTCCCGTTATCCCGACTGGAGACATGCCGGGATGATCCTTCCACCTCCTCGTTACCGCGTCTGGCTCTCCATTGTCAAATTCCACGCTTCTGGATCCCGCGATCCCCAAAAACCCGACCAGGAGATCTGTCGTAGCTACTTAAATGTATGGGATGGACAATTGTGGTCACCCTCTAATTGCAACGATCTATTCTGGTGAGAGAGACACTCTCCAACTCTATCGCTCTAAATCAGATTTGTTCCAGCGGTGGCAAAGATAAATCGAAAAGCATTCCCAGAATGAGTTTATCGGGCGGTTCCTCTACCGCTAAGAAAAAGAACGTGACTTTGTTGGCGCGATATTGCAGAGAGCACGTGCCGAGAAGTTGCGACCACTCACTTCTAGCGAATACGACGCGATTTCCCAGACCGTGTACACTTGCTGAAAGCTTTCTGACATCGGGAGATAGTCTCACACTTGAATTGAAACTAGCAGACTCAACGGCGCTCAGGTTATTATAATATTCCCAACTCAAACAAAACCCAGATTTATTCGATTTCCAGACCAGTGCAGTTTCGTGCTTTGTATGAATTTGTCGACTTGCACCTGGATGGAGAACCCTACGGACCGGGAGTCTGTTCCAGAAAATTCTCTATTCTAAATCAGGATGGGCCGCAGAAATTTCGCTCACCGAGGGATATTTTTCTCTACGGAAGGGGAGGAGCGAAAAATATAAGGTAATTAAAAAAAGAGAATCTAGTTATATCTCTAGTTTTTTAATTTCGCTTGAATTAACCCGATCGGATCACTCGTAATGGAGAAAACCCGCGTAAAAACCGGGAAAATATTCAAAATAATATCACAGATTTTAATAATCTCTGAATCACGCACGTCTGACTTCTTTCAAAGTTTAAGCCGTACTTTACTGACAATTTACAGCTTCACAAAGTTTCACTCCCACATATCCAATCTATAATCTAATTAGTGCAGAAAAACAATTTGTAATTTCTTTATAAACTCCTGAAATTGTTCAGAAAAACCAAGATCTGGGTATATACCCTACTTATTTAGATATAATTACATAAAAGAAGTTAATAAATAAAACTTATGATTAAATGAGATCCAGACGTCGCCCCTTCTGTTATATCAATTAAGAGCGACGATTTTGTCCAAAAATTATTTAGTATTTTCAGGTTTTCTCCATTACTAATGATCAAATCGGTTTCCTGCTGTTATTTTTGTCTCAGAATCACTCTATTGATTAGCGTTGTGAACAATATTGCTTTTTTCATAACTGATTACGTAAAATACCTATTTTTGTATTTAGTTGCGTTTACCGCTTTGAGGCGCCGAAGGACGAGCGTGTAAAGCTGACGATAACGAATTTAACGATAAAAAATCGTAATTGCAAGACACGAGTGAGTAAAGATACCGATCGTCTTGAATGTTTTGGGAATACAACAGCAACGGTTCGTATTTTTGAACTTCCTTGGATAGATGTACCTGGTGTTCCTCGGGACTGCCTTTGCTCAGTCGACAAGGATAAACTGTTACCGTTCAGTTACGTTTCCACATCAAACGTAGTCGAATTGCGTTTCGACGTGACTGGCATGAATGCCTCTGACGATTTCACTACTTTGTCATTCGAAGGCACGTGGAAGTTGATCCAGACCCCTGTGTGTACTAGTAATTTACGAATGCGAGGACCAAGCGGAGAAGTATTATTCAACCACCCGAATAGCTTACCTCACGAAGTAAGTTATAAAACAAGGTAGAAAACTTTTCTTAATTCTATTTCTAGAACAACTGCGAGAATAGTCCTCGTGTGATAATTCCTTCGCCAAATAAGTATCTCTACGTGAAGATCAGCGGTGTGATAATGAAACATTCGAGCCGACTAGGCGACGGCACTTCCCGAAGCGTCTCTCCCGTGAGATGCGGAACCTCTAATCGGATTAAGGTACACACGGCCCTTTATTCAGCCCTTATATGCCCCTACACTTCCTCCTCACGAAGCAATCTCGTCGAGGTTTTCTCAGAAGGGTGGAGTGTGGGAAATGTCGACGGACATTCAGTTGGAAACATGGCGCTTGACAAAATCGAAATCGATCGCTTAGGAAAAGAACTACCAAGATCGATTGTTGTTGAATTCATAGGAAAGGAACAAGGGACTTACTCTGTCATGTGGCTAGAACTCGCTAGAAGGTAAGCCACGATATTTATATTACAAACTCGCAAAATAGTTTCCGACTGTGTTAAACACAAGAACTTTTCTGCTAATAAAGCTTTTTTAATCAAATTTCCCTGATATATTCGTTCTCATCTCAGCAATTTGTCTCTCGACCAAGATTTGAATATAGAAAAGAGCTCAATTAGTTTCTCAGCATAAAATATTTCTGATAAACTTGCCACACGACCATTGTTGTCGTATCAAGTGATAACCGACCGCTGGAAACACCATGTTTTATGTATACATTATCCACGAATTTTTTTTTGTTTTAGACGTGACGTGCCCCCCAACGGCATGGGTCTCTTCCTGCTGAAGCCCGACGAGTGTCAATACCGTTGCCCCGAGCTGGACGCTTGTATCAACGCAACAGTATGGTGTGACGGTATCGAAGACTGTCCTTCTGGTATCGACGAAGCCCTCACCCACTGCTCCATAATCCTGCAATTGCCCCCACTTTATCTCTTCTTGGGTGCTTGCGGTATTCTCATTTCGAGTTTCGCGACTTGTATGGCCGTTTGGAAGGCTTGCCGTCGACGGCCTCGCTCCATCCTCCAGACCCGGTTGAAGAGTCTTTCATCTGACACTGCCATCATTGATGAAAAGGGCGTGATTTGCTGACACAGCGACAATTCTGTACGTTACGTTGAAGTCGATCGTGTGACAACAGTGTGACACGTCGAAATTTATGTAACGAACAGAATTGATACGTGGACTTTTATACATTTCGTAATTTAGAAACGGACCAAGAAAATTTAAGCGAATTTCAATAGCGTTGTGATTTTGATAGAGCGTACCTGTTAGAGGATTGAGGATAGAGCTTTCTTCGGAGCGAGCTAACATTTTTTAAATGCATTCGTTACTAACTCAAGTGGACGTGAAAAGCGACACTTTTTGGCACTGTACTGACGAGTACAATGACTGATCACACGTTTTGTACATAATTAGGTCAATCAAAAAAAACTATTAGCGAATTTCTCAAATTTGGTAGGTAAGAAAGCGAGCCGAGCTTACACGATACTCCAGTTATTTTAGCTCAAAAATCCGCCAAAAATCTATTGGAAAATTTGAAAAAAACATATTAAAAGGCCCCATTGTGGATCGTGGTCAAAGATAACAAAGAGTAATTTTTGACAATTTTTTTTTCGTTAAAAAACTCGCTTTCCAATAGATTTTCGGCGAATAAACTCTAAAATAACTAGACTGCGAGGTGTAATCTCAGTTACGCTGAAATATTTTCAGCTGAAAATAATTACGAAAATGCATATCAAATATGCTGACAATGCTTAAAGTTTCACTGCCATAACTGTGGCGAAAAATCGTTTTGTTGGTTTGCTCGATTCGGGAATTTCCGGTTTTTATTAATTTAAATCGCACAAGCTAACAAAATTCATATCAAAATTTTTACACCAAATGATGTTTGATTTCAGCTATTGTTAAAAAAAATCATCTTTATTATAGATTTTAAAAAAATATCCTGTAGAGTTGTTAAAAAAATATAGAGAAAAAAAGTTCTAGTAAACACGATTTTCATTGTACATAACTTCCATTTAAAAAAAAGTCTTTTGAATACGTATATGGAGCTATTTTAAGTGGTAGCACAAGTTGGTCAGGTGAACTGACAATAACGTAGATGAAATTTAAGTAACAATAAATCTATGACTAGAACGAAAAATTTTGTTACAAAGTAAGAAGAGAAAGTTATATTGAAGAGTGTGTTGTGACTGTTAAAATCTACAATATAGAAAAATAAACTATTTTAAAAAAAGTACAAAAGCGTCTTATTTTACCCCAAACAATTTAAATTCAACAAAAACCAAAGAAAGGAAAGTATTTAGGTACAAATAAATTTGTTTTAGAGCAATCAAGCGTGTTATAAGCCGACACCAATAAATTACAAGAATAAGAACATTCATAAGAATAAGAAATACAAGAACACAGACTTTATTAATCATTTAGGCAGTCGTTACAGTAAATGAAGCTCCGCGCGCTTAGCATCTTATATTACTGCTCACATTACCAATTTTAGAGAAAACCAATTACAAAATAATCACGAGACTAAGCAGATTTCCCATAATATCTGCACAACTTTTCCTCAGTATTTTTAATAGTTTTTCCACATAAAAAATAATGGTTATTTAACAATGAAATTTCCCCCCCCCCCAATTTATATACAACAAAAACACTTTCTTTTAAAAAATTGTAAAACGCGAACTATCTGGCAATTTTGCACGGAATTTTGAAAACTGTCTACAGTGTCTACTAAAAGTCTTTGTAGTCTTTTTTTTAAATAATGGAAGTAAAACTTAGTAAAAATAAATGACGAAATAAAACCCTCACTCTTCATAATTAATTTATTTTTGGCAAAAATTATCCAATGACACTCAAGAGACACTTTTTGTAATCACCCGAGCAATCATCTTGTACGAACTCAGCAAGTGTTTTCCCGAATTTATTCTGGAAGGCATCTTTGATATCCTGAAGATCAATTTCGGCTCTCCCGACAACAATCCTAATGAGGGTCCTGTCATCGGTGCCAATTCCAGCCATACTATCATGCAAACGTGTTGCTAAATAATCAATTCTGTCCCTCAACGAATGAACGAGTGCTAAAAGCGAGTCCTTGGACGTCAAGGAGAACTCATTCTCAACTGCTTTTTCAAACGGATGTCCCGTGATTTTCTCATATTCTTGGAAAATCAATTTAAGTTGGGAACGGTTTCTTTGGCACAGGATTGCATTGAATGTGGATTCGTCAGTTCCTTGGATAAGTTCACCGGCTTGAAGGAGAGTTTGGGCGTCTTTAAATGCTTTTTCTTGGTCGGTGATTCCGGATTCATCGCGATGACCAGTTGAGAGAGAGACTAAAAGACGTTTGACAGTACCCGAAGTGTCACCTTTGATATCGCTTTCAAGAGATCTTTGATACACTAAAACCGGGTTTAAATTTTTGATTTTGATAATTTGAGGGTTTAGCTCAGCTTACGTCCTTCGTATCCTTGCGAAATTTTAATAACATCATCGTTATTATGAATACTGAGTATTTCCACTATGGTCCCTTCGTCGGTTCCTAACCCACTAATAGCTTTATGAAGTTGTTTCGCTTGAAATTCAATTGGTTCAGTCATCAAAGCAACGATAACATCTTCTAAATTCCCTCGCAATTCACTTTTTAACTCTTTGATTAGATCCTGAAACAGGATCAAAGAGTTTCGATGATTAGCTCCCTGATTGTTGACTTACCTTTCCGTACATAGTTTTGAATTTAGCCGCGATCTGTTGACGTTGTTCGTTACTTCTGTGGGTTATGATATCTATAATTGCGTCTTCATCTGAACCGAAACCTTTAAATGCTGTTTTTAAAGCTTCAGCATCGCGTTCAGGATTAAAATCTGAAGCAGGACGGATGGTAGGCTGCAGGAATTTAGTCAATTTTCAGGGGAAAAAACAGTCAAATTGTACTTACTGTACCGGTCATCTTTTATTTTTGTTGGTAGATGTAGATAGTTGAAATATGAATAACCTCGCAGGAATGAACGCTTGCGCGGTTGCAGGAATTTATTTTTAACTTATGATGGTTTTAAATTAAACCAGTTCCTGCTATTTAAACGAGGTTCGAGGTTGGTCATTTTGACACTTGAGATAAGGGTCTTGTTTTAATGAGAAGGGTTTTTACTTTGTTGTCGTTTATTTTTTATTTCAAAGGGTGAACTTCAATAATTACAACAGAAGAAAAGGGAAAACAAAGATTCACTTAAAAAAAAAATACGTAAAGTCAGGTATCAAAAGAGACAAAAAATCGAGTAGCTGGGCCTTTTTTAAATTTGTTGATAACAAAATTAACAGTGTTACAAAAATTTATTTGAAAAATTATATTTTTGACGAAATTGCAACAAAATTTGTAGATACTCAGAGATTTTCAAGGTCACTAAACAATTAAGATTTCTACGCCAAAATTAAAAAATTCAAAATGGCAGATCTAATAAGACCAACCAAAAAACTAATATTAAAAAAATTTCAGATAATATTTGACGAAATCGCACGACATTATAGGTACAGTTTCTGCTAACGAAACCACTGATAACGAGTTTGTTATGCATATTAAAAATTCAAAATGGTACATCAAAAAGATAGTAAAAATATTAGTATATCAAACAATTTTAGAGAATCCATCCTTAATCCAAGTTAAGGATCAAAAGAGACAAAAAATCGAGTCGCTGGGCCTTTTTTGAATTTGTTGATAACAAAATTAACAGTGTTACAAAAAATTTATTTGAAAAATTATATTTTTGATGAAAATGCAATAAAATTTGTGGGATCCAGAGATTTTCAAGGTCACTAAACAATTAAGATTATTATGCCAAAATTGAAAAATTCAAAATGGCAGATCTAATAAGACCAACCAAAAAATTAATATTAAAAAAAATTCGAATAATATTTGACGAAATCGCACGACATTATAGGTACAGTTTCTGTTAACGAAACCAATGATAACGAGTTTGTTATGTATATTAAAAATTCAAAATGGTAGATTCAAAAGATAGTAAAAATGTTAGAGTATATCAGACAATTTTCGAGAATACATCTGATAATGATTTTTTGTTTGCAATTTTCATAAAATTGACTTAGAATATTGTGTAACAACTTGATATCATATATTTTATTTTTATACTTTGTAAATAAAAAAACACTATACAACAGTTGAAAAACAATTGAACATCTCCATTTTTTCACATTTTTCACTGCACCTAACCCTTTAACACTATACACTTCGGTGTTTTTCACATCACTGATAACGATATTGTCATAAGAAATGTTGAGATCAAAATGGCTACACCCAGATTTATTATTATAATTCTGTGTAGCGTCAGCAAAAACTGTTGTTTGAAAAATAAATTCTGTTCTTTACAGCACTGTTTGTGCCTCATCTATCTGATTTACTGTGTTTATCCGTTACAATAAAACTGCTACAGATTCGGTAGAAAAAGTATAATTTCTCCGCCTTATAAAAAAAGGGTAATAAATTAACTGTTTTAAATAAATTCGCCTTGTTATAAAAATTTCATTTTTGCAATAAAAATATTAATTTTTGCTATAACAATTATTCAAATTTGCTATTAACATACTACACTTCGAGACCAAACTTTGTCTAACGCGACTGACCGCTTTTTCTTAAGGAAACACGTGAGACAGTGACCAGTTAAAAGCTTAATTTCACAAACGGACGCTCCGCTGGCACATTATAAAAACAGTTATTCTTTATTTCTTTATTGTTTTTGCAGTATTTGTTTATAATAACCAAATAATTAGTAAATAGACTCCAGAAGTAGGTCGTCATTTACGCGCGAAAATTTGAAACACTGTCATTCTAAAAACAGACCATAAAAAGTCGCCCTTATTGCGCCACTACATAAGGTTGAAATTATAATAGTTACACTTTAACCAATAAAGAAACAAATATAGAAACACAATTAAGACATAAAAACACTCTACTCCAATACCCTAAACATTCTAATTTTAATTATGTAACAAATTACAAGTAATTTTCACGTAATTAAGAAATTAATCAAAAATTAAAACTACTGTGTAAATTTCGTGCTGTCAAAGCCAGCCCATCAGCTGTAAAAAAATCTAAATCTGTGCTTGGAACGTTTTATTTTCTATTAATTTCTTCATAAGATGCAAGTTTGTTGTGATTTGTGACTTATCGATAAATATAATATTTAGGATATCAAATATCGGGGAAGAGGTTACGAGATAAAATAACAGAAATAATAATAAGAAGTTGGACGGAGGAAGAAATACCAGAAAAATGGAAAATTGGCCTTATATGTCCAATACTCAAAAAAGGAGATGCTACTATGTGTGAAAACTATCGTGGAATATCCCTACTCGACGTTACATATAAAATATTAGCAATGATGATACGCAAGAGATTAAGTGAATATGCTGAAGAAGTGGTGGGAGAATATCAAGGAGGTTTCAAGGTAGGGAGATCAACGATCGACCAAATTTTTAGTCTGAAAATGATACAGCAAAATAGTTATGAACAAAAGCTGCCTCTACATATGTTGTTTATAGACTTTAAAAGGGCCTATGATACAATCGATCGAACAATGATGTACCAGGCAATAAACAACCTAGGAATACCAAAGAAGTTGACCAGATTAATAAAAATGACATTAGAAGGCTCGACGGGCAAGGTGGTAGTGGATGGAAGCGTGACAGAAAAGTTCCCAGTTCGAAAGGGGTTAAGACAGAGCGATCCGCTATCAACAGTTCTGTTCAATTTGGTATTGGAAAAAATCATGAGGGAAAGCCGAATAAGAATAGAGAACGTAATATATTACAGTAAGCAGCAGGTGATTGCGTATGCAGACGATGTGGCAATAATCGCAAGAACCACAAAGGTGATAAAGGAAATGTTTAAAAATCTGGAAGAGAGTGCGAGAAGGTATGGACTGGAGGTAAATGAAAGCAAGACAAAGTATATGAGAACAAACGAAAGAGAAGCTCAAGGAGACCTGGAAGTGATAGGACAAAATGGCAGAAAGTATTGCTTTCAAAGAGTAGACAGATATGAGTATCTAGGGGTTACGGTAAATGGAACTAGTGATGAATTAATGGGAATAGAAAAGAGACTAACTAAAGGAACGAAAGCGTTAGGGGCATTAAACACGGTGTTGAGAAGCAAAATAGTGTCGAGAAAAACAAAAATTGGAATATATAGAACTGTAATCCAGCCAGCAGTGCTATATGGATGTGAAATGTGGATCATGACCCAAAGGACCTCGGAAAAGTTGGAAAGGTGGAAGAGAAAAGCACTAAGAAAGGTGTTTGGGGGAGTGAAAGATAAGGAAGGCAACTGGAGAAGAAGAACAAATAAGGAAGTAATGGACATATATGGATACCCAAGCATAACCCAAAAGGTAAAGGGTCAAAGAGTGCGGTGGTTAGGTCACGTAGGGAGGATGGCGTCGCATAGGCATACAAAAAAAGCGCTACTGGGAGGAAAAGGAAGCAAAAGAAAAAGAGGGAGACCGAAAAAGAGATGGTTGGAGATGGTAAAAGACGATCTAAAAGGAGTAGGAGTCCGGGACTGGATGGAAGGGAGCAAGAACAGAAAAAACTGGAGAAAAATTATCGAAAAAATTGAAGCCATGGGCCCGAGAGCCTGAAGAGCTATTGTATATATATAATATCGACCTTTTTAGATCTTATTTGTTTTATTTAATGTATTTTTTCATCGCTTAAAATTTAATCTTTATAAATTCAACCTTATATCGAATGACAGCGTTTCAAATATCGCGCAGTGGTGACGTCAGAGCGTCTGAAGCCTATTTAAAGAAGCCACCTATTATTAGAGTAGGCAACTCATTTTCAGCAGTGTATAACTGGTTGCATAACATTCAGTTTCAGTGTTACAAAAAATTTAGTTCTGATAGTTTTTGTGTGAGAAAAAAGTGGAAAAGAAGCTAATTTATGAAAGAAAATATCAACGCAAATAATGGATAAAGCAGAGGAAGAATTTAACGAGAAAATTAAAGAAGAAAGAGCTTCGTTAAATCGTTTAGGAACTAATCTAACCTATAACGAGTATAGTCAAATTATTTACAATGTAAGAAAAGCAAAAACAAATAGAAATATAATTTTACAATGTGATAAAACAATGTTAGAAAAATACGATATACTTGAAGGAAATGAGGGTACAACAAAATTAATAACCCCTGCAAAAGAATCATCAAAAATTTTATTTTATATCCACGACGATGAGCTTTATAAAATTCTCTTAAAAGCTCATTTAGAATTAAATCACGGTAATTGTGACCAAATGATAATGCATCTCAACCAAACCTACAAGAATATAACCTACAAAGACATCTCAATTTTTCTAACTGTATGTAAAGACTGCAAAACTAAACATTTCGAAGCTAAGAAATACTTCCATTTCAACAGTGAATGCCAAATTGAGATAATGAGCTACGAAGCAAACCCTTCAAACGACTACAAATTCATTTTAATCTACCAAGAACTCTATACAAAATTCGTAATCCTTAAACCTCTCAAATCAAACCTCCCTTTAGTCGTTGCTGATAACATAATAAACATATTTGGGACTTTAGGTCCTCCTTTATTTCTCAAATCAAATCTTGTCGATATCTTCCTTGAAGACGTTATCGCGTTTTTGAAATTATCATGGCCTGGTTTAGAACTCCAATTGCGGAATACAGTAAACACGGAAGATTTAATATCGCTTGAAATTGATGCAATGATAAAAAATTGGTTGAGAACTAGCAAGAAAATCAAGTGGGATGAAGGACTTCGTTTTGTACAATTAAAAAGAAACGCAACTGTTCATCCAGTGCTGAAAAAAACACCGTATGAAGCACTTTTTAAACAGCCAGTTAAGCTACTAAGTGTGAAGAAAGACATGAAGGAAGAAACGACGTCTGAAATGAAGATTGAGTTCAAGAAGGAACATTTAGATGAGACAGATCCCCTCGACTTTGGAAAAAATGAAATGGAAGAAGATCCACTTGAAATTATCGAAATGGATCCGCTGGAAATTAAGGAAGAAGATGGCTTAATTGAGACGGACCTACTGGAAATTGGAAAGACTGAACCTCAGAGTGATTAGTTTTTTGTAAATAAAAATAAATAAATAAATAAACATTGATTTTGTGTCTTGTTAATTACAAATTTATTTTGTGCTTGGGCAAAATAAATTTGTGTGAATTTTTTTTGAAAAAAAAGCTGAAAACCACCTCGATAATGCTGTTAAAATTATTTATTTGTCTAATTTTATTGATTTTACTTAATACCTAACCTCAATTTCCCAATTGTCAAATTACTCAAAGTAAACCGTGCCATAACCTCACTTTGTGAGTGAGATAAAACAAACGGGTTCAACACCTTCTATTATTTTTTTTGCCCATTTCTGTGAAAGAAATGGGCAGAAAATGTATTATTGAAAAGTGTAAATCTGGTTTACAATCGTGTAAAGACAAACTCTCGTTCTTTACCGTACCGAAAAATAAATTAGAACAGTGGAAAAAAGCTATTGATTTTGATAGAAGAGCTTTAACTAGCCGAGATACAATTTGTGAGAAACATTTCAAAGAATCGGATATTATTAGAGAAATTAGGACACCAATTTATTCGGTAAAAAGTTTTTTTCGTACTAATTTATTCGGTAAAATCCTTTTTCCTTTGTCAAACATTTGAGGTTAGGGTTTTTGACACAGTTTTTTACAGTACAAATTAAAATTACCGAAATTGAAACCTGATGCGGTTCCTTCACGATTTCCAATGAATGGAAATTATCAGTTACGTTTCAAAGAGATGTCTCCAAGTCCTAGAAAAAGGAATAGGGTGGAAGGGATAATGGAGTATGAACCTACGGAACAAGACCTACTTGTAAGTATTTGAGATAGCAACGTTTGTAGAAAACAATAAAGAAGCGACATACGTTTTTAATAAGCTTTTAATAAAATCTTCATAATTAAAAAAAAATGAAGACAAAGGTCTCTATAATCCCAGAGAAAAACAAGTAGGCGTTGGAAATTTGAAATAGTCGTTTGTGATTGGTTCATTTCAATAATTAACCAATCACAAATGGATATTCTCTCTCTCTCTCATGAACAAGAAAAAAACTACAGTGTGAACCCTGTGTAATGAATAAATTCGGTAAAAATTCAGGGATTTGCCTTTGAGGAAAACGCTTGGACACGTATTCTGTTATTTTTAAGCGCGCATTTTTTGTCAAAAAAATTGGATATACAGGATGTCCCAAAATTGAGATACGAACCTCAACTTTAAAATTTCAAATAAGGACCCCCAATGTTTTTCAGCATATCTGAATTCTACGTATAATTTTGCGTATTTTTTATGTAGCACACACTATGTCGATTTACAATTGTTTTTGGAAAAAGGCGTTAGAAAAAAAACCTGTTGTTATTTTTGATAATAAAACTATTAACATAAATACGATTGTAGAAGAATAAATTGAAAGGCAAATCCTTGAATTTTGATTCATATGATTCACACTGTATATACAACTTTATTAGCGTATTCGACATTTTTTAACATTAACATTAATAAAATTTAAAGAGTAAATTAAGTTTGTTTCCCTAACACACTATCTTTCACTTCATAGAGTTGAATGGGGTTTAGAGCCTTCCACCTCCTTCTAACTCCTTGAGATTTCGTTGGTACTGATAAGTGGCCAGTAACAGATTATAGAGGTGTACACCGGATCCAGATCCATTTAAGAATCCTGATCTGATCCGGATTCGGTCCGTCTTTAAATAATCTAAGAATCCGGATCTACGGATCCAAATCTAAATAAATACGGATTTGGATCTGGATCCGGATCTAAATATATCAGTATCCAGATCCATAAATTTATAATTTGTTTTCCAAATATAGTCATTAAATTTGTTCGAAGAATCTTTTTCTTCTCGAAGTGGGACGATTTTCAAATAAATTATGATAATAAAAATCGAACCCACAAGCTTAATCAAATTTCTAATATAACAGTAGCACAGCGCTTTCAGAAGCTAAAGTTTCATCTTCAGTGCCTGCATTATAATGTTAAAAAAGAAGTTATATAAAAAACTGTAAAAAAAAACTTTCCAAAGTTTTGTCAAAAACAAATTAATACATTAAATAATAGAAATGTGTATTAAAAATAGAATAAAACGTTACTTTTAGTTCAATACTTTTTGATTGAGTCAAAGGAAAAAAAATGCTATTGGTAAATTGACGAAAGAAAAATAAATGTTATTGACAAATTGACAATTGATTTAAAAATCATTAAAAAATTACAAATCCTAATAAAGAGTATAAAGAAACAAAATTATAAGCAAACATTAAATTTACTAATAAAGATTAAACAAATGAAGATAAAATATTAACGTCAAAATTTACCTGGTCATTTAATGTTTGTATAGAAGTTTCGTGAGTGGATTTCAGAATTTCTAAAGCTTCTAAATATGTAAAGAAGAAATATTATTATTGTTTAAAAAATTAAATTATTCTTTATTTATTTTTTAAAACGAAGGATTTGGTACCCTAACACAAGGGATTTAGATACGGATCCAAACAAATAATAAGTAGGATCCGGATAAATCCGTGGATCTGTATTTTTAGTACTTCTTTCGAAAAACGCTCGGACAGGTCTACTTTGTTTAGGAAGGCAACTAATATCTAGAGTAATGTCAACTCTGATATTACAACCTTGTGGCAGGAGTGGCTACCATCTTAAGAATTTTGAATAGCAAGTGGTACATCATGGAAAAGTAATTAAATTCCCTTTTCAGTGGTGTTCTTGTTTTCGAAATTCGATCAGTACTTTTCAAAAAAATAATCAATCACGTATACAAAAACGCCACATTTTTCGGGTTTTGTTTATAAAAAGGTATCAAATGCATGTATTTGACATTGCTCTGGATTTTTTTTTAAAGAAAAATTAACTTTTTTGTCAAAAACATTAAAAATTATTTTAAAAAGTCATCAACATTGTATGGTTTTTGCAAAATTAATAATTATTTCTTAATAACACCCCTAAAAAGAGATTATAGACAATGACGTACCACTAAACTCTACTTATCACTTATCAATTTTATCAGTAGTAGCCGCCCCCGCCAAGAGGGTAAATTTTCGGCAACATTATTTTTAGAATCTATCCCTCTCATAAACAAAATTGACCTGTCCAAGCATTTTTGGGTGAAAGTAACTGGAAAATACCCAAAAGCTTGCTTGTTTCGTTTAAGAATTCCCACTTTCTAAGATTTTCTTTTATCTAGTTTTTTAATCAATGAGAACCGAGTACGTCTTGGAAAATTGTAAAACCTAATTTTGATTAGTTGATTTCGAAAATTAATTAATTATCTAGACGTCCTTTTAACTCATCAAAATGAAATTTTAAGTACGTGTAAACAAGCAAAAGTTCCTTCCAGACTAGAGTTATAAGGCCTTCGTAAATAACATATTTAATGAAAGAGAAAAAAGAGTAAGAAGTACGACCAGTAAGAAAAAACGAATAGAAGTAGGTTCTAGAAGAATTTGTAAAAAAAGTGATCTAATGACCAAAGAAACTAGTATGTTGTAAAAGAAAAAAACTAAGGAAAATTCTAGAATAATAAAAGAATGATCCTTCGAGCCGGATACTCAGAAAAGTCTGAATATAGACAGAGAAATTTACAATAATTTTAATTTATAACAGTTATAATAATTTAGACAGTTTATAATCTTTTTTTTTAAATTACAGAATCGCAAATTGTATTAAACATTTTATGGGTCTTTGAGTCAGATATAGAGAAACGTCATATTGCTAGTATAAAAAGGACAATTTCTCGTGAGCGTTTAATTTTACTTTATTTTTATAAATACTGCAGAAAAGGTTCTCTATTATCTGTTTCTGGTTAATAAAAATGACATAAAAAATTTGTATTAAACAAATATTTTAGAATTCAGGTTTCTAAATCCGGGGAATGAAATTTTACAGTAGGTTTTAACCAAAAATTAAATTTTCTTGTGTATAGTACAAGCCTAAATAACAAAATTGCATTTACAAATCACAACTTTTGTCGCTTTTTTGTTGTTATCTACTTAGTGTATTTTGTCTAAAGTTTTTTTTTGTTTTTTTTTTAGGGAACAACACCTGAAAAAATTTTCAGAAGTAGACTAAATTTAACACGTTCCAAATACTGTTCGAATAAAGTTTTAACAAAAAAGGAATACGACCACTTAGTTCAACGAGTTTTACATGCAAAAAAAACAAATTCTGGTAGAATTCTCCTGAAATATAATTTAGTAGACATCAACGGAGAGAAAAAATTAATCGCAGCACATCTCACCGATTTGAAGTATTACGTCCATGATGATGTCCTTTTCCAAATTTTACAACACACTCATATCGCTTTACAACATGGCAGTTATCAGAAAATGATGACAGAATTGAAAAAACGCTACAAGAATATTATAGGAAGCGATGTAAATACATTTCTTCAATTATGTCCAGGATGTTCCCGACAAAAAGGAACTAAACTTAAACAGTTTAAACAACCACTAAATTACAGCCAACTTAGTTCAATTTATTGTGTTAATTTATTAGATTATCGGGCATGTAACAGTATTTATAAATATGTCTTAGTATGTCATAACTTAATGACAAAATTCTGTGAATTAAGAGCTTTAGAAACAACAAGAGCAGAAGAGATTGCAGATATATTAATGGATATTTTTTGTATGATTGGTACACCTGTTGAGCTACGAACTCAAAGTACTTCAATCAATATTGAAAGAATTGTAACAAAACTTTGTTTAAATATAAAAACAGTAAGGAATACACAGAAAAACATTTTAGAAGATTTACATATAATAGATGCCGCCATCTTGAAAATGATAGGAATACAGAAAGGTGAAAGATGTAAATTTCTTCCTTTTGTTCAATAC
The DNA here is from genome assembly GCA_029207805.1 of Tribolium confusum. Taxonomy (NCBI): domain Eukaryota; kingdom Metazoa; phylum Arthropoda; class Insecta; order Coleoptera; family Tenebrionidae; genus Tribolium; species Tribolium confusum. Next base: position 25,753,543 of record JALGAY010000006.1, on the reverse strand, counting down.
CAATTTAATAACAAGAAAATAACAGGAGGATCACGTTATAATAAAATGTTTGGACTTGAAGATACAAAAATTGAAGATAACAAACAGGAAGATATTCCAAAATTTTTTCTACCTGGTTATTTTAAAATTCCTAAACCGACTGAACAGAAAAAACAACTAGAAACTACTTTCTACAACTCAATTCATGATAAAACCTCTGTGCTAACACGAAAAAAATACGATTACTTAATCCACGAAGTGAAGAATCACCGAATGTTACATTTATACGACTCGGTAGAAATCGACTGTGTCACTCGTTTAATAACTTTTACTACCACAGGTTGTATGAAGTACTACATCCACATGGACGAACTCTTCAATATTTTACACTACACCCATATTTATTTAAACCACGCTGGTTTCACCGAAATGTCAAAAAAACTAAGTGAAAAATTCGAAAACATCACAGATTTCGAAATTAAAACATATCTCTCTTTGTGTACAAACTGCAAAACTGATAAAACTGACCCTCTTGTGTTTTCTACAAGTGAAATGAGTTCGAAATGTTCCGTCGATTTGATAAATTACGAATGGACTCCTGATAACGGCTACAAATTCCTGATGGTGTATACAAATCTTTTGACGAGATTTTGTATATTCAAACCACTTAAAGGTACCTCATTGGAAGAAACGGCAGATAATTTAATCGATATTTTCTCACTTATTGGTGTCCCAACAAAAATCTATTCGAAAATATTGAGTTACATCTACCGGGTTGTGAAAAAAATTGAATCTCTTTCGCCAGGCGTGGGACATATTAAAGTGTCAAAAGGGATTTTTTCAATTGAAGAAATTGATAGTAAAGTAAAGTCCTGGATGCGGGATAACAACACGAATAAATGGACACAAGGACTTGATTATCTCCAATATGTCCACAACAAAAATTCCAATAAAAGTCCATATAATGCCATTTTTGGACTTGTAGCACCAAAACCGATAAAAACTAGAAGGGTCAAGGCAAAAAGTGACACCAAAGAGACAGCTGTTTTAAGAAAAAGACCCAAAACTGATACGAGTACCAAAAGTGTGAAGACTTATAAGAAAAAAACCGGTACCAGAACAAAAAACGTAGATAAAAAAACCCAAGAAATCGTTACTTTCGGTACAAGTGAGTTGACTGAACGTTGTTCAATTACATTAATAGACTACAGTAAGAATCCTGATGATGATTATAAATTCATTTTTGTATACCAAAACCCTTTAACGAAATTTTCGTTACTTCGGCCGCTCAAAACTAACACACCTCAAGAATTAGCTGAGAATTTAATTGAAATTTTTACTCTTGTTGGTACTTCGCAAATTGTTGAATCCTATCAAGGCCCCAGCTTCGTCAGAAGTATTTCGATGGCTGTTGAATGGTTGTACCCAAATTTGAATTTCGAATATGGCAAAATAACGTATCAAAATTATAAAAGTGTGTCTAGTATTCAGAATGAAATTGAAGAATGGTTGTTCAAAAATGAAACAACAAAATGGGCACAAAGTTTACCCATTGTTCAATTTATGTGTAATAGAAGGTTTGATAATGAAGTGGGTGTTGTACCTTTTGAAGGTTTTTTCAAATGTTTGGACTTTTCGGGAATAGAAACGAAAGCCGCAAATTGTTAATTTTTGTATTTTTCTGTTATTAAAAAAATTGCATTCAAATTGAGTTTTATTACGTTAAAATGAGTCAGCAAAAAAAATTAATCTGGGAATAAGTGCGCAATTAAGATCAGGGACATTTCAATTAGAGTAACAAATGGTTTTGTAGACAAAAGTATTAAAATTTCTTGTGTTATACTGGTCGTACCATCACTGATTTTAGATAACGTCGAATTGTGGAAAAATAAACTTTTATAACAATTTACAAAAAACACCTTTTTTTCACTTTATCATTGACTTAGAAAAAAAAATCTCTGCAACAAATGGTGGCAGGCAAATGACTGTCTAACTCGGGCTGACGCCACAGACCACATTTTTTCGTTACACCTCTTAAAAATCATTGAAATTGCCCTGAATCGTGTACAAAAGTTATTTTTTGTTACAGCGTTTAATAACAGTGACTTTTTGTTTGTCATTGCTAAATGACGTACTTTTACTCACTAGTGCGTAAAAGTGACATACATTTTTTATTTTATTTATTTATTATAAACATAAAAAGTACAATTACTTAAGTGACTAAATTGAACATTCGAAGATTTCATTTTTTTCCTGAACTTCAATACAGGTGGAAACGGTACTTGTAGACGTCACTTCAGATTTGCTATTTTCGTCACAGATTCTTCTTTTCTTTGATACAGTTTCTTCTTTTCCCATAATTTTGATCGAAATTGCATTTTTGCTTTCAACTGAGTTTTCTATGTAACTTTCCGCAACAGAACTCGATCGCCATCCTCCATGTCTTTTGAGTAATGTAATATTTGCTCCTAAATCTGCTAAGAATGTTGCTGAACAACGGCGAAAGCAGTGCCCGGTATATTCTTTTGCAAACTTTTTTAAGCATACCTCCAATAATATTTATACCAACGGGTAGCGTAGAGCACCTAGAGTTAATATAGGTTAAGAAGAATTTCTGATGTTCAGTATAGGAGGTTGAAGCTGTGCGTATTTGCGGAAAATTTCTAAGAAACAAATTCCATCTACAAATCCTTCAGTTATTGTAAACATTCGTGAAACTTTTGTCTTGGTGTTTGGTATCTTTACTTTAATAAAATTTGTACAATCTTCTATATCTTCCACCTCCAAAAACGTAATTTCTTCTCTGCGTAACGCGCCAAAAATCCCAGTATTAGCACAACTTTTGCCAATAAATAGTCGTTGTCATCAACTGTTTTCATGAAACGTTCTATCTCTAGCTTGGTGAATATTTTGGATTTTTTAGTCCTGAACTCACTGGCATTTTTTTTAGAAATGCAATCAAGTTTGTCAATTTTTTGATATCTATACTTCTGTTAAGATATATCATGGTTCTTAATATTGAGTAGGTACTTCATGAAGTAGACGTCTTATACATGGAAGATAATTTCGAAAAATAGGCCAAAAGTACCTTTTCTTAAATACGTTACATTTTTCTCCTCACACCAACTACCAAATTTCCTGTATGTTTTCTTGTAAATTTTCTTAGATTCTTCGGGCACTAGCATAGCTAGTGCAGCTTCCGCAGCATTTTCAATGTCGAAATCAAATTCAGAATCGCTCGTTTTTGTGTTCCGTTATCACAAAACTTAAACACAGAACCCAAGTTGACAGTCTGTAATTTACTGCCTACTGCACAATGTGAATGTTCGATTGAGATCATTATTATTGAAGCTCTTGACGTGTTAAAAAAATTTTCTAATCTAATTTCAAAAAACAAAGAGAACTAAATATTTGAAGTACAGCACCTTTTATTATGTTATTTAGTTTTTCTAAGCTCATCTTGTTAAATATTTGTTATTTGTATATATGTATAATGTTGTAAAGATAAGATGAAAACAAGATAAACACAAATAAAGTTAATTTAATAAATATTACGTTGCGTGCTAACTGTTAACAAGGTGTGATAAACTAAAAAATTACTGAGATAATTAGTATTTCAATTTTACATTTAAAAAAAAAAGAAAATTTGTTTTTTTTGTGACCACATTTGGAATTTTTTTTAACTTATAGCTACAGTAGTTCTTGATGAAATACAAGTTGCATAACAATGCGAGTTTTTAATGTGGGTGTCATCTAAAAAAGATGACCTAGAACTTATAATATCGACCGATGCATACTAAATTAACAACAAATTAACTTCCCATCAACAAAATACAAAATAGATGATACAACTTTCACTTGAAAAGAATCACGTGACTGTGCGACCTTGTTTTGTTTCAGTGTGACGTTGGCAAAGAAGAGTGAAGTCCTACTAGTAAAGTGACTCACTGAACACCATTTGTGAAAAATTCTTACTCATAAGACGTCACAAATAAAATTTCTAATATAAAAGGTGAGTCGAGTTTAATTTTTGCATATACTGTACTGACGTCGTAATAACCAATTACTCCATGTCTTAAAATAGAACCACAAGTGTTATATACCGGTAGTTCAACAGATGGTAAAAATGAATTAAAATCGATCAATTTTTGTCTATTTCAGTCTAATAACATCATGAGTTATCCAGGATATCCACCCTATCAAGCGGTAAGTTGCGCAATTAATTTTTTTTCTATAGAATTTCATTGTAATTTAATCACCAATATTGATAACAACTTCCTCGGCTACACCTTGATAACATTTTATTTTTCTAAATTAACACAACACACCCACTTTGGCGCCAACAAGACTCTCAAATATTGATTTTTATCAGGGTTCAAACTACCCTCCAGGCTCAAACACCGGAACCCCTTATCCCTCCAATCCCACACCTTATCCTCCCCAGGGAGGTGTTTACCCTCCCAGTGTTGGCTACAATACTGGCTCACCTATGTACATGCCACAACCCTACGGGGGAGGCGCTCCCTATCCCAGCCAAGGATCCACTCCTTATCCGGGACAAGGATCCAGCCCTTATCCCAGCCAAGGATCCAGCCCTTATCCCAGCCAAGGTTCTAGCCCGTATCCCAGCCAAGGATCCACTCCTTATCCCAGCCAAGGATCCACTCCTTATCCGGGACAAGGTTCCAGCCCTTATCCCAGCCAAGGTTCCAGCCCTTATCCCAGCCAAGGTTCGGGTCCTTATCCTCCCCAAGGCTCTAACCCTTATCCCGGGCAAGGTTCCTCTCCTTACCATGGTCAAGGACATCACACACCTAGCTATTCTCCCTCTTATAACCAAGGACATCAAATCAAGGTAACTTCTCTCGAGCTTCATTAAATCGTAAAATTGATTTTGGGGTTTCAGAGATCACCAACAGTGGTCCCTGCACACCCTTTCAATCCTCGTGAAGATGCCGAAATTTTACGAAAGGCAATGAAAGGTTTCGGAACTGATGAAAAAGCCATCATCAGTGTTCTTGCAAGACGTACAAATGCCCAACGTTTGGAAATTGAAGTCCAATTCAAAACTTTATACGGAAAGGACTTAATCAGTGATCTTAAAAGTGAACTAACTGGAAATTTCGAGAATCTAGTTCTTGCAATGATGACACCATTGCCCCAATACTACGCCAAGGAACTCCACGATGCCATCAGTGGTCTAGGAACCGACGAAGATGTCCTTATTGAAGTCTTATGTACTCTTTCAAACTCAGAAATTCGAACAATCCGAGATGCCTACCACAGAAGTAAAACTAACTCTCTTAAAAAAAACCCAATCTAATCGCAATTTTCCAGCTTACTACCAAAACCTTGAAAGTGACCTTAAAGGCGACACTGGTGGTCACTTCAAACGCCTTATGGTGTCACTCTGCAGTGCTGGACGCGACGAAAGTATGACAACGAATTCTCAAGCTGCATCAGCCGATGCCCAAGCTCTACTCCGAGCTGGTGAACTAAGAGTCGGAACAGATGAATCCACTTTCAATATGATTCTCTGTCAGAGAAATTACGCTCAACTTCGATTGATTTTCGACGAGTATCAACGATTAACAGGACACGATATCGAAAAAGCCATAAAGAATGAATTCTCCGGTGATATCGAAGAAGGTCTTCTCGCTGTTGTCCGCTCAATTAAAAATCAACCCGCCTTCTTTGCCAAGAGATTAAATAAATCAATGAAAGGGTTAGGGACTAATGACAGAGATTTGATACGGTTAGTAGTCACAAGATCAGAAATTGATATGGGAGATATCAAAAGAGAGTATCAGAGTAAATACGGCGAATCTCTTGCTGATGCTATTAAGGTACGTTAATTAAAAAAAATTACAATAAGGTAATGTGATTATTTCAGGGTGACTGTTCTGGAGATTATAAGAAATGCCTACTAGCGCTGATTGGTGAATCGTAAATGTGTCAAATGTTTTCTCGTTTTTTACATCGTTGTTGTTCCTCTCTTATAAAATTTATTCGACGTATATTAAATGTATTTTTCTAATAGAAGTGAAAGATATATATGGCCAATAAAAATGTATTTTATGACCAAATTTCTGATGTGCTGTTATATACTTTTTTGCTACTCCTGTTATACAACTTATATGATTAATAAAATATTCTGTAAATACTGAATTTTCTTACCCTAAACTACAAGAAATAAAAGAAAAAAACTCTCTAACCTGACCCGAAAAAAAAGAATGACCTCAATTTTCTGTTTGCTATTGTTACTATTTTCGATAAAATAAATATTAACATAAAATCTACATTTAATTTAAAAAGTAAAGAGAAATCGATACAACATAAAAAGTAGCGCCATCTTGCGTATTGCGCTCCTCTAACTATTAAAAAAACAAAGTTAAAAATAAAAAAGACAAACAAATACTATAAACAATGAAATCAAAGCCAACTTAGTGTTTGATTATATTAAAATGTAGATAAATATAAAAAACCAGACACGTCATCTTTTAGCAAACAATCACGTGACTGAAATATTAAACATATGTTGCTACAAACTGTGTAAAGAAATGTTTTTGCATGACGTTTGGTAAATCCTCTGTGAATTAATAGCTGAAAAGTGTCAAATTTTAACAACTGTCTTACCAAAAACGTAAAAAAAAATAGTAATAAGGTAAGATATTTAATTAGTACGTTGATAAAACAAACTTTAGTAAGTTATACAAAGATGTTCAAAACAATTTGTGACCTAAAATCAGCATCTTTTGAATGGTTCTCTGTTAAAATCTTGTGCAACTCAATAATAATAAATACGACCACAGTAGTGGCGTCACAAATTAATCATCAATTACATTTTTAACCGTTTCAAGTAAGGTTTTATCTCTTATTTGTAGTAGAACCTTGGCGCGCAGCGGTGGGTTTACCTGCTTATTGCGATTATAGTATCATAGTTTTGTAGAAAACAAACAAAAATGTAAGTACAAAAATATTTTTGCAAGGTTTACCAAAAAAACTATTTATATTTTTTATTGTTTAAATATTTCTTCTTTGATTATTTATCTTGTTATTACTATTATTGTTATTATTAATTTTTTCTAGAACAAAATGAGTGGTTCTGGTTATCCTTATCCACAGGTATGTAAATTAAAATTATTATGCTTTTATTGTTTATTACATAATAAATCTGCAAATCATTAATTCATCACTCACTTTTGTTAAATTGATAATTTGGTCTGATAAGATAAAAAAAAGATTTGTGAAGAGGGTTCCACAAAAAAAATTGCTTATCGATTGAACATCATTGCTCACCAATTTATTTTTGTTGTTCATTTTTGTAAAAAATAAAATAAAAACAAAATGATATAAATGATGGTCTATTGAATGTTCATTATTCTCATTAAATTTGTCCATTTTTATAGAAAAAAAAAACAGAATTATTGAAGGTTTCAAAATTTTGGGGATCATCTCTACATTTCGTCCAATAAAGTAAAATTTCTGCGCCTCCTATCATAAGTTATTGCAAATAAACTATCCAAAATTGCTCACTAATTAATTTTGTTTAATTAGCTCGTAAAAAATATAAAAAAAATGAAAGTGCCAACTTCACTTGTTTTTGACTAAAAGACAATTTATAAATTTTTCTATTGTACAGTGAGAACAAAAATATTATTTATCATAAAAACAAAAACGTAAATCAATAAAGACAATTTTTTTGTCTACTTTAGAGGCTCTATTAGGCAACATTTTACTAATCTTCGAAACCAAGAACATCATTTTACTAATTTTAAAAATCGGAACCAATTTTAACAATTCTGAAACTGAAGAATGCGAGATTTGTTTCTAATTTTGTGAGCCGAAAATTTAAAAACCCGAGATAATTTTGGAAACTGAGGCAACAACCAATATTTTCCAAATTTTCAAATCCGAGAGACGCAAGATTTTACTAATTTTAAAAGTAGGAAGCGATATTTTAACACCTTTGAACCTGATAAAAGCCACATTTTTTTTTAATTTTGAAAGCTGGACGGAGGCGATATCAAATTTGTTCTTATCAGTTGTAAATTAATACTGAAAAAGCAATATTTATTCTAGTTTTTAAAGCCAGAAGCGACTTTTTATCAGTTTTAAAATTAATAACGACAATTACAGTCAATATTTTACTAGTTTTGAAGTCCGAAAACGTAATTTACTAATTCTAAATGATAAAGACAATATTTTCTTTTATTAATTTTTAAACCAATAAAGGTGGGACAAATCGAAAGCAATATTTTACTAATAAAGCAACTAATTAAGCCAAATTTTCTTTAAACAATCTTGAAATCTCAAGCCTATATTTTACTTATTCTACACTTCTAATCATTTATTAATCTGTATTTTAAAGTATAAAAATTTAGTCACTAAAATGTTCACTAATTATTAAAATAATTTACAAATTAAATGAAGAGGAGTCAGGCCAGTAATGTACTAATTAAGAAAATATTTTAAAGAGGCGCTTCACTATACAAATTAGTAACTTAATAATCAAATTAATTTTGATAAAAGTAACTTTGCTGACCTCGCTGGAGCAGAATATTGCGGATGTCGGAGTGCAATGTGTGCCATAGTTGCCAAATTGTACTAATTCTCCTAGATTTTCGACATTTACTATGTCGCTAAATTAAAAAATTAATATATATTTTTAACACGTAATTAACTAGTGAGCAATAATGATTTTTACAAGGGAGAGCAGAAATTTTATTTTAGTGGACAAAATGTGAAGATACCTCCGCCATTTAGTTTCTTAAATTCGTCTTTAGTCTCTTTTTTACAATTTTGTGGTATCATCTTCACAAAACTAATAATTAAAAACTCATTTTTCATCAGGGTTCAAACTATCCGCCATACCCTCCAAACCCAGCGCCTCCATATCCCCCTAACCCTCCTTACCCCACTCAAGGAGGTGTTTTCGCCCCATCTTTGGGCTTTAATGTTGGCTCACCCATGTATATGCCACAACCTTACGCCGGTGTTGGTTATCCATCGTCTGCAAGTGGAACATCTTATGCTTCAAGTGCGCCTCCATATCCCTCACAAACTGGATATTCCAACCGTCAAACATACCCAAATACTACTCCTCCCAACCCAACAAACCTCTATCCAAGAGCAACCCCAACAAACCCATACACTCAGCAATCCAAGTATCCCAACCCAACAAATTCGTATGATCAGCATTCGAGTTATCCGAATCCAACAAACCCATATGGTCAACACACCACTTATCCCGCTTCTTATAGCCACCGAGCCCCAGTTATAAAGGTACAATTCCGAAATTTGAGTGAAATCATAACGAAATTTCAAATTCCAGAAATCCCCAACTGTTGTCCCAGCAAACCCTTTTGATCCTCGTAAAGATGCAGAAATTTTACGTAAAGCCATGAAAGGTTTTGGAACAGATGAAAAAGCCATTATTGATGTTCTAACAAAACGTTCTAATGCCCAACGTTTAGAAATCTCAGTCCACTTTAAAACTCTCTACGGAAAAGATTTGATTAAAGAACTGAAAAGCGAACTAAGTGGAAATTTCGAAAATACAATAATCGCATTAATGACCCCACTTCCCCAATTTTACGCTAAAGAATTACACGATGCCATTTCGGGATTAGGAACAGACGAAACTGTCCTCATCGAAGTTATGTGCACCTTGACCAATGCAGAAATAAGGACAATTGCAGGAGCGTATCAAACAAGTAAGGTCATACCTGTATTTTCACCTATCTAACCTTGAATCTTTAGCTTACCACAGAAACCTCGAAAGTGATTTAAAAGGTGACACAAGTGGACATTTCAAACGCCTTATGGTCTCACTTTGTAGTGCTGGACGTGATGAAAGCATGGTAACAGATCCAGCAAGAGCAATTTCAGACGCTCAGGCTCTATATGAAGCTGGTGTGAAACGTTGGGGTACAGATGAATCCACATTTAATATGATTTTGTGCCAAAGAAATTTTGAACAGCTTAAATTAATTTTCCAAGAGTATAAACGTATTGCAGGACATGATATTGAAGATGCTATCAAGAAAGAATTTTCGGGAGATATTGAAGATGGACTTTTAGCTGTTGTACGTTCAATTAGAAACCAACCAGCATTTTTCGCTAAATGTTTATATAAAAGTATGAAAGGTTTAGGGACACGTGACCGAGATTTGATTAGATTAGTAGTGACCCGGTGTGAAATTGATATGGGAGATATTAAAAGAGAATATATTATAAACCATAAAGAATCTTTAGGAGATGCTATTAAGGTGAGCTTCCTTATAGAAAAAATTAATCTAATTGTTTCATTTTTAGGGAGACACGTCAGGAGATTACAAGAAGTGCCTATTGGCTCTCATTGGAGAAGCATAATTTATATTTTTATACGTAAAAATGTACATCTTTTTATTTGTTAATAATAAAAAAATATTTTACAAAACATAACAGGCGTAACTGATTGATCACTACCCTTCAATATCTTTAATTAATTATTGTAAAACATTGTGATTATTTAATAATAATAAAAAAGTGAAAGCGCATGCAGCAAAAAATATCCTTGTCCAATTGGAACTTCGAGAAGCTGACGCATCATTCTATTGTGACGTAACCGAGTTACAAAAATATAGTCGTAATTCAAAAATTATCGACGGCGAATTTCTCTACTTCCGTGGTAGCACTGAATAAGGACTCGAGACTTACCTGCTAGCCTTGCCACATTAAAACTCTAATAACCCCAATTAGCTTTAGTTCATATTTCCATAATCTAATTTTTATTTAATTTTAAATGTTTCTTCTTGTTAAAAGGCAATTTTTGTAACAAGTGGTAATTCATGATAATTGTTGTAATAATTGCCATTCAGTGTAATATTTGTCAATGTTTCTAAATATACCATAATATTGTCATTGTTTGTTTGACGTTTTTTGACATACAAACTGAAAAAATCGTGTTTATTGGACAGTGTTGTCTCGTGTAATTCATGGTCGGGAATAGTAAATCGTGTAATTTATGGTAATTTGTGTAATTCATGAGAATTATTGTAATAATTGCCATTCAATGTAACAATTAATTAATATTTCTGGGAATACAATAATACTGACATTGCTCGTTTGATGTCTTTCTGACAAAAAAACTAAAAAAATCTCATTTATTTGACAGTGTTGCTATTTATGATAATTGGTGTAATTCATCTGATTCATGGTAATTCCTGTAATTCATAGTAATTCGTGTAATTCATGGTAATTACTATACAAATTGACATTCCATATAATAATTATTAATCAATGTTTCTGAGGATACCATAACGCAGGGGTCAGCAACCTTTTTCGAACGGCGAGCCATTTTCAAAATAAAATTTTTTATGCGGGCCGCACATTTAAATGTAACTTAATTTTTTTAATAGTGCTTTTATATCATATACGAGTATAAATATTATTAAATATATATGTATTGGTGCTTTAGAGGGCCACGCAAAAAGTTGCAAAGGGCCGCATGAGGCCCGCGGGCCGCAGGTTGCCGACCCCTGCCATAACGTTATCACGACCGTCCGACGTTTTTTGACATAAAAGCTGTATTCATTTGACAGTGTTCCTGCGAGTAACTCGTGGAAATTAGCGTAATTTATGGTAATTTGCATAATTCACGGTAAATAATGTAATTCGTATAAGTCATGTAATTCATGGTTATTCGTGTAACTCATGGTAATTCGTGCAATTTATTGTAATTCGTGTAATTCATGGTAATTATAGTAATAATTGCCATTTAATGTCGTAATTAATCAATATTTCTGGAATACCACGATATTATCACTGCTCATTTGACGTTTCTTGATATAAAAACAGGGCAAATGGTATTTACTTGACAGGGTTGCTTCGTGTAATTCATAGTAATTCGTATAATTCATCGTAATTCATGGTAATTACTATAAAAATTGTCATTCAATATAATAATTAATCAATGTTTCTGGGAATACCAAGATGTTAGCATGACCGTCTGACGTTTTTTGTCATAAAAACTGTATTTATTTCACAGAGATCCTGCGTGTAACTAATGGAAATTGGCGTAATTCATTGTAATTCGTAGTAATTATTGTAATAATTGCCAATCAAGTAGTAATTAATTAATGTTTCTGAGTTACCATGATATTGTCATTGCTCGTTTGACGTTTTTTGGCATAAAAACAGAGAAAGTCGTATTTATTTGACAGTGTTGTTTCGTAAAATTCAGGGTAATTCTTGTAATTCGAGTAATTTTTGGTAACTTATAGTAATTCCTGTAATTCATAGTAATTCGTATAATTCATGGTAATTAATGGTAATTTTCGTAATTCACTGTAATTAATGTAATTCGTATAAGTCATGTAATTCATAGTTATACACGTAACTCATAGTAATTCGCGCAATTCATAGTAATTTATGGTTAACCATGTAATTCATCGTAATTTATTGTAATTATTATAATAATTACCATCCAATGCAATAATTAATTAATTTTTGGAAATACCACATTTGAAGTTTGATGTTTTTTGATATAAAAACCCAAAAAATTTTATTTATTTGACTATGTTGCTTCGTGTAGTTCGTACAATTTATTGTAATCAATGGTAATTCGTGTAATTCATAGTAATTCATAATATTCATAATTGAATAATTATTCATTGTCTCAACGTAAAAATTATATTCAAAAATCATCAACAATAAATTTGTCTAAGTCCGAGGGTACCACTGCTAATTGTAACTTATTGTAATTCCTAGTAATTCATAGTAATCCATGGTAATTAGTGGTAATTGATTGTAATTCATCGTAATTCATGGTAATTGTCTAACTCAAATGGCAGAATTCAAACTTATCTCAGTTAACGTTGAAAAAAATTCTTTCAGTTTTTTACAGTTATTAATATTAATAAATTTGTTACAAAAACAATTGAGAACCAGTAAAAAAACAGGTAAAAGCTGTACTGACCATGCGCAATAGAGATTTGAAGCCGCTAAAGTATTTTTTCTCTACGTCAAATAATACCTGTCAAACAGTTCTGAATCACTGTTGAAACAAAGTTGTTTTAAGTTGATAATAACAGTAATCAATCAATAATTATATAATAAATAATTATATTATTAATTAATCAATTTTACACTTTTGGTTCCGAATTTCACCACCAGAGTGTGTCACGCTTCTTATGAATTACCAATAAATCCTTGATTTTACCTGAACACTTTTTTCTGTAATTACCGGTCCCAAAAGTGTGAGATAACAGTAAATCACACAAAAAACACAATAAGTTTCTTATTATTATTTTATTCGCTATTTTGGTCTTTTTTTTTTAAATCGTATACAATTGTTTTTACCGAGAGAGGGCACCACATGTCAAACGCAGAAATAGAAAACTGCAATTTCGGATTCAAAATAATCAACACAATTTTATAATTATAAAATAATTGTACGAATTATTAAATACGTTGAGTAAAAGTTTAAAATCAGTCGCATTATTATAATTTCTATCCGAATGAAATATTTAATTTTACCGGCAAAAACCACCTGTTAGGGTCGTATAACATAACCTTAAATACCCCAAATCGGGTTTCTCATATTATTCAACGATAAAAGCATGAACAAATTACAAAATTAATTAAAGTCAAACTAATCCTACTTACGTGAGGTAATGTCACACCAAAATTAATAGTTTTTGTTAAAAAAAAACAGTCACAACAATCAAATTTAACAACAACCTTGAATTACACCAATACCAACTGTGACGAAAAAAAATCCCTCCAAGATGCAACAATTAAATAAATTTAATTTAACATTAAAAGTAGGTAATAAGAGAGTAAAACGTGTGATTTTTGTGTTATGATTGAATTAAATTGTTTTTTGTGTGTAAATATTTCTGTATTTTTTGATTGATTTGAATTTTGACAGATCGCGTCCTGTGAATATCGAACGCGATCCAACAACATAAACAAAAAAGAGGCGTGACACATTTATTTGTCAAAAATAATAAATTTCATTTAGTACTTTCACTTTCTCTGTTTTTACGTAATTCCGCAATGTCACAAAATATAGTATTAACAGGTGAGTATCAAAATTCGCCCTTTAAAACCACCACCACCCCTAATCAATCATTTAATAATTCAGGAACCCTCGACATGCTTCACAGCTTGTACGATTTCAAAGCAACATATGCAAAAACTTTAAGTTTCCGCACAAACGAATACTTTATCCTTCACCAGACGAACACCAAGCACAAAAACTGGTGGGAAGTGATAAACGAAGCTGGAGAGATGGGTTTCATCCCTTCAAACTACGTAGAGACTGTTACTGTAAACCCCTCATTTTACCTTCAATTCCTCGCGAACTGTCTCGAGAGTTTAAAAAGACGCGCCACGGATAACGTCGGTGACCGCCACGAGATTATCAAACGTCTGAGGGAGATTAAAAGACAAATTGAGGAATTACCGGCCGAGGGTGGCGATGGCGACGATATTAAACCACCACCTTTCAGAAACTCGGATAGCTCCCAATCCTCGGTCCTCACCGAGCTGAAAAGCGAGATCGAGGAGCCCATCAGGCCGGTTAAAACCAACAAGGAAAGAGTACGGAAATCCATTGAGAACATCCATGAGGAAGTGAGTTCGGAGTATTGCAAAAAATCGGAAAACTCGCCGGCGATAACAGACCAATCTGTGTATGAACTCGTCGAAAGTGTGCGGATTAATACGCAATTATCGTATGAAATGTCACGTGTGGCTGTCGTTACGGTCGTACAAGGCCTCCACGAGTTACTCCCAGCTTCTGTTTTTCCTTATTTGAGCACGATTTTATCACAAGTACAAAAATCACTCGATGTAGATGATGTCCATATTGACCAAACGCACGATGCTAGTAGACTTAAAATCATCTTCAATGAGCTGACGTCGTGTAAGGAGGACTCGCAGCAGAGGAGTTGGATGCTTCATGAAGACGAGGATGTGATCAAGGAGTACCTGTTGGAGCTTATCTCCATTTTGGTGGGTTGGGTACACTAGTTAAGTTATATACACAGTTACTTATAAACAGAGCTCGGACGAAATAAAAGAACAAAAACGTAGTGCAGTCGTCTAGCTAACTACTCGCACCCGCCACGCGATAAAACAATGAAACTTGAATTTGTCGATAGCGGTATTAGTTCGGCACTACTATCGACCAATTCAAGTTTCAATGTTATTCGCGTGGCGGGTGCGAGTAGTTAGCTAGACGACTGCATAACGTTTTTGTTCCTTTATTTCGTCCGAGCTCTACCTCTGAGTTATGCCCAAAGTCACGTGACTATTTCTTTTAGTTCTCTTTCCATACAAGCTTTTTTTAATAAAAGAATATTTTTCTTTTTTTCAGTCAAATGCTGATTCTAGTATTTCTCGCCACGTGATATCCCGGGATCAATACCATTGTATTGTGACTTTGATTCAGTTTTATCAAATGGAAATCCGATGGTCGATTCGTCAGTTATTGTTACAAACATTTGGTGTTTTGTGCAGTTTGGATAAAACAGTTGTCAGTATAATGTTGAACTCGATTCTACCAGGAGAGCTTGCCAGGTCTGACTTTTTTTAGTGTCATTAAAAACAAATTAATTGACTAAAATAAGCAACAGTAAATTTTCTTTGGCATTTGTTGTATACAAATTTCGGAGAATTAGGCGTGGGTGGCTCAGAGGCGGATCTAGGGTCTGGAGAGGGGACAGTGTTTTTTTTTTTTTTGTTGAGTTTAGGTAGAGATTTTTATAAAGTAAAGCGGATTTAGCGTTTAGAAAGGGAGACAGTATTTTATTTATGTATTTTTTTAATTTATTAAACAGGAAAAGTTGGTTTTTCGCTCTTTTCAGTCTTGGCAGAAATTTTTATAAAATAAAATACATAAATCAAATTTTATTTTCGTCCATTTTTTCGAGTTTTTTTTAATAGCAATTCCGGATATTTTTAAATTTTTCGCAGAAAATTTTAATAAAAAATTATTAGACATATATTTTACGTAACTGCGCCTCTTTATTTGCATTTTACCATCGATGACGTCACGGTTAGTGCATAAGAAAAAATTACTGAACCGCTGATTTCAATAAAACCAAACAAAACTAAATTTTGAAATTTTTTGACCACAAAAAAGGTGTATTTAAAAATTTTCAGATCACTGATGACGTCACAAGTTTTAAATTTCTATAGAACAGAATTAAACAAATATAAAGTAATGTTTTTTGTTTTGTGTAAATTTGTCTAAGAAATTATCTAAAATGAACCCGAATTGCTCCATTAGCTGCGTTCGGCTTTGCCACTCCGAGTGCACCGCCTCTCTCCTTATCTACTTCCTTGAGTCTATATAGCACTATCTCTATCCGGTGACCAAAACTTGTTGCTTTTTGACACTGTATCCAAAACAACACACGCTCTTTATGCATCCAGTTATTAGATGGGGCAGAAAGAGCGTACTTTGTCATCGAAAACATTCCTTATATTAGTTAATCCTGAATTCAATTAATGCGACGGATTTATCTGTCATGAATGAGACAAACAAAGACAGAGTAGGTGCACTCGGAGTGGCAAAGCCGAACGCACCTTTTAGTAAAGAAAAATAGTGTTTTATTTATACAGGGTGTCCAAAATCTTTTTCACTCAAAATTATTATCCGTGCTTTAAATAAAATCAAAATTTATTTCCACGACTTACCGTTTTAAGTATTTTTTTGTAATATCTTACTGCTAAACGTTGTTTTTTGCTTACTACGTTAACAACTTCTTTACAAAGAGCAGACATGTTGATATACTTTTTGCATGAGAAATAGAGATAATGACTTAAGTCGTAAACTATTTTTAATAGATGTCCTGTGGCTGTTAGTATTATTACAATTTACGAACTTCTTGACGTGTCGAATACAATGAAAAATGCACCCAATCACATCAAACACTATTTTTGAACACGACGCGCGATTTGGTAACGATGTTAACATGCTCAAGTCAAACTTAAGACTGAATATTTTACAAACCGCTTTGTTTTATATACAAGCTGATTACATAATTGCTTAAAAATAAAATAATTAATTTATGATTTATTGTGACAGCTGTCAATTTTTTTATTCTCTTTGTATATTATTCGATTACACATTTTTTTTTTCATTTTCTGTTTACAATGAAGCAATGTTTTTGGTGTCAAAAGGTCAATTTGACGACCAAAATTGTGTTCTCGAGATTGTAAATGTCTAATTTTTATTTATTTATTTTTAATTAATAAAACTTTGATTTAACATATTCAAGCGCAAATACCACTACCAATTAACAAAATGCGAAATTTTTGACAAATGCACGTTATTATGGCTGTTCGGTACCCATAAAAAAGTTGAAGTCAATTTTTATGTTATGGTAACTTCAAAGTTTTTTTTTATTAAAAATTAAAAGTTTATAACAAAAAGCAGAATGATAAGACATAAGAAAAAGTGTCTTATTTACTATACCAAAATCAGAGTTTTGTTAGTAAATAAATGGGAGATTGGGGTGTGTAATAGTAAAGCTCTGTTTTCAACAAAAAAAAATTTTTTTTTGATTCTAGCTTTTTTAAATTTTTTTACGAGATTTTCTTTCAGTTTTAATTGTTCTTTTGTTAATAACCAATTAAGACCAAATGTCGAGTACCAATATTTTAAATATTGAGTGTCCTTGATTCCGTCATTCTAACTAATATCTGTTTTATTTTTGTCTTTTTTTTATTGCTAGTCTCAAATATCTACTTAATTATCTTATAAATTATTATGCAATATTTTTTTTTAGTTATTTGACTCTGAAGGTATTTTCATTTAATTTTACGGTGGCCCCCCTCGATCCGTCCCTGCGCTGTGGTATGCCCCAACTCTAAAAAACATGTTTATCTTTTGATAATAAATAGTATGTCCGCCAAATTTTTGATGAATTACATCAACCTGTTTTGCTAAATTTATTTAATTGTTTTATTATTGCTTGTGGGGTATTTAATTTCAGGGACATGATGGCAAACGCCCGCAACATTCCAAAATTAAACTACTCGTCGATTCTTTTAACAATGATTTTTTCAATGGGCGACCCAATGCCTATCACACATCACGGTAACTAACCCTCCCACACCCCCTTAAAAAACTACAAAAATTTTCCAGAATTACTCGACGACAATTTTCTTTCATTTCTCTTAAATAACATCGAGTACCCCCCTGATACAGACATCGACGAGCAAATCCCCGATTTATTCCTGAACTGTATTATTTCATTTAATTTACAATTCGAGGACAGTAACGAAAATCCTGTCCTTAATGCGTTAGAGGAGCGAGACGTTGCTAAAACATTCACTGAAAAAATTCTCTTATTGCTCAACAGGGAGCGTAAGTATTTTTTTTTGGAAATGGGACAAAAAACAGGGGAAATTTCAGATGACCCCGTTCGAATTTTCGAGCACGAACCAGCACCGCCCCACTCTCTTCTCAAACTTTTCGTCGATTTACTCAGTCGGAAAAACACAGCTTCTTTGTTTTATACCAATGATATTAAAGTTTTGATTGATATTGTCGTAAGGAATATCGCCGATTTGTCACCAGGAGACAAGGTTTGTCACAAATTGGCGAAAACAAACAAGAAAATCACTGGAATCGGTGGGGCCAGTCGTGATTATAAATAATCAACCTACATGAAGAATTTCGTGTTTTTTTCTGTTGCATAAATGATATAAAGTCAATTTTAATTTGCTTGATACTCTTAATAGTAGTAATAATACAGTGGAACTTCGATAAGTCGAACCGTCGATAACTCAATCTCGCTAATTCGAACCAAATTTATGGCAGCAGATCGGCAAATTCCTTGTTTTATTTCGTCGATAATTCGAAATTCGTTTGTTTGAGTTATCGATGTTCGACTGTAATAATAATAATCCTGGAATATGGATTTACCCGACTGGAAAACTTACGAAACAGATTTTTTTTGTCAGTTTGTTTTCGCCACCAAATCTGAGCTTTGCTCTAGTTTTGTGCTTATTTTCAGAGGCGGCAGCAGTACATAGATTTATGTAGACTCGTTATGAGGAATACTAACTACGAGGAGCACCGCCACCGCCTCGATGATATTTTAAAATGTTTCACTCGAATTTTCTGTGAGGAAAGTGATTTGAGTAAAACCGACCAAAAGCTGGTTCGGGAGATCTCACACGAATTTCCACATTTTTTTAAATAATTTTGTGATATTTTATTGATGTTTTTAGGGGAATTGTATGTGATATCCTACCTCAAGCAGTAGCTAGGGCCAATGAGCTTGTTCTGAAAAAAATTTAAAAATTCTAGTTATATAATTTGTGCCAAAGTTTATGGAAAAGTCAAGTCAATAAAATTTATTTATTAAATAAAATACAAATACACTGTAATTAAAATAAAATCTTGTGTAACACGTGTAGAATAGTTTGTTTTTACAAATGCATTAGACTTCCCCGGTCATCATCTCCATGAATTCTGAAAGTTCATGACGTCAGCAGTGCCAAATTTAGACCGACTTACCATCGAAATCCACGGTTCCAGACCCGTCCGTATCGATTTCCTCAATCATCATATCGAGTTCTTTATTTGTGAGTTGGTCGTCTAATTCACGGAGGATTTCCTTGAGGCATGTTGTGGGGATGTAGCCGTTTCCTTCCTTATCGTAGAGTCTGAAAGCTTCTTTCAGCTCTTTCTGCATTGCTTCATCGTCTTCTTCTACGATAAATTTAGCAGCGAGAGTTACAAACTCCTCGAATTCCAGACGGCCTGACTCTAGAAAATTTCAGGAAGGTAACGGTGTGGTCTCAACGACGTAACACTTACTATCAGCATCGACTTCTTCAATGAGTTCTTCCAAAATTTTCTTATCGAAGGGTTGGCCCATCAGACGTAAAATATCAGAAACCATGTCGCATGGAATACTTCCTGATTTTTGATTATCAAAAGCTTCGAAAGCTTTGCGGAGAACTAGAAAAAATTTTTGGTAATTCGATCCCGATTTGTGTATAAACGTTTAAGAATAGATCGGAAATCGGGAAAAATTACTTAAAAATAGCAAAACTCGATTTTGTAATGTCATTGTTATTGTTTTGGGTTTTTCTTGGCGCGGAAAGTTTCAGATTTATTTCAGTTTAGTGGGTGGATGCATTTTTTGACTTACCGGCTATTTGTTCTGGGGGTAGTTCATCCTGAAAAAAATCAAAATTAGTTATCACTAATCACCAAAAAATTTCTACCATTTTGTGTTGTTAGTTGTGTCTGTACCAAGAGCTTGCAAAGAACTAGATGGGTCCCGGTCTGGTAATCTAGTTATTATTTTAGCGTTATAGTGGATTTCTAGCGTTTCCCCGTTCCCCTTTAGGTTTTCAAGTCTTTTGCAGAGTGTGTTTCAGCCCACACCAGCATCTTTCTACCAATCAGGAACGTTGGGAAAACGGCAGCAAAGTATAACCCATGCTGGTATTTTTAGATATTTCAGTTAAAACAAATGCAGCGGGTGTCTGACTGTAATAAGGAGGGGCACAATTCTTAAATCTAAATAATCTGATTAAAGAAAAAAATCAAAATTTGTTCTTGATATAGATATAGCCCAATTTTTGCCTAAAATCTCTCTCCTGTTGGTATTATATTACACGCGTCTTTTTCAGTGTATTTATATCGAGAAATGTTCCACCCACGCCCCCGTTCGTTCACTTTTCTATATCTATTCGAAAATACACACATCTGGTGTGCCATATATTTCTTTGAAGTGTGTAAAACATTTTAATCTAATTGATTTTCTGACGTGGGTTTTTTCCATTAATTGATTTCGTGTCTAAATGCATTTTTTTCTGATTGCGGGTGTTGTTGCTATCAATTTGGCAAGAGTGTCAGTGCAACGACCAATTTTTCCAATTTTATATTTAGAGAAATAAACAGGTGCACGTTATATTTTACTCTACATCAACAAACCGCTTTTATATTTCACTAATGAGGCACATTTATCTCGAATTTATTTCAAATTTCGCGCCTTATAAGGTGGCATTGTTCTGTCCATAATCAAGATCAGGAGTGTCAATCAATAAAATTTAAAAAACAGATTTTAAAAGTGTTACCAACAGTTGATTTTTTTCGGAATCGGTAGTGTCTTTATTTCCATAGAAATTAAAAAAACAAACTTTGATTCATCTGCTATATATAATTTTATCCGAAGAAGGCAAGGAGAAACTCAAAATTTGAAGATTATTTATTTATGAACAGCGTAATTTAAAAAAACATGTAAATTTATTTTAGTGTCTTTATTTATAAATGAAACTAAGGACTGGCTCTTATTTCAACACTTATGAATCGTAAATAACAAGATTTTTTCAAAAGGTACGTATTCGAAAGCGTTATATATATTATTTAAAACTGTTGTAAAAAAATTTTTTAGTTCTGAATAAGGATAAATGAATTATTTTAGAATTTCTGAACGCTTCATTTTACCTGAACATTTTTTTGGGCCGGTTCCAAATAGTAACACTCATAACATAATAATAAAATACAAAAAAAAAAACATAAATTTACTCGTTGATATCAAGAGTGAGTTTAGCACAAATTTTTGTGCAACGAGTAATTTTTTAATTTATAAAAATAGACAGGTGCATGTTATAAATATTTTACTCTACTTACTATCAATAAATCGCTTTTATATTTTGCTAATGATAGATGTAGATTTATCTGATTTCACAATCTTTCATTCATTCAAATTTCGGGTTTGTTGGTTGGCGTCATTGCGTCTCTAAGCTCTTATAGAATCTTCCAGAACATTTTATTGTTTTTTTATCCAGTAACTTTTTTTATTGTTTTTTTACCAATTGTTAGTTATATTATTCTAGAAACCTTTTTTGTTTTTCTAGAATTGTTTTTTGTTCTTCTTTTTCTTCCAGAAGATGCTTTAAAATATATTCTTTATATTCTGTATATTTTTGGCTCATTTTTTAACAAATCTTGTTTTTCAAATTCTTCTAAATACATTTTTTACTCTTTCTTAATTTTCTTTGATTATTTTTTTACTAATTGTTTTTTTAAAAATCTTTTTTTGTTCTTGTAGGTGAAAAAAACTAAATGTTTCAATTTTTTTACCAATTGTCGTTTTTCATATTGTTCTAGAAATTTATTTTATTTTTCTACAATCGTCCTTTGCTTTTCTGTTTCTTCCAGTAGACGTTTTAAAATTGTATTTTTTATTTTGATTCTTTTTTTACCAATTCTCTTTCTCAAATTCTTCTTTTTTTGCTCTTTGAGAATCTTAGCTCTCTTTTTGCAATCGCAGTTTCTTTTACTATTTTTTGTCAGTTGTCGTTTGTCAAATTCTTCTAGAAATCTTTTTTGTTTTTCTGGGATTGTCGCTTACTTTTTTTTCTATCAATAATTGTCGTTTCTCAAATTCTTCTAAAAAACTTTTTTGTTCTTTCAGGAACGTTTTTTGCCCTTTTTTTTCTTTTACTCGATGTTTTAGTTTCATATTTTTTATTTGGTTCGTTTTTCTTTAATAACTGTCGTTTTTTAAATTCTTCTAGAAAGTTCTTTTACTCTTCGAGAATCTTTTTTTAATCGGAATTTTGTGTGGCAGGGTTTTTATTTCGAAAATGGCAATTTAGGCACGAGCACGATCTGCCACTACAATGAATAAAATTTATTTGTTTCGTAGGAACAACCCTTTGAGATGTTGCAATTGAGGGACAATTGGGAATGTGAGCAGTTATTAAAACTCGAACTAGACATTATTATAAAATTTAATAAAAATAAAAAGAAAAGTAATAAAAGTTACACAATTACAAAATGAGCTAATTTATCAAAATTTAGAGTAAAATTTAACACACCAAAAATGAAAGGGAAAAATGTGTAGATACAAACAGTATGACTAATTATCAATTTACAAATTATTACATTACAAGAATTATATGGTGCAAGAAAAACCAAATGACTTTAGAAGTCACCCCCCATCGTGTTGAACTGATGGTTGGTACTTTACGGTATTTTAATTTAAAGAAAATTTATGACAGTTAATTTTTCAATAATTTTAAGCTCATTAATCCCTTGGTCAGGCTTACAATGTTTACATTTCCGACTCTCGGGATTATCATTGAAATTTAAACGTGCAGATAGCAGACAGAATAAAATTTAATTATTTTTAATTAAATAAGAACAAATACAAAACTTATACATTTCAAAGCCACACTTATCTAGAAGGAGGGCAGGAAAACCAAAACTAATTTCAAAAACGGTACAAAAATGACTTACTTAAAACAACAAAAATTATAAAAGCAATAGGTCCATCCCCGAACAGTTCACATTTTTAATTTAGTTTTATTGTGCCAAACCATAACATCTTAAACCCATTTTGCAATTATAAACTACCAAACGAAACCTCAAAAAGGCTGCCATGGTTGTTGAAAACACCGAGAAGAATTAAATCAAAAGAGACTTACTATATAACATCTTGTGGAGACGATCGGTTCTTTTCACAAACACTTTTACTTTTTAACTTCACAACTCAAAAAGGGAAACTTCAATTACTGCTTCGCTGGTAACTTGTCATATACTGATCTTTCCGATTAATCGGACGAGCTTATATATATGCTTCAGTTCCTTTATCTCCACGAGAGTTGTGAGTCACAACTCCACAAGATTTGTTTATATTATAAGCTAAAAGCTTTTCATGGCTAATTGGTATCAAATCTCATGGGAAACTGTCCAGTGACCTTAAATTGACTTTGCTTTGTCTAAACGCTTAAAAATTGAATCGCGAAATGAATTCCTTAGATTTGATTTTCCCTTACATTATTTTTAGTCGATCAAAAGGTCTTCACAGTGACTCTTCACATTTGTGCTCTTCTTTTTCTACCAATTGTCGCCTTTCTGATTCTTCTAGAATGCTTTTTTGTTCTTCTAGGAACGTTTTTTGCTCTTCTTTTTCTTCTAGTCGATGTTTTAATTTTATATTTTTCATTTGGTTCGTGTTTTTCTAACAACTGTCGTTTTCTAGATTTTTCTAGAAGGTTTTTTTACTCTTCAAGAATCTTTTTTAAGCTTCTTTTTTTAATCGGAGTTTTGAGCTCTTACTTTTCTTCCAATTGTCGTTTTTCAAATTTTCCTAGAAACCTTCTTTGTTCTTCTAGGAACGTTTTTTTGCTTTTATTTTTTGTCTAGTCGATGTTTTAATTTTATAATTTGGTTTTCTTTTTTTAGTAACTACCATTTTTTAAATTTTTCTAGAAAATTTTTTTTTCTCTTCCTCTTCTCTGTTTTGCTTTTTTAAGATTGTTTTTTGTTTTACTCTTTCTTTGAGTAGATGTTTTAAAATTCTGTTTTTTTCCTAATTGTCGTTTCTTATATTCTTCTGGAAATTTTTTTTGTTTTTCTAATGTCGTTTTTTACCGTTCTTTTTCTTCAAGTAGGGGTTTTACTTAAATCATTTTCTTTATTTTGTTTTTTGTTTTTACTAACTGTTTTTTTTTCAAATTTTTCTAGTAATTTTTTTGCTCTTCGAGAACTTTTTTAGCTCTCTTTTTGTAATTTGAGGTTTTTTGCTCTTTTCTTACCAATTGTCGTTTGTCAAATTCGTATAGAAATCTTTTTTCTTCTTCTAGGAACGTCTTTTACTCTTCTTATTCTTCTAGTCTATTTGGTTCATTTTTTTCTAGTAACTGTTATTTCTTAAAAAAAATTTCGAAAGATTTTTACTTTTTTATTTTACTTTCTTCTTCTTTATTTTGCTTCGTTTTTTGCTTTTCTGTGTCTTCCAGTAGCTGTTTTAAAATTCTAGCTTTTATTTGGTTTTTATCTTAAATTTCAAATTTTTCTAGAAACTTTTTTTGCTCTTCAAGAATCTATCTTAGCTCTTTTTTTCTAACCGACGTTTCTTTATCTTTTTTTACGCATCGTTATTTCTCAATTTTTTTCTACAAAGTGTTGTTTTGAAGACTTTTAGATTTCTATTTGCTTATTCCACAATTTTTTGTTGTTTTTATAGTTTCTTTGTTCTTTTTTTCTACTAGCCGCAACTTACGTCTTTCAAAAAAAATTTTTTTATCAATTATTGTCTATCTTATCCTTCTTTCTTTTATCCAAACGCATTCGCTCATAGAATTGCACGTAATAATCGCTCTCTCTCGCTAAATTGAGTCGATTGCTCCTAACTCGTTTATATGGAGTACAATACTTTTATCTTCTAAAAATTAGTAAAATACCTGCTGGGGTGCTCAAAATCCGAGCGAATTTCAAATTTTTTACATTCAAAAATAATAAAAGATTGTTTTTTGTTACAAACGTGGTTAAAATATTGTCAACGATTTATAAAATCACAAAAAAATGTTTTCAGATTTTAAAATTAGTAAAGTTAGCTCATCGAATTTCAAAATTAGTAAAATATCGGCTCCGGCTTCTACAAATTGTCAAAATGTTGCTTTTGGTAATTGAAATTAGTAAAATTACGTTTATCAAACTCAAAATTAATAAAAGCTTGCTTTTGGTTTTTAAATAATTAAAAAAATATTGCCGTTTTTATAATTAAAAAAATTGATTTCGTTTTTATTTCAAATTTCGCGCTCTGTCAGTTACTCAGTTGTCAATAATATTGGCACCACTGCTATCTGTAATCAAATGTCAAATTACTAGTTAAAAAACATTTGTTTTGACCGCAGGTTCTCCCGCAGGACCCCTCGTGTGAGTCCCAGTTTGCAATAATGGTCGACAGCGAAAAGGAAGAAGCTCTCAATTTGGTAAATCCACATTCCGTGTAAAAAGTGAGGTTATGTCAAATTTTCTTTTAAAGCAAAAAGAATTTGAATGGGTATTGCACCAGGAAGTCCACAAAGGCCTCGACCAGATCCACCAGATTCTCGCGGTGAGTGTTGTATTCAGTTTCGGGGTGGTTTTATTGGGGTTTATAGGAATGTGCGGGACGATTTCCTGTCCGGTTATACGGTCATGACAATTCAAGTAAACAGGACAAATTTGTACTTTCCGTACCTTCAGATCAAGTTAAATGTGTTGTTACATTAACAGGGGACAGTATTACGCATGCTGTAAGTGCGTTAATTTAGTCACAAGCCCCTGACCTAATTCTTTTTCAAGGATATTAATTTTAAAGTTACTAGACAAACTAATACGACAATGGTTCGTACAACGATTCAGAATGATTGTCCCTGGAAGTTACAACAAGTCCAGGATGCGGCCAATCATTTACAACAAGCGATAAATCACATTGATGATGTTGGAAAAAATTACAAGTTTAAGTAAGTGCTTAGAGGGGTGGATCTACACTCCTGATTAAAATTCGCTTTTAGATCATCTGATGAGGTTTTGCATGTTTTGGGGAATATTTTGGGGAGTTTACAAAGGGGGCGCACTAGTTTAATTGTTCCTAGAAAACGAGCAATGGATGATTTAATGAGAAGCTTAAATATGAAATCATTAAATCCTAATTTGAGTGAAGATCTGGCGATTAGTTTTTATATCCAGAGTCATAAATTAATATTTGCTATTTATCAATTGACTAATAATCACGGGACTATGAAATATGACTCTACACATGCTGAAAGCACAGTGCCTTGGCTTAATGAGGTACTCGTTTTTTTTACTGTTGGTTTACAGCTCTGCCAGCAACTCAAAGATAAGGTTTGATTTAGTTTGATAAGATTTATGGCAACTTGATATTTTTTTTTACAGATCTGCGTTTTTTCACAGTATAAAGATTTTACTGTAGGTTCACGTCCAAGTAGTCCTATTCAAACATAATCTCCTCATGTCAAAAATTGTAGATAATGTTATGATATTGTCAATTTCAATTGTATATAGACGTCTTTGATGACGTATTGTGGATCTAATTAACATTCTAGAACGTTATCTAATAGATGTATTTATTTATTTTCAAATTTAATAGGAAAAAATGCGTTCCGAAGTAGCATTTGCTTGTATTTCTTTTTTTTTAATTATGACTGTTGTAAGTGTAATTTCTAGTTTTATAAGACAATAATTGAAAGTTGCACTTTAAAAATTTACACTTGTATGTTTGTAATTGTTGAAGAAGCAATAAAATTTTGTTTCATGTTAATTTGGATTTTTCTAGGCATCCTAATCACAACACCTTTTAAATAATTTAAAATTGATGCCAAAACACGTATATGACTTCACATTATAACGAATATAAACGACAAGCGGTAAATTTGATTTTTTTACCAAAAAAAAATGCTGTTTTGTCTTATTTTTTAAACTTCCTGTGGTGTAAATAATGAAATAGTTACACAAATTGATAAGGAGATAAAGATCAGGCGGAAGAAAAAAATTCAATGACACGTTGATAACAAAAAACAATTATTTGGCCTTGAAGAAGTGTGAAAATAAACTTCAAATCAATTAATCTATGTATCTACAGTGTATACAGAAGGCCAAATAATTAATTTGCTGTCATCATCAGTACTAAAAAATAGAAATTTTGTTTAATTTCTATATTTTTTATTATATTGTAATACACAAAGAGAAATAGTAATTCATTTTTTAAAAAAAGTGCTGATATAATCGGCGAAAAAATGGCAATAAAGCAGATTTAATGCCTTGCCTAGCTTCAAAGCCTCGTCTGCGCTTTGCCTTTGAATTGCCAGTCACTGCATTAAATCACGTGCTTTATTGCCTAATTAAAACAAAGAAATATTGTTTTAATTTGTTGATTAATAACTGTATGTACAATGAAAGGTATTGTTATGAGGGATACAATGAATGACGTGGACCTGAAGATGACTAATTAGCCGAAATCGGTAGGCTTGAAATAAATAGGAAATAATTGGAAGGATTATTAACTATTACAATTTTTTATTGAAAATGTTTAAAATGAGAGAAAATAGAGAACTCTTTTGGATCAAATATAACAAGTCTGCAAGAAAATTATCACTTTATCATGCAGCAATTTCAATTTTACCGCCAAATTTGAAATTTATAAACTGTACGACAGTTAAATGAATTAATTTTCGCATTAAGTAGTTTTTAATTTTTATTATTTCTTGTTTATTTGTTTGTAAATAAAAATTACTATTTTTTTTGTGCGTTTTGTTTATAAGATTTAAGCAGAACACACCGAGAATTCTGCAGAATTGGATCTATAATAATATGTCTAGAAATGCTTGAATTGTATGGATTTGACCAAACTAATTTAAACGGGATTTAATAGGGGTAGCTGTAAAAAGAAATGCGCGCTATTGTCACCAAAGTGACCAGCTGGCCCGTTAAAGAGACTGCGGTTGTTTCTTTATTGCTAAACTATATACAACTAAAATTTTACAAATATAGAGTGGTCAAATAATTTAACTGCTGTAATCAATAAGCAAACACAAATTGGAAAAGTTTTTTTTTGATGAAATTGTAGTTCTGGTTAAAATAATAACGGTGTTTTAATTTAAATACGTTGTGATCGAATTACCAACTTTTTTTTTGAAAGTTTATTTACCTTTAATTAATAATAAAAGAAATATAATTTAGCTTTATCATATCGTAATTATATTCTAGAAAGAGTTGAGTAATTTATATATTTTCCAAAAATAGCTTGGACGAAATAATAACAGCGAATTTTTTAATTTTGATTATCTAATACACTCGACCGCAAAATTAACCGGACACTAAGTTTTTTGGAAAAATTTCAGTGACGAAAATTTGAATCAAAATAATTTTAATTGAAAATGTGTAATGATGAACATTTAAATTGAAATCAAGATAATTTTGATTAATAATGTACAAAAATAAATATTTATTTACAAATTAAACAAAAATTTGATTTCAAGTAACAAAACAAAGCAAAACAAAATTAAAAAAACTGCAAAAAAATGGTTTCAGTAGCGAGCATTTCCTCCTCGCGCTTGAATTACAGCTCTCATTCGTCGAGGCATGCTTGCAATCAAGTCTGCGATCTCTCTTGGGCTATTAGCTCCCACTCATTCAGCAACGCCTGTTCCAGCTGTTGTATGAAACTCGCCGTAGTTCTGTCTAATCTTTTTCCCCAGGTTGTCCCATATGTGCTCAATGGGGTTTAGGTCAGGGCTCATGGGTGGCCACCTTAGCACCTGAACATTAACATCGTGAAGGTACTGACGCGTAATCTGGGCTGTGTGAGGGCGCGCATTGTCGTGCATTAGGAGAAACTCTTCCCCTACAAATGGCGCCAAAGGAAACACATGCTCTTGTAAACACTCCCTAATGTACCAGTCAGCGTTAATGGTACCTTTCCGCACCGTTACAAGAGCTGTATGAGCCTCCAAAGAAAGTCAAGTCAAAATCATTTATTTTTTCAATCTTATTTACAATTTTTCTTAGAACTATGACATTTATTTAGAGCAAACATTGGCGCTGCTGAGGCTTAAGGCCTTTTTAGCGTCTCCAAAGAATTCTCTCCCCATACTATTATACCTCCACCACCAAATGCTACTCTAGGCGCAAAGCAACACTGCGCATACCGTTCCCCCGGGCGTCCAAATACTCGTTGACGACGATCAGGTGAATACCTAGTGAAACGCGACTCATCCGTAAAGAGAACAGAGCCCCATTCGTCCATATTCCAATCAACATGATTTTGCGCAAATTCCAATCGCTGTCTGCGATGCTCTGCGTTCAACTTAGGACCAGTAGCAGGTGGATGTGATGTCAAATTGTTTTCCTTCAACCTTCTTAAAACAGTATCAGGAGAAATCATGGTCCCATGAACATCCGCCAGTCTCCAGGCTAAAGCTGTAGCAGGAAGAGTTCGTTCTCGCAGCATTTGTAATCGAAGATATCGGTCTTGCACTTCATTTGTTACTCGTTTTCTGCCTTGTCCAGGTCTTTTGGAATAGAAACCAATTGCCCTGAACCTTTGTATCGCATCGGATACCGTGCTTTTAAGAAAGCCAAGCACATTTGCAATAAATCGTATGCTGCGTCCATCATTATGTAAAGCAACAGCTTGTGCAGCTTCTTCGGGATTCATTACATTATGAATCGCTTCTACAACAAATCTCTTCCCTAAAAAGCCAAATTAAACAAACCAGGACCAGCTATCGACACAAATTTGACAGACAAACAAAACCTTTCTGATTGGAAGCCGCGTAAGAAAATAGGTACAAAAAGTAATCTGCGTGATAGGGGTTAATCCAAAAAACTTGAATATCTTTTCTTTTAGTTGTTTTTTATGTGTAGCCATATAAAATCAATGTAGAGAGCGTTTTCTCAAATTTATGGGACAAAAATCAAGTGTCCGGTTAATTTTGCGGTTGAGTGTAGTTTTACATTAATTATTTAAGATAATTTATAAATTATTTTAAACAAAATAGGGGAGTTATATCGAGTGACCCGATATTCTATACTATATATCGAGTGACACGATCTACTATACTAGACTCATCACATCAGCAAGCCCCACTATAGCGGAACTTGTACTGAATAGGGATTTTGGGTGAGTAAGAAGAAACAAAAAAATTCATCGATGAACTGTAACTGTATTTAGATAATTACAAAAAAACCTTTTGGCACATATAATAAGTAATAAAAGCATTTTGAAGAATACACAGCTGAAATCAGGATATTTATAGATGTTTAAGTATTTATTTATTGCTTTCTATGAAAAATAACAATCAGTACTGCTTAAATACAAATTCGAAAATTGTTTTTTCTATTATAAAAATAGACAAACATTCTTAAATGTGATTTGGACCGAAATAAGCAAAAAAGTTAAAAATAATTTGGAAAAATGTAGCGAAAACAAATAACAGTTGCATAAAATTTATCTGTTTGTTTATAACACGATTTTAAACGTTTTGTAAAAAATCCTGAAAGTCTGCCAGCGAAAAACACCATGTTTATTGTTCTCTCAACAAATGATATAAAAGTGTTGTTGTCGAATACATCATTTTAACATACTAAAAATCGAAATTATATTTTCTAAAATTAAAATTTTTACTCACTTTGCTCACACTACTTGAATCCATATTTCCCAATCCTAGCAAATTTAGGTAGACAGGTTTCAGCGAATTTGCCATCAAGATAAGCAGAGTTTTTCTATTTTTAGAATTCCATAAGTGCCAAGGCAGTTCGAGAGTGGTGTCAAAAATTCGACTCGTCTTAAACAAATTTTTATTAAACAAAGAAAACCCAATTTTTTTTGTACCATGGAAGGGAGTTGTAAACACAAAGTGGTGAGGTAAATCGTTGCAATAAAACTTGCTGTGGAAATACAAACCGCACGGAGATTAATCAACCAATCGTGATTAACGGAAAATGACTAAAATTTAATAGTAATTAACTAAAGTCGTTTAAACTGACTTCTGAGGTTGAGGGGTAGTCAGTCGGTGAGCGGTAACCATAGTACGATTCATTTATTGTAAAGCGGCAAATAAGACACATAATGTGGCTTGTTTGCCGCTTTACAAAAAATGACTTTTACTATGATTACCGGCCACTGACTGATACCTCTCAGCCTGAGAAGTTTTGTAATCAAAATTTACATTTATAACGAATAAAATCATAGAGACATTAATAACTAAAAGCATGTAAACTTCAAGTTGCACAAGGTTCCATAAAGTCGCTAGTTTTTTTCATGAACCTGAAACATATTTTTAATTTAAAAAAATTATACACACGTGTTTTATACATTGTGAGGCTTGAATGCCGTATGACTATGACTTGTAATTTCTGTTTTATTAATTTTTGATATCCCACATTTTTAAATTGGATGTTTTTCACTGCAATTATGTAGTGAATTAACGTTAACATTTGAAATTTAATCGAAATTATGCAATAAAAAAGTGAAGCAACAAGAGAAACTGCAAATAAGGTCTGGAGTGGCAAACTGATTCGAAACACAATTTCGAAAATTTTTCCGAAATTATTTGGAAAAATATGTTTAAATAAAACGATATCTTGGTGAAAATTGAATAAAGGTAAGAAAAACAGCCCAGCTATTGCAACTGATGTACAACTAAAAGCTGTGAATGTTCTTAAAAATGTAAATTCTTGTAAAAGATGGTCGAGATTGAAATATTTCAGAGGCCAATACATTGGAAAAAATTCTTTAAGTAAAAGAGAGATTTTTTCTGCATAAACTACTGCAACAAGCGTTTGAAAAATGATCTAAAAACCTAGTTTAAATTTCAGTTTTTTTGATTTTCTACTTACGAAAAAAGTACACCCCATTGTGGGGCCATAAGTCGATAATAAAATTATTTTTTCGGAATTAGAAAGAATGTAAGTCATTTGTGCAATCATAAGTGAGAAATTAACTGCAGGTAGGCATAGAAAGGGGTCATCTAAAACAATTTTTTAACACTACTTAGTCTAGTAAGTAGAGCTTACCTTCTTGATTATAGACTATCTTATAGGACATGTTGAAACTCAGACATTTTAATTTCATGATACTTTATTATTTATTTTTCAAATTGAGAATTAATAGGGTAAAGAAACTAAAATAAATAAATAAATAATTTCTTTATTTTGATTGCCAGCTATTACATTGTAATGCGACTTAATGAAGCTCCTTATTAAGGATAATGTTCAAATAATAAATAATTTGTTTTCAGGGTAATTGTAAAGATAATTAGTTTCTCAACAAATTTAACTTTTTCAGCTGGTTTCAGGATTCTGAAATGTACGTTTGCAACCAATAATATATTCGAGTTTAACCACGAGCACATGGTTTTAGATATATATATTTACAAAAATCTCTGTTTTCCATAATCATCTATGGGCAAAGGTCTCCCAACATTTTAGCGTGTTTTTTTCGTTAGAATTTAAACAAAATGATTGTTGTAAAATGTGTGTGACACTTAGTGACATTAGCGTCACCAACATAAACTTTAGAGTAGTAGGCAACTGGAAATATTTTGAATTTAAAACGGATTTCTTCAGGATATTGACTCATAACGGGACTTGTATTGACTAGAAATTCTAGATGAGGAATAAGTAAAAAAAATCATCGATAGTCCGCGTTTAGATAATGATAAAAAAAAACAATTCTTAATGTATATTAAAATACGAGTAGTAAAAGTATATACAAGGAAATACTGGTAGTAAATACATATAGACAATGATAGGTGTTTAAGTATTTATTTATTGCTTTATATGAACAATAACAATCAAAATTTATATAAATATAAGCTGAAAAATCCGCTTTTTCTCTTATAAAGACAACAAGCAAAAAAGTTAAAAACAATTTGGGAAAAAATACGAAAATTTATCTGTTTGTGAATTGCTGCAAAGACAAAAAAAATGTTTATTGTTCTCTCAAATGACATAAAAGAGTTGTTGTCGAGTACATCATTTTAATATACTAAAAATCTAAATTATTTTTTTCTAAAAATAATGCTTTGACTCACTTTGGTCACACTACTTGAATCTATATTTCCAAATCCTAAGAAATTCAAATAAATAGGTTGTAGTGAATTTGCCATGAAGACAAGCAGAGTTTTTCTATTTTTGGTACTCCATAAGTGCCAAGGTAATTCGAGAGTTGTATCAAAAATTCTACCTGTCTGAAAATGTTTTCCTGCATTTCATTACGACATAGTTTTACGGACATGTTTAGCGTTTCGTAATGGCACATTTCATAACTAGTTAAGTAATATGTGCTATTATATAGCGCTAAATAACTATTACCGTATATGGAACTTGTAAACACAAAGTAGTTATATAAGTCGTTGATATGAAACTTGCTGTTAAAATACAAATTGCACGAAGATTAATCTGCCAATCATGATTGGTGGAAAATGACTGAAATTTAACAGTAATTCACTTTTTTTTTTTAAATAAAATATTACGTTTATAAAAAAGAAAATCATAGAGACGTTAACAACTAAAAGCATGTAGACCTCAACTTGTGTAAGAGTCCATAATGTCCCTATACATTTTTTTATGAACCTAAAAAAAAGGATTTTTTTTTATATTTACACACGTGTTTCATACATTGTGAGTGTTGAATGCCGTGCGACTATCACTCGTAGTTTCTCTTCTACTAATTTTTGATAACACACACTTTTCTCTCGCAAGTGTTTCACTTCAATAATGTAATGAACTAACATTAAACACTGAAATTTAAGAGAAATTATGCAGTAAAAAAAAGAAACAACTAGAGAAACTGCAAAGAAAATCTGAAGTGGCAAACTGATCCGAAATAAAATTTCGACAAATTTTCCTAAATAATTCGGAAAAAGTGGTTTGATTAGGAATATATCTTGGTCGTGATTAAATAAAGGTGATAGAAACATCGCAGCGACTGCTACAGATACACAACTAAAAACTGTAATTATTTTGAAGAATGTTATCTCTTTCAGGAGATGTCTTTCGATTTTGAAATTTTTCAGAGGCCAGTACAATGAGAACATTTCTTCGAATAGAAGCGGTATTTTCTTGTAAATTATTGCAATAAGCGTTTGGAAAATAATCTGAAATTTAAATTTAACGTTTTAGTTTTTTTATTTTTTCCTTACGATAAACGTGAACCCCATTGTGGGGCCATAAGTCGATATTAAAAGTATTTTTTGTGAATTACAAAGAATGTAGATTGTTTGCGAAATTAATAGTGAGAAATTAAATACGGACAGACATATATTGATTCTTTTTATTCTAATGTTTAGGAGGAAATCCACCGATATTTTTTTCAGGAGCCAAAAGGGGTCATCTGAAAGAATTTCTGAAAATTAGTCAAGTAAAAAGAGTTTACCTTCTTGATTGTAAGTCATGTTAAAACTGACATTCTTGTACAAATTCTAAAAAAATGTTATAATTTTATTAAATTTCAGTTATTTGACGATACTTTAATATTTACTTTCCAAATTAAAAATCAATATGATTGGGGGCTACTACATAGTACATACATAGTAATGCTATATAATGAAGCCCCATATTAAGGATAATGTTCAAATAATAAATAATTTGTTTTCATGGTAATTGTTAAAATAATTAGTTTCTCAACAAATTTATGTTTTTCAGCAGGTTTCAGAATTCTGAAATGCACGTATGCAATTATATATATTCACAAAAATCTGTTTTCCACAATTATCTATCGGAAAAGTCTTACAACATTTTAGCGTGTTTTTTGTTAGAATTTAAACAATATGGCTGTTGGAAAGTGTGTATGACACTTACGTTAGTGACATTTGCGTCACCAACATAGACTTTAGAGTGATTATCAACCGTGGAAATATTTTGAATTTAAAACGTGTTACTTCAGTATATTGAGTTAGAAAAGGACTTGTTTTAAATAGGAATTTAAAATTTTTTTAAATAGGAATTCTAGGTGAGGAAAAAAATAATCGATAGTCTGCATTTAGATAATGATAAAAAAAATTCTCAATGTATATTAAAATACGAGTAGTAAAAGCATATACATGAGGAAACACTGGTCGTAAATACATACAGACAATGGTAGGTGTTTAAGTATTTATATACTGCTTTATATGAACAATAACAAAAATTTCTTTGTCTAACAAACTTCTTATATAAAGACAACAAGCAAAAAAGTTAACAAAAAATTTGGGAAAAAACAAGAATAAATGTTGTTTATCGTTATGGAGAAAATTCTGAATTGCTGCCAACACAAAACACATGTTTATTGTTCTCTCAAATGATATAAAAGTGTTGTTGTCGAGTACATCATTTTAATATACTAAAAATCTAAATTATTATTTTTTAAATAAAGCTTTGACTCACTTTGGTCACACTACTTGAATCCATATTTCCCAATCCTAGCAAATTCAGGTAGACAGGTTTCAATGAATTTGCCATCAAGATAAGCAGAGTTTTTCGATTTTTGGTATTCCATAAATGCCAAGGCAACTCGAGAGTTGAGTCAAAAATTCTACCTGTCTGAAAATGCTTTTTCCCGCATTTTGTTACGATTTATATTTTTACAGCCATTTTAAGCGTTTTGTAATTGCTTTATTACGTAACTAGTTACGTAATATTTGCCATTACATAACGATAAATAACTATTACCATGTTTGGAACTTGTAAACACAAAGTAGTTACATAAGTCGTTGAGATGAAACTTGCTGTTGAAATACAAATTGCACGAAGATTAATCTGCCAATCATGATTGGTGGAAAATGACTGAAATTTACAGTAATTTACTGTTCTTTTTTTAATTAAAATTTACGTTTATAAAGAAGAAAATCATTGAGACATTAACAACTAAAAGCATGTAGACCTCAATTTGCACAACGTTCCATAATGTCGCTATACATTTTTTCGCGAACCTGAAAAACGTATTTTTAATTTTTTTATTTGCACACGTGTCTCATACATTGTGAGTGTTGAATGCCGTGTGATTATCACTCGTAATTTCTCTTCTATCAATTTTTGATAACTCCTACTTTTCTCTCGCACGTGTTTCACTTCAACAATGTAGTGAACTAACATTAAAAACTGAAATTTAATAGAAATTATGCAATAAAAAAAAGAAATAACAAGAGAAACTGCAAATAAAATCTGAAGTGGCAAACTGATCCGAAATAGAATCTCGACAAATTTTCCTAAATAATTCGGAAAAAGTTGTTTGATTAGGAATATATCTTGGTCGTAATTAAATAAAGGTGATAGAAACATCGCAGCGACTGCTACAGAAGTACAACTGAAAACTGTAATTATTTTAAAAAACGTTATCTCTTTCAGGAGATGATTAATTTTGAAATTTTTCAGGGGCCAGTACAATGAGAACATTTCTTCAATTAGAAGTGGTATTTTCCTGTAAATTATTGCAATAAGCGTTTGAAAAATTATCTGAAATTTGAGTTTAACGTCTTAAGATTTTTATTTTTTACTTACGAAAAACGTGAACCCCATTGTGGGGCCATAAGTCGATATTAGAAGTATTTTTTGTGAATTACAAAGAATATAGATCGTTTGTGAAATTAATAATGAGAAATTAAATACTGACAGACATATATTGATTTTTTTTATTCTAATGTCAAGGAGAAAATCCACCGATAATTTTTTCAGGAGCCAAAAGGGGTCATCTGAAATAATTTCTGAAAACTAGTCAAGTAAAGAGAGTTTACCTTCTTGATTGTAGGTCATGTTAAAACTGACATTCTTGTACAAATTGTAAAAAACTATTATTATTTGATTAAATTTTAGTCATTTGAGAGTACTTTATTATTTATTTTTCAATTGAGAATCAATAGAAAAAGAATAATGTCCAAAATAAATAAATAAATAATCTCTTTGTTTTGATTAGTAGCTATTACGTAGTATTATCTTTATTTGAATTTATTCTTAAAGCAATGATTAAATAAATATTTTGTTTATGAAGGTTATTATAAAGATATTAGATTTTCAGCATTAAATTTTCAGGATTCTGAAAAATGTGTATGCAACCAACAATGCATTATTGTTTAATTGGTGCTCTAACTTCTGACAGTTACCAGAACCTTAAAATAATTTCACGAATTTACTTTAAATTTTGTAGAGTAATTATATTTTTAAAATTACCACACAATTTCGGCCAAAATTACTATTTTTTGTGAGTTTTATAGTAAGTAATTAAAAAAAATTACATAACCTCAAAAAAACATGTAATTTGAGGTTATGGTTATATAACCTCAAATAACAAACAGTTTTTGTGATTTTGGAAGAAACATGTCTTAGTGATTTAAAATGCATTCAGACAGTTATAAAGACTGGAAATCAATTTATAATAACGAAATTGAACTAATATGGGAGGGCGAAAGGACAGAACTTCGAAAAATATCCATGATTTATTGTGCCTTTCAAAAGGAACTAAACAGTAAGTTTTGTAGCCCTTAATCGACAAATTTCTAACAAAACACACTTCCAGAACTCAAAATTAGTTTAAACAATGAAATAACTGACATTAGGTCACAATTAGAACAAAGGGACTCGCTTAAAAAAAAGTTGTAAGTGTCCCTCTCCAATTTCATAGTTTTTTGTCTCAATTGTTTTTTAGGACACTAACTGGTGACGCAATTCCGCCCGATAAAGGTAAATAAACTCGTAAATAAATATACAGAGTGATATAATTTATTTCAGAAAACAAAACCCCGTTGAGACTCCTCGATTTCAATGACATTAAAACTGAGGATTTTCTTATAGAGTCCCCTGATACTTGCTCCTTTCTCCCCACGTCTCCTCAAAAAACTAGCCTAAATACGACTTCTACCAGCCCCATTTTGAATAAGAATTCTTTCACTCGGGTCAAACGCAAGACCTCTCCTCGGTCCCCTTTTCTTTTCCCTCAAATTGCTAGTAAGACACCAAAACCTGAAACTCCCAAATGTGATGATTCGAATATAATGGAGTGTTCAATAATTGAGGACACTCCGGTGTTAAAATCGAGAAAACGACCGAAAATTTCGATGGCACAGAGACAGAAGAATAAGAAGGGACAGGACACCACACTCACCCAGATGTTTTTAGCGCCTAAAAAGACAAAGTAATTTTTTTTTATGCGGTTTGTGGTCTGGTAGTTCCAAACAATTTTTTTTAAGGGAAATTGATTCGAATTTGCCATCAATGACAGTCAGCGAAATGATTAATTTGATAAATGAAAGCAGTGAGAGTGAGACTGATGCTGAACTCGACCATTCAGATGACTTTCAGCCTGAGAAAAAGCCTGAAAAGTATAAAAATATTCCGTGTAATTTTTTTTAATTTTTTTCTCTAGACTTCCAGATAAAGAACAGCCCCCAAAATTTATATATGAAGAAGTAGTGAGGGGTAAAGAACGTAAAAAATTAAAAGGGTGGTCTTGTAATGAGTGCCAAAATTATTACGAGGCTTTAGGTTTGCCTCCTGATGAGTTAGAAAAACGCAAAGATGAGTGTTCAAAACATAGATATAGATTTAAGCCGAGGGATGAAACATATAAGGGATTCTGGGATTTGACATTTGGGCCATCACCCAAAAATCAGAATAACACTGAAGAATCAATTGTTTTCAAATATAAATGAATTGTTTATTTTTCTACTTTGTTACATTAAAATATTACAAATTTCCACGTTTTGCTTGCTCTATCTCAATTGCCTCAAATAATGCCTTGAAGTTTCCAGCTCCGAATCCCTAAAAAGAAATAATTACGAATTGCTCAAAGCAAGAAAAGAGCCAATCCTGATCTGCCACCAAATCTGTTTCCATGGCAACCGCAACAAAACGGAAGCTGTAATTGGTGGTTGCCATAGTAACAGTTTGTTATGGCAGATGGGGATAGCTTGATTTAATTACATTATGGTTGCGTCTTTGGATAACTTCCAAAAACAAAGTCGGCCTGTCTTGCATATTCTTGGTGAAAATCTGCAACAAATACCCATTTTCGTCGTAATCAATCAAGATCTTCAGTTTTTGTAAAATATTCATTTCTTCTGCAATCTTCACTTTACTGTGCTTCAATTTCTCGCGAAGTATATCATAGTAGCTGTCTGGTACTTGAAGAAATTCCACACCACGTGATTGCAAATTTTGAACCGCACTGATAATATCTTGGGTGTTTAGCGCGATATGCTGCACTCCTGCGCCCCCATAGTACTCCACGTATTCCTGAATTTGGCTCTTCTTTTTACCAGGAGCCGGTTCATTGATTGGTAATTTGATGTTTTCCTCGTAGTTGCTCATGACAATGGACCGTAATGCTGAATATTCGGTGTGGACTTGTTTGTCGTCGACTGACCAAAAGCGGTGGAATTGCAGGACCGTTTCGTACCATTTTGCAATTGATTCCATTTCACCGTCGGGTTGGTTGCCCACGACGTGGTCAATGAAATCGAGTTTTGCTGCCGGCCTGAAATTTACAAAGTTGCGGAAAAAATAGCGAGAGGGATTCGGGTTTTACAGTTTTCCTGAAAGTTTGTCTTCTTGACACATCACATAGCCGGGTAAAAAGGGGCCTCGGTATAGGCTGCGGTCGATGAAGGTGTGAGTGGTGTCCCCGTACTAAAATTTTTGTTAGTTTAAAAAAAAAAAATTTAGATAGGTACCGTTTGGATTTTGGCAAAACGGACGACTCCATGGAAGTCGCTCTCCTCCCAGATGTCTTTGAGTATTTTTGCTCCTTTTTGTTTAGCTCTCTGATGAAACCAAAATAGTTATTTTAGTGTAAAAATTAATCATTAATTAAATAAAATAATATTGTCATTGGTTAAAATACGAAAAGCTGTGAAATCCAATTTCGCACACTGAAAACGATGCGCGAAATTGGTTTTCATACATAGCTGGCAATTTCGCACACTAGAAACGATGCGCGAAATTCTTTTTCACACACAGTTGTCCGTAAAAAAATTTCGGACTTACTTTAACAATTCCGTCTAAATCTTCCACAGCCATTGCAATATCTTTAACTCCGTCGCCATGTTTGACTAAATGGGGCCCTATTTCCGTATCATCAGGTTCATAGGACGAAATAAAAACAAAAATTACCTAAAATTCCAATTTAGAAATTTACGAGAATTTTTTTTGGACTTACTTTATTTTGTCGAACTACATGAGCTGCTTGTTTCCGACTTCCACTTTCAAGACCTTTGTAAGCCAAAGGCTCGAAGCCTAATCTTGTTACGTAGTAACTGGCAGCTTGTTTAGCATTACCAACGTAAAATGTTAAATGGTCAAAACATAAAAATTTACCATTAGTTGGCTAAAATTTGTTTTTTACGTCTAAAGTTCCGAAAAAAATTTAGGACTTACCTTAGGGCCTTTATCTGTGTAGGAAGTCTAAAAAAATTTTGGTGAAAATGTAGCTGTATTTTGAAAAATTACTTACCATTTTCACTCACTGAAAACTAACTGAAATCTGCTGAATAAGAGTCAAACTTGTCTTATATAAGTTCGCACAAACAACATTGTTTATCTGATTTTATAATTAATTTGGTGAAATGCAAATTTTATGTAAAAGCAAGGAGATCAGGATTTGAATACGATCCTGTGACAATTTCAACGTGATTTTGCTGAATAATAGTCAAGTTCCACTTCATATTAAGTCATTTAAGACGTCTGAAAACCTAACTGAATCTGAAAACTGTTTCAGTCTCTGTCGCAATTAATCTGAAACATCTGAAAAGTCCCAATTTATTTTTTTTCCGCTGAAAAGACGCTTCTGAAAAATTTTTTTAGCCGCATTTTTGAAATTTCCTTCGTCATGGTGCGATCAAAAATCGCTGATTCTTTCAATCTCGGAATATTTTCCCGTGACTTGCATTTTATCATAATAAATTATTGAATTTTATTTAAATCTTGGATAAAAACAAGGTGGTGTGTCATCAGGTGTGTTCTATCACGGACCAATAGAGTGTCAAGCCCTCCAGCTATTTATTCTTGTTTATCAAGCTTATTAATTATGTATCAACTTTTTTCCTCATTTAGAAAAGTTCACTAACGCACATTTTATTTTATATTTTTACAAGAAATTGAAAGCTTATCAATAAATAAATTTTATTAAGTCTTTTATATTTATTTTATACTGTTTATAGTAGATTGAACTGTCTTAAATATAGGTATGTACGTCAAAAGCAAATGTCTTTGTTACTTAACAATTAATTAACTAAATTAGATTGTTTCCGACAGCTAAATTGATTAAAATATCTATTTTAGGAGAGTGCTGGACTGGTACATAGAATTTCTCGAAGAGCGTTAGGTAGGTATTGTATGTCTCTGGCTTCAACAACAATTTTATTTATTGAAATTTTAGAATTAGACTTGTATTTTTGAGATAATTGGTACACAAAATTTTTATCAGAAAAGTGTTTTTGCAAAATATTTGTTGGCAACTCTGATTACCAAATTATCTCAAAAAATATTTTTATTGACCTGAAAATTTTGATTTTGATCTAATACGTATTTTTGAGATATCCACTGATGTATATCTACCGAAAGATATTTTTTGGCAACAATGATTATAAAATATATCTCAAAAATTTATTATTATTATAATTACACGATCGAGCAGAGGACGAATCCTGTGACGCCCGCGAGACGTGATGGAGAGAGCTCATTGTAGCATCTAAAGGGAGCCTCTGAAGTGATTGTCTAAGTTGTTTTTAAAACTGTTTAGTGATATACTGTTAACTAGGTTACTTGGTAAGGCATTCCAATCATTAAACACTCGATTGGTTAGGAAAAATTGCCGTATTTTAGATCAATACTTTTCTTTTGCCAGTTTGTACTGATGGCCTCTTGTGCGATGGTCAGTATGAAATGAAAATAAATGTCTAACCGATGAGCTATCCTGAGTTAAGATTTTATAAGTCGTAATTAGGTCGCCTCTTTTACGACGGAAAGCTAACGAGGGAAGTTTCAATATTCGCAGACGTT
Organism: Tribolium confusum; assembly: GCA_029207805.1. Lineage (NCBI taxonomy): Eukaryota > Metazoa > Arthropoda > Insecta > Coleoptera > Tenebrionidae > Tribolium > Tribolium confusum. Next base: position 25,711,272 of record JALGAY010000006.1, on the reverse strand, counting down.
CTTCATACGTAAGACGAGGACGTCCAAATGGTAGACGGGTCATGCGACGCTGGACTTTCTCTAAAAGATCTGTGTCTTTTGCTAAGACGGGACACCAGACAGAGTTAGCATATTCGAGAATAGGTCTAATATATGACTTAAAAAGAGCGGTGGTAATTTTGTAGTCAGCTAGAGGAAATGCTTTAGTAAAGAGATAACACGTTACGTTAGCTTTTTTTACTACTTTTGCAACCTGATCTGACCAAGTAAGATCCGAAGTTATGGACACTCCTAAGTCATTATGGGAAGTGACATTATCTAACTGAACACCATCAATGATATAGTTTGTCAGAGGATTGTTTCGACCGAGATGCAGCACTACACATTTCTGAATGTTAAGAGGCTAAGATTGCGTAGAATGTTAAGATTGCTCTTTCTGAATGAAAGAGCAATCAGATACAATTACATTTCTAAGATCAGAGATGTAGATGATACACAGAAGAAGACCCAAAACAGATTCTTGCGGGACTCCACTAAGGACTGGTTTAAAGCTGCTAAGAGAGTTGCCAATTTTAACACAAAAATAGCGTCCAGACAGAAACGCTGAAATTCAGTTTAGCAACTGGCCAACTAGACCATAGGAACGAAGTTTAAAAAGTAAATACTCTTTGGGAACACGATCAAATGCTTTAGCATAATCAAAATAAATAACATCTACTGCGTTGTTTGCATCCAATTGTTTGGTTCAATCGTTGAGACAGCACAATAAATTAGTGGTAACAGACCTGCCCTTAATGAACCCATGTTGTTCAATAGGAATAATGTTTTGCTTTAGTAGAAAACCTTTGATTGCGTCAGCTATTATACTCTCCATGATTTTTACCACTATGGAGGTTAGACTTATAGATGGATCAAATTTATCGCCTTTCTTATAAATGGGTTTTACTATTGCTAGCCGCCAGTCTGAAGGAAGCACGCCCGTTTCAAATGATTTTTTCATTAAAATTGTCAGTGGTTCTGACAACATTTCCGCTGATTTTTTAAAAATGATGACTGAGACTTTATCCGGACCGGGAGAAGTTAGGTCTTCTAACTTGGAAATTTTCTCTTGCACAAGCCCTTTGGTGAAATAAACAAAATTTAGCATGTCTGACGTATTGGAAATTGACAAACTGGGCGTCGGGGGTAGTTGTGAGTCACTCAAAAATTATTTAGAAAAGGTGTCTGCAAATAGTTCTGCTGCAACGTTATTATCTTGTACAAGAGCCAATCCTGGCCTCCTGCATCTTTTAATTGCGGAACACCTACTAGGGCTGAAATTTTAGTTTTTACATACTTATAAAAATGTTTACTATTAGTTGAGTCTGTTACTTTTTGTTCAAATTTTTTCCTAGCTTCTTTTAACATGGACGATAATTTATTAGACAATGTTCTGTGAAGCGCATAATCTGCATTTTATGTTTGTTTAAAAATTTATACAAAATTTTTATCACAAATTTGTTTTTGAAAAATATTGTTAAAATTTGTCTTCTGACACAAAAATTTCTGAGAATTTTGAAACTCTTATTATACTTGTTCTGTAAAAAATATTTTCTGAGATATCGACCGATATTCCATCATTTCTCAAATACCAGTCAAACTAAATACATTTTCAATAAAAATTATGACAACTAGAACTACATAATGAACTTAAATATTTAAAAAAAAATATCTGTCACAATAATTATTATAATTAACTGAAATTATTTTGAGTTCTTTCCAAGAGGGGTAGGTAAAAATCTGATTGAGTTATTCGCTATTCCTTTTCAATAGAATAGGTATTCATTACTTGCTACACAATAGACCTAATTTATGATCGCTATTTAATCTTTTAAATTCTGCTATATTTAGACAAGTAAATCGATTTGTTTCTCACACCGAAATTGAATAAAATATCTATTTTGAGACACACAAACTAAAATTATTTCAAATTAATTTTTTTCTGAAATCTCTCTCAAAAATATCGAGTAAATACAATAAATTTTATTTACTTTGGCAATTTGGCTGATAAGAGATAACACTTCTATATATCTAATTAAACCGAAAATATGAATAATCAAAAGTGATAAAATTTATTGAGACACTCACAAATAAATTATTTTTTGTAAAACTGTAATAAATAAAATATTGTGTTTCACGTGTGCTATCCGCTATTTTTTAATACACCTTGATTTGATAAATCAAAATTTTTAATCGTGTTTTTCAATGCAAAAAAGTTTCTTTTCACAATTTTTTGATTACTTTTGAATTGTTCTAACTTGTGCTCGCTTTCTCGTCGTAAATCTTCAATGAGCTTTGGGTGTGTGGGCGTTCATTGATCCTGGCGAGTCCTTATCAGAGTAGGTCGTCGTGGATCAACATGGCCGCTACCTGAATTCCTTCGTTGTGTAAAACCGTTGAAAAAATCTCTTAGAAAGTGTACATATGGTATTAATACCGAAATTAGAAAACCGGCCACAATTCGGTAGGTGTTAGTTGTGTTTTCTGTTGTGGTTTTTGAATGTGATTGATCCAGTAACGACAGGATGGCAGCCGATGATAGTATGGACGATGATGTATTTGAGAGTCAAGAGGATATCGATAGTCTGAAAGTTGCGGGAAAGAAGGGCAACACACCCTCGCCGACAGGGTATAGGGATTATAAACCTCCGGCTGAAGTACTTAAACTTTGCCAGACTGATGTACTCGAAGACTGCGAACAGATTGTTCATAAGGTATTAGAGCCAATCGGGGCGAACGGAATTGAGTTGAGCCAATCGAAATTGAGGAGGGAACTTCTAGGGGAATTAACAATAATTTTTAAATTGAAGTTTTGCAAATGCAAGTGGTTCAGGGAAGATTTCAGTTCAATAAATATTAAAATGAAATTTTCTAAATGAAAATTTTGAAAAAAACCGATTGTATATTTGTTTTTTGATGATCAAAAAAACGTCATTGGTTTACTATAACCCGTTTTGGTCATAGCTTGAGTCACCTCATTTTTGAATACAAGATTCTTTATTATAAATTCTCTATAACTTTTTTCATTAATTTTTTTTATACGTTAGACCGTTTAGTCAGCGTTTTTAAATAAAAGCAGCGCTGTACAAATTTTGACCGTGAAATTTGTTTTTTAATATGTTTCAGTACCTTTTTTGCTATTTTTTTAATGTTACTTGTTACTTGAACGGTTTTAAAAAATTTTTGTTTTTTCTTTGTTTTTTTCCGGTCGAGGTTTTTAACATTTTTTACAATTTTTTTAAAAAAACGAAGATTTATAACTTATTGTTTTTTTTTAAATGCTGTTGTTATGCTCTTCTAGAATTTTCTTCTGTTCTTTTCGGCTCTTCTAGAACTTTTTTAACTAACGTCTTTTAACCTCTAGAATTTTACTTTGCCAGTCTTTTTCTGCCAAACATTATTTTAAGATGTTTTAGAATAGTCTTATGTCTCTTTAGGTTTTTTTAAATTATTTTCTTTTTTATTTGTCGTATCTTTAATTTTTCTCGAATCTTCGTTTGTTATATTAAAATATTTCTTAGTTTTTTATTTTCAAATCGCAGTTTTATTTATTCTGCTTTTTTTGATTATTTTTTTTTATTTATTCACTTTTTTATATATCGTGTCTTGATTTAAAATCTCTAGGAACTGTCTTTATTCTTCAAAAATCTTCGTTTGTTCTACCAAATTGTTTCATAGTTTAATCGTTTTAAATCGCAGTTTTATTTGTTCTGCTTTCTTTTTTGATTGTTTTTCTTAGTTTTTTTTGTTTTATTTATCCTATTTTAAATTCTTCTAGGAACTGTCTTTATTTTTTTAGAATCTGCGTTTGTTCTTCCAAAATGTTTCTTAGTTTTACATCTTTAATTACAGTTTTTTCTGTTTTGCTTGTTTCCAATTATTTTTTATCATGTTTTTCTTAGTTATTCACTTTTTTATCCTGTCTCAAAATATCTAGAAACTGTCTTCATTCTTCTAGAATCTCCGTTTATTTTACTAAAACGTTTATTGGTTTTTAAGTTTTAGAAATTTTTTGTCTTCTTGTTGATCTACTATTATTATACTAATTTTTTCTACTGATTAGACTTTTCTTCTTTTTTTTGAATCAACGTATTTCAACATTCAGAATTTTATTCTACTCTTTATTTTTGCTAAACGTCGTATTTCAAGCTCTTTTAATACAGATCTTTGTTTTTCTAGTTTCTTCATTCGACATGTTTCAAATTTTTTTTTTCTAAAATCTTTTTGTTTTGTAAAATCTTTCTTAATTTTTTCTTTGTTCGTTTTTTTGAAACATCACGTTCCAAGCTTTTTTAGAATTATCCTGTTATTTTATTTGTTTTTGTAGAATTATTCTTAGTTCGTCTTTCGCTTCTAATAGTCGTTCTTTAAGCTTTCTAGAATATTTTTTGGGTTCTGATCTACCCAGTTCCTCTTTCTTTTACAATAGTCGTTTCTCAAGTTAGCTTAAAAATTTTTTGACAGTTTTATTTTGCTTTTTCTTTTTATACCAATCCTAGGGGCTCACATTCCGATTCTTTAATTAAACGCCGTTTTTTAAATATCTTCTAGATTTTTTTTTCTTTCAAATCTTTATCTTTGCCATCCGGAATTGTCTTTATTTTCAATCGTCGCTTTACAATCTGTTTCAGAATAGTATTTTGTTCTTGAGAAAATTTCTTTCAAATTTTCATTGTTCTTTTTTAATTTTTTGTTCTTTCTTCTTAATCATCGGTTTCGAAACTTTTTTATAATTTACTGTTCCTCTACAATTTTTCTTCGCTCGTCTTTCTCTTCTAATAGTCGTTCACTTTTGAAATATTTATTAGTCTTTCTTTTTCTTCCAATTGTCGTTTCATAAATTATTCTAGAATTTTAATTTTCTTTTTTGAATATTTTAATTCAGACGACATTTTAACGTGTTTTAATTTTTTTTGAACATTTTTTGTTGTTATTTTCTAATATTTGCTGCTCAAATTTTTCTAAATTTATTTAAATAAATTTTATAATTTTGTTTTGCGCTTATTTCTTTGTCAATTAAATTCTCTATTTGACAGTATTTTTTGCGTAATTAATTAGTTTTACAATTTTGAATTTAAAGCGCAGTGCAAGGTTAGGCAATCGATTGTCTCTCTCAAAAATATTCGTACGTAGGTCTTAGCTGATTCGTTTTTTTTGTGTTTGTAATCTGCTAAGCTTCCTCATTCAAAGTTAATTAAACCGCGATTGATTTCATCTCTGTCCCACTGTAGAAACGATATTTAATAATTGACAAAATGTGTCGAATTCCGCTCAAACAATCAAAAGCGGAAGCCATTCTAACAGAATACAAAATGATGCATCGGCTGCATCCCTTTTTAATTGCTAAAATCGATAAAATCCCTGAAACTTCCCTTTAATAAATTTTTCCATCCGAAAATAAATACAAATCAATATTTCCCCCGTTTGCTAAGTGATAACAAGATTTCATCAAAGTTCACTCCCCTTCCGTTCTTTTATCAATTTAATTTCCAGACGATCCTTTTGGGGGACAGCGGCGTAGGCAAAACATCCCTCTTGGTCAAATTCGATACTGGCAAATTCCAATCAGGAAACTTCTCTGCAACTGTCGGTATCGGTTTCACGGTAAGTCCGGCCCTTGAATTTGACGTCACGTGCTTCGAATTATTCACTATTATTGGGGGGGCGATACAAATTCGCGATAGAACGCCAGGTGAACAGTATCCATAGAAACATCAAATGACTGGGTTAGAAAGCTCGCGCAATAACGAGAGCTTTTTCAGTCAAAGTGACTAGGTTTTATCGCGGAATGATACCCAAATTTTTCTAAAATGGAAAATTATCGCAGAATTGTTAAAGTTAAACCGACGAAAAAATTGTGCCAAGACGAAGAGGGCTGTCGAAACACCAACGATGAACCTGCACTCGAATACAGCTTTTATAGCCGAAGAGAGTCGCTCAAAAGTGACGAAACGTACGATGTCTTCGTTAAGGTAACTATAATTTAAATACAGAGTGTTACAAAAAATATTAGGTGATTCAAAAGTAGAAAACAAAATTTTATCCCGAAATACAGCTCTTATCTCAAGTGGGTCTCTATACAGGCTGTCCCAACGGTCCGAAAAAGCTTTATAACTTGTTTATTTTAAGAGATATTGATTTTTTCTTTCTTTTTAAGATTGTAGCTGCGTTTTAATGCACGTTTTAAAAATATTGCGGTTAATATACAGGGTGTCTTAATTAAAAAAAAAAAACACTAAAGTTATGTTTTTTTAAATGGAATCTACTCAGTTTGATTTTATTTTTGGATTCTATGTTAAATTACAAATAACTTTTATAGAGGTTGTTTTTATTTATCTGCTATCAATTTTGATTTGTGGTGTTTTTTTATCAGAATTTTTGAAATGTAGGGGTCTGTCTAAAAATTCGCACTTTCTAAATGCTTGCACACAAGTCAAAGTAAGTAACACCGTTTGATTCCTGAATGTTTGACGCATCTTTTAATTGTTTACTCAACACCTGCTCAGTGGCATGTGCCTACTGCGATTTTTTAAACATGACAAATTAAAAATGTCAAAAACAGATTTTTTTTAAAGGCACCCTCTATTTATTATTGTACCAATCAAAAGATCTTTTGACAAACTTTCCATCAATATATAAGGTTTGTATAGTCTAGTGTAAAATTCTAATTAGCTATCCTAAATTAACTAAATTTCGAAAAACTTTTTTGTTTAGTATACTAGACTAGTAGAGGATCAAAGCTGTTAAAATTATGGGTCTGATACTTTTGTAAAAAATACAGTCAACCAAAATTAACGATTTTGAGGTTGTTTTTTATATCAGTTTTTTATTTTATTTTTGCTAACATTTCTGAAAAATTTCATTCAGAACTTTGACAAATATAATTCGAAAAACATGATTTTACTATTTTTTATTAGAGAATTTAATTTAGAATCTTTTCAGACTCTTACAAAATTTTGATAGAACGCACCGTTTTCCAGAAAAATTGGGCTTTCAGTAAAATAGAAAAATAAATTATTTATAATTTTTTGTGATTTTTTCTTCGTGTTGTTTCCTGCCGTATTTCAGGTTAAAATTTTCCTCTATACTTTTGGATCAATATATAAGAATCTCGGCTGTGCCTCGATTTTATTTTTTATTTCTCACTCTGTATACAGGTGATGCTTTTGGGCGACTCTGGTGTCGGCAAAACTTGTATTTTAATGCAATTCAGGGACGGACTTTTTCTTTCGGGAAATTATATTTCTACTGTAGGGATTGATTTTAGGGTGAGACGGCCCTGTTCGAATTTTTCGGTTCAGTCCTTGAAAAATCTTTTTTTTTACAGAATAAAGTAGTTACAGTGGACCAGACTAAAGTAAAACTTCAAATTTGGGACACGGCAGGACAGGAACGGTTCAGGAGTGTCACACATGCTTATTACAGGGACGCACATGGTAAAATTTAGGGCCTTTTTCCATTTTATGTGTCTCAATTTTCGTACATTTAAAAATAAATGTTATTAACAAAATGAAAAATTAATTTCTTAGAAAATATTTGACGAAACTGTGAATTCAGGGGTTTTCAAGATTGTTGATATACGATTTTTACGTTAAAATTGCAAAATTCAAAATGGTGGACCTAACGGAATTAAATTTGGGAACAACAAATTGACAATAATATTTTCGTTTTTGAGTTTACTGATCATGATTTTGTCAAAAAATAAAAAAAATAAAAAATGGCAAATTGAGTATGACTGACCTGTTAAAGATTTTAGTACGTAATTATCTAAAAATAGTTAATAACATAATGAAAAATGGAATCAGAAATTCTTTTGATTACTGATTATGATTTTGACGTGATAATTAAAAACGACAGAAGAGAAGACATTATGAATTTGCAAATTTTCACATTAAAATCGTAATCATGTCTCTTTCTGTATACAGACTGGTACATTTTTGATAGTTTTGGCAGCATTTTCATCTGTACGACTAATTTTTGCAATTTTAGCTCTTTTATTGTTGTACGACGTTACGAACAAGACCAGTTTCGACAACATCAGGGCTTGGTTGAGCGAAATCCGCGAGTACGCCCAAGACGACGTCGTGATAATGTTATTGGGTATTTTCCCTTTTTCTTTTTCTTTAAATTAATTTAGGGCATCTTCAGGCAATAAAGCGGATTGTGGTAGTGAGCGAGCCGTGCGTCGAGAAGACGGCGAGAGATTAGCTCGTGAATATAACGTTGCTTTTATGGAAACGTCAGCAAAGAGTGGTCAAAACGTCGAATTGGCCTTTCTGGCTGTTGCGAGAGAACTCAAGTATCGTCAAAGTGGCAATCAGACTGATCGAAATAAATTTTCAGTTCAAGATTACGTCAAAGAACAGACATATAAACCGCCTTGTCCTCCTTGCACAACTTAAAAAACACAAATCGGGACCCAAGAGAACAATACGAATTAACACCAAAGCAGGATGGAGTTTTGCTTTATTACTAAATTCAGTTTTAGTGTGCTATCTAGGTGTCCTTGTATTCGAATCATATCAATTGGGCTACGGTGGTACACCTGCTACCAATTCTTGATATTATGATGACATTGTTAGAACAATAATTTTTCAAATATATACAACCCTGTATCATAAATTTTGTTGGTAGAGTATTCATATATTCTGTTACACGGTATGTACGGAGTCTAAAATAAATTATTTCTATGGCCATTTCCTGCTTTATTACATTCCTTATCTAATCAACGTTTTTATACAATTTTTATTTTTTACAAACAAAACATTTGTTTACCATTTTTTACGATAAAAATATTTTACGACTGATTTTGACTTGTTAAATGTTACTATTTCTGAAAAATTTAATGTCTTATATAATTACAGTGGCGGACTTGATTGCTAAATTTGTTTTGGTTTTTCATAAAATTTTCAAATGAGATTATTCAATTTTTTTTCTAGAATTTCATGTTGTTTTATAATTACCTTTTGTTTTTCTTTTTCTACTAGTCGAAAACAGAATTTCTTTCTTTAGGTACGCTGTTAAACCTTTCTAAAACAAAATTTACTGCCATTGAGTGACACACTGAGTTAGGACAGAGTTATCAAAAATAATAAACATGTGCGCTATTGAGGGCCACAACTATTTTACCGATAGAAAGTGTCACTTGGTAAATGGAGGGTACAATCAATGTTGACTGGTTCGCGTTATTTTCCATTTCTCTACACAACAAAATACTGATTACACAAAACTAGAAACGTTTTAAATTTGTTTACAACAAAAGAAAAAAACACAGTTTTGAAGAATTTTTATTCATAAAAACGTATTTTTGCCAACGAAGTCATTTAATTTTTTTAACAAACTCCATTTCAGCTTTCGCAATTTTCTCTAGAGTAATTTTCAACTCGACTTCACACTTTTTCAACGTTTTCTCATTTTTCTTAATACTTTGGACACATTTTTCGTATTTTATACTTCCAGTTGGTTCTTCCCTTACTTCACCTTGCTTCTCTCGAAGCATTAAATTGACAAAATTAGCAATTTTCCAGACTTTCCTTTCATCAATTAGTGCGATCTTCTTTCCGGAAATTCTTCCTTTGAAAAACACATCAACTTCATTTGAAGGATTTTTGATTAAAAATGGTTGACTCACTCCTAGCATCAATTTCAAGTCTCTGTCTGTCAATTCTTGAGTTTGCCGTTTATTTTTGTTGCGAAAAATGCTCATTGTGATGTATTCCATTGTTATCATTTTGAAAGTTTCCAGAGAATAGCTGTTGGAATAGACAAATTTATCAGCTTTTGCTTCTACTTTAGGAACTTCTTCTGATTCTCCAGCTTTTGCTCTTTTATATTTATATTTGAGAAATTTTGGAAAAAATTTAAATCTTTCTTGAATGTAGTTTTTGATAGTGTAGATTTCAATTTCAGAAGAAAATTCTAATTGGGAGATTGAGTAACACATCATGATAATCATAATGTAGATCATAAGCATGATTTTACCAACGAAAGCATAGATAACAATGTATACAACCGAACTTGGAATTTGTAAAAACTGTGGTAAATTCATCTCGCTCGATTTTAAAGCCATTGTAAACATTGGTCGAAGTACTTTAAAGACTTTTTCAGTAACTTGAAAATGTGTTCCAGTTAGAAGAACAAGAGGTAGAGCAAAAGACAAAGCTACAGTAACATAAGCAACTGCAAAACTTAAAATTGGTATAACAGACATCGCAATTGTCCTTTCCATAATTCGAAAAAACAGTCCAAATCTGAGAAACTTCCAAAGTCGAATTGTTGCTGTACAAACTAACGTAGCAGCAAAAAACTGTAAAATATCTTCTAAATAAAAAAGATAGAAGTAGTTCAAAAACTCGTTGTGTTTCATCTTTTCTAATTTATCCAAATAAATTCCAATCATCTTCATTCGGAAGATAAACAATGCTGTCACAATAATACTCATCAGAATTATAAAACAATCAACCAAAAACCAAGCATCTCTATAAAAGCTACGAACTTTTCGCACAACTCCTAAAGTCTGTTTGAAGAAAAGTACTCCAACCCAGAGCATAAACAAAATAAACATAATCAGACTGATTTTTTCTAATTCGTTTTGGACGAAAAGCATCCGAACAGATGTCACCTACAAACTCGCTTTTTAAAAATCTAGCAAAATCTATTCTCACCTCGATTATTTTAAAAGTATAACTTGTGGCACTCTGCTCGAATAACAGCTTGATAGAATTGAAAACATTGTAATTGGTGTTGTAAGTCAAAAATTCGAAAAATATTCCACGAGTTCCTTCATCGATCCAAAGCTTCTTGAAATATTGACGAAAGTTTGCTTTACTGTTATATAAAGTACGGCCAAGGGTACTGACATAACCTCCACCAGTATACGATGCAAACTCACCTAGAAAAAAAGTTTTCAAAATTTTTAGAGTACTTCCTCTATTTTGAGGAGCTGGGGGTGAGGGGGCTTGGTAAGGGGGCAGTGCAAATGCTAATAAACCGTTATAATATATCTGCGGATTAAAAGATTTAGAAAAAACACTAATATAGAAGTTTTATTACAAAACATGTTCAAAAACCTTTATTTACTCAAAGTAGAGCAGATAGTAGAAAAAGAAAAAGTAGATAAACGTGTGAAAATAATAAAAATAGATGCTAATCATTTAATTAATAATTTAATCATTTCGTTTAAATTACATTAATCGAAAAGCAGTTTTTGCAACAGAAAGAGTAATTGACTAGGACACGTGGAACTACGCTTTGGGAAATAGAACAAAGGCAGAATCATAAGAAACATTAATTGATGAAGAGAAAGATTAGAAAGATCTTTATTTTACAAAGTTATCAGATGTTAACCAGGCACAACAAAAAGAAAGAACACAATTTTGTCTGGGTCTGGTTTTTCAATGCGAAGAGAAGAGTTGGAAAGTGTCAAAAATCACGAAATCAGAGGGAAGGACCTCATAAAGTAGTAAAGTGCCTGAATAGTATAATATTTGGAATAAAGAGAAAAGATAGCAACATGTAAAGGTGATTCGTGGAGACCGTTTAGCTATCTATCATAGCAGAAACCCAGAAACCCATAAATGAATTTTTAAACAAAAACAGACTAGGGAAGAAACAAAGAAAAAAGACATGTGAGTAAATAAGAAAACTAAATAGCTTCGTTAAGTACCATCAGTGCCAAAAGTTCCAGTTTCGGTAATTTTCGAATACCGCCAAATTTTTTTCAAGCGATCATAAGCCAAATATCTTGAATACGGTCCCCATTTGTATCCAAAAGCCCGATTTTCAAGCCGCCACCAACTCAATTCCGGTCGACACGTCAGATTAAAATATTCCATTATTTTAGGTGGTTTACACAAGCCTTTTTTGACTCTTTGTTGTCTCATTCGAGCAACACCAATTATTTTGTTGTTCATATCCAACATCAATCCAGGATCGGAAATTACATAATTGGCATACCATCGACCTGGTTGGATTGTTGGTATTAACGTTTCGTTGATATAATTATAAACACTGAAATTTTTAATGCATTTTTTGGATACTTTCAGGATTTTTTTTTTTACTTTTGACTGGATTTGATTGAGGAAAATGCCAAACTTCGAGTGTATTCTCCGTCCATCTCTCGTTCCAACATTTTTTTACTGCGAACAATCATATGGTCCTTATTTGACCACACCACCACATATAAAATAATCACATAAATACCAAACATTACCAAATCTTCGAGTTCGGAAATTACCCATCTGCGACGCTCAACAACCATCTTTTTTTTCTGAAAAATTTTGATAACTAGATTTTGGACAAGGTTGCATGTAGCCTCACCTCGATCTGAATTGGCTCCAATGGTTGATATAAATGACGAAAATAAGGCCGTAAAATTAAATTTCCAAATTCTCTGTGCAAAAATAATCTTTGGGCTTCAATAGAATGGCACAGATCGTGAAAACTTTTGCTGATTGTATCCACCTATAAAAAAATTGTGAAAGAGCACAAGAAGAGTTCCAAAATTACCATTTCCAGTGTCCATACAAAATTGCTAAAAAATAGAAAAACCGTTTCGTAACAAATAACCCCAGCTACAATTCCAATGATGCAAGATGTTAACCAACATAAACTCCGGTTTATTGGCATCCAAAATCCCATAAATGTTAAAAAGAAAATTGAGGCACTCATTAAAATTATCAGGATCCACCTTAAAAAAATATTTTATGTCGGTAACACTTGAAAAATTAAAATTTACCAACAACGTAGAGTTGCACGGAAAGATAACTTAGCATCGTCTCCGTATCTTGAGAATTGGAGTTTTGAAAATCTGAAATTTGGAACTAGTAGTCTAAGGGAATGAAAAAGAACCATTATGGAATTTGGTATAGATGGTCTTTCAAGCATAATTGCTCATTTACGAGCCTTGGCTTCGTCTCGGTCTTCAATCTTTGGGCTTAACACAAAGAGACTCACTTCTACTCTTAGTGATACTACTATTCCGACATTTGGGGGGACTTTGACAAGGATTTCTATACCAAATTACATTCTTAATGGTTCTAATCTTTTCTTGAAAAGTCTATTTACCGAAAAAACCAAGCAATTGTAATATGGACCATAAAACTCGGAAAAGAGCTCATAAAAGCCACAAAAATCGTATAAGAATCAAAGGTATACTGGTATTTATCCAATACATCTCTCATAAGCAGGTCTGGTACTCCATAAAACATAAAACCAAGAAGATAAGTCATAAAAATGGTAGAAAATATAACTGTCAGCTTTTTCAAATAGGCAAAATTCGTCTCACGTTGCCATACATTCCAAGTATGGTTCTTGATCCGAAATTTAACAACACATTTCTGCTTTGGTTGTTCTTCTTTCTTGGTATAAGGTATAGCAGCGTATGTTTGTCCTGTCGTAACAGAAAAACGTATTTTAGCTTTAAAGTACCACTCTTTGTTGACTTGCATATCATAAACTAGAATATGCTCACAGAACCAGTCTGGATTTGGACCGATACAGTCAAACCACAATTCGACTTTATCAATGTCACCTAAATAGTCACTCGTTGCTAATAAAAACATGTCTTGGTTATTTCTTTGTAAAAGTTTTATTTTTGGATCGGGATAATTCAAGACGTGAGCCTAGAAAAAAATGTTGAATCACTCCAAAAAAAAAATTATACAAACTTTGCTATTTTTTTTGCTTCCGATTAAGCGAATAACAACGTTAGAAGTCGTAGGTGCGTATCTACCTAATCCTGTTTTGATTGCGACTATGTAGGCAAAACGGTCTCTTCTGTCATTGTCGGCCAAATAATAAATATCGGACTGAAACGTCTTGACCTCCAACTAAACAAAGAACTGACAAGCAAAAAAGTTCAGTATATGACAATAAGCTGCCAGTAAATGGAGTAATAAGAGTTTCCCTTTTTGAGCCTCAAAATTAATAAGTAAAAGTGTTTCTGTAAGAACAGTTCGTCTTCACAAGATGCTGCAAAGTAAGTCCTTTTTGGTATAATTCCTCCTGCTGTTTTTTAAACATCTATGGCAGCTTTTTTAAAATTTTGTTTGATAATTTACAATTGCCAAAAGGTTCAAAATGTTATGGTTTGACACAATAGAAACGTAAATAAAAATGTGAACTGTTCGGGGATGAACCTATTGCTTTTGTAATTTTTGTTGTTTTAAATAAGTTATTTTTGAACTACGAGAATTTTAGTAAATGATTAGTTTTGGTTTTCCTACCCTCCTCCTAGATTTCCGCAACTACTAGATGTATAATATTTTTGTTTGGAATTCAATTCCGTCTATTTTCTGCACGTTTGAATTACGCTGATAATTCCGAGAGTCGTAAAAGTAAATATTGTGAGCTGGACCAGGGAATTAATGACAATGAGCTTATATTATTGAAAAGTCAATCGTCACAAATTTTCTTTGTGTTAAAGTACTGTAAAGTACCAAGCATCAGTTCAACACGATGGGGGTGATTTCCAATGTAATTTGGTTTTTCTCGCACCATATAATTTTAGTAATGTAATAATTTGTAATTTGATAATTAGCTAAACTGTTTGTAACCACACATTCTTCCCTATCATTTTTGTATGCCAATTTTACTTAAACTTTGTTAATTAGCTTGTTGTGTGTTTTTCCATATTTGCATAATTTTTATTACCTTTATTTTGCTTTTATTAAATTTTAAAATAATTTCAAAATCGAGTTTCAATATCTGCTCAGATTTCCAATTGTTGCTGTCCCTCAATTGCAACATCTCAAAGGGTTGTTCCTACAAAACAAATAAATTTTATCCAATGCAATGGCGAATTTTGCTCGTGTCCAAATGCAGAGTTTTAAAATTAAGAAAAAGAAATTGCTTTTCGATCTGATAAACTAAAGTAAGAACTTTTATTTTTCCATTTTCAATCTACATATCTCTGGGAGCGTGAGTTCTGGGGCACCAGACGCTAGGTCTGGAAGACCAGTAATAACAAAAAGAGGAACATAAGACTCCGTAAAAATCATCGGGAAAAAGGGGGGAAATTCTTCGTAGTCCGAGAGTTCGGAGTCAAAGTCAAAGTCAGTAGTTTCGTCACTCGCACCTATAGAAACAGGGGTACTCGTAAAATTTTCGTCTCCGAAGTCAATAATTTCGTTACTCGCAACTATAGGTGTGTATGTAGGCGAATCATCATGATAAGGATAACGTACTCTGAAATATTTTAAAAAGTTAAAAATGTTTCAAAAATTTGTAAAATAAATTACCCAGGTCCATATAAACATAAATAGCTGGCCCCTTTATGACCCGGTCTGTTAGATACATGATAAACTACATAACCACAACTACTATGTATCATTTTTAACAATCTAAAATACACTACATACAATACTTAAGCAAACCCCGTAGGGAAAGTGGGATATTCATATTGTTTATGTTGGTCGAACCAAGTCTGAACCAAAACGTTCGGTCGAAGGATGACCCTGCAGAGAGTTAGCTAAATAAGGCAATTTTTAGCAATGGAATTTTTCTGGAATGCTGTTCAATTCTAAAATTACCGATTTGAGGAAATTTGTTAATTCAGGCAACAAAAAGAATTTGTGAAAACCTAATTAAATGAAAATCGGATTACGATGGTAGTATTTTTTTTTTAATACAAGAGGGGCCCGAAGCGCGAGCCGCACACCGAGACCTACGCCCATTGTGTGCTACCTCTCGGAATAGTACTACTGCAGTAGCCCTGTGCCTCTGATGAAGCTCAGTACCTTGTCTGCAGGAGCCTTCTCGATAGCACTGGGCTTCAGATATCGAGAGCCCAAGTATAAATCTCTGATGCCTGCAAATGCAGGGCAGTAACAGAGAATATGAAGAGGAGTTTCCTCATCTTCAGCACAACCTCTGCAAATCTCGTCCTCGCTGAGTCCGATGACGTGCAGGTGTCTTTTTAGTAGGCAATGTCCTGTGTACATGCCTACCACTAACTGAAGATCTCTACGATTGAGATACATCAGGTTTTCACTGCGTGCCTTGTCCGATCCTTTAATAAAAAGCCTGGATTGCCGCATGTCATCTTGAAACTGCCATTCAGAGAGATGGCGAGATTCTATCCACTTATGAAGTGTGTCTTTCTGTCGTCTTTTGGTAACGCCAAGAGCCGGTTCTACACCGATAAAGTCCATTTGTGAACCTTCTCGAGCTAGAACGTTAGCCCTCTCGTTACCCGTAAGACCACAGACGATGGTGGTAACAATTTGACTCTACAAAATTTATTACATTTTTCTATCTTTTGACTTCAAACTGAAAAAAATGCACGAGGCAGAGAAAATTGCAGCTGGTCTTAATCTCATAGAAGAGTTGCACACCTGTTTATTAAAATATAGATTGTTCTATCAGCTCAGAGGTGATTGAGATAGACTGAATGGCACCAAGCGATAAAAATGATAACTATATGAAGAGAGTCGTTTACCGATTTCATGTGATCGCTTAGAGAAAAAATATTTAAATATTGACTTTATTTGTGTACTTTGATTGTTTTATTATGATATTTTTGGCTGTTCTGAAATGTTGCAAAAATATCAAGTTAAAGCTCCAAAATTATTATTACAGCTCTTAATAATGCAAAATTGTAAATTAGAAGGACGAAATTTTGCAGGACAAATTTTGTCATGTCAGCTAGTTGTAAATAATAGAAACTAAATCAGTTTGTATCATTTTATTAAAGTAGATCATTCATTGAATACATAATGGCTTATTGTGCAGCGGTAAGGTTTTGTGACTCTCAGCTAGAGGTGTGTATGTAGGCGAACCATCATGATAAGGGAAACGTACTCTGAAATATTTTAAAATGTTAAAAATGTTTTAGAAATTTATGAAATAAATTACCCAGGTCCGTATAAACATAAATAGCTGGCCCCTTTTCGACCCGGCTCTTTAGGTAGATTATAAGCTACATAACCACAACCAACATACTGTGTATCATTTTTAACAATCTAAAATACAAAAAAAGGTGAAAGCACAAAACATTAATACACAGTACTTGAGCAAACCCCGTAGGGAAAGTGGGATATTTATATTGTTTATGTTGGTCGAACCAAGTCTGAATCACCAATTCAAACTCTGGTGGATCATTGCCTTCTGTATAACTCCCGTAACTCAGTTCAAGATCGCCAACCGAATTGAAACGATCTAAAAATTATTGAATAAAAAAAAGTAATTTTTAAAAATTGATTATAACCGTCTGCAGGTGGCTTGTCCGGTTTGCCATCAGGGCATTTTAAATATTCAACACGTCTTTGTGCTTGTTCTGCCAATTTATCATCCCAACGCTCAAACACAAAAATTCAAAATAAAAGTGGTGAGCTTTTAAAAATAGTCCACCTGAATTTTCTCGGTCACGAGTTCGATTTAAAAAAACTGAGACAAATCGATTTTTTTAAAGTCAGTTCTAAAATTTGAATAGAAAAAAAAGTGTCGAATGATATCTGATTTACAAAAACAAAAAAAAACAGACCAACAGAAAAATGTTGAAAAAAAAATTCAAAATGCGGTAGAAGTGTATATAACCTTCTGCCCAAAGAGGTGGTGTTATAAACGTAATTTTACCATCAAAAAATGGTAATAAAAATAGACCTGTCTCGGATTTTTTTTTTATTAAAATTGTGGCCCAGAAAATGGAGACAGACTGTTTTCAAAAAAATTACTCTGTATATAAATTATTTTAGTACGTACAATCACGAATAAGTCGGTGCCTTGTGGCCATCCTTTTACTGATCCTGTCAAAATTAAAGTCCGCAATTCGTTATGTTTGTTAATAATACGTTGCTTGACTTCATCATTTATTTTTACATCTTTTTCTAAATATATTACAATTAACAAAATAATAAAAATAAACAAAACTTACCAAAAAGGCCGTAACACCAGCTTTGACAGTTAACAATTGTTAAGTAGCAAATTATCAGAAAAATCAAGACTATTTTAGCCATTTTGTTCTTTCTTCGTAGAAATTCTAAGTAATTGTGTTTCAGATTGACCATTTATATAGAAAAAAAGAACATAATTTTTTAAGGATTTGCATAAATCTAGTCATAAATTTGCAATAAACAAATAAAAACAATCCCCTATAAAATCTTGATTATATTTTTTGAAAAATAAAAATATAGGTATGTACCAATAAATATTTTTATGCGATTACGACCTGATTTGACTCTTAACATTTATTACATTTTCCTATAATTTTTACTTGAAATCAAAAAAAGGGCATAAGTCACTAGCTCGCCGCGGTCAGAGAAAATTACAGCTGGTTTTAATCCCACAGAATAATTGCATGCCTGATTATTAAAATACAGATCGTGTTCCATCAGCTTACAGGTGACTGAAATACACTAAACGGCACCACGTGGTACAAATAGATACTATCTATTTTGATTGTTTTATTATGATTCTTTTAGATGCTTTGCAATATTGTCAAAAATGTCAAGATAAAGCCCCAAAATTGTTATGACAGCTTTTGATGATGCAAAATTGTAAATTAGAATAAATTGCAGACGTCTTTATTGTATTGGCTTAAAGATATTTTAGAGAGAACTCCTCGAGTTTTTTTTTAATCACAATAATCACCTTCGAGACACGTAAAAAACTTATAGAATTAACTATAAATTATCACAAATTTACAAATTTATATCAGAAGTAATAAAAAAACAATCTTTAGAACCTAAAACGTAACATTCCTTTACTGTTTACTTCAAGTAAATATTACAAAAAACGTTTTTAAAACATAAACACAGTGTTATTCTTACACTTGTTTTACTATATTTTTAGCACAATACGGCATGATCAAAACACCCGGAATTTACTATTTAATGTTTTTCTCACTTCGGTTTCTTGAAAGCTTGGAGGAGAATAAATAGTCGTGTAAAAGAATAGTAAAATTAAGAATAAACGACTCTCTTTTAAAACAGTTGTTTGATGCGACAGTGGCGATTACATCAAGTCAGTCGGTTACATAGTGACGAAAAATTGATTCAGTTATTTTCCAGTTCTTCTACAGTTTTTCAGTTATTTTATTTATTTCAGGATTAGCATCCTGACTTAGTCCAATTAAGGCTTAAATTTTGAAACAAAATCGCATTGTCCCATATTGTTCTCATTCCAGGTACTTCACACATTTCCAGCGTTTTCAGCGATGAACATAATATGTAGATACATCTCGCATGTATTATTTCCCATTTTCTTGAAAATTACTGAAATTTGACAGAATATATTCTGTCAAGTCAGCTAGTCGTAAATGATAAAGACAAAATCATTCTGTATTGTTTTATTAAATTAGTTTTTTATCAAATGTGGCTAATTCTTATTTAGTGTTTACAAATAATTTAAAAAAAAATTGTTCTTTTTAAATTTAGAAAATCGTAAACATCTACTACGGAAATAAGGTCTTAATCGGTGCAGTAGGTAACTTCTATTTTTATAGTTTTCGCTCTAGTTATAATCTGTTTGAGGATTTGCAAATCTTATAAGATTTTTCAACGCAACGTACCAGCGAAGCTGTGAGTTAACCCATTTTGGGTTTTTTGTATTTCTTTTTTTTTCAGCCTAGAGAAATAGAGTTAAATGAACAAACTGGAACTTCAGCTCTTTCGAATAACTTATCAAGTGCCAATCATATTGAAGAAGATAAAGACTTGCCTCCGTCTTATGATAGTCTATTTCCATCAAGGTAGTATTGGTTTTTGGGATGGATGGACATTCCACTGTAAAGATTGGACAAAGTGTTGTTTCGTGGGGGGGAAAGACTATTTTATGTAGATTTTACTTGCTAAATACTAACTTAAGTCAGTATTAAAATACAAGTCTTGCCTCATACTGAATGGTTTTTATATACTCGAAAATTTTTATAACTTTATCTATTTATAATTTTTATCAAGTTGTGAAACAATAAACGATTTAATAATTATTATTGCGTTTTTCTAATCCAATTTTAACGTATAACAGGGGGTGAGATGTATTTACACTGCCGTAAGAGGTTATGCAATCAACAATTATCAAACAATTTGTCTATTAGTCGACCGACAATATTTTTATTAGGCAAAGAAAAATTTATGTTTTAATAAACTAATCTTTTCATGGCTAGCTGCAAGTTTTTATTTTAATGGACAATCTGCTATTTACTACTATAATGTTTATTTTTTTCTGAAACAAATAAACCCTATAAAGCTTATTAAAGGCTTTAAATAAATAATAAATGCTATAAAAATATTTAAATAATAAATAAATAACTCTTGTGGGTCACATAGTATCATCTGTTTATTTAAAAAAGGCGATCAATAGTGTTAGCCTGTGTTTGGTCTTAAATGGGATATTTTTTGTTAAAAAAAAGTAGAACGTAGTTCAAAGTTCAAACAACAATATTCTTGTAAGCTCTTGTTGCGTTTTTTGGACTCTCTTGTAGAACAGCATCGGGTATAGGCTTTCAACAGCAGGAAACTAGGGTTCGTAGTGCCAACAAGAGAGCTATTTGCTTCTCTTTTTCATTCCAGCCGCTCATTTTTACTGTCGGATCAAATTGTCTTCTATACATTGTATACGATGCTTGACTGTCTGATATCAGAGATTTCATTCGTTTTTCTATTTCAAATTGGTAAAAATCTTATAACGAAAGAGTGAGACATGACGCTTCAACTTGGCTAACAGACTAGAAACATATACCACAACCCAATGGTTCAGTCCTTCTAATCAAACTTTTCGCTTTACGTCCTGGAAAATACATAGCAGTTATTAACGGAAAGCCAATCCAACCTGATTTACCAAAAGTCCCATGGAAAGAATGTTATCTCCAATACAAAGCAGAACCACTCGTAGTCAAAATTTGTGGTGGTGAAAATCAACTCGTCCCCCCAGATACCAAACTCCAACTAAGTGGTCATGAATCATACGATGTAGATTTAGAAAGACGAAGTTATAAGGATTTGGATTATTTCTGGACTTGTACAGCAAAAAAAACGAGGTTCTGTAATAAAAAACCACTTTCTACAACCAGTACTTTGGAAATTCCCTCAAGCAACGTCAAGGAAGGTGACGTCATTGAAGTAGCACTACGAGGAACCACAAAAGATGATGGTAAAGGAGTATTTACCGCTTCTGCCACATACATTCAAACAATTAAAGTTGTACCAAAAGCTGTCTATGTTCAGATTGTTTGTGAAAAAAATTGTCCTCCAGTTTCTGCATATTCAAATCGCCAATACTTGACATTTCTGAGGGCGAAATGTTTAGCAAATTGTGATGTAATCAAAGACGATGATTATGAATGGACAGTTGAAGGAAAGACATCTTTTGATTACAGTAAAACTCAATTTGGGCGACATACTTCCAAATTTGTAATAAAGAAAAACACTTTTGAACCAGAAGAGTACTTAGTTACTGTTGGTCTTAAAGCTTCAAAACTACCATTTATTGCCAAAGCTCAGCTAAAATTAAATTTTGTCTTTAAATTTCCAAAAGTTCATTCTTGCAAGCTTTCTCCAGAGGAGGGCGATACTTTTTATAAGAGTTTTATGTTATTAAGTATGCGACAGGAAAGCAGAAACAGTTACTATATGGTACAACGTCTATTCTCGTGCGAAATTAACAGAGGATAAGAATTTTATAACAAGAGGATGAGATCCGGAAGTTTTTCAGAAATCTTTTAATCTACCAATTTCAGCTGAAAATGAATATTTGGTAAAAGTTAGTTACCGTGATGGACCTCCTAAAGTATTAAAGCTTGAGACTACTGTTACTTTTTTTATTTCTAAGAAAAAGTCAAAAACTGTTAAAAATCTTATTTATAAGTATTATCCAGACAAAAATAATCAATTTTAAGTGGTCTTAATTCTAAAAGTGAAGTTAACAAAGACCTCTTTTTTGAAACGATTAAGACGATGATAGATAAAATTGTTAATAGTAAATTCAGAGATAAAACTATGAAAGACTTAACTGAAAAAGTTAAACATACTGTCATTGAAGATATGTTACAAGTTTCCTTTGCTAATAGCGATGAAACACTTAAAATGGCCATGGCAATTTCGAAATTAGTTAAAGCTGATGAACCACCAAAAAGTAGTCCTCTTATGGCGAAATTTACTACTATAATTTGTAAAAAAAATGATGGAAAAACACTCAGAATTTGTTAGAGAAGGAGAATATCCAATGGATCAAACAGAAAAAACAACGAAAATGTCGAGGTATATAAAGTTTATCACAGGTTGGTACCAAAACATCTTGTATTGAGTGTATCCTGGTTTTAAACTTAGTCTAGCTAACACGATTCACGACACCATTTTTTATTTGTAGCTTTTCGCAAAAACAATTTTTCTCAATTCGGAAAGTCTTAGAACAAACATAATCACCAAAATTGCGACGAATTTTTGCAATCGGCACATTTCCGCAGTGAAGTAAGTTTTTACCAAGCACATCCTCATTGGCTATCAACTCGGGTTTCAAATATTCGCTTTCCATGCATTATTTTGGATGAGCAATACTTCAGTTTGCATTCTCTTAAAACAATGATTAACAATATTTAGATAAGTTTGTATGAATAAATTACAAACACTCCAGAAACTCCTAATTAAAAACCAAGCGTTTTGACATCTTTTTCTGACGCCAATTGATGAGTGGCAAATCTCCTTCTTCTGCTTATTTTGGATCTATCTTTAGTCCTAAAATTGGTCCATCGTTTTCTGATGTATGTGGCGAATTTCAATCAACATGAAGCCCTTTCTATTCTAGAAGTAGGCACATAATATGTATGTTTTAGTACCAACCGACAATTAACAAAAAGAGATACCCGTGTGGGTTACTGAGAAAAAAATGACAGAAATGTCAAAAACGCTAACTTGTTATTTTTTTTAATAACGCATAAAATAACGTACGTGTTTACTAGGTCAATTTTTAACCAATAGAAATCGTCTTCTATTATTTAAGATTTTTAATGTTTATGTCGAAATTCTATTAATCAACTTTTTGAAATATTTTTTTTCTGTTTCTAGTGCTATATCCAAGTGTCTAGAATCAAACACAAACCCAAAATATAACTACAGAAGCTCCAACTATGGATGAACCAATGGTTACAGAAGATTATGACAATTACGAAGATTTTTCTGATTCGTATTATCAAAATTTAGATTATGTAATTTTTATTTTTAATTTTTTTTTTTTTAAATTTTTTAGTTAAGAGAATCTACGTATAGCATTTTTAGTGCTACAACAGAATCATTAAAGCTCGTAGCTTTTACGTTAGTTGCTGGCGAAGAATATATTAAAGATAAAAGTGAATCCACTTCTACAATTGTTGCAAAAGATATTGGAAAAGAATTAGTAAAAAGTAATATCTATAAGTACGAGTAGGATAACCCTAATTCCGTCTTAAATCGTTGTAATCCTTATAACGAGTTGTTTTTCACCATCAAAAATTTTGACTACGGGTGGTTCTGCTTTGTATAGGAGAAAACATTTCTTCGATGGGACTTCTGGTAAATCAGGTTGGATTGGCTTTCCGTTAATAACTGCTATGTATTTTCTAGAACGTAAGGCAAAAGGTTTGATTAGAAGTACTGGACCATTGGGTTGTGGTATACGTTTGTCGTCTGTTAGCCAAGCTGAAACGTCATGTCTCACTCTTTCGTTACAAGATTTTTACCAATTTGAAATAGAAAAACGAATGAAATCTCTGATATCAGACAGTCAAGCATCGTATACAATGTATAGAAGACAATTTGATCTGACAGTGAAAATGAACGGCTGGAATAAAAAAGAGAAGCAAATAGCTCTCTTGTTGGCACTACGAACCCTAGTTTCCTGCTGTTAAAAGCCTATACCCGATGCTGTACTACAAGAGAGCCCAAAAAACGCAACAAGAGCTTACAAAAATATTGTTGTTCGAACTACGTTCTACTTTTTTTAACAAAAAATATCCCATTTAACAGCATACTCGAGCTAACACTACTGATCGTCTTTTTTAAATAAACAGATGATACTATGTGACCTACAAGAGTTATTTATTTATTATTTAAATATTTTTATAGCATTTATTATTTATTTAAAGCCTTTAATAAGCTTTATAGAATTTATTTGTTTCAGAAAAAAATTAAACATTATAGTAATGAATAGCAGATTAAAATCCATTAAAATAAAAACTTGCAGTTAGCAATAAAAAGATTATCTTATTAAGAAATAAATTTTTCTTTGCCTAATAAAATACTGTCAGTCGACTAATAGACAAATTGTTTGATAATTGTTGCTTGCATAACCTCTTACTGCACTGTAAATACATCTCACCCCCTGTTATACGTTAAAATTGGCTTAAAAATACGCAATAATAATTATTAATTCGTTTATTGTTTCACAACTTGATAAAAAATATAAATATATATAGTTATAAAAATTTTCGAGTATACAATATGTCTCAGTAAGTTGGAAACTTATGAGTAACTTTTTTATTTTTAATTTTACGAAATAAAAAATTTTTTTTATAAAAAGTTCTGCATGTTTCAATGCACTGAAATAATGATTGTATTTCATATTTTAAAACATGCAGAAATTTTTATAAAAAATAAGTTTTTTTTGTAAAATTAATAATAAAAAAGTTTCTCATACGGTTCCAACTTACTGAGACATACCTACTGTATAAAAACCATTCAGTATTTGGCAAGATTTGTTTTTTAATAAAAATTTATATTAATAAAAATTATGGGAAAATGTAATAAATGTTAAGAGTCAAATCAGGCCGTAATCGCATAAAAATATTTATTGATACATACCTATATTTTAATTTTTCAAAAAATATAATCAAGATTTTATAGGGGATTGTTTTTTCTTGTTTATTGCAAATTTATGACTAGATTTATGTAAATCCTTAAAAAATTATGTTCTTTTTTTCTATATAAATGGTCAATCTGGAACACAATTTCTTCGAATAAAAGAAAAAAATTGGGCAAATTAGTCTTGATTTGTCTTACAATTTGCTACTTAACAATTGTTATCTGCGGAGAAACTTGTGAAAACGTTTTAGATAACTTTTGTTTACTTTTATTTGTTTTTCTAACTGTAACATATTTAGAAAAGGGTGCAAAATTAAGTGATGAAATCAAGCAACAAATTGTTAACACACATAACGAACTGCCGTCTTTAATTGTGTCTGGATCAGTAGAAGGATGGTCACAAGGCACCGACTTATTCATGGTTGTATAGTCGGTACAAGACTCGACTCAAGCGATTTTCCAGAGATGCTTTTTTGTCATTAAGTCATAATGAAATCAAGTGGCACGTGGACTTGATACAGTTAACCAACTTTGTTTTCGATGTAACAAAGCGTAAAATAACTAATTGTTGTCCAACTGGATAACCAATGTCAACATTTTGTTACTAATTGATCACAGAAGTGCAGCTGTGTCTTTAAACAGGGTTGGCTTCAAGTTTATGCTTTAATTCACTTTTGCCGGTGACGGTGGAACGTAATTTTTGTGTTTATTTTGGTGGTGTCTACTACTTGTATGTGCATTTTATTAACATTGATAACGATAAAGAAGACATTTTTTTATTTTATTTTAGTAATTTTTTTATGTAAATATTTTTTAAGCTAACTCTGCAAAATATCTGTTATATGGCAAGAACGGTACAGTAACCCAGCAGTAATTCAAATATGATGATGAATTGGTCATCTGTATTCTCTGTTTTTTACTTATTTTTCTCTCTTTGCCTTATATATCTTGATGCTACAACACGTACGGAAAAGATTTATATATAGGGTGAATTTTTGAAAACAGTCTATTCCCATTTTCTGAGCCGCGATTTTAATTTAAAAAATACCGGGGCAGGTCGATTATTATTGCCATCATTTAGTGGTAAAATTACGTTGATAACATTATACCTTTGGGGTACAGAACAGGGTTTTACACTCCTGGAATTTAAACAGGAAAAAAGGGTTGAGTGATACCGCATTTTGAATTTTTTATTTTTCCAAATCAGGTATTATTCCACATTTTTTCTATTCACATTTTAGGGGAGGAAAAACCTACTGAAATGAGTTATGTGAAATACGTGACTGTACCATACCAAAATGTTCTTCTAGAAATTAAAATCAACCTGTCTCGGTTTTTTTTATAGAAATTGTGATTGTTTGGAAGTGAATAAGCGTGCTAGTTTTTTAATACTTTATTTTGCTAACAGTTGATGAAACTACATTCGGCGTCTTGTCGACGTCTTTCTAGACACACTACTCTTTCTCGACTTCACTTGAACTCCCTGTTCCAGGGTGGCTCTCCTCCTCTCAGGGTGGTGAGAGGAGTGGGGAGTCTCTTTAGGGTGTGGGTGGTAACGTTGGTACCAAACATCCCGGCCCCCTTGAACCGATGTGTTCAAATTAACAAAAAAGACATAATAAAAAAATGGTGAAATAAATTGAGCGGTAAAACCTAACAATACAACCAGAATAAATATATAAAATAAACAGAGTCAAGTGAGCTAAATTACACCTTTTAGTTTTTATTGCACTGACACTTGTTAAACTGTCACTGGGAGTATGCACAATTTTCGAACGGCGCGTCGCGTAAGTCCATTGGAAGTGCGGACAGTAGCGACCCTTGCTACGCCGTCATCTCCGGGGTGTAATTCCGTGACTCGACCCAACTTCCAGGTCAGTGGTGGGGAAGTCTCCTTGAGGATGACGATATCTCCCACTGCTAATGAATGGTCGCGTAATTCTAAGGCGATTTGATGGTAGATTGCCCATGATGGGTTCGAAATTTCGCGGTTTGGCTCGAACACAAGTTACGCAATTTCGTGTTATTTTTCTCGTTTGATTACGTCCGTCGATCGGCCAATATGTTTGTCGAACTGATGATAGTGTTGCCGTTGGTCCGGCATGTAATTGTTTTGTGTGGTGCATTCTGATAATTAATTCCGTAACCTGGTGTTTCGGTAGGACAATCGGGTGTTTTTGGCTGTATTCTAAATCGGCGTTTTCTAGTCTGCCCCCGACGCGTATTATTTCGTTTGAATCGAGGAAGGGATTTAACGTTTTTAGCTTGCTGGATAACTTGACGTTTTTTTTGGAGCGTAGTGCATTGAATTCGTCCGCGAATGCTAATTGTTGTATTGTTTTGACAATGATTAGTTCGGCCTTTGATATTTCTTCGGCGCTTAATATCGAGGTGTTGCGGGTTTTGGTTTTACAATTGTTGAAGAATCTGCGACAAGTAGCTATAACGCGACAAAGTTTAATGAATGAAGAAAATTTTGTCAGATACGGAACATCCGTGGATTTAATAATTGTTATAAAATTTAAGCTGGACTTTCGTTTTTCAGGTAGTTCGTTTAATGAGTTAGAATTTGGGAGTTTTGGCCATAGATCCTTGTTGTGTTTTAGCCAACCTGGACCGTGAAACCAAAGCTCATTCATAATTAGTTCGTTAGGATATGCTCCGCGGGATATTATATCTGCTGGATTGTCATTGGAACTTACATACCCCCAATTGTTGTTAGCTGTCAATCTTTGCACTTCAGCAACTCGGTTCGCTACAAATGTTTTTAATGTATTTGGTATTGACGAAAGCCACGCGAGCGTAATCGTGGAATCCGTCCAATAATATATTTCGTCGAATGTAATTGGTACGATTTTTGATAAGTTTAGTATTAATTTTGCTAATAACGTGCAAGCCATTAACTCTAATCTTGGGATAGTGTGTGACTGTAATGGAGCAACGCGCGACTTAGCGCATAATAGTCGCACATCTACATCATTGTTAAAATCTTGAATTCGCCCGTAAACACTGCAGCCATAAGCTGATTGCGAGGCGTCCGCGAAACCGTGCAATTGAATAGTCTTGTATGGAAATTTTGAAATTACTTTACGAGGTATGTTAATGTTATTGAGAGTTTGAATATTTTCTGTTATTTTACGCCAGATATTTAATAATTCTTTCGGAATGGGTTGGTCCCATCCTATTTTTAGTTTCCAAAGTTCTTGCATAATTAATTTTGCCCGTACCGTAACTGGTCCTAATAAATTTAGTGGATCATAGATTTTTGATATTTCCGAAAGTAATTTACGTTTTGTTATTGACGATTCGTTTGAAATTACAGAAAAGTTTGTTTTATAGTTTAAAACGTCGTTCCGACAATTCCAATGTAACCCTAGCGCCGTGGTGTTACCTTCTTTATCGAAGTTAATGATGTGAGAATCGTTTTGATTTTTATGCATGACCGGAAGAATTCTGTTGTCGTTGGAAGCGAATTTTCTTAGTTCGAAGCATCCTTTTGATAATAATGCTATGAGTTCGTCCCGTATAAACTCCGTTTCTTTTATTTCGTTTGCGCCCGTTATTACGTCGTCCATGTAGAAATCTCTCTTTAAAATATGGCTGGCATTAGGGTATGCACTCCCTTCGTCATCCGCTAATTGGTGAAGCGTTCGAACTGCGATGTAAGGTGAACAATTGAAACCATATGTGACTGTAGTAAGCTGATAATGTTTTAAATCGTCGCCCGGATTGTCTCGCCAGACAATTGTTTGATATTTGCGATCTTCTTCCGCAATTAATATTTGTCGAAACATTTGTTTTGCGTCTGCCGTAAAAACAAATTGATATGTACGAAATCGAATTATAATATCGAATAAATCATCTTGTAGTTTAGGTCCTGTCATGATTGTATCATTAATTGATATACCGGTTGATGACTTTAGTGAAGGATTGAAAACAACACGTAACTTTGTTGTCTCGCTTGATTCGCGAATTACGCTATGATGAGGTAAATAAATACGTTCGTTTCTACATGTGTCAATTTGTGGAACTTCTTCCGCATGTTTGAGATTAATGTACTCATGCATGAAGTTAGTATAATCACGTTTTAATTGGGTGTCCTTTTTGAATTTGCGTTCCATATTAAAAAATTGTTTGATCGCGATTTGTTTTGTTTCTCCGACGCTTTCAGCCTTTGTTATCGGATCCTTGAATGGAATTCTCGCGATGTATCTACCGTTTGAATTTCTGGAAAAGGTGTGTTTAAAGTGATTTTCGCATTTTTCGTTTTCCAGCGATTTAAATTTTGTTTTATTGTCGACAGTCGCCGTCGGTTGTTCCTCTACCTGCCAGAACCGTTCAATTTGTTTACTAAGAGCATTAAGAGATAAGTTGCAGTTCGATGAGTTTATTAGTTTATTGGGTGTTTTTCCTGTTACAATATACCCGAATTTTGTCTCTTGGTAATATACCGAAGTATTGTTTGGGTCACGAATTCGGTCGCTTTTGAGAACGTCCCAAAAGATATCAGCCCCTAATAAAAGGTGCACATTTCCAGGTTTGTAAAATTCTTTGTCGGCAAGTAAATTGTTATGAGGTGTCGTAAACAGAGATGGATCTAAGTAGACTGTCGGCAAGCAATTAGTGATGGTAGGCACGACTAAACAAGTTATTGAAAAAGAAGATTTGTCGTAAAGTGATTGAATACGTATGTTTACGATTTTCGTGCACTGACCGTTTAGACCCATTATACCGGTTAATTTCCAATTGATTGGTTTTGTGTTTAACTTCAATTGATCACATAATTCTTGCGTTATTAAGTTAGTTTGTGATCCACTATCTAAAAATCCGCGAGTTTTAAATGGAACATTGAGGTAGTCTTCAATTAGAAATTCGACAGTGGTTAGCAATACGTTTGAATTATCGTTTAAATTAGCGCTATGCATAGCATGTGAGGTGTGCGTATTTACTGAATTAGGGTTGTACTCGTCGATATGAATCAATGAATTATGTTTTTTCTTACATTTGCGACACACGCCCATTTTGCATGATTCCGCTGTGTGTTTGTTATTTTTTAGACAATTTGCACATAGTTTTAGGCGGTTAATTTCAGAAATTCGTTCCTGAACTGATAAATCTAGAAATATTGGACATTGATATAGATTGTGCTCACCTTGGCAACGTGGGCATAGATATTTACTTATTATGGTGTGATTGCAAGATGAAGATTTATTAGGCGGATTGTTGAAATTTCGAATGAATTTGGATTTGGGCTGATTCTGAGATTTATTAGTCTGCGTTTGTTCGCTAGCATTCAATGATTCCAACAAAGTTACCTTTTTTTGTAAGAATTCAATCAGGTTTTTATAGGTTGGTAACTCGCTATTTAACGTTGATTCCCATTCTTTTCTTGTTATGTAGTCGAATTTTGTGATAACTACCGGAACAATTATCGCGTCCCATTGATCGACGGGTAAGTTTAATGTACGTAATGATTCAATATTTATCGAGACATCATCGAGTAATTTGCGTGTAGATGAATGCGAATTTTTAATTAGCCCGGGTGATTTTAAAATTGTAAGAACGTGTTCTTGCACAATTAATCGTTTATTGTTGAATCTTTTTTCTAATGTGTCCCAAGCCGTTTTGTAATTGGATTTACCGTCAATTGATTTATATGCCTCATCCTTTAGGATTGACTTTAAGTAATGAAACTTTTCAACATTTGTATACAGCGGATTGTCGTGAACGAGCGATTTAAATGTGTCCGCGAAGGTATTCCAAGTTAAGTAATTTCCCGAAAATGTAGGTAATTCGAGAGTCGGTAGTTTTACATTGTTTGGACGGGTTTGCGGGGGATTTGTTTCAGTGTTTGTTTGATTTGATGTACCGGTTTGTTCGCCTTTTTCGATTAGACTAATTATGGTGGACTCTAGTGTGTAGTAATCGCTTTCAAAGGACTCGCGTTCAGTTATTCGTTCGTCTGAGTCATCAAGTATTTCAATTTCGTCCTGTACAGCGTTAAATTCTCTAAAGGCCGTTTGTAGATTTGGTAGTCGCGATTTTAATTGATTTATGTTACCGTTATTAGCGTCAAATTTTTGGTTAACATACGTTTGGATCCGCGTTACCGTTGCCTTAATCTGACCGCGTCTTGCAATTAACTTGGCAAATTCTTCTCTGTTATTCGGCATTTTGTTTTCGCGTTGGCTTGTATAAAGGCTCACTCACCTCGTTTCCTTTCTCTGTCTGTATGCCCTCGGCTGTGGTGCTGGTCGATCTCCCCGTCTGTGGTGCAGGTTGATGTCCCCGGCTGTAGTGCCACTTCCTGGAGCTGGATTATGATCGATTTGTTACGATCCGGTTGTGGTGCTGGTGGATCTCCCCGGCTTCGGTGCAGGTGGATGTCCCCGGCTGTAGTGCCACTTCCTGGAGTTTGATCGTTTTGTTACGATCCGGTTGTGGTGCTGGTGGATCTCCCCGGCTTCGGTGCAGGTGGATGTCCCCGGC
The DNA here is from genome assembly GCA_029207805.1 of Tribolium confusum. Lineage (NCBI taxonomy): Eukaryota > Metazoa > Arthropoda > Insecta > Coleoptera > Tenebrionidae > Tribolium > Tribolium confusum. The sequence goes on along the minus strand of JALGAY010000006.1, from coordinate 25,679,998 downwards.
TGTAGTGCCACTTCCTGGAGTTTGATCGTTTTGTTACGATCCGGTTGTGGTGCTGGTGGATCTCCCCGGCTTCGGTGCAGGTGGATGTCCCCGGCTGTAGTGCCACTTCCTGGAGTTTTTGTAGTATTTGTCGTCTTATTAGTTTCGGTCGCTGTGATGCGATCCGGCTCGAAGGACCATTTTTTGTTTGGAAGTGAATAAGCGTGCTAGTTTTTTAATACTTTATTTTGCTAACAGTTGATGAAACTACATTCGGCGTCTTGTCGACGTCTTTCTAGACACACTACTCTTTCTCGACTTCACTTGAACTCCCTGTTCCAGGGTGGCTCTCCTCCTCTCAGGGTGGTGAGAGGAGTGGGGAGTCTCTTTAGGGTGTGGGTGGTAACGTTGGTACCAAACAGTGATCAAGCAAATTCAATGGCCTGTTTTCGAAAAATTACCCCTTATGTTTTTTAATATTTGCTTCTAAGAGTTGAGATGATAAATTGGCAGAAGAAGCACAAAGAAGTGTTGAGTTATTATGCCAGGGTATCTTTAATAAGCCACTAGCAGATGGTTGAAATTCACTTTTAAAAATTTCGATTTTTTTTATTTAAGAATTTTTAGATTGCTTCAATTCGGTTGGTCAGATTGTGGGTATGAGAGAGTAGCAAACAACGGTTAAGACTTTGAAGAAATGATTCAGTTTTTTTGTTGTTAAAAATGAAACATAGTATGTTGGTTGTAGTTTTGCGTATTATCATGTAATTGATAAACCGGATCAAATGTGGTCCGACCATTTATGTTTATACGGAACTTTCTTCTTCAAATTCTCTCTTCAAATCGCTTATTATCAAATTGCAGTAACTGTTTTAGTTTCTCTAGAAGCTTTCAAATTACTTTTTTTAATTTTTTTAAAGAATTTCTTTGTGTTATTCTGTAATTGTTCTTTGCTTTTCTTTTTTTACTAGTCGAAAACTAGAAATTTAGTCTCTATAGCCTCTCTCTTTACGTACGCTCTTAAACCTTTCTAAAATAGAATTTATTGTCTTAAATAGATACTCTCACTTTATACAGAGTTATCAAAAGTAGTCAAATCGTGCCCTATTAAGGACAACAATTATTCTACCGATAGAACGCGTCTCTAAAAAGCCTAAACTGCACTTACACTAAAAAGATTCGTGTTATTGCCCTTTTTCTCCTCTCAATAAAATAATGATCACACAAGACTTGTAACGTTTTAAATTTATTTATAACCAAAAGGAACAAAACACGGTTTTGAATAATTTTTATTATTAAAAACGTATTTTTCTCAACGAAATCATTTAATTTTCTTAACAAACTCCATTTCAGCTTTCGCAATTTTCTCTAGGGTAATTTTCAACTCGACTTCACACTTTTTCAACGTTTTCTCGTTCTTCTTAATATTTTGGACACATTTTTCGTATTTTATACTTTCAGTTGGTTCTTCCCTTACTTCTCCTTGCTTCTCTCGAAGCATCAAATTGACAAAATTAGCAATTTTCCAGACTTTCCTTTCATCAATTAGTGCGATCTTCTTTCCGGAAATTCTTCCTTTGAAGAACACTTCAACTTCATTTGAAGGATTTTTGATCAAAAATGGTTGACTCACTCCTAACATCAATTTCAAGTCTCTATCTGTCAATTCTTGAGTTTGCTGTTTATTTTTGTTGCGAAAAATGCTCATTGTGATGTATTCCATTGTTATCATTTTGAAAGTTTCCAGAGAATAGCTGTTGGAATAGACAAATTTATCAGCTTTTGCTTCTACTTTAGGAACTTCTTCTGATTCTCCAGCTTTTGCTCTTTTATATTTATATTTGAGAAATTTTGGAAAAAATTTAAATCTTTCTTGAATGTAGTTTTTGATAGTGTAGATTTCAATTTCAGAAGAAAATTCTAATTGGGAGATTGAGTAACACATCATGATAATCATAATGTAGATCATAAGCATGACTTTACAAACGAGTGCATAGATAACAATGTATACAACCGAACTTGGAATTTGTAAAAACTGTGATAAATTCATCTCGCTCGATTTTAAAGCCATTGTAAACATTGGTCGAAGTACTTTAAAGACTTTTTCAGTAACTTGAAAATGTGTTCCAGTTAGAAGAACAAGAGGTAGAGCAAAAGACAAAGCTACAGTAACATAAGCAACTGCAAAACTTAAAATTGGTATAACAGACATCGCAATTGTCCTTTCCATAATTCGAAAAAACAGTCCAAATCTGAGAAACTTCCAAAGTCGAATTGTTGCTGTACAAACTAACGTAGCAGCAAAAAACTGTAAAATATCTTCTAAATAAAAAAGATAGAAGTAGTTCAAAAACTCGTTGTGTTTCATCTTTTCTAATTTATCCAAATAAATTCCAATCATCTTCATTCGGAAGATAAACAATGCTGTCACAATGATACTCATCAGAATTATAAAACAATCAACCAAAAACCAAGCATCTCTATAAAAGCTACGAACTTTTCGCACAACTCCTAAAGTCTGTTTGAAGAAAAGTACTCCAACCCAGAGCATAAACAAAATAAACATAATCAGACTGATTTTTTCTAATTCGTTTTGAACGAAAAGCATCCGAACAGATGTCACCTACAAACTCGCTTTTTAAAAATCTAGCAAAATCTATTTTTACCTCGATTGTTTTAAAAGTATAACTTGTGGCACTCTGCTCGAATAACAGCTTGATAGAATTGAAAACATTGTAATTGGTGTTGTAAGTCAAAAATTCGAAAAATATTCCACGAGTTCCTTCATCGATCCAAAGCTTTTTGAAATATTGACGAAAGTTTGCCTTGCTGTTATATAAAGTACGACCAAGGGAACTCACATAGCCTCCACCAGTATACGATGCAAACTCACCTAGAAAAAAAAGTTTTCAAAATTTTTAGAGTACTTCCTCTATTCTGTGGAGCTGAGGGATGGGGGGGCTTGGTAAGAGGGCAGTGTAAATGCTAATAAACCGTCATAGTATATTTACGGATTAAAAGATTTAGAAAAAACACTAATATAGAAGTTTTATTACAAGACATGTTCAAAATGTTCAAAAATCTTCATTTACTCAAAGTAGAGCAGATAGTAGAAAAAGAAAAAGTAAATAAACGTGTGAAAATAATAAAAATAGATGCGAATCATTTAATTAATAATTTAGTCATTTCGTTTAAATTGCATTAATCGAAAAGCAGTTTTTGCAACAGAAAGAGTAATTGACTAGGACACGTGGAGCTACGCTTTGGGAAATAGAACAAAGGCAGAATCATAAGAAACATTAATTGATGAAGAGAAAGATTAGAAAGATCTTTATTTTACAAAGTTATCAGATGTTAACCAGGCACAACAAAAAGAAAGAACACAATTTTGTCTGGGTCTGGTTTTTCAATGCGAAGAGAAGAGTTGGAAAGTGTCAAAAATCACGAAATCAGAGGGAAGGACCTCATAAAGTAGTAAAGTGCCTGAATAGTATAATATTTGGAATAAAGAGAAAAGATAGCAACATGTAAAGGTGATTCGTGGAGACCGTTTAGCTATCTATCATAGCAGAAACCCAGAAACCCATAAATGAATTTTTAAACAAAAACAGACTAGGGAAGAAACAAAGAAAAAAGACATGTGAGTAAATAAGAAAACTAAATAGCTTCGTTAAGTACCATCAGTGCCAAAAGTTCCAGTTTCGGTAATTTTCGAATACCGCCAAATTTTTTTCAAGCGATCATAAGCCAAATATCTTGAATACGGTCCCCATTTGTATCCAAAAGCCCGATTTTCAAGCCGCCACCAACTCAATTCCGGTCGACACGTCAGATTAAAATATTCCATTATTTTAGGTGGTTTACACAAGCCTTTTTTGACTCTTTGTTGTCTCATTCGAGCAACACCAATTATTTTGTTGTTCATATCCAACATCAATCCAGGATCGGAAATTACATAATTGGCATACCATCGACCTGGTTGGATTGTTGGTATTAACGTTTCGTTGATATAATTATAAACACTGAAATTTTTAATGCATTTTTTGGATACTTTCAGGATTTTTTTTTTACTTTTGACTGGATTTGATTGAGGAAAATGCCAAACTTCGAGTGTATTCTCCGTCCATCTCTTGTTCCAACATTTTTTTACTGCGAACAATCATATGGTCTTTATTTGACCACACCACCACATATAAAATAATCACATAAATACCAAACATTACCAAATCTTCGAGTTCAGAAATTACCCATCTGCGACGCCCAACAACCATCTTTTTTTTCTGAAAAATTTTGATAACTAGATTTTGGACAAAGTTGCATGAAGTCTCACCTCGATCTGAATTGGCTCCAATGGTTGATATAAATGGCGAAAATAAGGCCGTAAAATTAAATTTCCAAATTCTCTGTGCAAAAATAATCTTTGGGCTTCAATAGAATGGCACAGATCGTGAAAACTTTTGCCGATTGTATCCACCTGTAAAAATAGTTGTGAAAGAGCACAAAAAGAGTTCCAAAATTACCATTTCCAGTGTCCATACAAAATTGCTGAAAAACAGAAAAACCGTTTCGTAACAAATAACCCCAGCTACAATTCCAATGATGCAAGATGTTAACCAACGTAAACTCCGGTTTATTGGCATCCAAAATCCCATAAATGTTAAAAAGAAAATTGAGGCACTCATTAAAATTATCAGGATCCACCTTAAAAAAATATTTTATGTCGGTAACACTTGAAAAATTAAAATTTACCAACAACGTAGAGTTGCACGGAAAGATAACTTAGCATCGTCTCCGTATCTTGAGAATTGGAGTTTTGAAAATCTGAAATTTGGAACTAGTAGTTTAAGGGAATGAAAAAGAACCATTATGGAATTTGGTATAGATGGTCTTTCAAGCATAATTGCTCATTTACGAGCCTTGGCTTCGTCTCGGTCTTCAATCTTTGGGCTTAACACAAAGAGACTCACTTCTACTCTTAGTGATACTACTATTCCGACATTTGGGGGGACTTTGACAAGGATTTCTATACCAAATTACATTCTTAATGGTTCTAATCTTTTCTTGAAAAGTCTATTTACCGAAAAAACCAAGCAATTGTAATATGGACCATAAAACTCGGAAAAGAGCTCATAAAAGCCACAAAAATCGTATAAGAATCAAAGGTATACTGGTATTTATCCAATACATCTCTCATAAGCAGATCTGGTACTCCATAAAACATAAAACCAAGAAGATAAGTCATAAAAATGGTAGAAAAAATAACTGTCAGCTTTTTCAAATAGGCAAAATTCGTCTCACGTTGCCATACATTCCAAGTATGGTTCTTGATTCGAAATTTAACAACACATTTCTGCTTTGGTTGTTCTTCTTTCTTGGTATAAGGTATAGCAGCGTATGTTTGTCCTGTCGTAACAGAAAAACGTATTTTAGCTTTAAAGTACCACTCTTTGTTGACTTGCATATCATAAACTAGAATATGCTCACAGAACCAGTCTGGATTTGGACCGATACAGTCAAACCACAATTCGACTTTATCAATGTCACCTAAATAGTCACTCGTTGCTAATAAAAACATGTCTTGGTTATTTCTTTGTAAAAGTTTTATTTTTGGATCGGGATAATTCAAAACGTGAGCCTAGAAAAATTGTTTGAAACACTCCGAAAGAAAAAAAAAGTATACAAACTTTGCTGTTCTTTCTGCTTCCGATTAAGCGAATAACAACGTTAGAAGTCGTAGGTGCGTATCTACCTAATCCTGTTTTGATTGCGACTATGTAGGCATAACGGTCTCTTCTGTCATTGTCGGCCAAATAATAAATATCGGACTGAAACAATTTTCTAAGTAACCGAAAACCACTAATAGTGCTTTAAAATTTATGTCGTCACACTATGGCAGGTATACTCAAAATATCTAAAAAGGGCTGACTTTTAAAGCCTTTCTATAAATCAAAGAATAGCCATTGTTCAATTTATGGAGAAGAAAACCACTGTAAGGATCGATCTTGATTTATAACAATTTCCTTCGCCGGATGATTCTCATGCAAATACCAAGATTATCTGGTGGAGGGAAATCTTTTTCGTGAATTGTCTCTCCATAAATTACACGATTGATATACTTTCTAGAGATTTCATATTTAGAAAATTTCTAACTGATTGCTTTATTTTGTTTTATTGAATACACTTGCCAAAGCCAGCCTTGCTAAATTTTCACAACACCCAAGAAAATTATATATCAGGTCTTACCTTTTTATTTTTCAGTATTGGCAACATCAGGAGAAGATAAATCGCCAAAGTGGTTGCCACTGTTATAAAAACAACCAAACAAGATTGTAATTCTAATTCCAATTCAGCTTTTTCGACTTTTTGAAAATCTGATTCAAAATTTTGCAAGTAGCCAGCTAGTACAGAGAATTCTGTACATTCACAGTGAATCACAGTTGAATTTCCATTTTGTCCTGACTAATATTTAAAAATAAGACGAAAAAAAAATCGAAAATTATTGAAACACTAATACCTTACAAGCAAAAGCCCAAGAACTATTGAATTCAATCCAACGAACACAACTAGGTGCTACTATACTGATATTATACGTTAGACTACTTTTACTTAGATATGTTTTATTTGCTAGTACTCCAATATAGCACCAGACATTGTATTTAGCATCGTTGATAAATTTTACAATTGTTGTACCTCCAGGTTGTAGAGTTGTACTATGTTCAAAATGTTCATCGAGTGGAAATTCGAAGTTAGTCACGACGACCTAGTGTTATTATTAAAATACAATTTAAAAAGAATAAAGTATTACATCAATGACATCAACAATATCAAATTGAACGTTAATTATCTGTCCTACAGGTACAGCAATTCTTCTCACGTTTATAACCCGAGATAGATCTTCTCCAGTCAAGCTTTGGTATCCTCCAGGTACCACAAAAATGTCTTTTTCTTGTTTTGCTTCAAAATCTGTATCTTCTTTTACGCGAAAAAAAACTTGTGCTGGATTTTCAAATGTTTTAACATGTTCTTTACAAGTCGCATGAAACACATTAATAGATGCAAGTTCAGTATTGATTTTGATTTTCGCCTGGTTCCAGTACATGAGGTCTTTTTTCCAAGTTGCAAGCTTTAAAATTGTTATAAGAAGGATTTAATCGAACAGAACACTAGCACAGTTTATGCCCCTCATCGGTACAGCGTTATGCTTGATTTTTATGTACTTTACGTATTGTTACCAGCTACTCAAAATAACAATAAGAAAATGAAAATACGAATCAATAGCTCCAAGCGTGTGGACCGAAAACAATGAGTCATCACTTTCAATTTAATGTGGAAACGTCAAGAAACGTCCGGCACATTCTAACAAAGACATTCGTCAAGTCCGAAAGTTAGTCAGTCAGTTAGTGGGAGCCAGATAAACAAGAAAACTGAGTAATATTCTCGGAAGCGACGTGATGGAATTAATTGGTAGGTGATTGTAGTGTGAATATCCAGTCATTTATTCTTATTGTACTGGTGTACGTACATAGTGGAAATAAATTATTCGTAATTAGTCCAACTCTTTGAATCAAATAAGAGTGAGAAGAGTGAGATTTGAAGAAGTTGAATGGGAATCTGAATAATTTGTGAATCAAGGTGTGACAATAAAGAGTCATTCGGAAATAATGAAGAAACAAATGCGTTTATTGGTGGAAAAACTTGAACAGAAAGAAGAAGAGCAACGACTTAATAAAAGAGAAGATCAACGCAAAATTCTAGAAGAAATGGAAAAACGAAGACTCAAAGACATGAAAAACATAAGAATATTCTAGAAGATTTCGGACAACTAGAAGGAAAAAAAATTAAAAAAGGTTGTAAAGGGAGTAATAAAAAATTATGAAAGAAGTTGAAAGACGTCGCGTCGGTTAGAATATAAAATCAACAAAGAAAACAATGAGTTGTGTAATTTTTTTTAGTTACTTACTCATTGGAGCTGAACAACATTATGTAAAGCTCATTAAAATCAGAAGTAGACAATATTGTCAATGAACATAACTAGGTACTGATTGTCTTGGGCGACCTTCAAAAAGAAATTTTGAGTCAGCCGGTGTTTATGGCTTTAAAAAATTGTCAATTGATTTTAGTTACCAAAATTTCGTAGGGATGTTCGTCATTTTCAAAATCTAGAGACGGAATTAGCGTTACTCCACTCGTACTTATATTACTTTTTACTAATTCTTTTCCAATATCTTTTGCAACAATTGTAGAAGTGGATTCACTTCTATCTTCAATATATTCTTCGCCGGCAACTAACGTAAAAGCTACAAGCTTTAATGATTCTGTTGTAGCATTAAAAATATTATAGGTAGATTCTCTTAACTAAAAAATTTTTTTAGCAAAAAATATTTAAAAATAAAAATTACATAATCTAAATTTTGATAATACGAATCAGAAAAATCTTCGTAATTGTCATAATCTTCTGTAACCATTGGTTCATCCATAGTTGGAGCTTCTGTAGTTATATTTAGTTGTTCAGATTTCAATATACTATAATTTGGATTTGTGTTTGATTCCAGACACTTGACTATAGCACTAGAAACAAAAAAAAATATTTCAAAAAGTTGATTAATTGAATTTCGACATAAACATTAAAATATTGTAAATAATAGAAGACGATCTCTATTGGTTAAAATTTGACCTAGTAAACACGTACGTTATTAAAAAAATAACAAGTTAGCGTTTTTGACATTTCTGTCATTTTTTTTTCTCAGTAACCCACACGGGTATCTCTTTTTGTTAATTGTCGGTTGATACTAAAACATACATATTATGTGCCTACTTCTAGAATAGAAAGAGCTTCATGTTGATTAAAAATCGCCACGTATATCAGAAAACGATGGACCAATTTTAGGATTAAAGATAGATCCAAAATAAGCAGAAGAAGGAGATTCGCCACTCATCAATTGGCATCAGAAAAAGATGCCAAAACGCTCGGTTTTTAATTATGAGTTTCTGGAGTGTTTGTAATTGATTCATGCAAATTTATTTAAAAATTCTATGTTTTAATGATCTATGTTTTAAAAGAATAAAGATGCCAATTTGCTCATCCAAAATAATGAATGGACAGGGAATATTTGAAATCCGAGTTGATAGCCAATGAGGATGTGCTTGGTAAAAGTCACTTCACTGCGGAAAAGTGCCGATTGCAAAAATTCATCGCGATTTTGCTGATTATGTTTGTTCCTAGACCTTCCGATGTGAGAAAAATAGTTTTTGCGAAAAGCTGAAAATAAAAAATGGTGTCGTGAATCGTGTTAGCTAGACTAAGTTTAAAACCAGAAAAGTAAGTGATTTTTGTGTGATAAACTCAATACATGGAGATTTAAACCTTGCAAACAACGCGTCTACAAGATGTTTTGGTACCAACCTGTGATAAACTTTATATACCTCGACATTTTCGTTGTTTTTTCTGTTTGATCCATTGGATATTCCCCTTCTCTAATAAATTCCGAATGTTTTTCCATCATTTTTTTACAAATTGTAGTGGCAAATTTCGCCATAAGAGGACTACTTTCTGGTGGTTCATCAGCTTTAACTAATTTCGAAATTGTCATGGCCATTTTAAGTGTTTCATCGCTATTAGCAAAGGAAACTTGTAACATATCTTCAATGACGGTATGTTTAAGTTTTTCAGTTAAGTCTTTCATAGTTTTATCTCTGAATTTACTATTAACAACTTCATCTATCATCGTCTTAATAGTTTCAAAAGAGTGCTCTCTGTAAACTTCCTCTTTAGAATGAAGACCACTTAAAAGTGCATTTTCTTTGTCTGGATAAAACAGATCAATAAATTTTTTAATACTTTTTGATTCTTTGTTAGAAATAATAGAAGTAACAGTAGCTTCAAGTTTTAATACTTTAGGAGGCCCATTACAGTAGTTAACTTTTACCAAATATTCATTTTCAGCTGAAATTGGTAGTTTAAAAGATTTCTCAAAAACTTCCGGATCTCGTCCCCCTGTTATAAAATTTTCATCCCCGGTTGATTTCGCACGAGAATAGACGTTGTACCATATAGTAACCGTTTCTCTTTCCCTGTCGCATATTAACATAAAACTCTTATAAAAAGTATCGCCCTCCTCTGGAGAAAGCTTGCAAGAATGAACTTTTGGAAATTTAAAGACAAAATTTAATTTTAGCTGAGCCTTAGCAATGAATGGTAGTTTTGAAGCTTTAAGACCAACAGTAACTAAGTACTCTTCTGGTTCAAAAGTGTTTTTCTTTATTACAAATTTGGAAGTATGTCGCCCAAATTGAGTTTTGCTATAATCAAAAGATGTCTTTCCTTCAACTGTCCATTCATAATCATCGTCTTTGATTACATCACAATTTGCTAAACATTTCGCCCTCAGAAATGTCAAGTATTGCTGATTTGAATATGCAGAAACTGGAGGACAATTTTTTTCACAACCAATCTGAATTTGAACTGCTTCTGGTAGAACTTCAACTGTTTGAATGTATGTAGAAGAATTGGTATGTACTCCTTTACCATCATCTTTTGTTGTTCCTCGTAGTGCTACTTCAATGACGTCACCTTCCTTGACATTGCTTGAGGGAATTTCCAAAGTACTGGTTGTAGAAAGTGGTTTTTTATTACAGAACCTCGTTTTTTTTGCTGTACAAGTCCAGAAATAATCCAAATCGGTATAACTTCGTCTTTTTAAATCTACATCGTATGATTCATGACTACTTAGTTGGAGTTGGGTATCTGGGGGGACGAGTTGTTTTTCACCACCAAAAATTTTGACTACAGGTGGTTTTGCTTTGTATAGGAGAAAACATTTCTTCCATAATACCAGTTCTGGTAAATCAGGTTGGATTGGCTTTCCGTTAGGAATAATAATGTATGTTCCAGGACGCAAGCTGAATTCTTCGATTATAAATACTGAACCATTGGGATCTGGTTTTCCATACATGTCTGTTATCCTAGTTGAAACGTCATATCTGACTTTTTCGTTACCATTTATTTGATACAATTCCCACCTGTAAGTGTAATTTTTGAACTGTATTAATGGATACATTCTTTCTTCAGTAGAATTCGTCCATCGTGGTATTATTTTGCATTTAAAATCAATGCTTAATGGAAATCTCCTGAATGACCAACTGTCTTGGCTAAAATTTTTTTTTTGAAAGTTGATTTATATAACAAGATTTTTACCAATTTGAAAATTTAACTTCACCATATAATTTAACTCCAACTAACTTATTAATCAAGAAAATAATTACAAAATAAAAAGAAACGATACAATAATAACTATTCTTCATTTTGACAATTGTCAACACACAGCCAACTTTAAGGAATAGAAAAAAAAGAACAAAAGACGGTTCTAAAATTGCAAGAAATATTTTTGAAAGAAAATGAGATTTTAAAAGAGTTTGATACACAGCGTTTGACAAAAAAAAATATGAGAAGCGACGATTAGAAGAGCAAAAGAAAATTTTAGAAGTTGAAAGATGTCGGTTAGAAGATAAAGAACAATAAAAGAAAGGCCTGGAAGTGCGAGAAACAATTCTGGAAAAACAGAAGAAGACTTTGGAAGAGCTTGAAAAACGACGTTTTGTAAAAAAATACAGAAGACGACAATTAGAAGAAAAGAAAAAATCGAGAAACAACAACTAAATAGAAGAAGAGCAAAAGGCGGTTCTAAAAAAATTTGAAAAACAACGACTAAAAGAGAAAGAAAAGAAAACGCTCAAAAGAAAAATTATAAGTAGGTATTATAAAAAATTATTAAGTTATTTTCACCAAATTTTTATTTCATTTATTCAAGTTGGAGTGAAAAACAAATGCCTTTATTGTTGGAAAGTCTTAACAAAAAGAAGAAAAGCGACGACTTGGCTAAAAGAAGAACAATGAAAAATTCTAGAAGAAATGGAGATACTTTTAGAAGAAATAGATGAACAAATGAATTGTTGGTTCTAAAATTGGAAGAAATAATTCTGAAACAATGTGGGAAGATTTTAAAGGAGTTTGATACACGGCGTTTTGAAGAAAAAAAAATGAGATGCGACGATTAGAGGAGCAATAGAAAATTCTAGAAAGTGAAAGACGTAGGTTTGAAAATAAAGAACAAAAGAAAGTCCTGGACATTCAAAAATTATTTCTGAAAAAACAAAAGAAAACTTTGGAAGAGCTTGAAAAACGGCATTTGGTCGAAGAAGACGGGACACGACAATTAAAAGAAAAAGGAAAAATTTCAGAAACAGCGATTAGAATAACAACTAAAAGGTTCTATAAGAAAAAAATTTAAAAAAAAAAAAAACTTGGAAAACAACGATTGAGAAAGAAAGAAAAACGAAAGATGATGGTAGAAGAGAAAAGAAAGTATAAATAAATTAGAAAAAAAGAAAAACTACAACTCAGAATAAATGAAAAGCATAAGAAACTTCTAGACAGCTTCAGAAAACGACCACTAGAGAAATTTGATAGTTTGCAAAATGCTTTTCAGAGAGACGTACCAGAAGTGAAAAAGGAATGTGAAAAGGTTCTAGAAGTTTAAGAAAATTTTGAGAAGGAGGTCAGTAAAATAGAAATGAAAGTCAAAGAAACTCTAAAAAGAGTTAATGAATTTGAAACAAAAATGAGAATAAAAGCAGATCTTGACAAAAAGATTAATAGAAACAAAAACTAAAAAAGTAGATACAGGGTAAATTACGAGGCTTGAACTGGCATCACAACAAATGAAATCTTTGATATCAAACAGTCAAGCATCGTAGCCAATGTATAGAAGACAATTCGGAACGAATGGCAAGAAGCCAGAACGGCTGGAATAAAAAAGAGAAGCTGACATCTCTCTTGTTGGCACTATGAAGCCTAATTTCCAGCTGTTGTAGGCCTATACCAAATCCTGTCGACAAGAGAGTCCAAAAAAAAAGCAACAAGATCTTACAAGATTATTGTTGTTCGAAACTGTGTTCTACATTTTGTCACAAAAAATGTCCCATTTAATTCCAAACTCAGGCTAAAAATACTGATCGTCTTCTTTAATAAACAGATGATATTATGTGACCCACAAGAGTTATTTATTTATTATTTAAATATTTTTATAGCATTTATTATTTATTTAAAGCTTTTAATAAGCTTTATAGGATTTATTTGTTTCAGAAAAAATTAAACATTATAAAAATAAATAGCAGTTTGTCCATTAAAATAAAAACTTGCGGCTAGCCATGAAAAGATTATCTTATTAAAACATAAATTTTTCTTTGCCTAATAAAAATATTGTCGGTCGACTAATAGATAAATTGTTTGATAATTGTTGGTTGCATAACCTCTTTCGGCAGTGTAAATACATCTCGCCCCCTGTTATACGTTAAAATTGGCTTAAATATACGCAATAATAATTATTAATTCGTTTATTGATTCACAACTTGATAAAAAATATAAATATATAAAGTTATAAAAATTTTCGAGTATATACTATGTCTCAGCGCCAGTCTCAGTAAGTTGGAAACGTAAAGAAAACTTTTTTATTATCAATTTTGCGAAAAAAAATTCTTTATAAATAGTTCTGCATGTTTCAATGCACTGAAATAATGATTGTATTTCATATTTTAAAACATGCAGAAGTTTTTATAAAAAATACGTTTTTTTCGTAAAATTAATAATAAAAATGTTTCTCATACGGTTCCAACTTACTGAGACATACCTACTGTATAAAAACCATTCAGTATTTGGCAAGATTTGTATTTTAATAATAATTTATATTAATAAAAATTATGGGAAAATGTAATAAATGTTAAGAGTCAAATCAGGTCGTAATCGCATAAAAATATTTATTGATACATACTTATATTTTTATTTTTCAAAAAATATAATCAAGATTTTATAGGGGATTGTTTTTATTTGTTTATTGCAAATTTATGACTAGATTTATGCAAATCCTTAAAAAATTATGTTCTTATTTTCTATATAAATGGTCAATCTGGAACACAATTACTTAGAATTTCTACGAAGAAAGAACAAAATGGCTCAACTAGTCTTGATTTTTCTTATAATTTGCTACTTAACAATTGTTAACTGCCAAAGCTGGTGTTACGGCCTTTTTGGTAAGTTTTGTTTATTTTTATTATTTTGCTAATTGTAATATATTTAGAAAAAGATGTAAAAATAAATGATGAACTCAAGCAACGTATTATTGACAAACATAACGAATTACGCTGTTTAATTTTTACGGGATCAGTAGAAGGATGGCCACAAGGCACCGACTTATTTGCGATTGTACGTACATGAAAAAATTATATACAGGGTGATTTTTTGACAACAATCTATCCCTGTTTTCTGGGCTACGATTTTATTTAAAAAATACCGAGACAGGTCTATTTTTATTACTTTCTTTTAATGGTAAAATAACGCCTATGTTATATACGTTAACGCCTATGTTATAACGTTATATACTTCTAAAATTAAATTAGGGAAAAAGACTCGAGTAATACCTCGTTTTGAATTTTTTTTTCAACATTTTTTCTGTTGGTCTGTTTTTTTTTTGTTTTTGTAAATCAGATATCATTCGACACTTTTTTTTCTATTCAAATTTTAGAACTGACTTTAAAAAATCGATCTGTCTCAGTTTTTTTTAACCGAACTCGTGACCGAGAAAATTCAGGTGGACTATTTTTAAAAGCTCACCACTTTTATTTTGAATTTTTGTGTTTAAGCGTTGGGATGATAAATTGGCAGAACAAGCACAAAGACGTGTTGAATATTTAAAATGCCCTGATGGAAAACTGGACAAGCCACCTGCAGACGGTTATAATCAATTTTTAAAAATTACTTTTTTTTATTTAAGAATTTTTAGATCGTTTCAATTCGGTTGGCGATCTTGAACTGAGTTACGGGAGTTATACAGAAGGCAATGATCCACCAGAGTTTGAATTTGTGATTCAGACTTGGTTCGACCAACATAAACAATATAAATATCCCACTTTTCCTACGGGGTTTGCTCAAGTACTGTGTATTAATGTTTTGTGCTTTCACCTTTTTTTGTATTTTAGATTGTTAAAAATGATACACAGTATGTTGGTTGTGGTTATGTAGTTTATCATGTATCTAACAGACCGGGTCAAAAAGGGGCCAGCTATTTATGTTTATACGGACCTGGGTAATTTATTTTATAAATTTTTAAAACATTTTTATCTTTTTAAAATATTTCAGAGTACGTTTCCCTTATCATGATGGTTCGCCTACATACACACCTCTAGTTGCGAATAACGAAATTATTGACTTCGAAGACGAAAATTTTACGAGCACCCTTGTTTCTATAGGTGCGAGTGACGAAACTACTGACTTTGACTCCGAATTCTCGGACTACGAGGAATTTCCCCCCTTTCCCCCCTTTCCCCCGATGATTTTTACGGAGTCTTATGGTCCTCTTTTTGTTATTACTGGTCTTCCAGACCTAGCGTCTGGTGCCCCAGAACTTGCGCCTGGTGCCCCAGAACTTGCGCCTGGTGCCCCAGAACTTGCGCCTGGTGCCCCAGAACTCACGCTCCCAGAGATATGTAGATTGAAAATGACAAAATAAAAGTTCTTACTTACTTTAGTTTATCAGATCGAAAAGCAATTTCTTTTCCTTAATTTTAAAACTCTGCATTTGGACACGAGCAAAATTCGCCATTGCATTGGATAAAATTTATTTGTTTTGTAGGAACAACCCTTTGAGATGTTGCAATTGAGGGACAGCAATAATTAGGAATGTGAGCAGTTATTGAAACTCAATTTTGAAATTATTTTAAAATTTAATATAAGCAATATAAAAGTAATAGAAATTATGCAAATATGGAAAAATACACAATTAGCTAATTAACAAAATTTAAATAAAATTGAAATACAAAAATGATAGGGAAGAATGTGTGGTTACAAACAGTTTAGCTAATTATCAAATTACAAATTATTACATTACTAAAATTAAATGGTGCGAGAAAAACCAAATTAAATTGGAAATCACCTCCATCGTGTTGAACTGATGGTTGATACTTTACAGTACTTTAACACAAAAAAAAAATTGTGCGATTGAGTTTTCAATAATATAAGCTCATTGTCATTAATTCCTTGGTCGGGCTCACAATATTTACATTTACGACTCTCGGAATTATCAGCGTAATTCAAACCTGCAGAAAATAGACAGAATTGAATTCCAAATAAAAATATTATACATCTAGTAGTTGAGGTAATCTAGAAGGAGGGTAGGAAAACCAAAACTAGTTATTTACTGAAATTTTCATAGTTCAAAAATAACTTATTTAAAACAACCAAAATTACAAAGGCAATAGGTCCATCCCCGAACAGTTCACATTTTTATTTAACGTTTCTATTGTGTCAAACCATAACATTTTGAACCTTTTGGCAATCGTAAATTATCAAACGAAATTTTAAAAAGGCTGCCATAGACGTTTAAAAAACACCGGGAAGAATTAAAACAAAAAAGACTTATTTTGTAGCATCTTGTGGAGACGAACTGTTCTTACACAAACACTTTTACTTATTAATTTTGAGGCTCAAAAAGGGAAACTCTTATTACTCCATTCACTGGCAGCTTGTCATATACTGAACTTTTTTGCTTGAAACGTCTGAGGTTTTATACTGTCAGTTCTTTGTTTAGTTGAAGGTCATGCAGAGGTTATAAAGTATTCCACGAGAGTTTTGAGTCTCAACTCCACGAGATTTTTTTATATTATCCGCTAATAGCTTTTCATTGCTTTGTTTAAACAATTTAATAAATGAATCGCCAAATAAATTTTTTGATTTTCCATTACAATATTTTTAGAAGATCAAAGGAGCATCTGCAGCATTTACAACCAAAATTATTATTAAATTAAAAAGAAAACTATCTTAATATTACAAGGATATTAGTTGTAATTCGCATATTGAAGCAGAAGTAAATGATGCAGATAAAGTAAGAGTCAGTAAAAAAATAAGTAATAAACAGATAAAATTATTAGAGCAAGTGCTTAAAGTGGCCACTATTCATTTGCAGACACAATCGTGCGCGCTGCAACAGAATTAATTTTGAATTTATAATCATTTCAGTAGTTAATGTGGTAAAAGCTTCTTGAACGCGGGCTCTAAGTTGTTCCTTTGTGGCAATAAGGGTCCTATAAAAATATTTTTAACGAGACCCTAAAGAAAAAAATCCAGAGAATTTAAATCAGGTGACCTTCAGGCCAGCGTAGTGGACCGCCACGCTCTATCCATCCATGCTGATTTAAAATCTCACGGACCTTTTGATTAAAGTGTGGTGGGGCGCCATCGTGTTGAAACCAGTTTTTAAAAGAAACTTTTTTAATAATTATTTATTATCAAAACAAGGAAAAAGTTTTTTACTGCATGGTTTAAATGGAAATTAAAAGTGATTTTGGTTTGAAAAAAAGAAATAAATCATTTGACAAATTATTAAAGTAAACTGTCAAATAAAAAAGTCATTTGAATTATTATGAATCTTAAGTGATATAAAATGAAAAGCAATAATTGGATACATTGTAGTTAAAAATTATCGCATTTGCATTGAGTTTTGTATTCTATTTCAAGAATCGGGTAGAAAGGATCCCGGCATCGAACCCCGCAATGGGTGCCGTTGCCTGAGGTTATTTGCTTCCTCGAGCTTTCAAAGCATCATATATCGGCATGGCTAATAATTGGTCAATTTGGTTAATTTGGATTCTTTTGTTAGGGTAATTTATAGTTAAGGCCAAAATATATACTTATATATTTGTTTCACAAAAAAAGTATAAACAAGTTTTTGTACAGTGTATCCCGGAGCGTTGTGCTTGATTGGAACGTGTGGGAGAATTCGCTTTTATCAAGCGAAGTTCGGCTAGTAGTATAGAGAGACACAGTGTGCTATTAGAGTTGGCTTAGGGATACACTGTACTGATGAGGGGCAAAAACCCCGAAACCGGTATACAGTTTCTCGACGTTGTTGTTCGATTGAAACATCTTTGCGAGTTTTTGTAGGTGATTGTTTTTCTTTGAGTTTATTATAAATTTATGACTAGATTTATACAAATCCTTAAAAAATTATGTTCTTTCTTCTATATAAATGATCAATCTGGAATACAATTAGTTTGATTTTCTTCGAATAAAAGAAAAAAATTGGGTAAATTAGTGTTGATTTGTCTTAGAATTTGCTACTTAACAATTGTTATCTGCGGAGAAACTTGTGAAAACGTTTTAGATAACTTTTGTTTACTTTTATTTGTTTTTCTAATTGTAATATATTTAGAAAAGGGTGTAAAATTAAATGATGAAATCAAACAACAAATTTTTAACAAACATAACGAATTGCCGTCTTTAATTGTGTCGGAATCAGTAGAAGGATGGTCACAAGGCACCGATTTATTCATGGTTGTATAGTCGGTACAAGACTCGACTCAAGCGATTTTCCAGAGATGCTTTTTTGTCATTAAGTCATAATGAAATCAAGTGGCACGTGGACTTGATACAGTTAACCAACTTTGTTTTCGATGTAACAAAGCGTAAAATAACTAATTGTTGTCTAACTGGATAACCAATGTCAACATTTTGTTACTAATTGATCACAGAAGTGCAGCTGTGTCTTTAAACAGGGTTGGCTTCAAGTTTATGCTTTAATTCACTTTTGCCGGTGACGGTGGAACGTAATTTTTGTGTTTATTTTGGTGGTGTCTACTACTTGTATGTGCATTTTATTAACATTGATAACGATAAAGAAGACATTTTTTTATTTTATTTTAGTAATTTTTTTATGTAAATATTTTTTAAGCTAACTCTGCAAAATATCTGTTATATGGCAAGAACGGTACAGTAACCCAGCAGTAATTCAAATATGATGATGAATTGGTCATCTGTATTCTCTGTTTTTTACTTATTTTTCTCTCTTTGCCTTATATATCTTGATGCTACAACACGTACGGAAAAGATTTAGATATAGGGTGAATTTTTGAAAACAGTCTATTCCCATATTCTGAGCCGCGATTTTAATTTAAAAAATACCGGGGCAGGTCGATTATTATTGCCATCATTTAGTGGTAAAATTACGTTGATAACATTATACCTTTGGGGTACAGAACAGGGTTTTACACTCCTGGAATTTAAACAGGAAAAAAGGGTTGAATGATACCTCATTGTGAATTTTTTTTTGAACATTCGTTGTTGGTCCGCTTTTTTGTTTTTCCAAATTAGGTATTACTCTACATTTTTTCTATTCACATTTTAGGGGAGGAAAAACCTACTGAAATGAGTTACGTGATAAATGTGACTGTACCATACCAAAATGTTCTTCTTGGAATTAAAATCAACCTGTCTCAGTTTTTTTTATAGAAATTGTAATCAAGCAAATTCAAGTGGCCTGTTTTCGAAAGATTATCCCTTATGTTTTTTAATATTTGCTTTTAAGAATTGAGATGATAAATTGGCAGAAGAAGCACAAAGAAGTGTTGAGTTATTACGCTAGCTCGTCTTTAATAAGCCACTAGCAGATGGTTGAAATCCACTTTTAAAAATTTCGATTTTTTTTATTTAAGAATTTTTAGATTGCTTCAATTCGGTTGGTCAGATTGTGGGTATGAAAGGGTAGCAAACAACGGTTAAGACTTTGAAGAAATGATTCAGTTTTTTTCTTGTTAAAAATGAAACTACAGTATGTAGGTTGTGGTATTATCATGTAATTGATAAACCGGATCAAATGTGGCCCGACCATTTATGTTTATACGGAAATTTCTTCTTCAAATTCTCTCTTCAAATCCCTTTTTATGAAATTGCAGTAACTGTTTTAGTTTCTCTAGATGCTTTCAAATTACTTTTTTCAATTTTTTTAAAGAATTTCTTTTTGTTCTTTTATAATTTTTCTTTGCTTTTCTTTTTTTACTAGTCAAAAACTAGAAATTTAGTCTCTATAGGCTCCCTCTTTAGGTACGCTCTTAAACCTTTCTAAAATAGAATTTATTGTCTTAAAGGGATTCTTTCACTTTATACATAGTTATCAAAAGTAGTCAACACGTGCCCTATTGAGGGCAACGACTATTACACCGATAGAACTTGTCTCTAAAGCCTCAACTGCACTAACACTAACAAAATTCGTGTTATTGCTTTTTACTCTTCCCAATAAAATAATGATTACACAAGACTTGTAACGTTTTAAATTTATTTATAACCAAAAGAAACAAAATACGGTTTTGAATCATTTTTATTATTAAAAACGTATTTTTCTCAACGAAATCATTTAATTTTCTTAACAAACTCCATTTCAGCTTTCGCAATTTTCTCTAGGGTAATTTTCAACTCGACTTCACACTTTTTCAACGTTTTCTCGTTCTTCTTAATATTTTGGACACATTTTTCGTATTTTATACTTTCAGTTGGTTCTTCCCTTACTTCTCCTTGCTTCTCTCGAAGCATCAAATTGACAAAATTAGCAATTTTCCAGACTTTCCTTTCATCAATTAGTGCGATCTTCTTTCCGGAAATTCTTCCTTTGAAGAACACTTCAACTTCATTTGAAGGATTTTTGATCAAAAATGGTTGACTCACTCCTAACATCAATTTCAAGTCTCTATCTGTCAATTCTTGAGTTTGCTGTTTATTTTTGTTGCGAAAAATGCTCATTGTGATGTATTCCATTGTTATCATTTTGAAAGTTTCCAGAGAATAGCTGTTGGAATAGACAAATTTATCAGCTTTTGCTTCTACTTTAGGAACTTCTTCTGATTCTCCAGCTTTTGCTCTTTTATATTTATATTTGAGAAATTTTGGAAAAAATTTAAATCTTTCTTGAATGTAGTTTTTGATAGTGTAGATTTCAATTTCAGAAGAAAATTCTAATTGGGAGATTGAGTAACACATCATGATAATCATAATGTAGATCATAAGCATGACTTTACAAACGAGTGCATAGATAACAATGTATACAACCGAACTTGGAATTTGTAAAAACTGTGATAAATTCATCTCGCTCGATTTTAAAGCCATTGTAAACATTGGTCGAAGTACTTTAAAGACTTTTTCAGTAACTTGAAAATGTGTTCCAGTTAGAAGAACAAGAGGTAGAGCAAAAGACAAAGCTACAGTAACATAAGCAACTGCAAAACTTAAAATTGGTATAACAGACATCGCAATTGTCCTTTCCATAATTCGAAAAAACAGTCCAAATCTGAGAAACTTCCAAAGTCGAATTGTTGCTGTACAAACTAACGTAGCAGCAAAAAACTGTAAAATATCTTCTAAATAAAAAAGATAGAAGTAGTTCAAAAACTCGTTGTGTTTCATCTTTTCTAATTTATCCAAATAAATTCCAATCATCTTCATTCGGAAGATAAACAATGCTGTCACAATGATACTCATCAGAATTATAAAACAATCAACCAAAAACCAAGCATCTCTATAAAAGCTACGAACTTTTCGCACAACTCCTAAAGTCTGTTTGAAGAAAAGTACTCCAACCCAGAGCATAAACAAAATAAACATAATCAGACTGATTTTTTCTAATTCGTTTTGAACGAAAAGCATCCGAACAGATGTCACCTACAAACTCGCTTTTTAAAAATATAGCAAAATCTATTTTTACCTCGATTGTTTTAAAAGTATAACTTGTGGCACTCTGCTCGAATAACAGCTTGATAGAATTGAAAACATTGTAATTGGTGTTGTAAGTCAAAAATTCGAAAAATATTCCACGAGTTCCTTCATCGATCCAAAGCTTCTTGAAATATTGACGAAAGTTTGCTTTACTGTTATATAAAGTACGGCCAAGGGTACTGACATAACCTCCACCAGTATACGATGCAAACTCACCTAGAAAAAAAGTTTTCAAAATTTTTAGAGTACTTCCTCTATTTTGAGGAGCTGGGGGTGAGGGGGCTTGGTAAGGGGGCAGTGCAAATGCTAATAAACCGTTATAGTATATCTGCGGATTAAAAGATTTAGAAAAAACACTAATATAGAAGTTTTATTACAAAACATGTTCAAAAACCTTTATTTACTCAAAGTAGAGCAGATAGTAGAAAAAGAAAAAGTAAATAAACGTGTGAAAATAATAAAAATAGATGCTAATCATTTAATTAATAATTTAATCATTTCGTTTAAATTACATTAATCGAAAAGCAGTTTTTGCAACAGAAAGAGCAATTGACCAGGACACGTAAAGCTAGGCTTTGGGAAATAGAACAAAGGCAGAATCATAAGAAACATTAATTGATGAAGAGAAAGATTAGAAAGATATTCATTTTGCCAAGTTATCAGATGTTAACCAGGCGGAGACCCTTTAGCTATCTATCATAGCAGAAACCCATTCAGTAGTGTGACGAATTAAGATTTAGCAGTTTAGTTAGTAGTATCTAAATTTGCAAATCGGCATAAATTAATTTTTAAGAGGTTTTCAAAGACTACAAAAACAGACTAGAGAAGAAACAAAGAAAAAAGACATGTGAGTAAATAAGAAAACTAAATAGCTTCGTTAAGTACCATCAGTGCCAAAAGTTCCAGTTTCGGTAATTTTCGAATACCGCCAAATTTTTTTCAAGCGATCAAAAGCCAAATATCTTGAATACGGTCCCCATTTGTATCCAAAAGCCCGATTTTCAAGCCGCCACCAACTCAATTCCGGTCGACACGTCAGATTAAAATATTCCATTATTTTAGGTGGTTTACACAAGCCTTTTTTGACTCTTTGTTGTCTCATTCGAGCAACACCAATTATTTTGTTGTTCATATCCAACATCAATCCAGGATCGGAAATTACATAATTGGCATACCATCGACCTGGTTGGATTGTTGGTATTAACGTTTCGTTGATATAATTATAAACACTGAAATTTTTAATGCATTTTTTGGATACTTTCAGGATTTTTTTTTTTTACTTTTGACTGGATTCGATTGAGGAAAATGCCAAACTTCGAGTGTATTCTCCGTCCATCTCTTGTTCCAACATTTTTTTACTGCGAACAATCATATGGTCTTTATTTGACCACACCACCACATATAAAATAATCACATAAATACCAAACATTACCAAATCTTCGAGTTCGGAAATTACCCATCTGCGACGCTCAACAACCATCTTTTTTTTCTGAAAAATTTTGATAACTAGATTTTGGACAAGGTTGCATGTAGCCTCACCTCGATCTGAATTGGCTCCAATGGTTGATATAAATGACGAAAATAAGGCCGTAAAATTAAATTTCCAAATTCTCTGTGCAAAAATAATCTTTGGGCTTCAATAGAATGGCAAAGATCGTGAAAATTTTTGCCGATTGTATCCACCTGTAAATAAAATTGTGAAAGGGCACAAGAAGAGTTCCAAAATTACCATTTCCAGTGTCCATACAAAATTGCTAAAAAATAGAAAAACCGTTTCGTAACAAATAACCCCAGCTACAATTCCAATGATGCAAGATGTTAACCAACATAAACTCCGGTTTATTGGCATCCAAAATCCCATAAATGTTAAAAAGAAAATTGAGGCACTCATTAAAATTATCAGGATCCACCTTCAAAAAAATATTTTATGTCGGTAATACTTGAAAAATTAAAATTTACCAACAACGTAGAGTTGCACGGAAAGATAACTTAGCATCGTCTCCGTATCTTGAGAATTGGAGTTTTGAAAATCTGAAATTTGGAACTAGTAGTTTAAGGGAATGAAAAAGAACCATTATGGAATTTGGTATAGATGGTCTTTCAAGCATAATTGCTCATTTACGAGTCTTGGCTTCGTCTCGGTCTTCAATCTTTGGGCTTAACACAAAGAGACTCACTTCTACTCTTAGTGATACTACTATTCCGACATTTGGGGGGACTTTGACAAGGATTTCTATACCAAATTACATTCTTAATGGTTCTAATCTTTTCTTGAAAAGTCTATTTACCGAAAAAACCAAGCAATTGTAATATGGACCATAAAACTCGGAAAAGAGCTCATAAAAGCCACAAAAATCGTATAAGAATCAAAGGTATACTGGTATTTATCCAATACATCTCTCATAAGCAGGTCTGGTACTCCATAAAACATAAAACCAAGAAGATAAGTCATAAAAATGGTAGAAAATATAACTGTCAGCTTTTTCAAATAGGCAAAATTCGTCTCACGTTGCCATACATTCCAAGTATGGTTCTTGATCCGAAATTTAACAACACATTTCTGCTTTGGTTGTTCTTCTTTCTTGGTATAAGGTATAGCAGCGTATGTTTGTCCTGTCGTAACAGAAAAACGTATTTTAGCTTTAAAGTACCACTCTTTGTTGACTTGCATATCATAAACTAGAATATGCTCACAGAACCAGTCTGGATTTGGACCGATACAGTCAAACCACAATTCGACTTTATCAATGTCACCTAAATAGTCACTCGTTGCTAATAAAAACATGTCTTGGTTATTTCTTTGTAAAAGTTTTATTTTTGGATCGGGATAATTCAAGACGTGAGCCTAGAAAAAAATGTTGAATCACTCCAAAAAAAAAATTATACAAACTTTGCTATTTTTTTTGCTTCCGATTAAGCGAATAACAACGTTAGAAGTCGTAGGTGCGTATCTACCTAATCCTGTTTTGATTGCGACTATGTAGGCAAAACGGTCTCTTCTGTCATTGTCGGCCAAATAATAAATATCGGACTGAAACAATTTTCTAAGTAACCGAAAACCACTAACAATGCTTTAAAATTTATGTCGTCATACTATGGCAAGTATACTCAAAATATCTAAAAGTGGCCTGACTTTTTAAGGCCTTTCTGTAAACCAAAGAATAGCCAATTTATGGAAAAGAAAACTACCGTAAGGATCGATTTTGATTTATGACAGTTTCCTTCGCTAGATGTTTCTCACGCAAATACCGATACTATTTGGTGGAGGGAAATCTTTTTCGTGAATTGTCTCTCCATAAATTATAAAATTGATATACTTTCTAGAGATTTCATATTTAGAAAATTTCTAACTGATTGCTTTATTTTGTTTTATTGAATACACTTGCCAAAGCCAGCCTTGCTAAATTTTCACAACACCCAAGAAAATTATATATCAGGTCTTAC
Organism: Tribolium confusum; assembly: GCA_029207805.1. Classification (NCBI taxonomy): domain Eukaryota; kingdom Metazoa; phylum Arthropoda; class Insecta; order Coleoptera; family Tenebrionidae; genus Tribolium; species Tribolium confusum. The sequence goes on along the minus strand of JALGAY010000006.1, from coordinate 25,654,989 downwards.
CTTTTTATTTTTCAGTATTGGCAACATCAGGAGAAGATAAATCGCCAAAGTGGTTGCCACTGTTATAAAAACAACCAAACAAGATTGTAATTCTAATTCCAATTCAGCTTTTTCGACTTTTTGAAAATCTGATTCAAAATTTTGCAAGTAGCCAGCTAGTACAGAGAATTCTGTACATTCACAGTGAATCACAGTTGAATTTCCATTTTGTCCTGACTAATATTTAAAAATAAGAAGAAAAAAAAATCGAAAATTATTGAAACACTAATACCTTACAAGCAAAAACCCAAGAACTATTGAATTCAATCCAACGAACACAACTAGGTGCTACTATACTGATATTATACGTTAGACTACTTTTACTTAGATATGTTTTATTTGCTAGTACTCCAATATAGCACCAGACATTGTATTTAGCATCGTTGATAAATTTTACAATTGTTGTACCTCCAGGTTGTAGAGTTGTACTATGTTCAAAATGTTCATCGAGTGGAAATTCGAAGTTAGTCACGACGACCTAGTGTTATTATTAAAATACAATTTAAAAAGAATAAAGTATTACATCAATGACATCAACAATATCAAATTGAACGTTAATTATCTGTCCTACAGGTACAGCAATTCTTCTCACGTTTATAACCCGAGATAGATCTTCTCCAGTCAAGCTTTGGTATCCTCCAGGTACCACAAAAATGTCTTTTTCTTGTTTTGCTTCAAAATCTGTATCTTCTTTTACGCGAAAAAAAACTTGTGCTGGATTTTCAAATGTTTTAACATGTTCTTTACAAGTCGCATGAAACACATTAATAGATGCAAGTTCAGTATTGATTTTGATTTTCGCCTGGTTCCAGTACATGAGGTCTTTTTTCCAAGTTGCAAGCTTTAAAATTGTTATAAGAAGGTTATAATCGAACAGAACACTAGCACAGTTTATGCTCCTCATCGGTACAGCGTTATGCTTGATTTTAATGAACTTTACGTATTGTTACGAGCAATTCAAAATAACAATAAGAAAATGAAAATACGAATCAATAGCTCCAAGCGTGTAATCGGTGGACCGAAAACAATGAGTCATCACTTTCAATTTAATCTGGAAACGTCACGAAACGTCCGGCACATTCTAACAAGGATATTCGTCAAAACCGATAGTCAGTCAGTCAGTTAGTGGGAGCCAGATAAATAAGATAATTGAGCAATACTCTCGGAAGCGACGTGATGGAATTAATTGGTAGGTGATTGTAGTGTGAATATCGAGTCATTTCTTCTTATTGTACTGGTGTACATACACAGTGGAAATAAATTATTCGTAATTCCAACTCTTTGAATCAAATAAGAGTGAGAACAGTGAGATTTGAAGAAGTTGAAAGGGAATCTGAATAATTTGTGAACCAAGGTGTGACAATAAAGAGTCATTCAGAAATAATGAAGAAACAAATGAGTTTATTGGTGGAAAACCTTGAACAGAAAGAAGAAAAACAACGACTCAATAAAAGAGACGAACAACGCAAAATTTTAGAAGAAATGGAAAAACGAAGACTCAAAGACATGAAAAACATAAGAATATTCTAGAAGATTTCGGAAAACTAGTTTTAGAAGGAAAAGAAAAACAAAAGAAGTTTCTAAAAGAAATAAAAGAAAATTATGAATGAAGTTGAAAGACGTCGGTTAGAATATAAAGAACAACAAAAAAAGCAAGAAGCGTTGTTTAGTTTTTTTTAGTTACTTACTCATTGGAGCTGAACAACATTATGTAAAGCTCATTAAAATCAGAACTATATGTACTCAATGAACATAACTACTGATTGTCTTGGGCGACCTTCAAAAAGAAATTTTGAGTCAGCCGGTGTTTATGGCTTTAAAAAATTGTTAATTGATTTTAGTTACCAAAATTTCGTAGGGATGTTCGTCATTTTCAAAATCTAGAGACGGAATTAGCGTTACTCCACTCGTACTTATATTACTTTTTACTAATTCTTTTCCAATATCTTTTGCAACAATTGTAGAAGTGGATTCACTTTTATCTTCAATATATTCTTCGCCAGCAACTAACGTAAAAGCTACAAGCTTTAATGATTCTGTTGTGGCACTAAAAATGTTATACGTAGATTCTTTTAACTAAAAAAATTTTTTAGAAAAAAATATTTACAAATTAAAATTACATAATCTAAATTTTGATAATACGAATCAGAAAAATCTTCGTAATTGTCATAATCTTCTGTAACCATTGGTTCATCCATAGTTGGAGCTTCTGTAGTTATATTTAGTTGTTCAGATTTCAATATACTATAATTTGGGTTTGCATTTGATTCTAGACACTTGACTATAGCACTAGAAACAGAAAAAAATATTTCAAAAAGTTGATTATTAGATCTTCGATATAAACATTAAAAAATTGTAAATAATAGAAGAAGTTTTCTATTGGTAAAAATTTGTCCTAGTAAACACGTGCGTTATGAAGGAAGAAACAATAAAAAGTTAACGTAATTTTCTGTCAACAAATTCATTTGTTTTCTCTCAGTAACCCACACTTGTATCTCTATTTGTTAATCGTCATTGGTACTAAAACATACATATTATGTGCTTACTTCTAGAATAGAAAAGGCTTTATGTTGATTAAAACTCGCCATATATATCAGAAAACGCCGGACGAATTTTAGGATTAAAGATAGATCCGGAACAAGCAGAAGATGGAAATTCGCCACTCATCAATTAGCATCAAAAAATATGCCAAAACGCTCGGTTTTTAATTGAGTTTCTGGAGTGTTTTAAAACTTATTTAAATATTGTTGATCTATGTTTTAAGAGAATAAGATGCAAATTGAAGCATTGCTTATCCAAAATAATGCATGGACAGCGAATATTTGAAACCCGAGTTGATAGCCAATGAAGATGTGCTTGGTAAAAACTCACTTCACTGCGGAAAAGTGCCGATTGCAAGAATTCGTCGCGATTTTGCTGATTATGTTTGTTCCTAGACCTTCCGATGTGAGAAAAATAGTTTTTGCGAAAAGCTGAAAATAAAAAATGGTGTCGTGAATCGTGTTAGCTAGACTAAGTTTTACTTTTAAAATCAGGAAAGTAAGTGATTTTTGTGTGATAAACTCAATACATGGAGATTTAAACCTTGCAAACAACGCGTCTACAAGATGTTTTGGTACCAACCTGTGATAAACTTTATATACCTCGACATTTTCGTTGTTTTTTCTGTTTGATCCATTGGATATTCTCCTTCTCTAACAAATTCTGAGTGTTTTTCCATCATTTTTTTACAAATTATAGTAGTAAATTTCGCCATAAGAGGACTACTTTCTGGTGGTTCATCAGCTTTAACTAATTTCGAAATTGCCATGGCCATTTTAAGTGTTTCATCGCTATTAGCAAAGGAAACTTGTAACATATCTTCAATGACAGTATGTTTAAGTTTTTCAGTTAAGTCATTCATAGTTTTATCTCTGAATTTACTATTAACAACTTCATCTATCAACGTCTTAATCGTTTCAAAAGAGTGCTCTCTGTAAACTTCCTCTTTAGAATGAACACCACTTAAAAGTGCATTTTTTTTGTCTGGATAAATCAGATCAATAAATTTTTTAATACTTTTTGATTCTTTGTTAGAAATAGGAGAAGTAACAGTAGCTTCAAGCTTTAATACTTTAGGAGGCCCATTACGGAAATTAACTTTTACCAAATAGTCATTTTCAGCTGAAATTGGTAATTTAAAAGATTTATGATAAATTTCCGGTTCTTTTGTTCCTGTTATCAAATTTTCATCCCCAGTTGATTTCGAACGAGAATAGACGTTGTACCATCTAGCAACCAAATCTGCTTTCCTCAAGCATGATAATTTAAAAGACGTACTAAAAGTATCGCCCTTCTTTGGAGAAAGCTTACAAGAAATAATTTTTGGAAATTTAAAGACAAAATTTAATTTTAGCTGAGCCTTAGCAATGAATGGTAGTTTTGAAGCTTTAAGGCCAACAGTAACTAAGTACTCTTCTTGTTCAAACGTGTTTTTCTTTATTACAAATTTGGAAGTATGTCGCCCAAATTGAGTTTTGCTGTAATCAAAAGATGTCTTTCCTTCAACTGTCCATTCATAATCATCGTCTTTGATTACATCACAATTTGCTAAACATTTTGCCCTCAGAAATGTCAAGTATTGCTGATTTGAAAATGCAGAAACTGGAGGACAATTTTTTTCACAGCCAATCTGAACATGGACTGCTTTTGGTACAACTTTAATTGTTTGAATGAATGTAGAAGAAGCGGTGACTACTCCTTTACCATCATCTTTTGTGGTTCCTCGTAGTGCTACTTCAATGACATCACCTTCCTTGACGTTGCTTGAATGAATTTCCAAAGTACTGGTTGTAGAAAGTGGTTTTTTATTACAGAACCTCGTTTTTTTTGCTGTACAAGTCCAGAAGTAATCCAAATCCTTAAAACTCCGTTTTTCTAAATCTACATCGTATGATTCATGACCACTTAGTTGGAGTTTGGTATCTGGGGGAACGAGTTGTTTTTCACCACCAAAAATTTTGACTACGGGTGGTTCTGCTGCATATAGGATATAACATTCCTTCCATGGGACTTCTGGTACACCTGGTTGGATTGGCTTTCCGTTAATAACTGCTATGTATTTTCCAGGACGTAAGGCAAAAGGTTTGATTATAAGTACTGGACCATTCGGTTGTGGCATATATCTTCTGTCTGTTAGCCAAGTTGAAACGTCATATCTAACTCTTTCGTTACCATTTACTTGATACAATTCCCACCTGTAAGTGTAATGTGTGTACGGTATTGATGGATACAATTTTGCTTCAGTGTTATTCGACCAATATGGCTGTAATGTGCACTGAAAATCAACGCCAAATGGATAGGCATGCCCTACTGACTTATTGAATTGGCTAAAAAACAATTTTGAAAATTTTATTTTATAATTTATATAACAAGATTTTTACCAATTATGGACATTGATTTCACCTTTTAATTTAACTCCAACTAACTTATTAATCAAGAAAATAATTACAAAATAAAAAGAAAAGATACAATAATGACTTTTCTTCATTTTGACAATTGTCAACATACAGCCAACTTTAATAAATAGAAAAACAAAGACTCGAAAACGATGAAAAACAAAATTCGGGAAGATTTCAAAAAACTACTTTTAGAAGAAAAAGAAAAATAAAAGAAGGTTCTAAAATTGCAAGAAACAATTTTGAAAGAAAATAAGATTTTAAAAGAAGCTTGATATACGGCGTTTGGCAGGAAAAAAATATGAGAAGCGACGATTAGAGGAGCAAAAGTGAATTGAGACGTAAGTTAGAAGATAGAGAACAACAAAAGCAAGTCCTAGACATGCAAGAAACATGGAAAACAGGAAAAGGATTTGGAAGAGGTTGAAAAACGACATTTGGTAAAAAAATACAGAAGACGACAATTAGAAAAAAAGAAGAAATCGAGAAACAACGACTAGATAGAAGAAGAGCAAAAAGCGGTTCTAAAAAAGCTTGAAAAACAACGATTAGAAAAGAAACAGAAAAAAATGCTGAAAAAGAAGAGATAAATTATAAGTAGGTATTATAAAAAATTGTTAAATTATTTTCACCAAATTTTTATTTCACTTGTTGAAGTTGGACTTTATTGTTGGAAAATTCCAACAAAAAAAAGAGAAGCGACGACTGGACGAAAAAAAAACAATGAAAAATTCTAGAAGAAATGGAGATACCTTTAGAAGAAATAGAAGAACAAAAGAATTGTTGGTTCTAAAATTGAAACAAATAATTCCGAAACAATGTAGGAAGATTTTAAAAGAGCTTGATACACGGGGTTTGGCGGGAAAAAAAATATGGGAAGTGATAATTAGAGGAGCAATAGAAAATTCTAGAAATTGAAAGACCTAGGTTAGAAAATAAAGAACAAAAAAAAAGTTGGTTCTGGACATACAAAAATTATTTCTGAAAAAACAAAAGAAAAGCATGAAAAACGGCGTGTGGTCGAAGAATACGGGACACGACAATTAAAAGAAAAAGGAAAAATTTCAGAAACAACGATTAGAATAAGAACAAAACGGTTCTATTAGAAAAGATTTTTTTAAAAAAAAAAAGCTTGAAAAACAACGATTGAGAAAGAAAGAAAAACGAAAGAAGATGGTAGAAGAGAGAAGAAAGTATAAGAAATAAGAATTATAAATAAATTAGAAAAAAAAAGAAAAACTACAACTCAGAATAAATGAAAAGCATAAGAAACTTCTAGACAGCTTCAGAAAACGATCACTAGAAAACAGAAGAATATCTTCGAGAAATTTGACATTTTGCAAGATGCTTTTCAAAGAGACGTACCAGAGGTAAAAAAAGAATTCGAGAAAATTCTAGAAGTTCAAGAAAATTTTGAGAAAATGATCAGTAAAATACAAATAAAAGTCAAAGAAACTCTAAGAAGAGTTAATGAATTTGAAACAAAAATGAGAATAAAAGCAGATCTTGACAAAAAGATTAATAGAAACAAAAACTAAAAAAGTAGAAATAGTGTAAATTACGAGGCTTGAACCAGCATCACAACGAATGAAATCTCTGATATCTGACAGTCACGCATCGTAGCCAATGTATAGAAGACAATTTGAAGTGACAGTGAAAATGAACGGCTGGAATGAAAAAAAGAAGCTAACAGCTCTCTTGTTGGCACTACAAAGTCCAGTTTCCAGCTATTGTAGGCCTATAGCCGGTGCTGTTCGACAAGAGAGTCCAAAAAACGCAACAAGAGCTTACAAGAATATTGTTGTTCGAACTACGTTCCACTTCTTCTAACCAAAAATATTCTATTTAAGAACAAACTCGGGCTAATACTACTGAACGTCTTTTTTAATTAAACAGGTGATATTATGTGACCCACAAGAGTTATTTATTTATTATTTAAATATTTTTATAGCATTTATTATTTATTTAAAGCCTTTAATAAGCTTTATAGGGTTTATTTGTTTCAGAAATAAATTAAACATTATAGTAATGAATAGCAGATTAAAATCTATTAAAATAAAAACTTGCAGCTAGCCATGAAAAGATTATTTTATTAAAACATAAATTCTTCTTTGCCTCATAAAAATATTGTCGGTCGACTAATAGACAAATTTTTTGATAATTGTTGGTTGCATAAGCTCTTACGGCACTGTAAATACATCTCGTACCCTGTTATACGTTAAAATTGGGTTAGAAAAACGCAATAATCGTTATTATTTCGTTTATTGTTTCACAACTTGATAAAAAATATAAATATATAAAGTTATAAAAATTTTCGAGTATATAAAAACCATGCAGTATTTGGCAAGACTTGTATTTTAATACTGACTTAAGTTAGTATTTAGCAAGTAAAATCTACATAAAATAGTCTTTCCCCCCACGAAACAACACTTTGGCCAATCTTTCCATTGGAATGTACATTCTTCCCAAAAACCAATACTACCTTGATGGAAATAGACTATCATAAGACGGAGGCAAGTCTTTATCTTCTTCAATATGATTGGCACTTGATGAGTTATCCGAAGGAGCTGAAGGACCAGTTTGTTCATTTAACTCTATTACTCTAGGCTGAAAAAAAAAAGTAAGCACAAAAACCCAAAATGAGTTAACTCACAGCTTCGCTGGTACTTTGCGTTGGCTGGCTCGGATTCGCAAAACTTTGCGACCAGCAAAAAATCTTATAAGATTTGCAAATCCACAAACAAATTATAAATAAAGCAAAAACTATAAAAACGGAAGATACTGCACCGATTAAGACCTTATTTCCGTAGTAGACGTTTACGATTTCCTGAATTAAAAAATCATTAGAATTTTTTTAATTTATATACATTCAAAAAAAAAATCCTAATACGCTCATAGGGCAAGTGGCTATTTTTTTTTGTGATTAATAAACTTATTTTCAAAAAATATGCAACATCTTAAAAATCTTAGTGTTAAAACTGAAACTTCGTGAGAATTATGAGTAGGTCAAAGAAAAGAAATGGTGAAAGTTTCGGTTAAATAACACAAGGAATAACCATTTAAATTTAATAAAAAGCGGCATCACCACGGTTGTTAATACAGTCTCCTACTCGACGAGGCATACTTCGAATGAGATGATCGATTTCTTCCTGAGATATGGCACTCCAATCTACCTCCAGCTGGTGTCGGAGATCTCCTCGTGTTGTTGGTGGATGGGACAGTGAACATAAACGCCGACACATAGAATCCCTTCAATGGGGTTTAAGTCTGGTGAACGGGATGGCCATCAGAGGTACACGATGATGTAAGTAGTCACGAGTATGCACAGCTATGTGTGGTCTTGCACTGTCTTGTTGAAAAACGGTGCTGCTATAAATGGCAATAAAAAAGGATCCAGTATTTCTTCTACGTATCGCCGAGCACTTAGAGTGCCATTGACTAAGGGTGATCATTGCACACCATACCATTATCCCAGGAGTTACATGAATATGGTCCCGAACACCAGGTCTAAATTTCGTCGTTCTTCAAGAAAGAGGCGAACACAAATTCGGCCGGCATTCCGCCACAAACAAAAACTGGATTAATTGCTAAACGCTGATCCCATTCGTTGCTCCAGTTTTGCCTAACTCTACACCATTGATGTTTGCAGTGACAGAAGTGTTTAAAAGAGCGCTTGTTTTTAATTTTTATGATGACAAAGTTTCCTCTTCTCATATAGCAAAAACTTGAAGAACTCTGAATTTTTTATTATTGACTTCGTTCAGGTAAGTGAAGATGTGGAAAAAAAAGTTAAGCCGTTACAAGCTCTTCTTCTAGATGTTGCATTATTTTTGAAAATGAGTTTATTTCAATTTTTACGACTTACAATCTGTGATTGGGAGCACCCTTGCTCGTCCTCACAATTTGGAAGTGGACAATTGATATAATTATCCTTAAAAAAGCCAGAATAAATACAAAATTCCCGCCTTTTTTCACTACAAGGTCGGTAACTTGTATCACGTTTTAAAACTTGTGAACAATCTAAAAACTTCGATATTTCAATATGAATTAATATTAAAAAAAAATTACGTCTGTAAGCTGTAAAAACAATACTCAAATCCATTTCTTCATCACTTTTAAGCCGCTCTTTCGCAACTGAAATAAGAACATCCATCTCTCCATTTTCATCAACAAAAGCAGTCCCTGATGTTATTGAATCAGCTGGATTTATAAAATATGGATCCATATAAAGTTCTGCATTAAATCTACCACAAAATTTCTGACTTGAAGAGCCATCTTTTCGTGTAAATTGTATATAATCTATACATTCATCTGTAGTTGAATTTTTACGAAAAACTAAATGTTGTATCACAGCTATTATTCCTTCGTGAGAACTCAATGATGTCACTTCAAACCTACACCTGACAGGTTTAATCCAATCATTAGCATGATCTTGTAAACGAGTTTGTGTTACTATTAAACCAGAACGGTGGCCTTTATCTAATCTTATTTTACGTTTTTTATTTATTGCTGAACATAATTCATCACTTTCTGTACTTACTAAAAGACAAGTTAGAACATGAAAGCACAAGGGGGCTCAGGCTCACACTTACATTGTCTATATCCGGAAGACGCCCGAAGTAATGTTATAACAAATATAAAACTGACTAAATTCACGTTCATTGTTTTTTTTTTTGTTGTTTACATTGTTTAATAACACTATTATTATAAATAAAAAAATTTGATTAATTGTGACAGCTGTCAAAATTTGACATTTAGTTTAGTGACTTTAGTGATTTATGTTGGTAACAAAAACGGTTAATTTAAATTTGAAATGACGTCTTTGACGGGTGATTTATCAACATTAACAAAACTCGAAAACAGTTCAAATAATCAAAGACTTGCATTAACTACAATTAAAAGGTGAGTCTTTCTCAATTTGGGCATTAATTAAATCAAAGTTTTAGGCCACGAACATGTCCCCGCCGCAGATTCATCCACATCAAACCTTTGTGTCTCGACGAAATCCAAAGAGAGATTAAAGAAGCAGAACACAGCCAAGATGTAAATATTTACTACCAAAATCAAGAAAACAAGCCGCCTGTAGCCCCACTTCAAGACAGTTTCGATCTAAACTTTCCCAGTACTCCTGCTAAAGAACCAGTGAAAGAGTCTTTTGCAACCCCCTGTCCTGTTAGTGCACCCCCAAATCCAAACTTTGTCACACCGAATAACACAGCCCCGACTAAAGTGCAATGCAGTGTTCGAATGCAACCGTTTATTAAGACTCCCCTCACGAAATTGTACAAAACTGAGGCTGATGAACGAAGACAATCTGAAGTGCCCCCAGAAATTGCATTCAAGAAAATCCAAGTTAATAGTGTTGTATACACTGTTTTGAATGTGTTGGGACAAGGGGGAAGTTCAGAAGTTTTTCATTGTTTTGATGAGAAAAATAAGACACACAGAGCTATCAAGGTTGTCTCACTACAGAATAAAGTCTCAGCTGTTGGGTTTATTAACGAAGTTCATATGCTCAAAACGCTGCAAAAGTGTAACAGGATTATTAAAATGTTTGACTTGTGAGTAAGGTACAGTTCAGGAGAAAATAAATGGCACGCGAAATGTTTAGGAACTTTCTTCTCCTAAACGTGCGGTTTATACGTTTGACATTTAATTTTTCCCAAACTATACTTGCAGAAATCACTCTTAGGGACTCTTTCTGTTGACTGATATAAATTTCAGTGAGATCAAGAAGGAAGAGAAGGTTTTGTTGGTCGTTTTGGAAGTGGGAGGCACCGACTTATCAAAAATTTTGAAAAAACAAGCTCTCAATTCAACACATATGCCCCTATATATGCTACTTTACTACTGGATGGAAATGTTATATGCTGTCAAACAAATTCACTCCCATGGTATCATCCATTCTGATTTAAAACCAGCAAATTTTCTCGAAGTTGAAGGTTACTTCAAATTGATCGATTTCGGCATTGCCTCGTGTGTACAAAACGACATGACAAGTGTTATCAAAGCCGTTACTGAAGGCTCATTTAATTACATAAGTCCAGAAGCGTTAAGTAACGAAAGTACTTCAAACGTGAATAGTCCCTCTTTTGGGAAACCAAAGTACAAAGTAATATTTACACAGAGAGTTATTTCGTATTTAAATTTTTTTTTAGATTAGTTATAAGTCTGATGTGTGGTCGTTGGGTTGTATTTTATACCAATTGGTGTACAGACGGACCCCTTTTCACCACATAACGCAAATTTGGACAAAACTGGCCGCTATAGTAGACCCCAATCACACAATCGAGTACCCCAATGCCGATTGGGTGCCTCAAAAAATAATCAAAACAATGAAAAAATGCCTACAGTATGATGCAAAATCAAGACCTTCAATTGACGAATTAATTACAGAATTTGAAGAAATGTTCCACACTTTAGTGTAAATTTTTATAAAAAATCTTTATTTGAAATTATGAAACATTGAATAAATAATAATTAAAACTTACAAAAGCAAGAAACAATTTACAAAGAATTCCCAAATCTAAGTCGGGTACGTTTTCTTATTGGTAAATCCGTTTCAGGGACACTTTTCAACCCATTTCTTGTCCTTGAAAACCGATCAACACTGGCAGTATTTTTTTTCTTTGTCTTTTTTGTGCTTGTCACTTCATATTCCTTGGTTTTTTTCACCGGAGTTGAGGTAACATACCCGCTTATCCAATCTGGTATTTCCGTCGTTTCGTCAGTTGTTGTAGATGTGACCATATTCTCGTCATTTGCACCAGAAGGTGAGACTTCAGACACAATTACCGCATTTTGTTCCTTTGTCTACAATATATAATTAGTTAAAAATCCACCAATTACAAACTGATACTTACCGGATCATGTTCAGTACACAAAAATCCTCCAAAAAATTTATCATAACGGATATTACCACTGGAATGAGATGGACAATACGAATTCAAACATTTGATACAACCACGAGTCGTACGTTTGGAACAAAGATTACAATTGTGCCATTGACACACAAATTTATCTCCTAGAAAAATCAAGTAAAAATACGAGTCATATACAAGATTTTTTATACTTTCAGGCCAGGATTTTAAACCCACACAAACTAGATGGTAGTATTTTGTACACTTGTTATTATTGCAGCCTTTGACATCACCGAGTTTACCACAGACAAAACAAGGATTGTCTTTTTCGACAACTTGAGGAACTTGGACTTTCTTCTTTTTCGGTTTTGTCGATTTTTTCGATGCATTCTCCTGGAACAAAACTTAAAATTATCAAAGGACCAGTGAGTATTTGGAAGCTGTGAATGACTCTACTTACCGTTTTCACTTTAACACCGATAAAACCACTACAATTCGGCGCTCCACACAAACAAATTTTTTTCTCCTTCCCTATACATTCCAGATTATAATTAAAAGTGAGTTCAGCGCCGGCTTCAATATCACAATTTGCAAATAAACCTACTCTGGTATCACCATTAACTGTCCATTTTTGCGTTTCACAATTAGGTTGGCAGGAATGATTCATAAATCGTGCATAATTTCCTTTCGGACCAGCATCAAGCATTCGATCTTTGTCAATTGTAAGAAAATAGTAATTATCTTCTTTTTGTTCATGCATTTTTTTAATACGACGTTGGTACTCCTGTTCATCAATCATTTCACCAACATATTCAATCACGAATTCACCTTTACGAATTGGAGCGAGAGTTTTAAGACCCCAACCTCGTACTTCAGTACGATGGGGTCTTAAAGGGGGATACTCGCGTTTCTCAAAACACTGATTCTTGCAACGCTTGCGGGCTGGACACATTTTGGGATTACATTCGGTCAAAAGTAATCTGAAACAAGTTTATCTAAAGCTGTATCTTGAATAAAATGAAAACTAGATACATTTTTTGGGACCACCGGTATATTAAAGAACATACTACACTATTTACTACATAATACACCACCTGTATATCACACAAGATACCCGTTATCACACAATATGACAGAACTAAACATGATACAGGCTGTCCCAACGGTCCGCAAAAGCTCTATAACTTGTTTATGATAGGAGATACTAACTTTTTTTTTTCGATTATAGTTGCGTTTCTGCTGCACATTTTAAAAATATTGCGGTTTATATACTGTCCCAATATTATAAAAAAAACACTAAAGTTATGTTAAGTTATCAAAAGATCTTTTGATTGGTACAATAATAGAGAGTGCCATTTGAAAAAAATAATAATTTGTAATGTTTAAAAAATCGCAGTAGACACATGCCACTGAGTAGGTTGTTGAGTAAACACTTAAAAGATGCGGCAAACATTCAGGAATCAAACGGCGTTACATATTTTAACTTGTGTGCAAGCATTTAGAAAGTACGAATTTTTAGACAGACCCCTGCATTTCAAAAATTCTGATAAAAAAGCGCCACAAATCCAATTATTAACAGATAAATAAAAACAACCTTTATAAAAGTTATTTGTAATTTAGCATAGAATCCAAAAATAAAATCAAACTAAGTAGATTCCATTAAAAAAAAAACATAACTTTAGTGTTTTGTTTTTTAATAGTGGGACATCCTGCATATAAGCCGCAATACTTTTAAAATGTTCATCAAAAACGCAGCTATAACCTAAAAAAAAAAATCAATATCTCTTAAAATAAACAAGTTATAGAGCTTTTTCGGACTGTTGGGACAGCCTGTATATGACAGACATAATTTAGAAAAAAACCGAGTTAAATAATTATTTTTTTAGTCGCGTTTTAAGGGTGCGGATAAAACTTGATTCACCTAATATGAAAGGTTATAAATATTGTCACGATTATACTATACAGGGAGGGTCTGAAAATTAGGAAAGTCTTTAAAAATATCAGAACTGAGGTCTGTTAATAAAAAAATCTCTCATACCTGTTCAAACAGTTGCTATCTGGCCCACATGGATTTGGCTGATTCGGATCACACTCACATTGCGTGCAACTAATATTCCCATCAAATACTCTAACATTTCCTACAGGTTTATTAACCTTAATTTTAATATAATGGGGAGGTTTCAATCCACTATTTATCTCTGTAGCTTGTCGCTCTTTAAAGTCTTTTTTCAATTGAAATGCAGCTGTCGCCTCCTCAATCGCTTTAATAAATGCACTATCAACCCGTTTTTTCACCGATCCCGAATGCCCTTTATCACCTTCCTGGAACAAAAACGTCCTTCCTCTTCCCACCCAATAATGATCATAAGTTCCATAAAATTTAACTACAAACTCTCCCATATCATGTACTATATTCTTAACATTATCAGGAACATCATTCGGGAATAAAATCACAGCAGGCCACCATCTAAACGATCCTAATTTCACCCAAACAATTTCATCGTAAAGTGGAAACCTTCCCGATTGACAATCTTCACAGAAGAAAGTATCATTTTCTTCAAAATCAGGTGGAAGACATTCAGCATGAACACTAGTCGGACAAGTATCACAACAAATCAAATTACCACCTTTTGAACAAATAAAACACCAATTCGCGTTGATTGTTAAATGGTAGTTGCGTTTTTTAGGTTTTGTATGTCGAGGACAGATAATCTGAGAAGTGGTAAGAATTTGGGTACCTGCTGGTACACAATAATTTCTCGAATGGTACGTTGCTGGACAACGAAGACATGTAACAATTGTATCACTATTACAACGAGAACTGGCAGTGCTAGGATTGTCAGAAATACATGTATGGCATACGTGTCGAGGACAAACAAACGAATCAAAATTCTCAAGAAGTGACCATTGGGTTTGGGGCCAGGATTTAAGGCATTCAAGATGGTAAAATTTACCACAATGGGTCAAGGAACATTTTTTCCGCAAGATTAAGTCTTCCTTGCCGCAGACGCAACACGGAGGTACCTTGTCGGATTCACACCATGAACACTTTTTTTGCTTGATGACGTCAGGCTCTTGTGCGAGGTAACTAATTGCGTCAGCAGTGACGTGTTTTATGTATGGTAGTCCTTTATTTATAGACGTGGCAGTGACTTCATGATTATCATCATTCTCACAATCTTCAATATCACAATAGATAGGAATATCCGCCATTATTTGTTTCATTCCAAAATCGATTTTTTCCTGTATATACAGATTTGAAAGAGATTTCTCTGATTTAACTAAAGTTTTAATTTCTTCTTTAATACCTTTTGTGGTACACTCAGGGTGATAGTTACCACTACACGGTCCTTTACATTTAAAAACTTCACCGGTTTTCTCGCAAATTTGACACACTTTGTCTTTGGGAACTCCCCGGAAAATATTGTTTCTTTTATAGAGAGCTATTTGAGATTCCATTGAAGGTGGAACTGAACTATTATCACTGAATTTTGAATCAGTGTCTGAATTTGTAATTTCAGACATTTGTTGTTTTTTATTACGAACTTTAGGTGTTTCAGGAATAACAATTACTTCGGAATTTTTTTCCTCATTTCGTATTTGAGGATGGCGTAATTTTTTCCGTGCTTCAAGTTGTTCTTCGGAATATTCTTCTCTTCTTAAGGAATTGTGTCTTGGAGTTTCTTCAATTTTTATACTAAGGTCGTCTTCACTTTGTTTACTTTCATTTTCTGGAAAATATTCGCTGTCCGAATTAGTTCTTTTACGTTTTTCTCTTCTCTTTTGTTTCCTATCTTTATTTTTATCATAGTTGTCGACAAAATAACTTAAACGGTATTTTACTGAGTGATCTTTCATAGATTCCGCCTCAGACACACCGTTTTCCCATTTAGCTTGTTGTGTTGTTCTTACAAAACAACATTCTTTAATATACTGACTTTTGGATTTATTCTATTAATTTAAAAAAAACTATTAAAAAAAAGAAATGTTTTAATTAGAATTAATACCTCTTTTAGGAATTCGGCCAAACGTTGAAGATCTTTTTTATCGGAGTATGGCATAAGATACTGCGCCGATACCCAAGACCTTCGGCCGTTATCTCCAAAGAATCTTACATGGTACAACGGATGATGACGATTCCCAACTTAAAAAAAAAAAATTGTTAGAAACAATTCCACAGAAAGAAAGTTTCAAGTAAATAGTCCCAGAAAATACTAGAACCTCGCGTTGTACTCAAACTGTAGCGTAAAACCGCAAAACTATTATTAGAGACGCCCATGAATTCAACGTTATCAACCTAAATCTTTACAAAATAAAAAACAATATTATTTATTGCAGAAATTTAACTCTCAAATTTATATAATTAGTCAAAAAACACCAAAACCTCAAGGCTAACACCCGGCAGAAAACTAAAAATAGATGACCTGAAGGCAACACTGAATAGGGACTTGAGACGTGCCTGCGCTATTTAACTTTCGCCTTGTGTTAGGTATTTAGTGTCTTTCATCTTTAGAACAACCATTTTGAAAGTTTTTTTCAAAATTGTGAGATGAGAAAAGAATATAATTTCTAGATACAAGATGAAGAAAAAAATACTTACCAATTTTTGCATGTGTCCCAGATATTTTGTCTTTAGTGATAAGAGAGGGCCAATAAGGAAATTTGCCAATTTTGGCCCAGACTAAATCTCCGACTTCAAAATCATTGCCTATAAAAAAAAACAATAAATTTAACAATTACTAAACAAACAAAACAAACCTTTTGTTTCCGAGCTTAAAAACACACAAATTCTTGCTTCTGAATTAATTTTATTATTTTTCCTTGGTCCTCCACTCTTGTCCTTTACTTTAGGAGATTTTTTCGGTGTAAAAACATCTATTGTATCTGTTCCAGGAACTGCTGATCTGATTGGTGAACAACTCGATCTCAAAAATTTCTTATCGTTTTTAGGTAATTCCACCATTGGACAATCATTCTCAATTGCAATTGATTCCAAAACATTTGGAGTATCTTTAAACCACTTTGTATTTAATCGTAGAGATTTTCTCCTTATTTTGGGGGACTTACTCACGTCCTTTTTTACTTTAAATGTGATTTTTGGGGAATTAACTGAATTTTTAGGAGAAGTCGATTTCAGAGACTTATTTATTTTTGGTAATTTCTCTACGACTAAATCATCCACTATATCAATTATATCTGAAATATTTTTAACGTTGTGAATTTTTGGTGAGTCTTTCACCCCCAAACTGACTTCAGAACCGTTTTGCATAATTTTTCCGACAATAACTGAATTATTTTGTGAAAGTTTTGATGCCAAGTTTCTCTTTAAATTTTCTAATTTGGGGACCTCCTTCAATTCTGTTGTTTTAGATTCTTTTGTTACCACTTTTTCGGAAGTAACTTGATTAGATCTGAGAGATTTTTTATTTACTTTTGGTGATTGTTCTTCAACCTCACTATCATCTGTGATTACAATAGGTTCCGAATTTTCTACATATTCTATTGACTTGTTAAAATATTTTGATAAATTCATTTTTTGTAATCTTACGACCATACCCTCCTTAAATTCAGGTTTTTCAGAATCCTTGGTTACTATTTTATCAGAACTCTTGGTTACTAATTTTTCAGAAGACCTCAGTGATTTTTTATTTATTGCCGGTGATTCTTTTTCCACCACAATATCATCTTCGATTACAATTGTCTCCGAAATTTTTGCAGGTTTATTGAGCAAATAAGTTGGTGTGCCTATTTTTTGTAATTTGGCGACTGTATCCTTGTTAATTTCAGTTGTTTCAGACTCTTTTAAAATAATTTTTTCAATCCCAACTCGATTTTTCAGGGTAGAATTATTTCTCGGCGACTTTTTAATAGCTTTTATCTCAATAACTTTATGCGAGTCGTCTTTAATTGATGAGGTGGTAACCATATCCTTGTTAATTTCAGACTCTTTTACGATAATTTTTTCAATCGCAACTCGATTTTTCAGGGTAGAATTAGTTCTCGGCGACTTTTTAATAGTATTCATCTCAATAATTTTATGCAAGTCGTCTTTAATTGAAGATAAATTCGACCTTAGTGACCTTCTTCTATCATTTTTCGGCATCTGCTCGTCAAAGTTTGAAATTTGCAAAGACTTTCTCCTGCCATTTGTCGTATTTTCCTTCTGGACTTCTTTCTGTATTTTATTCAACTTGATCATTTCTTCAAAATCAATATCATTGGTCAAATTAGCTAAAGTTTGGCTAATATTTGGCAGCTGTTCTTCAATAAAAACTTTTGTTTTTGGTGATATTGGTAAATTTTTTTTGCGAGGTCTTGAAGTCCTCTTCGTAACTTTGGCTTTTTTCGCAATTGGTGAATCTTTCTCCACAGTTGGAGAGCTCCTGGCCGTTCGTTTTTTCCCTGTAAGCTTCTCTCTGTTTTCATTATGTCTCACTGTGAAGTGAGTGAGTCCCCCACGCTCAAAATTCATCTCCTCGACTTTCCCAATCGGTTCAGTGAAAAACTCATCAAAGCTCCAGGGATGTATCAGAGTCACGTCACTCTCAGCGTTTATATCTATATCAATCTGAGTTGGACGAAAAGTGGGGCCTTTTATAGGAACAATCGGTTCGTCTGGCAAACCGAAACTCTCAAAACTGTCACTCTCTTGATGTTTTCGCCGATTTAAGTATGTTTTATGTGGAGTTTTGGTTGTTTTCGGTTCAAATGTATATTTCGGAGGTAATTCATCAAATATTAGGTCAGTCATGTCTAGTTTATCAATATCTTTGAGGCATTTCCTCTCCTTTATTGAATAGTCTAATCCACGCTGGATTGTCTTGAAATTATCTGCCATTTCGATTCCCAAATCTTTGAATTTCACAAGGCCTTCTCCGAGTTCAAAAACTTCCTCCATGGGGTCCTCCTCAATGGGGTTATCATCGATGATAATGTCATCGATATTGCAAAAATCTTGAGTGATTTTCGGTCGACGAGTACGACCGTAGCGACTCTTTCCCCCTGGACTTAGTATTTCCTGACTAGAATAGATACTGGACTGGGGCGAAGCCATCACAATAAATACTTACAAGCCTAAGACAGAAAGTAAGGTTAGGTTGAAAACTAGACTAGTATTTCGCTTGAAAGTCACATCATGACTCAATTCTGACCTAATTTAACGAATTCAAGCATTTTTGGTGTGATACTTTGATCATAAATGGAGGTTTTAACAGTTTCTAGTGAAAATCGACAAACACACAAACTGGTCACTGCACTCACCACTTTTTTGACTTGTGCTCAACGTTTAATAATTTTTATACATAATTTTTACAATAATAACACCAGAAACTTAATTAAAATATAATTTTGCTTGTTTCTAAGCACTGATATTTTTCCCACATGAAACAGTCTGAAGTTTACCGCGAATCATTGCCGCGAACTTCATTTTACACTTTCCCGCTTCATTTTCCAAATAGAGTGAAGTTAGCCAATATTATAATTTATTCAAATTAAATTTATTTATTTATAATTTTTGTCACAAAACACATTATTTATTCGTTACTTAACAACAATTTAAAACGTTATCACTGTTATCAGCTAATAACTAGGGGTGCGTTCAAAAACTGCAACTTCATGTTGATTGATATTTGTGACATAACCTGCAGTTCTAAATTTGTTATAAACTAATTAAAGCTTTTATTAACTTAAGCTAAACAGAAATTATAACAATTTATAGACATACAGCCGTTTTTTGTAAAAAGTGCGTTACTAAACTGTTACCAATTTCGCAAATAACTTCACGAATCTCCCCGTGACCTTGGAACAAAAAGTTGGGGAAATTTGAATTTTACAAAACAATTTTTTTATTTTGAACAGTTAAAACTTTGTTTTATTGTTATTTTCTTAATTTTTATGTTTTAATTTAGTACAATTAATTTTAATTTCGACAAAAATTCGACCAAACTAGGTTTTTCTGACGATTTTAATTTAAATGCCCTAAACATAACCTCAAATGCAGCCTCAAATGCAAGGCTGAAGTGCGCAAGGCCAATAAACAAATAAATAACCTCAAAGGTACCTACCCTTGATTTGAGCCATAGGTTTTGGTTCTTTAGAGGGCGGAAGGAACCGAATTTACGTTTTTTGCAAATATCTCGAAAATTAAAAAAGTTTATGGATTTTTAGGCTTGTTTCAACAGTTCAGAACACTTCACAAGTGGACTGCACATGCGCAGTAGCGTCTTAGTGGTTTGAAATTTCTACTGCGCATGCGCAGTTCAGTTCTGAACCGGTCTAAACTGGATCTAAACCAGATTTAGTTGTATAAAAATAATTTAGTATATTTGCAGATAGTGCCAGAATGGGGTACGTAAAATTCACGAAACAAATTAAAAAAAATATTTTTAAAAAACTGGTTTAGATGCCCTAAACATAATCTCAAAAGCACTTTTGATTTGAATTGTTAGTTGGGTGGGAAGGGACAAATTTTAGTTTATTGTAAATATTTCAAAAATTAAAAAGGTTTCCAGATTTTTAAGCTTGTTCCAACAGTTCAGAACACATCAAAATTAAACTGCACATGCGCAATAGTGTTTTAACAGTCAAAATTGCTATTGCGCATGCTCAGTCCAGTTTTAAACTATTCTGAACTAGGGTAACTACTTCAGAATTGGTCTGCACATGCGCAGTACCGTTTTTGCGGTTTGAAATTTCTATTGCGCATGCGCAGTCCAGTTCTGAAGCGATCTAAACTAATCCTAAACCGGATTTTGTTGTATAAAGATAATTTAGTATATTTGCAGAGAGTGCCAGAGTGGGGTACCTAAGTCTCCCCGGGAAATTTAAAAAAATTCTTAAATTTTGAGATATTTGCAAATTTTTTTTATTATCGTCTGCGGCTGTGGATTTGCTGATCTCCCCAACAACCAAATCAACAAACCATTTTAGAAAATCTTTGAACACGTTCACGTCGCTCAAGCTCAAAATTCTCAGTGTTTCAACCAATTTAAAAAAAAAATCTTGAAAAAATGTCTTGCTGCCCTCCTGCCTGCTGTGCCCCCTGCTGTGCACCATGTTGCACTCCCTGCTGCGCTCCATGCTGCGTACCATGCTGCTGCCCGCCCCCCTGTGTCTACGTGCCGTGTGTTGTACCATGCTGCGCCCCATGCTGCCCACCATGCTGCCCACCCAGCAACGGCAATGGGGGCTCTAAGAAATGCTGCTAGAGGAGAAGAGGAAAATGGGGAAAAATGATTTTTACTGATTTCGATACAAGTTCAAAATTCTTGTGTAATTCAAAATTTTCTGTGAATATAATTCTAAAACCTTAAATAGTATTTCTTTCAATGTAAATACGTCAAAAAAAAAATAAAAAATTACGCACAGCCCCCATACATATATATATTTTTTTTTGAAAAATTAGGCGCCTGTGTCTACATCTCTAAGCAACAAGAATAAACAAACCAATTAAAAAAAAATTAAGAACAGTTTAGTTCACTTTCAAAATTTTTCGTATTTTTTCTTCTTTTTCCTGAAAAATGTCTTGCTCCTGCTGTACCCCAACTTGCCCACCTTGCGCTCCAACATCCTGCTGTGTTCCTGTACAAGTGTGTCCTTGCTGCCCACCTCCTCCATGTCCATGTGCACCCCTTTGTGTTCCCTGCTGTCCACAACCTTGTATTTTGGTGCCATGCTGTCAGATGTGCCCTCCTACATGCGCCCCCTGCTGTACTCCCTGCTGTTGTCCTCCATGTGATGGAGGCTCTTGCTAATGGAACAAATTGGACGCAAAATGTACAGTTTGTTATAATAAAACATTTTTTAGCATACAAATTTGTCTCATTTACTAATAATTAATTGATAGCCCCCTCAAAAATAAACAAAAAAAAAATCAATATTCAAAAAGCTGTATTGTGTGTTGCATAACCCGAATTATATTTTTATTCATTATTATACATTTATTATTAAATTTAACAAAAAAACATTTTTTACTATTTATAAGTTATTAATAAAACACATAAATTTTAATTATTATTGTTTTATTATTATTTTCGATAAAACTTGTTTTTTCATCTGTCCGAATTCCCATTTCACCGAACCCATTGACTTTTAACCTCAGTGTTGATAAAACTGTTTTTGGTCCTCCTAACCCAGAATGGTCCTCTCAAAGCCCCTTTTCAACGCCCTTGGTTTCTATTTCGAGCAGTTATTCAACCACCCCATCCGTACCAAAGCAGTAACATGGTGAGTACCCCCACAGCCCCCACAGAATCACCAGTTCCATTTTAGCTGTGTCATAGCGACTGCAGGCAACTTCGCTTCTCAAAAAATCGCAGGAAATAAAATTCTCAACCACCAGAGCCTCCTTGCTTATGGAATTTTCGGGTAAATCACCCCCAAACCCCTATTTTATCAATGACACTTGTTGGTCACAGATTACTATTTGGGGGCACCATTCCTCACTATTTCTACGCGTGGTTGGAACGGGTAGTTCCCGAAGAATCGGCATTCCCAATAGCGAAAAAATTGTTTTTGGAAAGACTGATTTATTCACCTTTGTACCAAGCGTTTACCTTGTATGTTCTTGCACGGTTGGAGGGCAAAAGTCATGATGATGCCCTTGAACAGTTACAAAACTTGTATTGGATTGTGTTAACTTCGAGTTGGAAGTATTTAACGATAATACATTTATTGAATTTGAGTGTTGTACCCCCAATGGTAAGTTTTGATGTATTGTTGGCTGCATAAGTTTGTTTTTCTAAAAATTTAATAATCATTGTTTAAACAAAAAATTTATTGTTGCAGTTAAGAGTGTTTATTATTAATATTGTGGGATTTTTCTGGACTGTTTACATCGCAAATAAGAGGCGCCAACAGGCAAAACGAGACAAATAGCTCCACAAAAAAAACAACAAAGGGGCCAATGTTTTTATTTTAATTTTATGTCTTAATTCCATTAATTTAGGGTCGGTTATAGGGTTATAAATAAATAAAAGTGTGTTTGAATTTTTTTTTGTCCAACACAAAAAGGGAGTTATTGTTATTATATAATAGGTAAAAAAATTTTTTTGTTAAAAATGGATTAAAAACTCATGTTAATTACATAATATAAGTAAATAAAACATTTATTAATTTCTGCGTTTTATTTTTTGAAATTTTCAAACATTTTTCTCCCTAAAAAAATATAAAATATGTTGAATTTTTATGTAATATATATTTTTTTAAATTTATTTTTGTCTTCTGGATTCTTTTTCAGTTTTTCTTTCTCTTACAATCTTTGTTAATTTTCCCGAGAAACTTGCTTTATTCTTTTAGAAGTTTCTATTGTTTTTTTTTTAAGTTTTTTTGGAAACTTCTTTTGATCTTCTAAGACTTTATAAAATCCTCTTTTGTTCTTTTTTTCTTCCCGCCGACATTTTTCAAGTTCTAAAATCTTTTGTTGCTGCTTTTCTGCCAATCGTCGTTTCTAAATGCTAGAAACATTTATTCTTCTAGAATCTTGTTTTGCTTGTCTATTTCTTCCAAAATCGTTTTTTAAGCTTTGCTAGGATATTCTAATCAGCGAACAGGAAAAATGAAATAAAAACACAAAAAGAAGATATAAAAAAGCGAAAGAACAGAACACAACTAACCAAAAGAAAAACAAAGTGGGGAAACTATTGTAGCCATTGTTTTTCTGCTTTAGAATTGTCTGTTGATTTTCTAGAATTTTTCTTAATGCTTTATCTATGTCTTGTAATGGTTGTTCGAATTTTTAAAAAAAAACGGTTTTTGTTTTTTTAGGGTCTTTGTTCTTTATTTTTTCTAATCTTTGGTTTTCACTCTCTTAAACCATTTTTCTTATTCCTTTAGATTCTCCTTTGTTCTTTTGGATCGTTGTTAGTTTTTCGTTCTTCTCTAATCTTTGTGTTCTAAATTTTCCCAACCGTTATTCTTGGTGTTTAATAATATTCTTTTATTATTTTGTATTTCTTCTAGCCGACGTCTTTCAAGTTCTTATAAATATCGTCCTTTTAAGGTCTTCTAAAAACTTACTTTGTTTTTCTAGAATCTTTATTTACTTCTTTTTTTTGCAGACGACGTTTTTCAATTTTGTTTAAACTTTTTTTTTACAAATCGTCTTTCGAATTGTTTTTTTTTTCTAGAGATCGTTTTCCAAGCCTTTAAAAAACATCCCCGTTCAATGAGACAAAAGAAAAAAAAATTAGAGAACAAAAAAAAAAAAAATAAAGAGAAAAACACAACTAACCAAGAGAAATACAAAGTGTAGAAAAACCATTCTAATCGTCTTTATTTGCCTTTAAATTTCTGTTCTACTTCAAGATTTTTTTTCTTCTAATTGTTGTTCGAAGTCTTTTAAATTCGTTCTAAGTTCTTTTAGGGTCTTCGCTAGTTCATCGTTCTTTCCTAATCTTTGCTTTACAAATTCTATTTTTGTTTTTTTAGAATTAACTTTTTTATTTTTTTAACAGACGTCTTTCAAGTTTTTCTAAAAATCTTCTCTCAAATTATGTGTTTTCTTCCAAAGATCGTTTTTCAAGCTTATCTAAAACATCTCCGTTCAAATAAACTAAAAAAAAAGAAAAATTAGAGAATAAAAAAAATAAAAACAACGCAAAAAGAAATTCTAATCGTCGTTTTTCTGCCTTAGAATCTTGAAGATTTGTGTTTTTCTTAGAAGTTTTGTGTTCACGAAAAACTATTATTCCATTAAACATAACTTCATCCATCGAATTATCTTTTTCTTCTAATTGTGGTTCAAACTTTTTCAAAATCGTTATTTTTTGTTCTTCTAGTCTAGGACTTTTGCTAGTTCTTTGCTCATTCCTAATTTTTGTGTTTCAAACTCTCCCAAATACTTTTTTTTTCTTTGGGATCTCCTACAGCTCATCTTTCTTTTCAATCTTTGCTATTCAAGTTTTTTTTAAGAGTACCCTTGTCCTTCTAGAATCTTCCTCCACTGTCTTGTTTTTTTATTTACTTTGTTCTTCTAGAATCTTTGTTTTTCTTTTGTTTGATGAAGAAATTTTTTTTTAGAAATTTTTTTCCTTACTTTCTTTTCTACCAAACGTCGTCTCTCAAATTATGTCTTTTCTTTTAAAGTGTCTTTAAATTTCTGTTTAAAGAAACTAAACAAAAAAAAAGAAAGAACAGCCCAAGAAGAAAATAGAAAAAAGAGAAAAATACAATTAGTCAAAAAGAAAACAAAGCGTAGAAACTCTATTCGAATCGTTGCTTTTCTCTCTTAGAATTGTTTGTTGTTCCTCTAGAATTTTTTTGCTTATCGTTTTTTTCTTATTGATGTCGTTTAGACTCTTTCAAAATCGTTCTTTGTTCTTTTGAAGTCTTCCTTACTTCTTTGTTCTTCTCTAAATTTTGTTTTTTAAACTTTCTAAACTCATATTTTCCCTTTCAATTGTCCTTAAATTTTTCTTGTAACAACTCTTGTTTTTTTAATTTTTTTTTTATAAAAAAACGTTTTTAAAATTCTTCTAGAAACTCATTTTTTTTTCTAGAATTTTGATTTGCTTTTCTTGTTTTTCAGAAAACTTTTTACGGTTGTTCTAAAATTTTTTGGATATTATTATTCTTTTTTTTACCTACCATCGTCTTCTCGTTTTTACCAATCGTTTTCTTGAATATTCTCGTAAAAAGTAACTAAAAAAAGAAGAAAAATTAGATAATAAGAAAAATAAAAACAACGAAAAGAAAAAGTGTTAAAAAAAGAGAAGAAATTCAAAATATTTTTTTAGAGTAAGAAATTATGGTAAAAACTGTGTAATTTGATTATAAATAGATTTGATAAATAAATATTTTTTCTCTTTCAAAAATATTTAATAAAAATAGGGGGAGGGTGTCATCACTTATTATTTATTTATTTAATTGTTTTTTTAATTAAATTAATTATAGAATGTATTTTTTATTATATTAATTTAACTTGTTTATTTTTTTCTCTTAAAATAATTAAAAGGGGGCCAATGTTATTTATTTTCGTTCGATAATTTGCGTTCTAAAAATGTTTGTTTAATTTATTCCTTCTTTGAACCTGTTTATTTCCTGCTTCCAGTTTTTTAAATCGTTAAAAGTCGCTAAACACATGGCTGTATTTATACAAAATTAGGGAGTCCTCTTCGTCCCCTCCAGGTCAGCACACACCGATGGTTCTTCCATCGACCCAAAAGCACGTTAGTCTCGCGCGAGCTTCAATGAAAAACAGAAGAATCGAGTGTTATTGTTATGTTCCATTGAATGGATTAAATTTAAAATAGGGTAAGCCGGTGGTACAGCGCTCCTAAGGGTTGTATCAGAAAATAGCCTAGGGAAGAGTGGGCATTAAAAAAAAATCCTAACTGGTGTGTAGGTCAAATTTTTGCTTAATTAACAACTACATTGGGTATTAGGCGTAATTGCGAGTGTTTTGTAGGCGTAATATTTTGTAACTTGGGTTTTAATAATTCATTAGGTCGATTGATATAGTGATAAAGTTGCTTGATTTTTCAATGAATGACAAACACAATTGCTTTGTTGAAATGTCTTGAGGTTTTTAAATCGATCTGTCAGAGATTCGAATAAGCTGAACCAATCAATTTCGATTGGATTTAAATCCGGACAGTATTTTGGACGAGATCAGGGACGAAGTGACAGATTTGAATAATTATTCAATTTTCTAACAAGGTTTGTTTGAAAATCAGTTGCAATTAGATTTTTATTCAAATTTCAAGAATTTTTCCCAAATTTATTTGTTATGAAATGGACTTGCAAAAACACATTTATCAAAGCTGTGTTTTCGTGGAAGTTTACCAAATTTTAATGTCAGATTGGTACAACATTTTAAATAGGAACAAAATCTAATGATACGGCATTTAACAGGTGATAACAAAATGCATAAAATGCCTTCTATAATTTTCAATTTTTACAGCTAAATAAATCTGTTAGTGCCCGCTGATTTTTATTTTTCTAAACAAAAATTTGAAATTGTACAAAATAATTTATAAAAATTAGGAGTTATAGAGGCATTTTATTATGAAGTAATTTTTTATATACATAATATGTTTCTTAAACATATAACGTTCTAATTTTGCGTTTAATGCCTTCTATGACTTTTAATAGTGACGTCTCTGATAACACTTATTATAAGATGCCTTTTGTATTTATAATAATTATATAAATAACATGCCTCCTATATTTATAACGTACAAATTTGCTTAAAATGCCTTTTACTACTTTCAATAGTAGCGTCTCTGGTAATAATAATTATAAAATGCCTCTTGCAGTTTAAAATTTTTATAGAAGCCGTACGACTCTAGTTGTGGTTTTTATTAAAGAAAAACCTGTTAATGCCTGTTGATTTTTACTTTTATAAACGAAAAATTTGGAGTTGTAGATAATAATTTATAAATATTGAGAGCTATAGAAGGCATTTTATAATGCAGTATTATTTATATTAAATAATATGCCTTTTAAATATATAACGTTCCAATTTGTATAAAATGCCTTCTACAACTTTTAACAGTGGTCTCTCTGATAACAATTATTATAAAATGGCTATTGCAGCTTAAATTTTTTTATAAATCTGTAGTTGTGACTTGTGACTGCAGTGTGTTTTGGTTTTTATTTAAAAAGAAATCTGTTGATGCCCGCTGATTTTTATTTTTATAAACAAAAAATTTGAAATTTTAAGAAATAATTTTTAAAAATTTAAAGTTATATAAGGCATTTTATAATATAGTAAACATTTTTAATATTAAATATGCTTTTTAAATTTATAACGCTCAAATTTGCGTAAAATGCCTTCTATGAGTCTCAACAGTGTTGTCTCTGATAACAATTATTATAAAATGCCTCTTAAAGCTTAAAAGTCGTACGACTGCAGTTTTAGTCTTTATTAAAAAAAAACTTGTTGATGCCTACGAATTTATATTTTTATATACAAAAAATTTAAAAATATTGAAGATAATTTATAAAAATTGGAAGTTAAATTAGGCATTATATAATATTGTAATTTCTTTTAAATATTATGCCTCTTAAATTTATAACGTTCTAATTTGCATAAAATGCCTTTTATGACTTTTAATAGTAGCGTCTTTGGTAACAATTATTATAAAATGCCTCTTGCATCTTAAAATATTTATATAAATCGTACAATTGTAGTTTTGGTTTTTATTAAAAGACTCTTTTATAAAAAAAACTTGTTAATGCCTGCTAATTATTATTTTTATTAACAAAAAATTTGAAGTTGTAAGAGATTATCTATGAAAATTGGGAATTGCAGAAGGCAATTTAAAAGGCAGGAAACATTTTTATATATAATGTGCCTCTTAAATATATAACGTTTTAATTTGCATAAAATGCCTTCTATGACAGTCACCAGTGGCGTCTCTGATAACAATTATTATAAAATGCCTCTTGTAGCTTAAATTTTTTATAAAAGTTGTACAATTGTAGTTGTGTTCTTTATTATAAAGAACTGTTAATGTGTTAATGCCTACTGACTTTTATTTTTATAAACAAAAATTTGAAATTGTAGGAAATGATTTATAAAAATTGAGAGGTATAGAGAGCATTTTATAATGCAATAGACATTTTTTATATAATATGTTTCTTAAATTAATAATGTTTTAATTTGCTCAAATGCCTTCTATGACTTTTAATAGTGGCGTTTCTAGTAACAATTATTATAAAATGCCTCCTCTAGCTTTAAATTTTGATTATAAGCGTATGTACTACTGTACTAAACGTAGTTCAGGTTGTTATTTAAAAAAATAGTCAATGCCTGCTGATTTCTAATTTGATAAATAAAAAACTTGAAACTAGAAGAGATAATTTGTAAAAATGGGAATTACTTGAAGGCATTTTATATTGCAGTTTTGTTATAATATGCTTCTTAAATTTATAACCCTTTCATTTGCATAAAATGCCTTTTTTTGACCGTCAACAGTGTTATCTCTGGTAACAATTATTGTAAAATACTTCTTGCAGTTTAAAATTCTCATAAAATTTTTATAAAATGCTTCTCGTAATTCCCAGTTTTTTAAAATGGTATAAAAACTATATGTCAGCTGGATTCTACTTTTATAAAATGCCTCTTGCAATTTTTTTTATAAAATAATCGTTACCCAAAGCTAAGTGGCTTAAATTACAATTTTTTTGTTTATAAAATTCTCGTAGGGCTTCTTAGTTGATAAAATGCCTATGAGAATGTCACAGATTATATACAAAAGATATAAAATCGTGATACCAACTAGCTTCTAATTTTATAAAATGCCTTCTGTGGTTCTTTATAAAATAATCGCTCCTGTTTCCATCGTTAAATATTGCCTGATTTTTTCTATTTTTATAAAATGTTGCATGCATTTCAATTTTTTGTTTTTATTAAATTTTTGACGGCTTTTTGGTGGTTGATAAAATGCCTATTCAAACAGCACATACTAATGCCTGTTGTTAATGCAATCTCTTTTTATAAAATGCTTTTTATGACTCACAGTTTTTCAAAGAAAGAAACAAATTTTATGCCAGTTGGTTTCTATTTTTATAAAATGCCTTCTGGAATACTTTATAAAATGATCGCTACAGTTTACTTTATTAAATACTTGCCTGATTTTTTCTGTTTTTATTAAATTTTTTTGTGGATTTTTGATGGTTGATAAAATGCCTATTAAAATTAGATATTAATGCCTGTTGTTGGAGAATTCCTTTTTTATAAAATGCTTTCTGTGTCTTACAGATTTTCAAAAAAGAAGTGAAGACTAAAGACTAGTTTTTATTTTTATAAAATGCCTTTTGTAGTTCTTTATAAAATGCTCGATTTTCATTGCTTTTTCGTGGTTTTTCTTCAATTCTCCAAAGAGTAGGTATATCTTAGAAGCCCTGAGGCATTAACGCATTTTATTTTAGTAATACAGCTTTTCAGTACAGTGAAAAAATGTAAAAGAGATTTTGATTTGTTAAATCTGAATAGCAAATATTGAAAGTGAGTCTTATTTATCATTGTCCGAATTGAATGCGCGTTCTTCGACTGAAACATAGCTAACAAATCATCGAGTCAAAACTCGTTTGAAATTTTTTTGAAATAGGAGGAACACATAATAAATCATCTGTTTGGAAAGAAGAATGCTGATAATCTCCGAGTCGGCCGAGTAATGCGATCCATATTAAGGGTTCGCCTTTTAAGCCGGAAGAACAATTAAACCATCATCTTGAGATTTAATTAAATCCCATCATTAATGATTCCAGCAATTTGCATTTAAATTATCAACGACTCAGGAATTCTCTATGATTTAAAACGTAATTCCATAGCATTAGGAAACCGAAACTCCCCCTAGAAAAGTCAACGGACGAAACTATCCAACCATAGCCGACACCAGATGGCTCTATTTTTTTTTTCTCTAAAATAAATAGTTTCGATAGAGAGAAAGCTTATTATCACCTTAACCCGATTTTTGGCAAAACAAGACATTTATAAGAAGTGATGCGTGTTTACGAAAATCATAAAATTGTGAAACGGCAATGACATTCATTTGTTTTTTTTTGCTAACGAGAATTTAATTGTTAGGTTGGTACAACTGTTGCGTAACTACAGGCTGAAATTGATGACCTTAAAATCCTCACCTAATAGCCCACTATTATTAAAATTGATGACATCTGCAGAAGTAATTAAAACTGCGGAAGATTGTTTTAAAGAAAAGAGTCATAAAAATTTTATTTCAATTGTTATGACTGCCTTTTTTAGATAATGTTTTCATTGGAACGGCTTTGAGACACCAAACGTAAGTTCTAGATTAGTTCAAACGAACATGTCAATAATTTAAAGAATATTTCGGCGGAGGGAGTTAGTGATACAGCAACTAGAATCGCAGCTATATTATTCTCAGTTTTTTCTTTTGTTTGTTTTAATTTATTTCTTGTTTATGGCATTATTACGAGGCGAGTTTATGGCTGGTTTGATCACGTCATAAAGTCATTTGTTGTACTAAAAAATATTTAATGAAAGCTGTGGTGGAATGAAAAATATGACGAAGAGAAAAAATACTTTGGAAATGAACAACTTGTTTAAGAAAATCTATCAATTTGTTGACATTTCCTTAAAGCCGCAAAAAGGACTTCAAGCATCCATTATTAATTTAATTAAACCTGAAACGGCCTCTTCTTGCATTAATCGTGCACGACATGGAAATGACGTCTTCTTAATTACTTCCACGTTTTTTGCAGGAATCCTGAAAAGGTTAAACGAGTTTTCAGAGTGATTTTATTAACCTAAACAATAAATTTATTGCTATTAATCATTTTAATTGCGTTATTTTCATTTCTTAAGAGGTACTTAATGGTTTAGAAAAATTAGGAGTCACAAAAGGCATTTTATGCCTTTTGTTTTATCAAAACAGAAACTGGTTAAAGCAAAAGACACTTTATAAAAATAAAGCAAGCAGGCAGCATTTTTTTTTAAATAGTGGAAGTCAAAGAAGGCATTTTATAAGAATAGCAAGCCCTAAGTATCAACAAAAGCATAATTAGGCATTTGAGCGTTATTTTTATAAAAACTGAAAGTCGGAAGTGATAATTTATAAAAATTGAAAATTCAGAAAGCATTTTACATAAATAGAAACAGGAAGTCACAAAAGATATTTTATAAAAATGGTGTAAAGAGAGCATTATTCAAGACTTTTTAAAAAAACTGGAAACCATAGAGAACCGTAAGAAGCATTTATAAAAATTGTAATTAAAAGTCGCCATTTTGTTAAGGAAACATATTATTTAGCAATAAGTATTTTGTAATAATTGGAAGCTAAAGAAGATCTTTTATACAAATACGATCACCAGGAAGAGACATTTTGTACCTTTTTTTATCGAAACTGAAAGAAGTAAGCGACATTTTATAAAAATGGGAACTATACGAGGCATTTTACAAAAATAAAAATTAACAAGCATATAATTTAGAGATTGAAAGAGGCACATTTTGGAAGTTTTACAAACTTATAAGAACCGTAAGAAACATATTACAAAAAAAAAATGTTTTAAGTCGATTCTTATTTTTATAAAATGCCTGTTACTTCTATAAACTGATTCTTTATAAAAAATAAATGGCGGTTTTCCACTACAATGTTTATAAAATGCTCTTTGCAAATGCCAACATTTTTTTTATAAAAAAAACTGCTGCTATAAGACATTGTAGGAAAATTGGAAGCACTTTAATTATTGTAACCAGATGCCACTATAAAAATGAGGATTGGTAGAAGGCATTTTATAAAAACTGATAAGTGCTTTACTAGGCATTTTATTATATAAACCTAGCAGCCGAGTCGAGTAAAAGGCATATTACAACAAAGAATTGTAATTGTTTATTAGTGATTTTTATTGTTATAAAATGCCTTTTCTTACTTTCAATTTTTATAAAATGCAGGAACTACAGAAGACATTTATTTTATAGGTATAGAAATCGGCAAGAAACTAAAAACAATAAAAATGAAACCGCAAGAGGCATAAAAACGCTAAGCTGTATATTTATACAAAAATAATTGATATAATAATAAATAATATTGATCAATAAAGACATAATGAAACAGACATTTTACTTCAATAGTAACCAGCAGGCATTACTACAAAAACTAAAAGACGTCAGGTCACTTTTAAAAAAATTAGAACTAGGACTATTAGGCATTTTATAAAACTAGATATAAATAGTTTACTGCGAGGTTTACTGCGTTTACTACAAATTCAAATTTTTATAAAACACCTTTTATTACTCTCAATTTTAATAAAATGTCGCCTAAGATTCCAATTTTTTTTTACAAAATATCTATTTCGATTACAATATATAAAATACTTTCTACGGTTTTTATTTTTATAAATTGTCGCCTACAGTTTTTGTAAAATGCCGCTTAAAACATCCGGTTGTAATAAGAAAGATATATAAAATGTCTCCTGCTGATAGCGATTCTTATAAAATGGTTTTTGTGGCTCTCTGTTTTTATCAGGTTTTATAAAAAATAAATATCAACGCATCAACATTTTATTTTAATCGAAGTTGACTTTATATTTTAAAAAAATGGGGAACCACTGGCAATAATAGATAAAAATGGAAACTGCGAGAAGTATTTTATAAAAATGGTAATCTGCAAGCTAGCAGAAATAATATGTGAAAATTGCAAGCTGCAAGAGTCGAAATTCTAAGCCGAAACGTTAATAGAAAATTAAGAATTGTGTAGAAAGCATTTTAGAAAAAAATGGAACATTTTTGGGGTTTTATAAATTTAAGAGCCGTTTTACATTTATTGCTCACTTTTGTTATTACAAAAAAATGTTTGTTACTCCCGATTGTTATAAAATGCCGTCTATAGCTTACGGTTTTTATAAAAAAAAATATAAAATGGCATAAAATAAAGTATGCAAACTCCAAAAAAATATTATTGAGAAATAAACATATTTTATTAAAATTGGGAGCCACAAAAGGCATTTTATAAGAATGAAAATCAGCAAAGTTTTATAAAAATTATAACCGCAGGCTACAATTTATAAAAATAGAAAGTGTAGCAGGTATTTTACAAAAACAGAATCCAGCTAAATCAATCTATTATTTTTATTTTTTGAAATCTGGGAGTCACAGAAAATATTTTTATTTAAAACGGAAAACGCATTAATAGGGGCATATAACCGTAAAAGGCATTTTATAAACACTACAAAAAAACGTATTTAATATTCGTTTTTATGAATTATTGTCTGCGGCTCCTATTTGTTATAAAATCTTGCTTAATTTTTCCTTAATTTTCTTTTTTATAAAATGCCCTGTGCGGTTTTAATCCAAAATTCCGTAAATGAATGTGTGGCCATTTACCTAAAAAAATGTTTTAGTTAGACCATTTAGAACATGGTTTATGTTTACTATGCAGTAATCCCAAAAAGGCTAAATGAGTTTTTATAATTTGATTACCCTAAACAATAAATTTCTTGGTATTAATCATTTTAATTGCGTAATTTTGATTTCTTAAGCGGTACTTCATCGAATATTAAATTGCGAAAGTCGCTCGTTGCCCGCTTATAAGGAAATTATTACTTTCTAACAAGAATTTTGCAATTGCGGAAAACCAAATTTCGGAAAATTTCACCTTGAGAAGGATAAAAAGGTCCTCGACTTCTTAAAACGATCCATATTGACCTGACCGCGGGCCATCCGAGTCTTTCTTTTGTTGTGTCATTAAACATGCGTGCCATAGCGTGTTATAAATTCACCTCAAGGTCGTTGATGTTAAGGAGGGGCACTTTCAGACACGCCAGTGAAATTTTTCAGAAGGATGATCCAATTGATGATCGAATTACTTTCACGATTGTCATTGAACACAGTTAATGAGCAATTAACATTTCGAATAATATTGATTCACTTTTAATAAGAGAGATCAAGAAAATCGATTTTATGATAAAAATTGAAATAATTGAGACTTGAGTTCTAACCACAAAACCTTCATATTACGGAAGAAAAAAGATAAATTACCTTGTTTTTGCTCGTTTAGTCAAGCATTGAAGTCTCCATAGATTGTGTGCTGGTCTAGCATTGAAATCTACGATAAATTACATTATAATTACCAGTTTTCGGGACTTAAAACAAACAAACGTGAATTATTAGTTATTATTACTGACTGAAAATCATTAAAATGTTCTCAAGAACCATAAACCATAATTTATTGTTATTAATTTTTAGTAAAGAATTTAACTCAAAAATTTTTGTTACTTAACGTATCATTGAAGTCTCCGAAAAATTCACTCAAAAAAAGCTAAAATAAATAAAAAAGATCTCAAAATGTTACCGAAAAGGACTCAATATATCTATATCTAGATCTAAAAATAATATAAAGTTGTTCTATTCTGGGAACAAAACAAATTATCCTTGAAAAACTGTAGCAGAAAAAAAGTAAATCTTTCTCTACTTCTTATTCAAACATTTAATTAATTTATTTAAATAAAAGCCACTAAATACATAACTGTTTTTTAAAATAAATAAAAATTTGCTTTGAACAAATTTTATTATCTAGAAAGGAAGTTCAGGCGTGTTTCTATTAACATAAGAGATAAACAAAAAGAGAAAAATACGAATTTGATTATCTTTGCGTGTTTAGTTTAAAAAAAAAGTTTATATCTGCTTGTTTCTATTTTTATAAATCAGCTACTTCTTACAGTTTCAATTTTTATAATTTGTAGCTTGTAGTTTATAAATAAATTTTATAAACTTTTCCTGATTTCTATTCTTATAAAATGCCTTTTGAAGTCCCTAATTTTTATGAAATATTTGTATTTCAAGTATATTTTTTAGAGTTTGTATATTTTATTTAATACTATTGTACATCTTTTTATAAAAACCGGACGCTGTAAGCAACATTTTATAAAAATTAAGAGTAGCAGAAAGCATATTTTATAAAAACAAAAAGGAGCAGTAAATGTCAAACAATGCCCATTACAATTTTTTTAAGGGCGTGTGCTGGTTATAAGTTATATAAAATGCTTTTCATTTTTGTAAAACCTTGTACGTCTACAGTATTTTTATAAAAAAAAAGGCAAAAAGTAAGTGTTTTCTGCAATTTCTAAAAAACGCTTTTTACAACTTGTATAACCTTCTCTGGTTTCTACTTTTGTTTAAATATTTAAATTTTAAATAGGTTTTTGGTAATTTTTATAAAATGCTCTCTGTGGTAAAATGCGCCTGTTAATGCCTGGTGGTCTGTTTTCTATAGAAATATCTTCTGTGACTTCCAATAAAAAAAAACAAATATTTATATCTGCAGATTTCTATTTTTATAAATTGCCTCCTACAGTTTTCATTTCAAATTATAACATGCGGCTACAGTTATTATAAAGTTTCGTTGATTTTGATTTTTATAAAATGCTTTCTTTACAAAATATTTGTATTTCAAATAAATTTTTTAGAATTTTATATTTTTATATTATCTGTTGTACATCTTTTTTTTATAAAAACGGAAGCTGTAGGCGGCATTTTGTACTAATTGGGAGTAACAGAAAGCATATTTTATAAAAACGAAAATGAACAGTAAACAGTGTATATATTTTTTGTAATATACCTCTTAGGGCTACTAAATGTGTAAAATCCCAAAAATGTTTTAATTTTTTCTAAAATGCCTTCTACACAACTTTCATTTTTTTAGTAGCGTTTTCAGCCTAGAATTTGTATAAAATGCCTCTTGCAGTTTCTAGATATGATGACTCCTAGCCTGCAGATTACTATTTTTATAAAATACCTCCTGCAATTTTTAAAAATTATTGCCAGTGGTTCCCACGTTTTTTTAAGAATAAAGTTGACTACGGCTAAAATAAAATGTTGATGCCCGTTGATACCCATTTTTATAAAGTTTTATATAATTGAGAGCCACAAAAAGCATTTTATAAGAATGATTATCAGCAGGTCAAATTTTATATATTTCTTTTATCACAACGCTTTAAGCGGCATTTTACAAAAACTGCAGGCGACAATTTATATAAATGAAAAACAGCAGGAAGTATTTTATAAATTGTAATCAAAGTAGATAGTGTAAAAAAATGAAATTTTAGGCGACATTTTATTAAAATTGAGAGTAGTAAAAGGCATTTTATAAAAATTTAAATCTGCAGTAAATTTTGCAGTAAACAATTAATGCTTTTATTTTATAAAATGCCTAATAGTTCTTGTTCCAATTTTTACAAAAGTGCTCTTACGATTTTTAGTTTTTATAGTGAGGTCTGCTGGTTACATTTGATGTAAAATGCCTGAGGCATATTAATTTTTATTTTATAAAATGCCTTCTGTGGTTTGCAGTTTTGTTAATACATTTATATTTTAAAGTACAATTTTTATAAAATACTTCTTGGACTCACTTTTAGATATTAATGGCACATCAATTTTGATAAACGTTTTTGCAATCGGGCATTAATGTCTTTTGGTAAATTAGAGCAGAACCTCTGAGATATTACCCCCAAATTGTTAGACCGCCGAAATCGCTGTAGATCTCAATACCCAATTAGGCCCCAACTCTAAATTCCTGAATAAATCTCTCCGAACTTACCCACCTATAAATTCAGATGCAACCCGATCGCATCACACTGCAATTTGATATTTATCTCATGGTGTGCAGTCATCGAACTGTAATAAACGTCCTCTTCTTACATCTTTAGGCGTCCCTTTGAGCATTCCACGATGTTGCGATGAATTCACCGCTCCCGCAAAGTCCCCGGTCCCGAAGGCGCCGTCCACCCTCCAATCTTCACTCGGATTGTCCCCCGGAACCGGAGGATTGTGATTCGCCCGGTTTGGGACAAAGATCACTCTCTTTGGTAAGTGACGACGAGTCACGAACTCGTGCATAGGAAAGGTTGCAGAGCGTGCGAAGTTAATTGGAGGAGTCACTGTCAAGGTTTCGTTGACCCTTAAGACAAAATTATGGTACAGCAGGAATTTTAAGACGCAATAAATGACAGGACAAGGACGAAAAAATTCCGGTGATTTATCTACCGTCAGCAGGAAAAATAAATTTTTACGGTGGCAAATACAGCGTTTAAATTTAATTGTTAGCAGCAGGAAACACCAGCAGGATTTTTTTACAGATTTATCACATTTTTTATTGAAGACTCTTAATACTCGATAGACTACACAAAAATCTAAATTAGTAATACGCATCTCGATTAAATATTTAGATACTTTATAATTACTATTATTGCGCGAATAAACGGCTTCATCTACTCGAAGAAGGTTAAATAAGTATCTTCAATGGGCCAAAGACTTATTAAAAAGCCCCAAATTGTCCTTTTGAAGTAAATAAGAATTCTTAAATTGTGAAAAAAAAATAATTCTGTGTAGTCTAAGTCTAGAGATGGAGTTCTATAAATCCTGCTTTGCATCCTTTTATGTCCCTTTTGATTAGATTTAGTTCCGGCATTGAGTATATTTATTTCCTTGTAATTCAAGCCGTTGGAGATGTTTTTATTTCCCGCTCTTGCGACTCGTCTCGTATACAAATGCTTTAATCCTCCATCGAAGTCTCGAAATCCAAAAATAAGATTTTTCTCACTGGTTGTAAAACCGGTGCAATGCCATTGCACCAAATCGGCCTTTCGCATCTGTTTCAAGTAAAACCGCAATTAACCGTCAAAATACAGAGATGGCCGATAACGGACAGAATGGTGACAGTTAGTTCAACTTCCTTGAGTTCTTCTTACTGACACGATTCCAAAACATGTTTCCTAATTCAAGAATTTACTATAAAAGTGGGTGGGTTATTTGTCGACAGATCGTTATTAGATTCCGCACTAATTAACATACAGGAGGTCGGTGGCGCCTATGTGTGGGCCCAACCGCATTGTCTCTGAACCCACCCAGCCGGAATCTGACATTTTTCAACACTTTCCCTTTCAAAAAATAACAAACAAACCAAAAATAATAGGAGATTTTAATGCGAGGTCAAAGGACGAAATTTTCAGAGACTTCAACAGTAGATCAAGCGAGAAAATTTTTATTTTTGTTTACGTAATCGAGATCATAATGATTCAGATCAATAATTGCATTTTTAGGATTCAATCATCCAGTCACAGAATTTATTACCCAAAATTTTGAGCCCAAACAACCCAAAATATCTAAAAAAATCAATTCTTGAATTTTCCGGCTGATGAAGCGATCAAATTTTTATTTTTGTCTAGATGATTAAAATCATAATGATTCAGACTAATAATTGCATTTTAAGGATTCAATCGTTCAGTAATAGGATTTATTACTCAAAATTTTGGACCCAAACAACCAAAAAGTATCTAAAAAAATCAATTCTTAAATTTTCTGGCTGATCAAACAATCAAATTTTTATATCTGTCTAGAAGATCAAGAGCACAGGATTCAGATCAATAATTGCTTTTTTAGGACTCAGTTATCCAGTCATAGACTTTATTACTCAAAATTTTAGGCCCAAACAACGGAAAAATATCTAGAGAAATTAATTCTTAAATTTTCTGGCTGATCGAGCAAACAAATTTTTATTTTTGTATAGAAGATCAAGATCATGATAATTCAGATCAATAATTGCATTTTTAGGACTCAATCATCCAGTCACAGAATTTATTAGTCAAAATTTTAGCCCAAACAATTAAAAAATATCTAGAGAAATTTATTTTTGAATTTCTCGGCGACTACAACAGCTGATCAAGCGATCAAATTTTTATTTTTGTCTACATAAAGATTATGATCAATTTTTTGAATTCGAATATTTAATCACAGGATTGAGTACTCAAAATTTTAGGCTTAAGGCCTGAACAACCAAAAAATATCTAGAAAAATTAATTCTTGAATTTTCCGGCGTCTTCAACGGCTGATTAATCCCTGAAACTCCTTTGTCTCGCTAACTGCCACTTTCAAATTCTCGATGTTTCACACTTTTACTGAAAATCTTGCATAATCCGCTTTGAAATGAAGAATCATCTCGCCCAAAGCTAGATATAATTAAAAGGCGTGGACTAAGAATGATTTTGTTTCAGACAACACTTCAACCGACTATAATTCAGCCAAGGATGGCTCAACTGGAAACTCTCGAAGCCAAGGTAAGGCCGAAATTCCGGACCCGGATTATCATAGAGTACCGTTAAAGTCGTGACATTTCGTCAGAAATTGTAGCACTTTGTGGTTTATAGAGTCATTTAAAAAAATGAGAAGTGATTAACGAGTTGCGAGTACCCAAGAGTGATTATGTAAAAAATTTCAAATTATGGCTAATTGTTTCCTGTAATTAGTTGCTGAGATCACCGTGAAATTTTTATGTTTTTCCGATTTTTGGTAGTAGTAGATACTCTTTAGATTCCTTACTTTAGTTTGTTCTTATTTTAGATTATCGGTGATGAAATTTGCATTCCGACAAGATATTTCACTAATTAAGAGACATAAAAATTATAATAAACCTAATTTAAATAACTTCTGGTACAGTTTTTGCATTTTATGATTTTTGGAGTCTAGAGATTTTCAGATAATAAATTCAAAGTTATTAAAAATTTGGGCAATGTTACCGTTTGTAAAAACTTTATAAATTAATGAAAAAATAATTAAAACTTTAGTTTTTTCTCACACTTTCGTTTCTCACACAAGAAATTCTTTAAAAAAAATTATATTGTGCATATTTTGAAGATATACACTGCTCCAATAAATTAACGCACCACTTGAATTCTTTTGAAAATTGAAACATGTATTCGACTAATTGGTACAAAATTAAGAAAAATTTAACAAAAACATTTGTTTAAAGTAAATTAATATCTAATGTGTCCAAATATAGAAAAACAAACCGAAAATAAAATTTTATTAAAGTTACGCTGTTATAAAAGTTACAGAAAACATCTTAATATCGCGTATTTCCACACCGCTGCACATCTTCGTTCCATACTCAAAATTAACGAACTTATGTCTTCTTGATTTAAGTTATTCCAAATTTCATTTAGTTGAGGACCTACCTCTTGAAGATGGACAAGAGGATGTGGAAGATTTTTTAAACGTTTCCCGAGAATGTCCCAAACATGCTCAATAGGATTCAGGTCAGGGCTTCGAGCTGGCCAATCCAAAACATTGATTTCTGCCTCATTCAAGTAATCTTTAACAATTCGGGCAGTGTGGGGTTTTGCGTTATCTTGCATTAACAAAAAATTTGGACCAATATAAGGGGCATATGGTACGACATGCTCTTCAAGAATGTCTGTTATGTAACGGTCCGCATTTATAGAGCCATTATTTACAACCACTAACTCCGTGCGAGCTTGTAAGGAAATACCACCCCAAACCATTACTGAGCCTCTACCAAACAATGTGGTATTCTGAATGTTACACTGTGCGTACCGCTCATTTGGTCTACAATACACACGAACACGTCTATCGCAATTGTAAAAGCAAAATTTTGACTCATCCGTAAAAAAAACAGACTCCCAATCCTCTCTTTGCCAATTTATGTGCTCTCTAGCAAATTCTAATCTGGCTCTGCGGTGTTCTGCGGTCAATGCAGGACCACGAGCAGGAATATGGGGTGTTAAATTATCCTCCTTAAGTCTTTTTCTAACAGTTTCGGTACTGATTTGAATTCCTTCTACGTCACGGAACTCAGTTTGTAGCTTCCTGGCGGTTACAAAGCGTTCCCTTAGCGCAGATATTCTTAAAAATCTATTCTGGATAGGAGTGGTTTTCCTTTTTCTTCCTTGCCCAGGTCTTCTGAGGTGACTTCCTGTACCTTTGTATCATACGCGAAACTGACGTATGAGATACACCAAACCTTTCACCAATTCTTCTGTAGCTCCATCCTTCCTCCAACAAAACCACAGCTTGAGCGCATTCTTCTCGTGTCAAATTCCTCATAATGTTTTTATTATTGTTTCAAATGATAAAAACTATTCACAGAACGGCAAATTCAAATAACAATAAAACGAAATTACAAATTAACACAATTTAAAAATGAAAATTATTTTAAAATTTCTGCTTAAAAAACTATTAAACTCAAATTTCTGACTTTAATGTCAAAACTTTTATTTTAGTTTTAGTTTAATTGTTTATTAAACCTTCTCAACCAAAGTTGTCAAATAGTTTATAGTTTTAATTTTTTAATTTATTTTCAAGTGGTGCGTTAATTTCTTGGAGCAGTGTATAATTTTATATGATTTATATAAAAGAAAACGTTGGCCACAAAGTTTGTTCATCAAATTTCGGAGGTTTTATTCGTTGTAATCCTCGTAATTTGCCCTAATTCCAGTTTCCTAATTATTGTTTCTACCTCATTAACTTTTTTGTTGAGATCTTGTTTAAATTTCGTTGTGTTTTTTCTCATATTTGCTTTGATTTTAATTTCTATTTTATAATTTTATTTAATTTATTTCTAGTTGTACTTTTTCATTATTATTTTTTTAATTTCTTTAAACTCTTTCTTTTCTCATCCAGCATCTTTTCTCCTTCTCCTTTCCTTTCTAATTGTCGTCTATCAAGCTTCTTTAAATTAATCTTTTGTTCTTTTAGAAACTTTTTCAGTTCATGTTCTTCTTCAAATTGCTGTTTCTCGAATTCTTCTTTTTATTTTAAACGCCATTTTTCGAATTCTTCCGAATTCTTTTTTTGTTTTTCCAGAACTGTTTCTTACATTTTATGAACCTCTTTTTGTTCTTTACTTCGTTTGTAGAAGAAGTGTCTTACGAAGCTTCTTCAATAATTCTTCTTTTTTACTCGTCACTGAGCAGCACTTTGTGCTTTGCTTCTTATAAGAATAAAAACTTCTGTCTATATTTCTCCTTATTTTTAATTAAACCTGTAATAGAAAATTCTTTCCAATTTCTTCTTTTTTAATTGTGTATAAACTGTGGAAGAAACATCTTTGAATATTCGTTTTTCTTTAATATGGAGATTCTTTAATAATAAATAATTCAAAATTACACTTTAAAGGTTCTTCTATTTTTACAAATGCTTTTTCTACCATTTTATCTGTTTCTCTACTTTAGATTTTTCGGTTTTAGTAGAAATGTGTTACAATATCTCTTCTATTTTACATAAGAATCGAACTTTTATCATTGCAACAGATGTGTTTCTTCTTTTAACATAAGCTGTTTGAAACTTCTATAACACTTCACTACTAAAGTTCTTCATCTTTATTTCTTCAGTTTTATTGGTGTCCTGTATTGCACTTTATACACACAATCTCACATAACAGCAAAAAATCCACATTTCTTCTTCTTCAGTTTTCTACACAGTAGGAAATTCTATTTTTCTATTTTCTTTCTATTTTCTATTTTTATATTTTCTATTTTTTTAACAAGATTATTTTTCTATTTTCTATTTTTTTTTACTTTATAAATACCAACTACCTTTAAAGCTTCCTATTTAGTAGCAATTTTCTTAACTATTTTATTTTTTTTTAACAAGAATTTTTTGAATTGCATTAGAAGTAGATTTAGTAGATCTTTTTTATATCTGCAAAAAAGCGTCTGCAATGAAAAAAATGAGATATATAAAGCCAACTATGTACGAGTATATCAGAAGAAAGTTATAGTAATATGAATGAAATTCCAAAAAGCTTAGCTTAAAAAAGAAGTAATGAGCTGCAACAGCAAATACAAACTGCACTTGGAATTATGATTCTCGCAGTTTTTTCAATAATTCTTCGTCTTCTTAATAGCATCTTCTGCTTTCATCCAAATTTCTTTTTTTTTAAGATAGAACTACAGTTTTTACTATATTGAAAAATTCCTATTTTCTTCTTTTTTAAACAGATGCGTATGCTATAATTAGAGTTTTTAATTTGCTAGAAATTTCTTCAAATGTTTGTTTTTCTTTAACACGAAGCTTGTAAGCTTTTTTTTTAATACAAGATAGCTCTTTAGAGATTTTCTTTCTATCTTTCTGTAGTTTTTCTAATTGGAATTTCTTCTATTTTCTTCAATGATACAAATTTCAACGCAGTCGTAAACGCAACTTCACTAAATCTTGTTTAATACAGTTGTTACTTTCTTCAAGGACAAGCAGCTTAGTTGTGCGATGAAACAAAATGGGATTAAGACACAAAAAAATACATGCTGTAGGGTGTTAACAACCAAGAAAAATGCAGAAACAAATTTGGTTTTTTTTTGAGAAGATCCCGGTTGGAAGAAATACAAAAATTAAAAAAATTTCTAGAGAAACTAGAGCGTCTGGAGGAGCAAAAAGAGCAAAATAAAATTTTGGAATAAGTTAAAGAATGTCGCCTAAAGAAAACTGAAAAAAAAATGATTTTGAAAGAGCAAACATTGATTCTAGAAGAACAGAAGTTTCTAAAAAACGTTTTTAGAAAAAAGAAGATTTTGAAAAACAATTGGTAAAAAAAGAAGAGCAAAAGGAAATTCTAGAAGAATTGAGTATGTTGGATTATGTTA
The DNA here is from genome assembly GCA_029207805.1 of Tribolium confusum. NCBI lineage: Eukaryota > Metazoa > Arthropoda > Insecta > Coleoptera > Tenebrionidae > Tribolium > Tribolium confusum. The sequence continues at coordinate 25,611,299 of JALGAY010000006.1, read as the reverse complement.
AATAAAAAAATATATATCTTTAAAGCGACTTTTGTGATATATTTTCTTTGGATCTATTGTAGATTAAATTTAGAAGAGCAAAAAGTGTTTTTAGAAAAATTTAAGAAACAACTATAGATAAAAAAAGAGCAAAAGAAAGTTATAGAAGCGGCAAGATGTAGACAAAAAAAAAACAGAAGAAGAATTTCTAGAAGAATTTAGAAAACAACAATTAAAGAAAAAACAGAAGCTAAAAATTACAGAAGTAGTTTAAAGAGACCGGTTAAAGAAATCAAGAGAATCAATGTAAGACCTTAGAAAAATAAAAAAAGTTTCTACATAAACTTCAAAAACAACTATTATTTAACAACATAAAACAGTTTCAAGTAGTTTGAAAATCAACGATTGGAATAAAAATATATAGAAATAAAAAAAAGATGCTAGAAGAAGAATAAGTTTTCTAGAAGTGAACAAGATTATTAAAGAAGCTTTGTCTCATATTTCTTTAGTTTCTCTTCTTGAAATTTCTTCCGTTTCTTCTTGTCGTAAAGCATGTTTACTAAATTTTTATTAAGACAGTAGTGGGATGTTAAATTTTAGAGAAAGACAAAACGAAAGCCAGACCTAATGAAAGGAAGTAAAATACAAGATGAGGGGTGTCTACAACCAAGAAAAAGGCAGAAACAAATTCGGTTTCTGTTTGAAAAGATGTCGGTTAGAAGAATAACAAAAGTTAAAAAAAATTCTAGAAAAACTAAAAAATCAGGGTCTGAAGAAACAAGGAGAGTAAAATAAAATTTTGGAATTAGTTAAAAAGGTAGCCTGAAGAAAACAAAAAATGAAAAAAATGCTTTGAAAGAGCAAAAATAGGTTCTCGATAAACAAAAAAAGTTTGAGAAACGACGGATAAAAAAAGATCAAAAATTTTTTTTAGGAGCGGCATGGCCTAGACAAGAAGAAAAAACAGAAGAGGTTTTTAGAAGGATTTGGAAAGCAACGTTTGGAGAAAAATCAGCAGCTAATAGAAGTAGTTGAAAGAGGTCGTTTAAAAAAACAAAGAAAAACAATAAATGATTTTAAAAAAATAAAAAAAGGAAGTTTTTACATAAACTTGAAAAAACAACTATCAAAACTGTACGGGTGGGAGAACTCGCTTATATAGACAGTCCCGTTCCAATCGAGCACAACGCTCCGGGATACACTGTACTGATGAGGGCAAAAATCCCGAAACCGGTATACAGTTTTTCGACGTTGTTGCTCGTTTGGAACACCTTTGCTAGTTATACTGCTTTTCAGTGGTTGCTGGTTGGACGATTAGGTGATGTATTTCAATGTCGGTCAGGGCATCAGTCCGCGAAGTAGTTGTTTTTGCCTAATCGTGGAGGTTGGTTATGTTGGTGGCCGAGCGAGAGCCTAAGAGATAACTTTGTTATCCGCCAACAATTTGTAAAACAACAACTGGTCCAAAAATTATAAAAAAAGTTGGAAGAGATGGAATAAAAAATAAGAAAAACATTAAAAATTTAAAAAAAATAAAAACACTTTTTAGAAGAAACTTAAAAAACAACGATAAGAGGAGTGACTAGAACCAACGAAAATTCTAGAATGACATAAAACAATTTTAAAGAGCTTTTAAAACAATAATCGGAATAGAAATAAGCAGAAAAGATGTTTCTAGAAGAAAACAAGATTACTAAAAGCTATTAGGAGTAATTTTCGACTTGTTTGTATAAATTTTTGGTCTTTTTGAATAAACTATAACTCAGTTAACTTCTTTAAGAACAGTGTTTTAATTTTTTTAAATAAAAAAATCACTCTTTAACAATATTTGTGTACCAAAAAATCCTCTAACATTTCTCAATCTTTTCGCACGAAAGTAAAATTCCGTCTGGCTTGCGTGCGTCGGTAGATCCCACTTAAAAAATTCTTTATCTCGTAAGTGGCAATTTAGAAAATTAATAACCACTTTAACCTTATCTCTCTCATACCATAACCACCCTCGCCACCTCCATTTCCATAAATCACTCTTTGTTTCTATTTACCCATGAGGATGTTCCTCGGTCATACCTATTAATCGCAATGATTTATAAATCCGACTCATACAACATAAACATTCCACTCTATTGTGTTTTAGGGCATGTGGGTGGGTGGTTGCGAACTCAAAGCAGCTTTACCTGACCTGAAACGCCTCAGGTTAAACAAGTAGAATTTTTTTTCAGATGGCCAGTATCGAAGTGTCTCTGTCGAGCACACCCAGACGAAAAAAAAACACAAGCGGAATCAATGCGTCGATCAGATCTATACCTAAAGAAATTGCAGCGAAAGAATTAGAAACGTTACGAAATGCTTTAAGAGATAAAGAGAATATTATCCAGAGTTTAAAAGGACAACTTACAATTCCAGGATTAAGACTCTCGACAATTAGAAATCCATCAAATCGAGATTTAACAGAAATTGAGAAAAAACAAGCTGAGGAGAGACTAACACGGCTTAAAACTGATATAGATAATAAAAGACTGGCTATTAAAAATCTCAAAATGGCTCTAGAACGCTTGGATATCACCGAGTAAGTAATTTTCGAGAAGTGGTACCACGTCAGAAAAATTTTTTTTTAGTAATATAGATGTGAGGATCCAACAAGCCGAGCTTGAATACCAGTTAGGTCGCGAAGAGCTCAATTTGTTAACACTGCTGGAGGAAACACGCGCTCTCCAATTATGTCTCGATGAGTCGAATAAAAACTCGTTGGAATCCCATACTTTATACAGGTACCATTTTGGACAAGTACCAAATCAAGGAAAAAAACGTTTTGTTCCAGCTGTGTTAATGGTAGTCACCACGTGATGCTTTTGGGTGTGGAAGTCGAGTACGACCTGAAGAGTCCCAAATTTGGGGCGAGTCAGAAAGATTCAGTTCCGGGCCTTTGGATAGATTGGGCGCTTGAGGAAACGGGACTTTGTAAAGGTGACAGGTGAGTTTATTAACGCCTCAAACGTGGGAAAAAAACGAATAATTGAGTATTATTTTTGCATCGCGATTACGCTGCTATTGTGTGGAGGACGAGGAGTACTTGTATTGATACAAAACGTATCTTAATTACTGATCAGAGGTACTTCCAGGTGGTAATTTGGTTTACGGTGAGAATAGGGGCAGAGAGAGTCATTTTGTTTGCATAATTAGAAAAGTGGGACCTTATTTGGTACCAAAAAATTAACGCAAAGTGAGAAAGTTAATAATCAGGTAATATAACTACTACTATTCTGTGAGATAGTACAGGCAGTACTATTTTTTTTAATGACCAAAGCTCGTGCTACAGTACTACTCGTAAAACTGAAAATTTAAATCAACTTATGAATTATTCAAGCCGTTATTTCGACGCAGCAGGAATTTTTGTCATTACTTTCCTGCAGTACTATTAGGTACTAATCCAGAGCGTAACCTTGATGAAATCATTGCTCGTAACTAGTAGTCTAAAATAATTTGTTCAATGTTAGGAAAAATCAGACATTTTAATTAGATTTTGCATAACTTGAAGTTTTAGAAAGTGGTACCGAAATTTGATACTGATCGTAAAATAGCAAGAATTGCAAAAAACGTGATTCTTACCTAAGTCAGTTACAGAAATTTCAACAAATACGTGATTTATGATTGTGGGAGGATTTTGAAGCTTTGCAAGGAATAACCAAAACGTCATGAATTAATAAGTGCATTAGCACACAGCACTGAAATATGCAAACTCAACTGTAGCACACATGCACTTTAACACCTCTTTTTGCCAACACAAACTAACAAATAATCAAATGAATAATCTAGTGCATAGACGTCCTAATCTTAGTATGTGTAGACAATGATAACGAACGAGGCCTGGAAACTTAGTACATCAGCTATCATATTTTTTTTATTTAGTAGACGTTATTAAGTCTGCCATCTTAAATTTTTTAATTTTTACAGCAAGGTTTCAATCTGTGATCTCGTTAAACTAGCTAAAATGCGTTTTTGTCAAGAAATATTCGAACTTTTATTATTTATATTACTAGGGTCAGCCATATTGAATCCCCCATTTTAATTTTTTTAAATTTTTGCATAAAAATTGTAATTATTAATTAGAAAACTCAGTCATCTAGCAAACACTCAATTAGATAGTTTTTTGTTATTTTAATTAAAAGTGTGCCCGATACTATTATTTTTGTATTTATAGTCGGCCATATTATGTCCATCATTTTAAGATTTTTAATTTTTTATTACAAAATGTAGCTGACAGCTAAATATACAACTTTTATGTGATTTTGTCAAACATTTATTTTCCATATTATTATTATGATCTATCAAATAGAACCGCCATTTTAAATTCTATAATTTTTACAAGAAAATCGTAATTAGTAACCTTAAAATACCAGAGTAGTCAAACATTGTTCGAGTTACAAAATTTGCTAATAAATTTTTCGTAAAAAATGCTAATTTTGTTAATAGTAAATTCAAAAATAGTTACTTTTGATCCTAGCCGGATTGGCACACGATTTTACTTAGAATTTTCTTCTTGGCTTTTTGGTATTGGAGCCACCTAGTTTTAACACTAATTTTATTATTTTTGTATACACGAAGTAAACGTTTCGCTTTATTATGTTTTGAAAGCTTTCTCAGGGCTTGAATTTGCAACTCTTATTTTGCATTTTATAAAAAAGTTGGCTGTCACAAAAATTATTTTATAAAAATCAAAATTAACAGGAGATATTTTATTAACAATTTTTATATACCTTTTATCTATAAAAATAGAAAACCAGAGCCAGCAGTTTTTAAATATAGAAACTACAAGAGGCGTTTTAAAATACTGAAATTGTGGATTACATTTTATAAAAATTGGTTGTTATAAGAGGCATTTTATAAAAATCTGAGTCAACGGAAGACATTCTGTTGCTTTTTATTTATCAAAATCAGAAATAATGTTTTTTATAAAATCTAGAAGTCATAAAAAACATTTTATAAAAATTTTAGTCAGCGGAAGACATTTTATGTTTTAGCAAAATCAAAAGTTATGTTTTTTTATAATAAAAACTGGATGTTACAGGCGACAGTTTATAAAATAGAACTACAAGAAGCATTTATATAAAAATTTTAGACCATAATTTATAAAAACTGGCTGTCATAAGAGGCATTTTATAAATATCTTAGTCAAAGCAAAATATTTAACCTTTTTTTATTAAAATCAGAAGTTTTTTTTTTTATAAAAACTAGAAGTCATAGCTGACAATTTAAGTGGGAACGACCAGAGGCATTTTATATATTGAAATTATAGATTACATTTTATAAAAATTTACTGTTGAAAAAGGCAGTTTATAGAAATGGGAATCAACAAGAGATTTTTTAGTAGCATTTTTTAGCAAAATTAAAAGTATTTTTTATAAAAATTGGGAGTCAAAGACAACAATTTATAAAAATAGAACTACAAGAGGCATTTATACAAAGATTTTAAACCACAATTTATAAAAATTGTCTGTAATAAGAGGCATTTTATAAAAATCGGAATCAACAGAAGACATATTATTTTTATCGAAATTAAAGAAGTTACTAATTCTATTATAAAAACTGAAAGTCAAAATAGGAACTGCAAAGGTTATTTTAATTACTGAAATGTAGCTCACATTTTAAAAAGACTGGCTGTCATAAGAGGCATTTTATGAAAATCTGTGTCAACAGAATACATTTTGTAGCTTTTTTTATCGAAGTCAGAAGTTACAAATTCTTTTATAAAAACTGAGAGTCAAAATAGAAACTGCAAGGGGCATTTTAATTACTAAAATTGTAGCCCATGTTTTAAAAAGACCGGCTATCTTAAGAGGCATTTTATAAAAATTTTAATCAAAGGAAAATATTTTGAAATTCTTTTTTTATAAAAAGTAGAAATTATAGCCCACAATTTATAAAAATAGAACTAGAAGAGGCATTTATACTAAAATTTTAGACCACATTTTATAAAAATTTGCTGTAAAATAAAGGCATTTTACACAAACGGGAATCAACAGGAGACTTCTTCGTAGTTTTTTTTAGCAAAATTAGAAGTCTTTTTTATAAAAATTGGGAGTCAAAGACGACAATTTATAAAAATAGAACTACAAGAGGCATTTATACAAAGATTTTAGACCACAATTTATAAAAACTAGCTGTTATATGAGGCATTTTATAAAAATCTGAGTCAACAGAAGACATTTTGTAGCCTTTTTTTTATCGAAATCAGAAGTTACAAATTTTTTTATAAAAACTGAGAGTCAAAATAGAAACTGCAAGGGGCATTTTAATTACTAAAATTGTAGCCCATGTTTTAAAAAGACCGGCTATCTTAATAGGCATTTTATAAAAATTTTATTCAAAGGAAAATATTTTGAAACTTTTTTTTTATAAAAACTAGAAGTTATAGCCAACAATTTATAAAAGTAAGAAGTACAAGAGGCATTATAATATATTGAAATTGTACCACATTTTATAAAAATTTGCTGTTATAAAAGGCATTTTATATAAATGGGGGTCAACAGGACAGTTTTTTTTTGTAGTTTTTTTTTAGCAAAGCTAGAAGTTTTTTTATAAAAACTGGCTGCCATAAGAGGCATTTTATAAAAATCGGAGTCAACAAAAAATATTTTGTAGTTCTTTTTTATAAAAATTACGAGTTTTGCTAATTGTTTTTTATAAGAACAGAGAATTAATTTATAAAAATAGAAACTGTAATGGGCATATTTTATAAAGTTTGCTACAAAATCGTCTTTTTTTGTAATGAAATGCCTTCTTTCATCAAAAGGCTGCATCATATATATTTATAAATTTCTTATAGACTTCTCTAAGAAAGTGAGAAGCATATTCTGGTAGGCTCTATGTACCCCAATTGCTTATCACCTCTGTCTTACTAGATCTATTAGTCGATGTAGTTTTAACCAAACATTTCTAGATTTTTGTAGTTTTTCATTTGTTTTAGTTCGAAAGGACAATTAAAACTTATCATTTTTGACCTACAAGCTTAATACTGCCATTGAATTTGAGTCACTTGCTATCAACTCGGGTTTCAAACATTAACCGTTCATTGTTTCATATATCGCAATCAATTCTCTTTGTCTAATACTGCTGGCTTTAGATTGTCTTTTTTTTTGTAATATTAGTACTCCTTTTTTGAACAAGTACAAAGTTAAAAAATTAGATAAACATTAGACATAAGTTTGTCTGAGCATTTGTCAAAAATACTTAAATATCTAAAGTTTATAGATTTGTTTATTGCTTTATTTAAACACAACAATAACTAACTACACTATCACAGGTAACTTGTCTGTCGACAAGTGCTTTTTTAAAGCTCAGCAAGATTTGCATCTGCTATCAGTACTTTTCGTCTTTCATTTGCCTAAATCTCCCGATACAACCTCTTATAAAAAATCTGTTTGTCGGCAGTTAAAAAATAATGTCAAGTCCAACTCTTGTGTAATTTTGCGGTTGGAAAGCAGGAGATAAGCGACCGGAAACACTGACAATGGGAACCGAAGTCAACACTCGTAACCTTCCACCCGTATATCCGGCCGCACTTGTTTCACTCCTCTTCCATGCATTTTAAAAAAGTACAGTTATCAAAATTTTTTCCCCAATCCTGAATCAATCACACTAATTACACAATTACAATAATTTGTAATAAAATATATAAACAGTTAGGAACGTGAGATTGAAATCACGCCGATTTAATCTACAGAATAAATTACACAAGTCATTTATCACGTGTCGAGAGTAGGAGGTACATTATTATTATTATTATTATTGCAGACTGGTTGAAGTCAATGGGAAAATCGTCTTGACCAAAAGCAGAGAGGATTTGAGCCGACTGTTGGCTGCAGCACCAGATCCGGCCCAAATTGTCGTTTTGAGAAAATCACAAAATGTCTCAAATAATAAAAGTACAACGAACAAAGATGTAGCGTCGCTGAGATGCGAACTTGAAGCCGTCAGAGAAAGAGCTGAAGAGGCACAGAAAACTAAAGATAATCTCATTTCGGATAATATCAGACTGACACACAGGATCTCCTATTTAGAAGAACAGGTAGGGAGTATTACCAGGGTTCGGCGCTAGCGAGCGAGATTTTGCTCTAAACATTGCTTTGTCAAGCGGCTTGCTAGCGCCGAAACCGGGATATTATAAAAATTTTAAGTTATACAGTAAAAACACATCGTAAATGCTTAAAAAATTGTTTCTGGTTGGATTATCTAACGGTTTAGGTTATTTAGAAAATATTTCAGAAAGAGGAACGAACTGAGTTATAAAACACTAGATTTAGATAGAATTATAAAAACAACATTTTACTAATTTTGAAATCAGCAGCTGTAATTTTACTAATTTTAGTAGTTTGAGGGAACATTTAACTAATTTTATAACCCGAAAATAATATTTTTTACCAATTTTGAAGTCCAAATATGACAGTTTTTACTGTGTATTTAACCAAAATTAAATTTTTAGGTTTCTGAGCTTCTTACCCGGAAAAAACCGGACCAAGACGTGCGTATAATTGCCAAAACTCCGGTGATTTCAACAGTGAAAACCAACCAGAACATCACAAACATAAACATCACGACTCCAAGCGTCCCACCGGCCCAAAACCCAAAAGAACTCCAAGTGTTCCAGAAGGGTCAAGTCACTGCGCTTGTTGCGAACATTCCCGGCCTTGAAACATCCAAAGACACTCACTCCTCTCTGCCAGTGCGGTCAAAGAGCAGTCTTTCGAACGTCTCCAACACGCATATCCAAGCCCCCGAGAATCACCACTGCCACAAGAAACACCGACACAAATCCAGACTTCAAGGATCTATCCAGAACCTGGACCAGGATAAGATAACCTACCGGAAACACAACCACCACCACCATCACCGCGAAAAAGACTACAGCTCCGAAACGAACTCGGCAATTGAGCACGTTTCGAGATACAACAGACGAAATAGTGAAAACGGAGGCCAACGGCCCGACCTCATGGACCAAAGCTACAAAAAGGCTACGAAGATTGTCCATGAACTTACTAGAGACTCCTTGTATGAAAAGCATCGCCAGAAGTGTATAACAGCTTCTGAGAAATATAATTCGGATATTCTCAAACACTATAATGCCCGGAAATCAACTTCGGTCCTGGATTTCCGCTCGGAGATCCACATTGGGCCTAAATACTCTGATTCAAAAAGCGTGGAAGATCTGGAAAAGACCCGCGGTTTTGCTAGTAGAAGCGTCAAGTCGCTTGATTTTGATAGTGACTGCACCAGTCACAAGGACTACACTTCCGAGCCGATAGAAGGGCGCAAAATGGGGTACTACAGTGAGGTCAAACCGAGACCAATGCCGCCGAAGAAACCCTTGAGGTTGTCCTTGCATAAAACGCAAAGTTTGCAATCGGTGGAAACTGCAACTCCTGGAAGTTCCCCGGGGAAGAATGAGTGCAGAAAAAGGAATTATAAAGGGGAGTGTCAGGAGGTGAAATGGACGAGTTTTGGACATAAAGTGGAGAATGGGATTGAGAGTGGAAGTTGGTGTTGAGTGTGGAATGACTGATAAATATAATAAGATTGTTTTAAAGAAAATAAATTGTTTTATTTTTTTCTTAACTACCTTGAAAAAAATAATAATAAAAAGAATATTATTCTCTAAATAAATAAAAAATCATTAGTCACCAGATGGAAATAAATCCGTATGAACGCTTATAAAAACTGAAAACTTGTCAATAAACTAGCATCCCTTCACGTTAAATATGTAAGATGGAGCCACTGATTTTTAGATTTACTATAGGCAACTGATAATACACAATTTTAATTTAAAGAGCTATATTTGTAAATAATAAAATAAATAATCAAAAGACAAGGGTCAGACAAAGATTAAAATAATTTTTATAACATTCTATTTACAGTTATAGCCTTTTAAATTTAAATTGTGTATTATTAGTTGCCTATAGTAAATCTAAAAATCAGTGGCTCCACCTTACACATTTAACTTAAAGAGATGCTAGCTTTTTGACAAGTTTTCAGTTTTTATTAGCTGTCTATACTGATTCTATTCTATATTGTGCTACCACTATGTTTATATTTATACGTTAAAGCGAATAAATTTAATTGGTTGCCTACTTTACAGGTTTTTTTAACACTTGTAAACTCTCTAAAGTAAGCAACCAATTAAATCTATTGGATTTAGTGTATAAATGTAAACGTTATAATTAACGGAAGACATTTTTTAGGTAATGACGTAAATTCATTTCTATTTGGCTCCAGCTGTAGTAAGTTGTTTGAAGTATAGTGGCTTGCCTACATTGTGCTGTTATTTAAAAATTACTTTAGTATAGGCAACCATTTATACGCTTGTAAAATAAAAACAGTAGAAATACAAGTAAAAGCGCCATCTGTTATAAAGTAGCGCAAAAATGTCTTTAAATAACTGTAACAGAATAAATATCTATTGATAAGTACTGTATTATAGTAAAAGTAAATAATAATATTGATATTGCTATATATTAGACACAAATATTTTAATTTCAAATATTTTTTTTACTTTGAATTAATAGAAGATACTCAAAAATAAGTAAAAACATTAAATTTTATTTTATCTGTTTAAGGTAGGCAACTCAATATATACACAACAAGAACAAAATAGTTTTTTAGTGCATTTTAAATAATTTAAAATTGTTTTTACGAACAATGTTTACATTTTTTTACATGATAAATTGTAAAATATCAAATTTTTTGTGTATATTTTCATATTTACGCCACGAAAAAATAATGTTATGCAACACATTATACATTGAATTTTGTACAACAAGAATCACAAAAAATCTTGATAAAATTCAAAATATAAAAAAAATTTGAAAAACCAAATTTACCACAAAAAATGTTACTGGAGCAGCACGAAATACTTGACTTCATAATTTTAATTTTGAAACGTTGGTAATGTTCTGACATTTACTTTTTTTTATTTTTTTTATTTTTACGTATTTTTAGCTTTTTTTGGAAAGACTAGAAAAGTGAGTTTCTGGAATTATTATTTTCATTTATTATAGAAAACAAAAACCTATAAGTAGCTTGATTAATTAGGTTTACTGTATATGTAAGACAGCAGATACAAATCTAAAGTTTTGGGCAAACACAGTTATTAAAAATTTTAAAAAGTAAAAACAATAATAAAAAATTATTTTCATCTCTTCAATTAGTAAAATATCTTTTCTAATCTCCAATTAGAATTGATCACATTTGTATCTATAAATCTAAAAATTCTTAAAAAGTATTTGTCTTCAAAAATTAGTAAGACTTTGCTCTCCTCTACTAGCATTATTAAAACAACATCCCCTTTACTAATTTCAAAATTAAGAACAAATATTGTGTCTATTTAGCTTCCACATTTCTAAAAATAATATTAAAATAACTCCAAATTTATTTAGATTTCAAAATTAGTAAACGGTTGCTTCCGACTCTCAATATAAATACAATATAAAATTTTATTTTGTATTTATTAAGTTTAAAACTAGTAAAAAAATATTATTTTTGGGTTCTATAATAAATTAAATGTTGTCACAAATTACGAAACTTAGTAAAATTATAGATATGTATAGATTATAGAATGAATAGATTATAAAATCGGTAAAATATTATCTAAAATGTCATTTTTGGACTTATTAATCTAAAAGTTTGTAAAAGAACTGTTATTTCTAGTTTACAAAATTCGTAAATTACAACTTAAAGCTAGTTTTACAAGTTTTACAAAAATAACAATGTCGTCGTAGATCTTTTTGCTGAAATAAATGTCTCTATCTTAAAGAATTAGTGCTAAAATTGCGCTTGCGGTTTTCAAAATTAGTAAAATGTTACCTCTGGCTTTTAATACTAAAGTCAGCTTTATGTTTATTAATCTAAAAATTTGTAAAGAATTTCTCTGACTAAAAAAATTGTAAAACATTGCCCCACTGTTACTAAAATTACTAAAACAATGTCTCTTAAGTTTTTATTGACTTCAAAATTTAAAAAAAAGTTGTGTATAGCTTCTAAATTTCTAAAAATAATATTAAAATATTTCTAAATATTTTTGAACTTTAAAATGAGTAGGCGATCGCTTCCGAACCTCAGTATTAAAAACAAGATTTAATTTTGTTTTTATTAGATTCAAAATAAGCATAAAATATTATTTTCCAGTTTTAAAATTGGTTAAATGTAGCTTCGAACCTCTCAACCTGTAATATTGGTAAAAATGTTACTTTTAGATATGTTAATTTAAAATTTTATGAAAAAGTATTACTTCCAGTTTCTAAAATTAGTAAATTACAGCCTAGGGCAAGATGTTTTTGTCGAAATAAAAGTTTCTAATTTCCGAAATTAGTACTAAAATTGCGGTTGCTGTGTTCAAAATTAATAAAATGATGCTTCCGGCTTTTATTACTAAAGTAGCTATTGTATTTCATAATTTAAAAATTAGTAAAAAATATCTGTCTTCAAAAATTAGCGAAACATTGCCAACCGGCTACTAAAATTACTAAAACAGTGTCACCTTTGTCTTTATTGCTTCATAATTCAACAGAAATATTGTGTTTAGTTTCTAAATTTTTAACAATAATATAAAAATTCTAAATTGCTTTAGACTTCAAAATTAGTAAACAGTCACTTCAAACTCTCAATATTAAAAACAAAATTTGATTTTGTATTTATTAGTCTTTAAGTTAGTAAAAAAATCTTATTTTCGGGTTCTAAACTTGATTAAATGTCGCCTCCCATTACTAAATTTAGTAAAATTACATTATTGAATTGCAAAATTAGTAAATTATCACTTCCCGACTTTTAATATTGGTAAAAATGGCCAGACATATTTCAAAGAACGGTTTAATACAAATATAAAAAATATTTTTCGGATGAGAAGTAGATAGAGCAAAATTATCAAAATATGACAGACCAGATCTTGCTCTGATTCAACATATTTTGCTCCTATGGTACATTTTGGAAACAAAAAAATAAAAATATAATCATCAGCCATGTTCAGTTTGTCTAATCGTTGCGTTCTCTCGACAAATGTACTGTCATGATGACTTCCGTTTTATTCAGTACTTATTCGCAATAGATGTGTTCTAAAAAAAATTCTCACTATAATTGTCGACTATGTTCAATAAAAAAAACTGTTGCGTACTCCGCCCATCAGAATTTGTATTATTTTTGTGTCATATTATGTCCTATACAAAAAAGTTTTTAATTTTTGGTGCAAGGCCTAAACGCTAACAAATTCACGACATTCCGGTTAATTACTATCGATTCGCGTTTTAGAGGTTTCCCGAGACTTTCAGAACTCCACTTCTTTGGCTTCAACCATTGCCTTATTAAATTAATGCTTGACGTTCATCTAGCATCGTCTCGACGCTCTGATTATTCACTGAATTTTTCACCCTCCTGATAAATTTCAAAAAGGTATGTTCCGAAATCCTTCGGCCAAATACAGGTGCGTTTCAGCTACTGAATAAATTAAATTTGATGAGCCACTTGGCCAAACAACTTTTATTTATTCAGATCAGTGTTACAACACAGGATAAAACTAACAAAAGGACGGATGGTTGTAAGTCGAGGCACGTGCCTTTGTGATATATAACACCAACAATTTCATCCGCAACCGTTTAGTTAAGTGATTGTAGATAAACATCGATAAGTAATTAAATATTACGAGGGTTTGGCCGCAACAAACCGCAAAACTAATTACAGATGAGAGTTAAAATAAAAGCGATTTTTTTTTCTTTTAGTAGTTGAAAATGAGATTTAGGTATGAGTGTAAGGGGTGTATGGCACACGTGAGTATTTAAAAAGATCAAACTCGGAGACATGTTGTCTAACGTGTGTCTGTTATCCTCTTATCTGCCACAATATCGAAAGTGCAGTGGAGAACAATGAAGTGGTACTTTTCGTCCTTAAATTGATTACTTTACTGATTATTATTGACAGTTATTATTACAGTTTGACGTAGGTATAATGAAGAATTTTTAAAGTTTTCGACGAAAAGAAGGTTTAAAAAAATTGTTTGTTTGAGATAATGCATCGATTTGATTTGGACTTTGGTTTCAGCTGACCAAAAAAACAGTTAATGCTAAACAATGCTACAAATATTACTACATTGCCCAATTAAAATAAATTATTTATAAACAAAGTAACAAAATAATGTTTTGAATAAAGCTAATATCCTCCATAAATTTGTATTTTTCTATAATCTCATTTACGTTTTTTAAATTTTAGTTTTTTTTCTCGTGAAATCTATACGATTTTTCAGAAAATTGATTGCAGTGGCTCTTCTAATTTAAAACATAATTTTATTTAATTTTTTGAAGCTCTCTTATTACAAAACAGAAAAGCTATCTGAAAACAAAACTACAGGTCTTAGCCTTTAAACGAGCCCGCTTAAAACGGTGGCCTTACGGCCACCCTTTACGCGGGCCCGCGTTTTCGCCCTCCGGGCGAAAGGCGCAAGCGCCAGGGCGCTAATGGCGCCCGCCTTCGGTTGACACCGAAGGCGATATTGCGCTACTGGCGCCGCCTTCGCTTGATAGCGAAGGCGATATTGCGCTACTGGCGCCCGCCTTCGGTTGACACCGAAGGCGATATTGCGCTACTGGCGCCGCTTTCGGTTAAAACCGAAAGCGATGTGTGACGGCGCAAACGCCGCCTTAGATTGAAGTATAAAAAATTTTGTTTGTTTGTATAACTTGAATATCTGGTTGAATACTGGCTTTGGGCCACGATACACTTACACCGGTATGCTATTGCGCATCGTGTGACGTCACATTCGAAGCAAAATATGTGCCATCTTCATGCACGACATAGGGAGTTCAGTTAATATTAACATCTTGTAAATGAGTTTATATCCCAAACGTATGGTAATATGTCGCATAGGAATATAAAAAACAAAATACAATGGAGGTATTGTAAAATTTGTGTTGCGATTGTAATTCTTATAGCAAGCTACGGCACAACCGGGCATTTTATCTAATTAATAAGTATTAATCACAGAGATCTTAAATACACTGCAATTTCGTTTATATTATTACGGTAGGTACTACGAACGTGTTTGAAAGGAGATTTTTCTCTCAGAAATGAAGCATTTTACAGGAAGAGTAAGCAGGTTTGAGCGTGCTTGCTTCGCAGATGACGTCATGCGCAAGATTCGCTTAACTGAATCAGCTAAGGAACATACCGGTGTAAGTGTATCGTGCTTTGGGCCAGATGTTCCCACCTGCTGCGCGATAGATATTTGGTGTTTGGTCAAACGTTTGCGCCTGCGACGCGATAGGTATTCACCCTTAGGTCAGATATTAATAAATATTCGGCCTTTGTTCAAACGCTCGCGCCTGCGGCGCGGTTGGTACTCGGCTTACGGGCAGATGTGCGCGCCTGCGGCGCGAGAGATTTTCGTGTTTTGGCAAGACGTTCGCGCTTGCGGCGCGATAAATGTTCAGCTTTTGGTCAGACGATCGCGCCTGTGGCGCGATAAATACTCATCTTTCGGCCGGGCATTCTCGCCTGCGGCGCGATAAAATTTAGCCTTCAGCAGGCGTTCGCGCCTGCAGCGCAATAAATATTTGGCTTTTGGCCAGACGTTCTCGGCGATACTCGGCTTTCGTCTTAACGTTAGATAGATATTCGACTTTTGATTAACCTTTAGATTGGACATTTGCGCCTTCGACGCGGTGGATATTCAGTCTTGGACAGGCGTTCACACCTGGGGCGCAATAGATATTCGGCCTTTGGTTAAAAAATTGATCTTCTTTAGCTATTTAGCAATTGTTTGTAGTCACCTAACATAATTTATTGTGACCCTAACTCATTTAATAAAAAAACAATAATGAAATTTACTTTAAAAACAAATTATTACATTTTCAAATAATATTTTTTTTATTTTACTATTTAAGCAATATGTAATGTAGATGAACCACTGTTGTCTAATTTTTTATTTATTAAATAACATATGATATTTGTAATCACGTTTTTAAATTATATGACGTTTATGACACTATATTGCGTGCAAAACGCCTGCGAAAGAATGTGTATCTGACCAAAATTTGTTTTACAACAGAAAGTTTAGCAAAATATATTAATATTATAAAATCATAAAAAAATTATAGATTGGTGAAAATTTACTATACATTTTTGTTTTATTATTTACAAAAAAAAAATCTTGGCGTGCGAGTGTGGGTACATCCGAACAATAATTATTGCTTTAAATAGTATTATTTAATAACTTATTTAATAGTAAAATTTTTATTATTAAATGTCCTTGAATATTTTTGTAAGTTTAAAACATTAAAAGAAATAAAAAGATTATTAACAATAGCATCAAATTTGGAAAGAATAGATATGTCGACTTTCATGTTTGTGATTGAGATTATATTAAAAAAAAAAAAATTATTTAATTTTATATACTTTAAACACCCTAATAAGCTCAAAATATTCTATTTCTATTGTTACACATTTATAGTGTATAAGAATTTTACTGAAACACTTAGTATGCATATATTTCTTCATTTATGGGACACTTATCCTATAAAATTATTCTAACGTGTATAAAGTAATATATCATATTAGAAACTTTATTTTATACAATTTAAAAAAAGCGTATTCTTGGTTGCCTACCTTATTTATTTTTCTTTAATTAATTTTTAATTGCGTGTTTTAATTAAAATTTTATTATTTTGCAAAAAACAATTACTTATCAACTGTAAGATAGTTATTAATTAAACAACTTTGGCCTCTAACTGGTATTTACCTTGCTACTGATAAAAAAAATTCTAGTTAGATATTTTTTTTATTTTTCGCACATTTTTTTTTGTTGTGGTGGCAAGAAATGGATATTTTAGGTAAAATACTTACTAAATCGTCTCTATTCATTGAAATCTCCATATCGTATTGCTAAAAAATTTTATAGAGAAGAAATTTTATAAACTTTAAATAATGTTGAAAAGAGTCCTTTCAGTCAGGAATAAATTGAATATTTAATGATTTTGTGATTTTTCCTTAATTTTGCTACAAAATATCTTGTATTCAGCGTTCCATTTTTTGCTAAATGTTATTTTTCAACAACATAAAAATGGAAGACTTATTTTAGTTATTGGGGCTAATTCCTTCTTGAATTACTCCAAGAAAGTCGAAAGGTTTTAGAGGCTTCTTACTGTTGTAATTTTTAGATTAGGTAGTTATTACTTATTGCACTTTTTTTTGTGATAGCAACAAAGCGATTATATTGAGTCAAAAAACAAAGCGATTATATTGGGTCTAAAAATAAAGCAATTATATTAGGTCAAAACAAAAACTCCGTGTAGTTTTTAGTAGACACGGGTAATTGAAAACACACACACATCTGTTATTTAATTGTGGGAGCAACAAAGGGGCCCCATATTTAAATTAGTTCTTAGGCCGACCCTGTTTGTTGTTATCAAAAACTCACTGTGAAGCAAAAATAACATTTTAAATCACGTTTAATTAAATTTAATTTAATTATTTCAAGTCACTTTTGATTTTTATTTATTAACAAATTATAATTTCTTTCAAAATGCACGTACTGGTTTTCAGTCTTTACATTATAAAAAATGGTCCCCTTGATCAGGAATAAATAGAATTTTGACCAATTTTCTGTCAATTTTTCTCTGTTTTTGTTAAAAAATGTCCCATATTCAGCGTTCCATTTTTGTTTTTTCTAAAAGGTCACTTTTATTTGTCATTAAAATGTAGGACTTTTTTATTTATGGAGGCTAATCATTCTCCCTGAATCACCTTCTTAGAAAAAGTCGAAGGATTTTAGAGGGTGTTTACTGTTAGAATTTTTTTAGGTTAGGAAATTAAAGTGATGATTTTTTTCGTTTTGGTGATAACCAAAAGGGATTATATTGGGTCACAACGAAAACTCAGTGTTGTTTTTAGTCGACACGGCCAATAAATAACACAGACACCTGTTTCTGTTATTTTATCGTTCTTGGGCCTCGGGGGGGCAACAAAGAGCCTCCATAGTGAAGTAAGTTCTTGGGCCGACCCTGTTTGTTGAAATTATTTTGATTTTATTATAAACAATCCTATGTGAAACAGATATAACATTTTAAATCACGTTTAATTAAATTTAAAATCACTTTTATTCGACAACAAAAATTTGAGGTTATGTTTACATCTGTCATCTGTCATATGTCACAGTCACTTAAATAAAATAGCCAATCAAATGCAAAGAATAAATTTTTAATTATTATTAATAAATTATAATATTTCTTTCAAAATGTACGTACTTGTTTTCAGTCTTTATGTAATAAAAAATAACAGGGGCCCCCTTGGGCAGAAATAAATGTAATTTTGAATAAATTTTAGTGTTTTTCCTCTCATTTTGCTAAAAAATGTCCTATATTTATCGTGCCATTATGCTAAATGTTACGTTGATTTTTTTATGGTTCATGGGAGCGATTTCCTTCGTGGTTAACCCTTTTGGAGAAACTATAATTTTCTTAATGTTGTAATGTATTGTATAGCCTAAAGATTCTAAAGAGGCTTTTTTATTGTTATTATTAGAATTTAAACGTTTAAAATAGTTTTTATTTAGGCACTCACTGCACTCACTGAAAGTAAAAGTTTCGTAAAATTTTTAGGTTAGGTAATCTTTGTATGAATTTTTTTCGTTGTAGCAACAACAAAGAGGAAGATTTTGAGTTAAATACTTATTAAATCGTTCCTATTAATAAAAAATAATTGTTACATTTAATCAAATCACTTTTAATTGATGATTAATACAATTTTTTTTAATATTATGTCATATGTCACTTGTGAAATATCAGGCAATTTTAAATGAACCAATCAAATAAAATGAATTTAAAATGAACCAATCAAATAAAAGAATTTAAATAAATAATTGATTTTGTATCTCTTTCTTTGAAATTTTTGCTAAAAACAATGAAAAACATCAAATATTTAAAAATAAATTTCATTAGTATATCATTATAATTAGTAAATAAAAACCTTTCTACGCACTAAAAAAAAGATGAAATAAGAAAAAAATAAAATAAAACAAATAAAAAAGTATTGATTAAAAATTTGTATAACCGCGGAAAATGATCAATTTTTTAGAGTGAATAAGACTGTACATGAATTATAATAGTAAAAAAAAAGATGAAATAAGAAAAAAATAAAATAAAACAAATAAAAAAGTATTGATTAAAAATTTGTATAACCGCGGAAAATGATCAATTTTTTAGAGTGAATAAGACTGTACATGAATTATAATAGTATAATACTACGGAAAATATCCTCCACTTTGAGCCTAAACTCGGGCTAACGCTAATACGTATAAAAAACCGTCTTTTTTTAGAAGAATGAAAGGGCGCTTTATCGTAATAAAACAGGATTTTTTTTGTACAAATAAGGTTGTTTTTTTTTTAATTTGGTGGCAAAAAATATTGAACAGTAATCGTTCTTCCCTTTTCTACTTAGTCAATAAACATTACGCCTTTGCAATTTTAAAAGAGAGTCAAAAAGTAATTTTTCCGTCTACGTACCTATATAAATTTTTATTGAAAAATGTCAAAATAATTTTATAATAAGATTAATGTTCTATTGTTGTTGAAACAAACAATTAAATACTAAACGGTTGGTATTACCCAATATTTTATTTTTTCCAAGATAGCACTGGCATTTTTCTAATAAACAATTTTCTTGATTGTAATTTTTTTATTAACTGAGTGTCTTTTGTTTTATTTAAACAAATAGGTCAAGTTATTTTCTAGATATTTTAGAAAGAAAAATTGCTTTTTATAGACGTCTCATTTTATCAAATATTGGTCCATTTATTGGTACTTATTGATCAACTACTGTTTACTTTATCTGGAGTGGAAAAAAATGTTACATGTCAAGAACAAGTACTTAAAGATCACATGTTAACTCATGTAGTTACAATCAACACACTTTCGTAATTACAATAAAATTAAATCAATATTTTTGCGATATTAAAGATTGTAAAAACAAGATGAGGCATCAAAGATAACGATGAGAGTTCTGGGAATTTTTTTAAAAATTCTATTAGTAAATTTGAGAATAAATTCAACTGTAAAAAACAAATTAATACATTTATGTAAATATTCTAATTTTATAAACAAACATTTGTAATTGAAAGTAGCATTTTACAAAAATTGAGGCATTTTATAAGAGTAAAAATCGTCAGAAAATAATATTTACATGCATTTTTTCTAACATGCTTCTTCCGTCTTCTAAAAGTGTTTAAAATGCCTAATTATGCGCCTTATAAAAATATAAAATGCCTCCTAAAGCTTCTAATATTTACAGTAACGTCCTCTGGTTACAACTTACATAAAATGCTTCCAGTTTTTCTAAAAATAATTAATATTTGTTACTTTCTATTGTTATCAAATGTTTCATTGCCTGCGGCATTAAATAATATGCCTTATTGCCTTATTAAACATATAATTAAACTTTTTAGTCAAAAACAAAAATTGTAGGCAATATTTTATTAAAACTGAGAATAATTGAAGGCATTTTATAAGAAATAAAATTGTCAGAAAACAATTTTTTCTAACAGACCATTTTTAGCTTCCAAAAGTTTTTAAAATGTCTAACAATGTGTCTTAGACATTTATAAAATGCCTCCGATGATTTCCAATTTTCATAGTTGCATCTGCTGGTTACAACTTACATAAAATGCTTTCAGTTTTCCTAAAAATAATAACTATCTATTGATTTCTATTATTATCAAATGTATTGATAAACCTGAGGCATTAAATAATACGCTTCATTGCGTCATTAAACAGATAATTATTTTCTTAAATCAAAACCGGAAATTGTAGGCAATATTTTATTAAAATTGAGAATAATATAAGGCATTTTATAAGAATGAAATGCGTCAAAAAACAATTTTTACATGCCATTTTCGGCATCTAAAATTATTTAAAATGCCTAGTGAATGATGCGTCTTAAAAATTTATAAAATGCCTCCGAAAGTGTTTTCACTTTTTATAGTAGCGTCTGCTGGTTACAACTTATACAAAATGCTTCCAGTTTTTAAAATATTATAATTGATATATGTTGATTTCTATTGTTTATCATTGCTTGAGGCATTAAATAATATGCTTTATTGTCGTATTAAACAAATAATATTTTTTTTAAATCAAAACCTGAAATTATAGGCGACATTTTATTAAAACTGAGAATAATAGAAGGCATTCTGTAAGAATGGAAATCAGTAGTTAACAACTAAAATCTTTTTTTTTCTAATAGAATAATATGCCTCTTTCAGTTTTTATAATGTCATCTACTAGCCAAAATTTATATAAAATGCTTCTTGCAGTTTCTTGCTGATTGCTAGTTTAATAATGCCTCCTGCAGTTTTAATTTTTATAAAATGGCATTAACGTCTTCCAGTTTTAATAAAATGTCTTCTGCTGAAGTTGGTGATTTGTATTCTTATAAAATGCCTTGTGTTGTCTCTACTTATTATACAATTATTTATGTTTTAAACATTTTATTATATTATAAAATGTAGATTTTATAATAAATAACTGTAATTTTTATTGTTACACATTCTCAGCTGCGGCTCGCAGTGTCTACAAAATGTCATCTATGCCTTCTAATTTTGATAAAAAATATATAAATTGTGTCTTGTTGATGTTGACAGTTCTAATTCTTATAAAATGCCTTCTGGATATTTCAGTTTTTATAAAATATTCGATATAAAATGACGATTTTTAATAGCAATGCCTTTAAAATGCTTGTTTTCGATTTCTATTTTTACAGATTGCCGTCTGCGGTTTCTAGTTTTCATAAAATGCCTCATACGGCTTCTAATTTTTATAAAATGTTGTTACAACCTTAATTTTTATATAAAGGAATAACTCTTAATTTCTATAAACTGTCAGATAGAGCTTTTAATTCTTATAAAAAAATATATAAATCGTTTCTTACTCGAGCTGATGATTTCCATTCTTATAAAATGCCTTCTAAAAATCTCACTTTTTATAAAACATTTGTTTTTTGAATATGTTGCTGTTACAAAACAACGATATTTAATAACAATGTTTATAAAATGCCTTTGTACATTTTCTGTTATTATAAATTGTCGTTTGCGGCTTCCAGTTGCTATAAAATGACGTCTAAGCCTTCTATTTAATTTAAAAAAAATATTGTCCCTTGCTGAAGTTAATGGTTCTCATTCTTGTACAATGCCTTCTCGATATTTCAGTTTTTATAAAATATTCATATTTTAAATATTCTGTTATTACAAAATGACGATTTTTAATAGCAATGCCTTTAAAATGCTTCAGTTTCTATTTTTATAAATTGTCGCCTGAGATTTTTAGTTTTCATACGACTTCAAATTTTTTTATAAAATGTTGTTACAACCTCAGTTTTTATATTAATCCTGCTAATTTCTAGTTTTATAAAAAGCTTCCTACATTTTTTATTTTTTAAATTGTCGCCTGCGGATCTTAGTTTCTATAAAATGTCGACTACAATGTTTATAAAATGCCCTTGTACATTTTCTATTATTATAAATTGTTGCCTGCGGCTTTTAGTGTCTTTAAAATGTTGGCTTCGGCTTCTAATTTTGAATAAAAAAATATAGAAATTGTCTCTTTCTGGAGTTGATGGCTTTTATTCTTATAAAATGCCTTCTAAAAATCTTACTTTACATAAAATATGTGACGATATTTAATTACAATGTTTATAAAATGCCCTTCTACAGTTTCTATTGTTATAAAGTGTTGCCCGGAGTTTTCTGTTTTTATAAAATGCCTCATCTCATACGGCTTCCAATTTCCTTTAACTGTTTTTACAGCCGCAATTTTTATGTAACAAAAATACAGTGTTGATGCCTGATAATTTCTAGTTTCATAAAATGCTTTATTTAATGCCTACATTTTTTTTACAAATTGTCGCCTACGGCTTCTAATTATTTTGTATTATGATAAAAAATTGTATAAATTGTCTTATGCTAGAGTTGATGGTTTTCAATGGTTTAGAATCGAGACATTTTTAATATTTATTTGGTTATTGCTTCTTCTCTTAAATAATTTGAACTAACCTTTCAAGGATAACTGAGAAAGGATAAAATGATGACACAAGTGTGTTTACATAATCTGTAATCCTTATTATTCCTTGCAAAAACCTGGCGTAACCGAATTATTGTAGTTGCGTTTTACAAAACCAAAATTAGTCTTTTTTGAATCCAGAACAAAATATAAATTTCACTAAAAAAATTCAAGAATTCAATTTTTGCTTTATTTTTTCACTTTATGTTAACCCAAGTATGAATACATGAAAATTGATCCTTCCAATAGTGTCAAGCCAGTCCGGGGTGTAATTCAATATCGTCTCAGTCATCTCACGAAAAATAATCCCGACATTTTTTCAAAAATAGGAAGTACAGACCGAAGGGTGAGAAACAGTTTTTTAAAAAAAATTTTTCCACTGAAACAGTGAAAATCGATTATTGTAACACCGCCCCTTGAAACACTAGAATCCTGTGATTGGTTGAAGGGTAGACAAAGAGAGGGGATTAAAAGGAACACTCCACCCTCCACTTTTCAGCCATACATAAACATAATTCGGGAATAATAAAAATATTGTTAAAAGTAATTGATTTGTGTAAGGATGACAAAAAGGACTTCCGAATCGATGAATACAGGGACGGATTAAGTTCAAGTCAGGTGGTTAGCGGGGCGGGATCGATGACTATCACGGGAAGAGCGAAATGTGACACCAAAGAAGAGTCAAGAATGGCAAAAATTTCAAAAAAATTAAAACAAAAATTACATTTTAATAGAAATATAACTAAAAAAAGAAAAAAATAGTCTAAAGACTCCAATTAAAATTTATAGCGTAATGACTGACTTTAACGACTTGAAATAGTGTTTTTTTGTCTGGTCGTTATAACCGACGTTTACTGCACTAATTTTAACATTAAAAAATGCAAAAATACCGAAATTATAGCCCACCTAGTGTGAGAAGTGGAAGGGCATGTAAATCGCTGAAATCAAGTATCTTGTTGATGTAATAATAGATGACACCCCCGATAGGAAGGGGCGCGGGGGCAGTATTGGTCGCAGATAGGGTGATCGGTCACTCATACTACTGTTTAAAACAGTTTGAATACATAAACTGTAATGAACAGATGATCGGGCGGGAAATTTTTTTTAAAATGAACCGAACTTTAATTCTCGTTTTTAATAATTTTTATTGTATCAAGGTGAGTGTAGATTGAGTGTTTTTTTGTTTTGTGCAAATCTGAAGTGGGTTTATGTGAGATTAGTATAATCGGTATTGTTTTTGACAAATTATTTGTGCGGCTTAAATAAACTACGGGAAGTAGATTTAGCGACTTTGACCGGGAATTTTCCAAAATCTCCAACAATTTATTTTTAAAAAAATCAAAATCTTTGATTTCTATAAATTAATTTTACTGAAAAATGTGGAAAAAATAATATTTAAACATTATATGTTATTAAATTCTTCATTCTTTGTTTTATGTTTTAATTTATTTACGACTTGTTTTCGCTGATTCAAGACAGTAAAAATATTTTTCAATTTGCAATTTTTTAAAACTGTGTTGTTCGAAAAATATGTCAATCATAGATCAGGTCAAAAAACAGGTCAAATCATCGAGTTGCAAAAATAAAACTGATTAATTATCAGGTGACATACGCGAAGTTATTTTTTTGTCGGTGACCCTTTTATTATCACTCTTATCATTTATAAAAATCATGTTATTAATCTAGATCGAGTACACTCTGTGAATAAGTTCCATTCAATCAGGACTTTAAGGAAAATTTCAATAAAAAAATATTGGGACATTTCAGTGAAAAACGGATTTTAGACCTCGGTTACTATGGCAACCAATTAATAGAGAGCTGAAATTGTGGGGTTTCAGGGGTAGGTAGCATATTAGTTTGCAGGAAATATTTTCAGGAAACAAATTCTCTGAGCTTCCTTTTCATCAAATTTCGAGCTGGAATTGAATGAAACATTTTTCAGCAAAATTCAAAGATAAATTAAAATTTGATTTTTTTTTGCTTTATTTAGCTGATTTCTATTTTAATAAAATGCCTTTTCCTATTTCTATTTTTATAAATTATGTCCTGCCGTTTCCAGTTTTTATTAAATGACGCTCATGGCTTTCAGTTCTGCCAAAAATTTTCATTTAAATATTTCTTATTAGAGTTTTCGGTTCTCATTCTTATAAAATGCCTTCTTCAATTTCCGATTCCAATAAGATTGCTATAAATTGTTGTCTGCGGTAATATATATTTAAAATATATATTAAGACTTCTTCCAAAAGATTTTTTGCAAAAAATATAAAATTTTAATGCCTGCTGATTCCTAATTTTCTAAAATTCTTTCTCCAATTTTTATAAAATGCCTCCCCAAATTCTAATTTTTTATAAAAGTTGATTAAAATTTATTGAAAAATGCTTTTGCAGCTTTTAATATTCATAAAATGTACACCAGTTTTTTATATATAAAAGAAATTTGCAATGTTAATTTTTGCTGATTTCTATTTTAGTAAAATGCCCTTTCTTGTTTCTATTTTTATAAATTATGTTCTGTGACTTCCAGTTTTAATAAAATGTCGCTCACGGCTTCAATTCTGCTAAAAAAAATTTTTAAATTATTTCTTGCTAGAGTTTCTAGTTTACATTCTTATAAAATGCCATCTGCAGTTTCTTTTTTCTGTAAGATAGCGATTTTTGTTTAAAACATTTTAGAAAAATCAACATATATTAGAACTTCTTGCAAAAAGTTCTTTGCAAAAATAGAAAATTTTAATGCCTGCTGATTCCTAGTTTTACAAAATTTCTTTTGCATTTTTCATTTTTAGAAATTATTGCCTGTGACTCCCAATTTT
The DNA here is from genome assembly GCA_029207805.1 of Tribolium confusum. NCBI lineage: Eukaryota > Metazoa > Arthropoda > Insecta > Coleoptera > Tenebrionidae > Tribolium > Tribolium confusum. The sequence continues at coordinate 25,585,435 of JALGAY010000006.1, read as the reverse complement.
TATATAATGTCTCCTAAAACTGTAAATTTTTTATAGAAGCTTTGCTGATTAAAATTTATTTAAAAAGGCTTTTGCATCTTCTAATTTTTATAAAATGTCGTACACCACATTTTTTTTTATTTAAAATGTTAATTTTTGCTAATTTATATTTTAATAAAATGCCTTTTTCTGTTTCTACTTTTATAAATTATGTCTTATGACTTCCATTTGACTTCTAGTTGTGATAAAAAATTTGTTTTAGAATATATCTTGCTGGAGTTTCTAGTCTATATTTTCATAAAATGCCTTCTGTTTTTACTACTTTTATAAGACAGCAACTTTTGTTTATAACATTATTATAAATTGTCGCCTGCTGTTTTCAATTTCTGCAACACAAAATATATATTTAAAGTATTTATTAAGACTATTTGCGCAGATTTCTTGCAAAAAATATAAAACTTTAATGTTGATTTCTAGTTTTATAAAATTTTTCCCGCAGTTTACAATTTTATAAATAGTTGCTTGCGGTTTACAGTTTTTATAAAATCTTGCATCCGCCTTCCAGTTTTAATAAAAAAAATTTAGAAAATATTTCATGCTAGAGTTTCTAGTTGTCATTTTTATAAAATGCCTTTTCTAAGTTTTTTATAAAATGACAATTTTTGTTTACAACATTGTTATAAATCTTCGCCTGCTCTTTTCAATTTATATATTATTCTAATTGTAATATAAAATATGTATTTATAATATTTATTAAAATTTTTTGCAAAAGATTTCTTGCAAAAAAATATAAAATTTTAATGCTTAGCAGGCTTTAATGCTTTTCCTAGTTTTATAAAATTCTTTGATAGTTTTTATTTTTATAAAATGTCTTTTGCTGGAGTGTCTGGTTCCCGTTTTATAAAATGCCTTTTGCACTTTTTACAAGATGGCAATTTCTGTTTACAATATTGTTATAAATTTTTGCCAGCGATTTTCAATTTCTATAATATAAAAATAATATATTAATGCTTCTTGCAAAAGATTCCCTGTAAAACACATAAAATTTGGATACCTGCTAATTTCTAATTTCATAAAATGCCTCCTGCAGTTTTTATTTTTAGAAATTGTTGCCTGCGGCTTCCAGTTTTTATAAAATGTTGCCTACGGCTTTTAGTTTCAATAAAAAATCTAGAGTTTTTTGATAGAGTTTCCGGTTCCTATTCTTATAAAATGCCTCCTGCTGTTCTCACCTCTCATAACATGGCCATTTTTGTTTATAACATTGTTATAAATTGTTGCCTGCAGTTTTCAATTTCTATAATATAAAAAATATATAAATAAAATACACATTAATGCTTCTTGCAGAAGATTCTTTGCAAGAGGTATAACATTTTAATGCCTCCTGATTCCTAGTTTTATAAAAAAAAATCCTGCAGTTTCTACTTTTATAAATTATTGCCTGCGGCTTCCAGTTTTTATAAAAAAATCTAGAAAGTGTCTTTTGCTAGAATTCTTTGTTTTCATTCTTATAAAATAAAAGCAAAAACTAAGTAAAAATCAAAATATTTTTTATTGAGTTTTAAAAAAAATATGTTTATCATAAAGCGTGCATATTTTTTATCACAATCAACCCCTTGTTCGAAACCCTGAAAAATTCCTGCACCCAATCCTGCTACGGCTTCTGTTTTGCTCCAGGTGCGCAAGTTCTGATTTGGTCCAAATCCAGCATCACGATGGATGCCAGTTACGTCCCTAACAACCCCCAGTTCGGTCTCCAACTCGAATGCAACTGGAGTTCCGGTCCCAGCGCACCACTCCAGCCCCCATCGTGCACCGACGATCTTTCCTCCTGCTGGAGCGAAGATATGGGTTCTTTCTCTCTTCCACTAGACCTGGAGCCGCTCCCGAGTCTCTTCCCATTCTCGCCTTGCAACAACACCACCACCAACTACAAGTAAGAAACATATACTCAACGATCCAAACTTCAATAAAAAAAAATCCATAACAGAAATGACACACAAACATCCCCCTACAAGCAACCCTCATCCGACATGGCCGACGTTCTCTTATCCCTCAAACACGCAGTAGTGCATCCAGGACAAAGCCCTTCAGAGAAATACGACCAGCAGCATCTCTACCACCCCCAAGTGTTGTTATCTCCAGGAGGGTACTCGGGAGGATTGTGTGATCAGAGTTTTCCGCAACAGCCGATGTTTCCAAGTATGAGTGTTAATGTTTCAATGAATATGACCATGCATGGGTACCACCCATCGAGTAGTTACCCAACGAATGAGATTTCGTGTCCCCAGGTATTTGGAGGGTCTGTTTACGACAAGTTTGATTAGGGAGTTGTAGGTGCAGTGGAGTGCGACGCCCCAGACAGGGTCACCAGCTTATCAGTCTCAAGGATTGCTAAGTCCTGGATATGGAGGGACGACGTATTCGTTTACTGCGGATTTTCGGCCACCGCAGGATGCCCAAGTTTTGACAGGGTATAAGTCGGTGCCCATGGCGTTCTCCTCGCCGAGGAGGAGGCATAGTATTAGTATTATTGAGGAGGATAGTCAAAAGCCCAATGTTTGCAGGATTTGTGGTGAGTCTTATTTAAATATTATTTTTTAATAACAAAATTTTTTTGACCACAACAAATCTCTTAATTGCCCAGATACAAGATAGTTAAAAGATAAAAATCAATTTTTATTATCGTAATCCTAATAACGGATTAAAATGCACTAATTCAATTGTTATTATTAGATCAAATAATAACCTTTTACCTTCATGCAATTGTTAATTAATTTAATCAGTGAGATAGGGATTACATGATTGTAAATAACCGCATTGTTTAATTATTACTAATAAATTTAAAATTTTTTTTACTTTATTTTGTATTTTTTTGTGTCATTTTTGTATTTAATTTTTTGTTTTGTTTATTCCCAGAATTTTACAACAATTTTTTTTATGACCCATTATTTATTATTATTATTTAAACAATCGTTTTAACGATCTGATAAACGTAATTAACCTTCTGCATTATAATAAGTTAACGATTGTTACTCCTGATAAAATACTGGATGTTCTATTTTTCTAGAATTTTGTAATTTATAGCAACAATTTCGAGACTCACCGTGTAGCATGCATAAACGAAATAAAATATTTAAATCCGACTCTGTTCATGCGTAAATCCTGTTTAAAATGGCACGAACCAAAACATAAAATAGAATAATACTGAAAATTATAATTTTTTCGCCTGCAATGTCCAGATTTTGGTTCCCATTCCTCCATTTTCTTTAAAATTTCCAGGCAAAAGCTACGCCCGCCCCAGCACCCTGAAAACCCACCTGCGCACGCACTCAGGTGAGAAGCCCTACCGCTGCATCGACTGCAACAAATCTTTCTCTCAGGCTGCCAACCTGACAGCGCACGTCCGGACTCACTCCGGTGAAAAGCCGTTCCGGTGTCCCGTATGCGACCGCCGATTCTCGCAGAGTTCGTCGGTGACGACCCACATGCGAACCCACTCGGGGGAGCGCCCCTACCGGTGCCGCCTCTGCAAGAAGGCCTTCTCCGACAGCAGCACCCTCACTAAACACCTCCGCATCCACAGCGGCGAGAAGCCCTACGAGTGCAAATTGTGTCTGTTGCGGTTCAGCCAGAGCGGCAACCTCAACAGACACATGCGGGTGCACGGAGCCGGCGGGATGATGCCTCCGTGACGGGGATTCTTCCCGCACGGGGGGTTCACTTAAAAATCGAATTGTTGATGATGTTATAGCGTTTTGACCACGAGGTAAATACGGGATTTGAGTTCGCGGAATTGCAGACAATTAACAATGGGGCTATTAAGAGATTTGGCAAAAATATGAGATTTATTTTAGGTAAGATGGGGGATTTGGAGGTAAATATTTGGGGGGATTTAAATAAGACATGATTATAAATTTTCCGCAAATGTTGAGTCAAAGATGCTAAATTTATTAATTTAATTAACAGTCATACGTACTCGGAATCTTATTTGACATATATGTAATAATATTATAAAAATAAAATTAGAGACATTAAATTAGATAGAGAATGAAAGAAGAAATACATTTTTTCGAAATAAATTAAAGAAAAATAAAAAAAAATGTTAATAATTTGAGAAATAAAAAGTGTATTGTAAGTAAACAGCAATTTCTAAGACACAGAAAATTGTATAATGTTTATTTAAAAAAAATTGTTCATAAATCAAATAAGTCAAATTAACTACTAGAAAAGCAAAATGTAAATTCATTAAAAGCTCATTATTAACTCATTAAAAGTTGGAAAAAATCTAATAAAGATCAGAATTGACTTAAAAAATCAAAACACTGCATTTTTTTAAATTTGTTAATAACAAAATTAACAACTGTTATTTGCAAAATTAATATCTCTGAAATCATTTGACAAAAGTACTTCAAAACGAGTAGGTACTCCAGAGTTTTCAAGGTCAGTTATTAATTACGATTTTTATGTCAAAATTAAAAAATTCAAAATGGCAGATCTAATATAATCGATCATAAAAATAAATAATGTGTACCAAATAAATATTAAAAAACTTAAAATGGCCGCCCTAATACCTCCTATAATGAAATAGAAAGATGGTAGATAATAATGTTAGACAAAATATTAAATTTTAAATTAAGTAACAAAAATTAATAGAGATATTTTTTATAATAATGAAGAGGTTTGATCTAGTAAAAAAATTGTTAAATATTAAACAAACAAATATTTAAAAAAAACAGAGGTTCAGTATTACACACCCAAGTCTGTTAATTATTTACCAAAAAAAATTTTGTTCTTAGTATTGTAATTGTTTTTTTTGTTTATGAAAAAAATTCGGTAATTTTAAAGCATTTTGTTATTAAAAATTGATTACAGAAAGCAGAATGGTAAGACCTAAAAGTGTTTAATTTAAAATACCAAAAACAAAATTTTTTTGCTAAATAAATAACACTGTTTTAACCAAAAAAATATATATATTTGTCCGCTTTATATTTATATAATTTTTGTAACATTTTATGAATCATAAATAGTATACAATACAATAATGAACAATAAGTAGATAAATCCTCTACATTATTTTGAAAAAACATTTCAATTAATTTTTGGCCTTAATGTAATATTAATTTTTGAGTTTGTTTTTATTTTTGTTTTTAACACAATTAATTTATTTGTTTTTTTTTTCAACAACAATTTAGACATTTTGTCTTTTTACGTTTCTTTTAGCTTCCTAAAGACTTTATAACGTCAATAACTCATATAACAAGTTGCATAAACATTTATAAAAATTGGTGAATTACTAAACTCTGTTTAATAATTAATTCAAAATACGGTGTCCTGATTGGTTAAAAATGCAAGCGGGCATAAGAGTTTTGTGCATTATTGTGTGAAATACTAGCATTTTTATCGTTATAATCAATAAGATTAAAACCGCCATTTTATATTTTCTAACTTTAATTAAAAAATCGTTATTAACGGTCTAAAAAACGCTTAAATGTAGACTCAGTTCTATATTATTTTTTCCAATAGTGTTTGAAATATTAGAATTTTTTTCTTTATAGTCAAGTTTATTAAATCCGCCATTTTAATTTTTACAATTTTAATGTTGAAATCATGATTTGGAACTATCTTAGTGTACATATTTATGTTTTTTGTTGATTATTTCTCTTAAAATGCATTATGTTTATTTCAAACGTGCCAAAAAACAAATATTTGTTGTTAACAAAAAGTTGTTTTAAAAAAACATATTATAAAAATGTAAAAAATTAAATAATCAGTGTCACAAATTCAGAAAAATTAGCAACACTAGAAAATCTGTTTTCTTTGTTTTAACGTATAATCTGGATTAGGAATATAAAAATATCCTTCAATATCATTAGATAAATATAATAATTTTATATTACTGATATATTGATAATTCTGAATCTAAAAAGCTAGACTGTTCAAAAAAAAGCAATTTGAAGATTATTTGAAGAGAAGGTAATTCCAAGATTATTTACAACAAAATTTCTATAAAAGCTGTTTTCGTTGCAGGCAATTTGCTTCGTGTAAGGTTTATTGAACAAATTGCTGCAAACAAACACATCAAGCAAGTACATAATAATAGAAATCTTTAATTACGAAATACGGGTTGACCTAGTATAGTTAGAAGCACTACCTGCTCCTTTACTTTTTCAAAATTTACTCCACATTAAGACTAAACTCGGGTTAACGTTACTGACCGCTTTTTTCAAAGTAGATTCCGGTTTTTATCACTTGTTATTGCTACATTTTAGATTTAGTGCGCTTATACTTCTTCTGAAATTTTAGAAATAATCAAATAAACAAGAGAAGGCAGCACAAAAATTGTATAAGACACGATTCGCAGCGGAGTGTTTTAATAATTGAGTACTGTAAAATAGTGAACATAGAAAATTTGTTTTAAACATTTTGGCTGACGAATTTTATTAAAAAATCATAAATTATTAGATGACATAACGTCACTGTTTAAACCTCAGATTTGCACAATTTTTCGTTTTAAAAATTGAAACTATTTAGAATGAACTGTCCATGCCTTAGAGATTACTGTTTATTTAAGAAACACTCTATAAAACAGCAAAAAATTTAAACAAAGCGTTAAAAAAGTGAGTAAAGCTGAAAGAAATAAAATGAGTCAGAATGTTTGAAAACAAAAATCTGTTCTAAAAACTAAATAATACACAACAGAAAAGACAATAAGATAAGCAGCAACAACATCAATTTAAGAGAAGAAAGTAATAAAACGTTAAAAAATTCCAATAAAACTTCGGTTTAACAAAAGGAAAATTTCGGCAAGCTGTTGACAAGGATCATTTTAATCGAAAAAATGATAATAAAAATTATAAGAAATGTGTTTCCCAACGGCGACTAAAACACAATAAATACAAACACTCTCCAAACTATTGTAACAAACAAGATAAAGCGAGAGTGCAGTGTTGAAGTTGAAGTTTTGACATTGCATCAATTGTTAAGGTAATAAACAAAACTATCGATGTTAATTTGCAATTGCTATTTCTTGATAAGAAAATTCTGGGGCGGGTCAGCGACTCAATTTCGAGTGTTTTCTACAATCTAAAGATGTTTATTTCGTGGTCGAAACGTCTAGTAAACTGCAACTCAAATGCAACGATTTGTTCTAATCGAATTATGTAATTACCAAAGAGAGAATTTAAGTATTATGCCTAGTCATTTTTTTTGTAAATAAAGATCTCAATGTTGATATTTTTAATAAAATATTCTGTACAGAAATCTGGTTTTTTGCTTGCCGGTCAAGGCAACACCACTAAATCATTTAAATAAATAAAAGGATAACAGTTTTGTCATTTACTAACATTCAAGCATAAATTTCAGTGGGATTATTCGGCCAAAAATAACCCTCGTGAGTATTCAATTCATTGTTTTTCTTCAAATATTTGTCAAATACTACTATTTCGTCTCAAAAATATTTACAAATTGCCTATTAGATTACAATAATTGTTTTGTAAAATTAAAAACTCCACACTTGACAAATCAAATAAGATAAGAGATTTAGAGGGGGTTATTGTTTTATTACTCGGGGATCTCGCACAATGCGATCAAATCGATTTGAAACGTAACTTAATCCCGAGATAAAACCCAAATAAATTGCTTCACACAATTCTCAGAATTTATTTCGCGACTAACAATGTCTTTTGATCCAGAAACCGAATCTCCAATGCTCAAACCCGAAGTTTCCGGACGGAAGCTCAAGCAGTACATTGCGGCAACTTCCGGTTAGTATCATTTTTAGTTAGTACCAAATCTAATTTTATTTTTAGTCTCTTTGGGAGCACTATGCGCCGGTACTTGCCTCGCTTGGACCTCTCCAGCTCTCTCCCAACTCTCCTTCGTATCCAACACAACTGAAACCTTCCACGTGACAGATTCCCAAGGAGCTGCAGTTGGCGGAATGATTGCAATTGGGGCCCTAATTTCGGCAATTCCTGCTGGATTTCTCGCTGATCGCTTCGGCCGAAAAAAAATTATTTTCACGCTGTCTTTGATGTTTCTTCTCAACTGGTTGTTGATTATTTTTGCACAAAATGTGACGACGCTTATTATCGGCAGGATTTTCGCTGGGATTGGTACCGGAGCGATTTGTGTTGTTGGGCCTATCTACATTGGAGAAATTGCGGAGAAATCAACACGAGGAGTACTAGGAGCTCTGATTAATATGTTTCTGTGTTCTGGTATTCTTCTAACTTGTGTTTTTGGTTCGTTTACAAGTTGGCGAGTCTTATCGATGATTTTGGCTGTTGTTCCGGTGATTTTCGGTGGGAGTTTTGTGTTTATGCCGGAAACTCCGGTGTATCTTGTTAAGCGGAACAACTTGGAGCTTGCTGAAAAGACACTGGTTGGGTTCAGAGGAAGTAACTACGACATCAACACAGAACTTAAAGAAATACAAAAAGAAATTGAAGAATCACAGAAAAATTCTGCTAGTATTTCTGAGATTTTTACTTCGAAAGCAAACAGGCGGGCTTTTATATCTGTTGTTGCTGTTTTAGCTTTTCAACAGCTGTGTGGTGTCAATGCTGTTGTTTTTTACACTGTTCCGATTTTTCAAGCTGCTGGAAGCTCACTCTCGCCTGATCTCGTCGGGATTATCATAGCCTTAGTTCAGGTTTTATCCGCCTACTTTTCTCTTCTTGTTATAGAGAAAGCGAACCGAAAATTCTACTTGATGCTATCCTCAATCGGAATGTTGCTATTCCTAACTGCTTTAGGAATGTACTTCCATCTTAAAGAACTCAACGTTGATATCAGTCATCTCAGTTTTATCCCAATCGGAAGTGCTGTGATGTTTATGATCTCGTTTTCTTTTGGATATGGTCCTATTCCTTGGTTGCTTATGGGTGAGTTGTTCGCTCCTGAAATTAAGGGAATTGGAAATGGATTTGCTATTGCGACAAATTGGTCGTGTGCTTTCTTGATTACTTATTTCTTTCCGATTATTAAGAGCGGATTAGGGGCTCATGTCGCGTTTTATATTTGTGCCGGAATCAATGCATTTGCGACCGTTTATGTTGGTTTTATTGTGCCTGAAACGAGGGGAAAAACCTTGCTGGATATTCAACAGATTTTAAACAAATAAGTTAGATAAATGTGAGTTTTTATTTATGACAATGTCTCACTAGGATTAAGGTTTTATATAAGACTGTTTAGATTAATAAATTATTTTTTGAATAATGTATTGTTAGTTGTATAACCCTATCTTTACATTAAAATTTTGTGAGAGTGGTGACATCTTACAATAGGTAGTGTAACTATTGTAACACCCTTTTATTTCCAAAAAGACTTCTTCATCAAATAACGTTACAAAATATTTTATTTATTTAATTACAATTAACTTTATTAAGTAGAAATAAAGTTGAATTTTAATAAAATTAAATTAATTTATTTATTTTGTTTAAAAAAATATTGTATTGTTAATTGCATAAGTCACTTGTCACTGTGGCTCCACCTCCAGCCGGAGATTGAAACTATTTTTGAAAAACTCATTGTTGCAGTTTAATTTGTTACAAAAATAAATAACGTCCTAAAGTAGCTTAAAAAACAACAATTTAACCTATTACTGTTTGGAACAGTTTTTGTAGAATGCAGCTGCACATTGGAAAAGAAAAATAAATTGTTCAAAATTAACAAAATTGTGGTGTGTTCGTCTAACTGCTCTTACGGCCCCCACGACATCACATTTGTGTTCGCAAACCATTTTTTCGGCCATATAGAGAAAGCAAACTACAAGACTACTTGCTCTTATACCATCACTAAAATTTTTTTTAGTTAAACTTAGAAATAGAATGTACAGTACAAATCAGAAGTAATGACAATTTTAAATACGCAACAGTGTCACAGGTTGAACGTGGTTCACAGTATTTAAAAAAATATTTCTGAGATTTCATGCTGTAGCAGAAAAATAAATTATTAAAATTTGGCGACTACTGCAGCTCTGAGTTTTTAAATAAAAACATTTAAAATCAAATTTTTCAGTTACATACTGGTAATTTATCCTAAATATTGCTTTGGAAAGACAAAATGTAATATATACTATTGCTTTTTCTTGTTTCTCGCCTTTTTCTTAAATTTTATTTTGCCTCTTTTTCATTAACTTTCTTTTTCCAAATGTCGCGCTATTGCTTCGCTCTTCTAGAATTTTTTCTTTTGTTCTGTAAATACTAGAATCTTCTAAAGTATATCCTTTTCTTCATTTATTCAGCTAACTTTTTAACTTTATCCAAAAAAAATTTCTGCTATAATTGCTGTTTAACATTTTTTTTTTCTTCAAAATGCCGTTTTTCAAGCTCTTCTAGTATTTTCTTTTGCCTTTCAGGGTCTTTTCTTGCTTCTCCCAAACTTTCTTTTGTTCTTTTTTTGCATGCAGCCGACATTTTTCAATTTTTTTCCAAATTTTCAATTGTTTGTTGTTTATCAATTGTTGTGTTTTATTTTCTAAAATCATTGTGTTTCAAATTTTAATACAAACTTCTTTTGCTTTTGTAAGTTTTTTTTTTGTTCCTTTATCATGTAATTGCAGTTTTTCCTCTCATTTTTTTATCAATTTTTGTTTTTCAAATATACCTTTTCTTTTTCCAAATGTCGCACTGTTGCCAAGCACTTCTAGAATTTTTTTCTGTTTTCTAAATACCAGAGTTTTCTAGAGTCTCTTTTTGATTTGCCGTTTAACAATTTTTTTCTTTAAAATGCCGTTTTCTAAGCACATCCAGTATCTTCTTCTGTCTTTCAAAGTTGTTTCTTCCCATTCCCTAACTTTCTTTTGTTCTTTTGTTTATCAATCGTTGCCTTTTAGCTTTTAAAAGTATCGTGTTTCAACTTCTAATAAAAACTTCTTTTACTCTTGTTTCTTTTTTGTTTTTTATCGTCTAACTGATGTTTTTCCTCACATTTTATTATGTTTTTTTTTATCAATTTTGATTTTAAATTTACTTTATTTTCCAAATACTGCGTCATTGCCAAGCTCTTCTACTATTTTCTAAATATTAGGGTTTTTTCTTAATCTTCGTCTCTTTCAACCAAGTTTTTCTCATTTTTTTTTCAAAAGAGTTTTCTGTCAATTGTCGTTTAACAATTTTTTTTATATGTCATTTTCAAGCACTGCTAAAATTGAAATGTTTTTTTGGTTTTCGAAGTCTTTTTTTCTCTTCTCAAACCTTCTTTTGTTTTTTTTTGATCCAGCCGACATTTTTCAATTTTTTCCAAAATTTTCAATTGGTTTTTTACCAGTCATCACATGTTATTTTGCTTTTATCTATCAATTTCTGTTTTTCAAATACACATTTTCTTATTCAAACGCTCTTACCAAACTGTTCTAAAATTTTTTTCGTTTTCTAAGTAGATTTTTTGTTCTTCTAGAGGTTTTTTCCGCTTCATTTTTTTGACTCAACATTTTTTAGAATTTTCAATTGCTCTCGTTTTCTATCAATCTAATTTTTTTGTAATTTAGGTTAATTCTTTCTTCTTTCTCTACTAACTTGTTTTTAAGACTTTAAACACGTCTTCTAGCCGACATTTTAAATTTCTTCTGCAGTTTTCTTTTGTTATGCTTTTTCTTCTAATGTCATTTGCTATTCCAAACACGGTTCTTCTTCAAAATTCTTCTAGAATCTTCATTATCTTTTTTTGCATCTTTTCTAACGTCATTTGATATTCTAGACACGGTTTTTTTCAAGATTCTTCTGAAATCTTCTTATCTTTTCTTGTCTTTTGCTCTTTTGTTTAAAATTTATAAGTTTATAACAATAAGTGGCACCCAAGTGTCAAGCGATTGGTGGTAAATCAAAATTGCTCGAGATAAAAATGTAAATAGCGTCTGAAACAATTACATATTGTCAAAAGATGCAATCGTTGACCATGTTTAACAAGTTCAACCGTTGCGTACTCTAAGGAAACGTAGTGTCATCACTTCTACTTCACTCTATACTTACTCGCAACAAATAACTGTTTTATTCTCTTTTTTATTTTCTTCATTTATATCCCACAAATTTATAATAACTTCAGTAGAATTAGGAACAGCTTTAATTTTCGGCCAGTTTCTCACATAAATAACTGTAACATTTCTTTTTATTTGTTCCTGTAATAAATAAATTGTAATATTTAACAAAAAAATTTTTTATTATTTAAAAAAACCTGTAGTAAAATCACAGATACTTTATATTTGTCATAATTGCTATGCTGTTCTTCTGATTGTAAGTGAATTAAAATTCTTTCTTCTATTACAATATTGTCTTTTGAAGAAGTTGGAAAAAAATACGTGTCTCCCTATAATAAAAAACAATAAAATCTGAATGAATTGCCATTCAAACATTTTTTTTTCTTACACTTAATGAATCAAATTCATGTAAGTTAATTATTGTAGAAACAGATTGTTCAAAAATCATCAACCAAAAATTCTTCAGTGTAGCTTTCAAAGGTTGTTGAGCTACAATAAATCTCTGCATTTGTTTATAATCGTTGACGTACATTGCATGAATATAGTCGTTTTCGTTATTTTGGATAACAACTCGACTGTGTTCAACTACAATAATTTATTGTAGAAAATGAGTTTTAAATATAGTCAGTGACATTAGAAGTGTTACACCCAGATGACTGATAGCCGTCAGAGGGTAAGACGTTGTCGTGGAGAGCGACGTGATAATCAACATGTTCCATTTCAGCAAGACAAGATACGTCTACATAATGCTCCTCAAATTATGGACTTCTTTCAAGAAGCTGGCGATAACGTTTTGTCGTGGCCACCTTGTAATCCCTATCGAACATGTGTGGGATAAGATCGGTTTCCACCGTCCTCCACAGATTCTCACACAGTTAATCTATAAGGTTCAAGTTGCTTGAAACAAAAAACCTTCTGAGTGTAACACTTCTGAGTATATTATAAAAACAAACCTGGAAGAAGATTTGGATCTGTATACCGATTTAGCTTCGGATAAATCGTACAAGGAACACAAGGATAAATAACTTCATTTATCCAGTCCCGATTTTCTAAATGTTGGGACCATAATTGTTTAACATAATTTCCTTCAAAGTGTCTACTGAAATGATTCTTACAATCATCGTCTAATTCAAATGAGAAGTCTCTATGATTCAAAGCTTCATAAATAATTAAATGTGCAAGTTGGTACTGTTTTAAATTCTGAACCATATCAACACGACATTCTCTCATATTTTTCGTTATTTTATACAAGTCAAAATTGCCACTAATTGCAACTGCACGTAAAGCTGTATCGCATAAAATAAGAGTAGCTGATCGTCCAACACCCGCTCTTAAAAAAAATGTAAAAAAAGATTTGAAAAGAGAAAAACTAAATTACAAGCAGTGGAAGACAACAGGAGCTGTCTGGTGTGGAATCATCAAAAGTCGGTTCATGAAATTTGCAAAAACGTGAGCTGATAGTAATTCACGTGACCAGGCATGAAAGTGGTACTGTTTTAACTAAAAATAATAATAATATAATTTAACTGTTTATTTAAAAATGTTCTCTAGAGTGCCTTGATAAAACAAGGACCAATTGATCTAAAGCTTATTTATTTGACTTTGTCCGGTGAGATCATAAAAGGGGTGGTAAAGATTAACAGTTGGTGGGTAAAAGTACGAAACATAATTTTAGGTAAGCGGGAAAGTACTGTTCGAAGAAATGCGCTTTCAAGTAACATTCTGCAAAAAATGTAAGCCGCTCTTTAAAGAAGCTGTACCATCGTCTGTTGGTTGTGTTCATCCATGACCCTTAATGCACTTATACGTAAAGTCCATTCTTAAGTCGATTAAATGGGTGGAATTTTTAGGGTCGCATTCAGGCTGGGGAAAACCAGTGATCCCACACCGTTTTGTTTATGCATTGTAAAATGCATGGCGCACGTTGAAATGTTTTAGAACCACTGACCTAGCCGAGTCTAATACTTACTAGACGCCACCCACATTAACTGGTTTAAGAACGACCCTTATTTACAAGTGCGTTAGAGGTCATAAAACAACACAACCAACAGACGACCCATACCACTGCGGCACGTATTTTTACAGAACACGTGTTAAACGTTACAACCCCTTTTATGATCTCACCGGACAAAGTCAAAAAAATACTCAGCTTCCCCGTGACAAATATTTCGCAGAATTACGCGCATTAGTATGATTCATAATTCTGGAAATGTTCGGCATCTCTCTGGACTATTTAGCAGCTTTGTTTATTCTTTGAAAGATTGTTTATCCCGAAAAATCTACCTGCTTTTTTTTTCAATGACTTCTGGTTTTTCGTCAGTCCGCCATAAGCTAATTTTAGTAGTCGATCCGCTTTTTTTTAAAATTTTTTGACGTTTTTTAATTTTATAGCACTCTAGAAAACTTTTTAAAAGAAAACAACTGAATAATTACCGTTCTGTTTTGACTATAACGAGACACTTTAAATTCTCTCTCATCGTAAAATTCATGTTCTGCAACACTTTCTGAAACGATTTCAATTCCATCAAATAACAAAGTTTTTTTTAAATCAGGCCAGTATTGAAAAATTGGCTCAGATTTTATACTTATCATTACAATAAACTCAACATCTTCCTGCCAAATCATTCGCCAAAAATCAGTAGCAGTATTTTCTAACGGATTTTGAGTAACTATATATTCTTGGGGGTGATTAAAACCCTAAAATTTAAATGTAAAAACTGTAACAAACTACAACGTAATCAACAAGTACTGATTGAGTTGGCAGCATTGAAATGTCGCTTAAAATTAGCGAGTTTGATTAATAAGCTGTCATTAGCTGTTGCTAAAGATTCGTTAAAATAGTTTTTGAAATAGAATATAACAGTTTTATGGTAATGGTATTTCAAAAGTAAAGTTTATAATAAAATCTCTATACTCAATGTATCTCCAATTTTAACAAATTTACCCCGATTTTATCATGTTTAAACAACACTGCATGCAGGTTGTAGAACGTCCTTTAAATGCAAATAATGTTACAAAAACAAAACCTGATCGACTTTCTACTCTTACTGAAGATGTTGTGGAAGACATTTGCGTTCGAATGGAGCAAAACTCGCAAAACGTTTTACTTTCTGTTAACTTCGAATACGCTAATTACTGTGTTTAATTGCAAAAAAATCTAGTGATTTTATTGCCAACCCAAGCAATATTTAATGATCACGGTTTAAATGTTTTTTACCCCAACATAACTGGCATTGATGTAGTCGTTTGTATGACTAGCATCTCCTAGATTTTTTATGAGTTTGACTCGATTTTCATCATCTAAAATAGCAAAATTGAAGTATTTCACAACTGAAAAATTCGGTAACCTACAAGGCACAATTTTAGGGAAGCGATTTTTCTCCGCATTTCCTGGTTTTTCACCCTCACTGTGCTCTTTTAGATACCCAGTTGGAAGGTCCTAAAAGTCAAATTGTTGTTTAAATAAATATAAAAACTAGATAAAATACATGCAGAAAATTGTGCTTGGAGCTCATCGGAGTTTTCTTTAGGATCACAAACTGATTTAACGTATTGAGCAAAATCGCTTCGTTTTATTGGCGTCCATGTTCTTTTTTCTTGTGGATTTTCTAAAGTTTTGTCTAGTAAAGCCTCAGTGTCACCGGATTTATACAAAACACTTATTTCATTTGCTACAAAAAAATGTCATTTGTAATTTTATAAAAAGAAAATATACTTTGTGATAATTGCTTTTTCTTCTTGTACAAAAACCAAACAGTTCCAGCAATTATTGTTAGAATTACTATTCCTGAAATTATTGAGAGAGTATAATACAGTATGCTGCTTGAACTTGCAGTTTTTAGATCAGTTGTATATTTAGTAGTAGTACTGCTAGTACTACTAGGTGCAAAAGTAGTCGTTTCGATTTTTAACATTGGTAACTGTTTGGTAAAATTAATTTTTTCATTAGTTGCAGTTTCACAAAGATAGTTGCTTATGTTCTTGGTTTCAAAACGAATATATCTCTTGTTGTCGTAACAATTTTGAGTTTTTGAAATGTAACCACTACTTCCAATAGCCCAAAATAAATTTTCTGAATTGTTTTCTGACTTTGTTTGAGCCAAAATTGTAAAACAGTCTGTAAAATTTGTTATATTTATCTGATAAGTAATCCAATTACCAAAACCCTAAAAAATTACATTTTTTTTTCAAAATCCAAGTCTTTTATTTTGATTTACCGTGATAACATCAATTTTCTGGTCGTATGATGGTTGATTTGGGTTGAGTAAAAGTGTCATATTAACCATTTTACCCATTGAGACAAAAATTGTAAAACAACCTTCTCTGATATTAATACAGTTTTCAGTTTTTGAATATATTTCTTCATTGATTTCATTTCCTTCAGTATAAAAATATGTGTCTTAAATTAAAAAAATTAAAATTAGTTATTTAAAAAGACTTAATGAGTTACATACAGTTCTGCATCTTGTACAAAACATTATCATACGAATCCAAAAATCCTAAATCAAACTTTTCTTGGGTTTGAGAACAGTTCTTGTAACTATTACCGCAATAATATTGTCCTGAATAATTTTTCATCACAAGATTCCACTAAAAACAGTATTAATTAGTATATTAAGTATGGAGAACGGTAAGGAATGCTTACCGTTCGAAGACAACTGTTTGGAGGAGGAGCGAAGCGACGACTCCAATTATTGTCTGAGAACGGTAATCCTTAACGTTCGACATGCTTATAACGTTTTTTGCGTGATTGGAGTTTCTAGAATAATAATAATAATTTATATCAATACATTTGTGATAATCGGGAAAATTGAAACTGAAAACTTTGGGTGGCTGTTTCATGGTTACTATGGTTTTGTTCCAAACAAGTAAAATTGTCTTTTTGATACAATCATTCCTACATAGTTCTGTTTTGTGGTTCCGTTTTTGAAGCAAATATGAGCGTTAGTGATGATCTACCGGATGATTTAGAAGACGCTTGGCAAGAAGGATGTTCGGCAATAATTCCAGAAAAATTTAAAGCCCGATATGAACAGACATACAAGTTGTTTAAGAAATGGCGTGAAGCAAAGAAGATTTCTGTAAATGAAAAAAGCTTGTTAGCGTATTTTGTGGTGAGAAGTGAACACTTGAAGGCCCCAGGCAGTTTACAGGCGGAGTATTCTATGTTGAAGAGTACAATTTTTCTCCATGATGCTATCGATATTTCTAAGTTTGCTACATTAATTGCTTATCTTAAGAGGAAAAATATTAGATATCGGCCTAAGAAGGCTAAAATTTTTACCAAAGAAGACATGGAAAAATTCTTGAATGAAGCACCAGACGAACAATTTTTAATTCAAAAGGTATGTTGTAGATGATGAGGTAGTACATCTGAGTTCTAAGGAAACAATATATTTGCAGGTAGCAATGATATTGGGAGTATCGGGTGCTTGTAGACGAGAGGAATTGTACAATATTAAAATGAGTGACATAGAAGAACATGAAGAAATGTTTATAGTAAAGATTCCAAATACAAAAACGCATATTCAGCGAACGTTCACAGTTATTAATAAAGAAAATGAAGCAGTTCATTATTTGGAAATACTTCGAAAATACATAAGAATTCGACCAAGCAACTCAACGTCAGATCATTTATTTCTGAACTATCGAAATGGCAAATGCACTAGGCAAGTCACAGGAAAAGGCACAATTGGAGGCTGGCCGTCAAAAATTGCAAAGTATTTAAAGTTGCAAGCCCCTGAAGGTTTTACTGGACACTCGTTTCGACGCACATCGGCTACACTTTTGGCGAATAACGAAGTTGATGTGTTGGAACTAAAAAGACATAGTGGGTGGCGTTCATCAACGGTGGCCGATAGTTACGTGGAAGATTCCCTCCAAAACAAAATTGAATTTGCTCATAAAATTTTTTCACAGCGATGTTGGTGGACTATTACAACAACCTGGGACTTCTACGTCGGAAAGTTTGTCTATTAACACTAGAAACTCAAATGCTAGTGGTATTACTACTATTAATTTAATTATAATAATTGTACATTTAATTTTAATAAATAAATCGCAAAATTGTTTTTTTAGATTTAACTGCTTACCGTTCACTGAACGGTAAGTGAATTACTTACCGTTTTGTTACACGTAGCAACCAGTAACAGCAACCTACCGTCGTGGAAACAGACACAGTAAACTGATAAAAACAACCAATCGCGCAAAAAACAATATAACAACAAATCTTAGCTAAAACAAGAACAGTAAGTATCTCTTACCCCCATTTTTTCACTAAGTGAAGATGAATTATACAATCGAAAATTTAAAAATGATGTGTTTCTTTTTTTAAAATCTTCTAAAATCATATAGTCCATAATATTATCATGACTATTTGGTAGTGTTTCCCATCGTTGGTCAAAAACTGGTTCAGAAATTTTTGTTTCAGTTTGATTCAAAAATGAACGAATTTCCCATTTATCCTTAACAGAAAATTCGAGTTTTTTTGTTGTTTCGTCTGTATATTCCGAATGATAAGCTTAAATTAAAAAAATAATATCCAAGTCGATTTATTTCGCAGAGAAATTTAGTACCAATATATCCACTGTCTTTTCCCAGAGATAGATCTGAAATTATTATTCCAGGACTTTTACCCTCTACTATACAATAGTAAGTACTATTTTCTTGTGCCTTTAATAATGGCAGACTTAAAATGAAAATTACAACACAAGTAATTAACATTTTCACTCATCACAATACTCTATACCTAAAATTTAGTATGAAATTGGTAAAATTTAACGTGTATTCAAGTGTTATCTTAATCTTATCTACAATTTTGTTTGAAACTGTAAATATCGTCTTGGTACTCATAATGGTACAATTTTTTCCAAAACATAAGTACATCTTTCTTTGTGCTGACATACTGATAATAAATCGAATTAAAAAAGTGTATAAAATTGTAGAAATAATTATTGTTTAGTATAAATTATATTGCTACATATTATATAAAGATAAGGCACAAAATTATTAATATAGATAAACAGATTTATTTGAATGACTCAAATTCACTCTTTGTATAGATAAAATTTCAAAATCAGGAAGTTTGGTAAATTTTATACATTTCTTATAACTTTAGCAAAAAAAATTGTAACGCCATTTTGATTTAAAGTCATACATTTAAGACTCTTTCAAAATTAAGCCCTCGAGAAGAAGTTACTGTTCTACTATTCGGCTACTGACTGGGAAAATCTCCCAAAAATTTCGGTCAGAACAGTTTGGAGTGAGAATCAAACCCATTGCTCTAATTTTACTTAAGACTGTTGAGAGATAATTTCCGAAAGCTATTGGGCATTTGGACTTAACATTGTGGACTAAACAAGCATCTTTATAAAATGGGAAATGAAGATTATACATGTATAGAGCACGTGCTTTGTCACTGCCCAGCGCTCTCATCTAGATCTAACCGAAGATCCAGATGGGGGCTATCGGCCTAGTATGGCCGGTCCTGGCAGGGTCGCACCAGAAAAACACTTCAAGATCATCTATACGGTCGATACCCTTAAGAGAAGTAATTTTTATTTTTATTTTTTTGACAAGAGAGGCCCGAAGCGCGAGCCACCCATTTTGTGCTACTTCTTGGAATAGTACTACTGCAGTAGCCCTGTGCCACTGATGAAGCTCAGTACCTTGTCTGCAAGAGCCTTCTCGATATCACTGGGCTTCATATATCGAGAGCCCATGTATAAATCTCTGATGCCTGCAAATGCAGGACAGTAACAGAGAATATGAAAAGCAGTTTCCTCATCTTCAGCACAACCTCTGCAAATCTCGTCCTCGCTGAGTCCGATGACGTCCAGGTGTCTTTTTAGTAGGCAATGTCCTGTGTACATGCCTACCACTAACTGAAGGTCTTTACGATTGAGACGCATCAGGTTTTCACTGCGTGCCTTGTCCGATCCTTTAATAAAAAGCCTGGATTGCCGCATGCCATCTTCAAACTGCCATTCAGAGAGATGGCGAGATTCTATCCACTTATAAAGTGTGTCTTTCTGTCGTATTTTGGTAACGCCAAGAGCTGGTTCTGCCCTGATAAAGTCCATTTGTAAACCCTCTCGAGCCAGAACGTTAGCCCTCTCGTTATCCGTTAAACCACAGTGTCCTAGTACCCAGCAAAGTACAACCATTAATTTTAAATAAAATTAAGCCCTCGAGAAGAAGTTACTGTTCTAGTATTCGCCTACCGATTGAGGAAAACCTCCCAAAAATTTCAATCAGAACAGTTTGGAGTGAGAATCAAACCCATTGCTCTAATTTTATTTAGGACTGTCCAGAGATAATTTCCGAAAGCTGTTGGGATTTGAACTAAACATTGTGGACTAAACAAGCATCTTTATAAAATGGAAAAAAAAGATTATAAGTGCATAAAGCATGTGCTCTGTCACTGCCCAGCGCTCTCATTTAGATCTAACCGAAGATCCATGATGGGGGCTATCGGCAGAGTATGGCCGGTCTTGGCAGGGTCGCACCAGAAAAACAATTCAAAGTTATCTATAAGATCGATACCCTTAAGAGAGGTGATACAATGAGTCCAACCATAAAGCCTAAATACTAAAGAAACTCTGGTCCTGCACTTTTTATATCGAATCTAAAGTCCAAAATCCTACCAAAGAGACAAATTTGGTTAAAAAACAAAACCGATTTTTGGTTTATCTTGTTTCTAGATTCCTAATCGTGTTTATTTGTCAGGAATTCTTTATCAAATTAATTTTTTTGTACACTGTCTCTCCTTAAAGCATTTTGCAAACTGCCAAATTTTTCAAAAATATATTCGTAATCAGAAAACAAAACCGATTTTTGGTTTGACTTGCTTCTAGTTTCCTAATCGTGTTTATTAGTCAGAAGTCTTTTTCCAAATCCAAATTTTTTATAAAATGTTTTTCTTTAAAGCATTTTGAAAACTGCCAAATTTCTCAAAAACATTTTTTATTGTTTTTCTAATTGTTGTTTTTTTAATCTTTGTAGAAGTTTTTTCTTCTTGTTTTTTAGTCGTTGTTTTCATGTCTTAATTTTCAAAAATTGTTTCTTTTTCTAACATCTTCATAATGCTGCACCTGGAAAGGTATTTAGAAGAGGTGGTATAATGAACCCAATCATAAAGCCTAAGTGCTATAATAGAAGACCTCTGGTCCTCCATTTTTCATATCGAATCCAAAATAAAAATTTCGTTTGCCAAAAAACAGCAAATTTGGTAAGAAAATGAAACCGATTTTTGGTTTGTCTTGCTTTTAATTTCCTAATCTTCTTTATTTGTCAAAAGTTTTTTTTCAAATTATTTATTTTAATAAATCGTGTCTTTAAAGCATTTTGCAAACTGACAAATTTCTCCAAAATATTTTCCTGTTTCTTTAGTTGCCGTTTATCTAATCTTTGTCGAAGTTTTTTTCGAGTTCTTTCCAGTCATAGTTTTCATGTCTTTATTTCTTTTTCCAGATGTAATTTTTGTATATCTTTTCTATATTTTAACAGTCGCTTTTTAAGACTTTCTAGACTCACTTTTGGTACTTCTAGAATTCTTCTTTACTCATCTTTCACTTATAATCTTTATTAAAGCTTTCCCAAAATAAATTTATGTTTTTCAAAATTCGCTTTTAGCTTTTCTTTCTCTTCTAGTTTTCTTAGAAACATGTTTTGTTCATCTAGAATTTTCCACTACTTTGTTTTTAGGCAAAGTTTTTAAACTCTTCTCAAGTTTTTCTTGCTCTATTTACTCTACCTAAATTACTCTTGTTTTTCTAAACGACTTTTTTAAAACTCTTTCAAAATATTGTTTAGTCCTTCCACAATTTTTATTTATTACTATTTCTCTTTCAATCAACTCCTGGCAACCGTGTGACGTTGACTGAATTCAGATTTTCTACGATTCTTGAAACAAATAACACATTTTCAACTTAATAGCACATTTCTATCGCTTTGAATAATCACCGCAGATTGATCCTTATAATCAGTTGCTTATGTATGTTTTTATAGAACTAATCAAGGCAAGCAACAAATGAGTTATCGTTTCTGCTTCTAGCAAGCTCAAAAATAGCATGACGTCAGTTTTAGAATTTAGTAGCTCTTTCCGTTACAATAATATACAACTAAATTATAAATAAATAAAAACATTTTTTTTTTCTATTTAAGTACAGTTTCTTTTATTATTTTTTTTTTAATAGAACATTATACAACGATGCTTTCATTACCTACTTAGGTCATTCCAGCAAAATCAGCAATCTGCAACTAATTTATTTCCCATTTTTAACTATAAAAATGTTTAGAGAACTCAAATGTCAATATCTTTGATTTGTGCACTTTTTCCTGGGAAATTTTATTAGTTATAGATAACTGAGTTCAAATATTACTCAATTTTTTATGTTCTCTAAATAATCAGCTATAATTAAGTGAGCAAGTTGATAAAGTTCCTAAAAAAATAATTAAAACAAGAGAATAATACCAATTTTTTTTACCAATTTATGTATCATTTGTAGCCTACTCAGTCTTAGAGTTTTAGTAACAGAATAAATATCAATAGTGCCTGTACTTGGTAAAGACCTTAGTACAGTATCACACAGAATAATCAATCCAGTCCGTCCTATTCCAGCCCTAAAACCACACAAATTTTTCCAAAATAATAATAAGTGATAAAAACATACAAGCAATGGACTACAATCGGCGAACTGAGATGAGGTACCTTCAAAAGGTACTCAAAAAAATCAAGTATTTTATTCGTTTTTACTAAAGGCGGATCCTCGTCATCCCACGAATCGTAATGTATTTGCTCAAGCTGAAATTTGAGAAAAAAAATTTCTAAATAAGAGTCTAAATTAGATAGGTACTTGTCTCGAAATATTTCTGTACTTAATTTCAAAAAATCGTTGTTTATAAAAATTGTGTTGTCGCACATCTCTTAGTGTAATTTTAATATTATTGTATACAACACTGTTATTAATTTCCGAAGGCCAGTAACAATAATAAGAGTCAATTTCACTGGAAATCATAACAATGTGTTTCACATTTTGTTGCCAAATCATAAACCAAAAATCCGAAACTGTATTCACTAAGGGATTTTGAGTGGCAATGTATTCTCTGTAACTACTAAATCCCTAAAAAAATCAGAGGTTTAAAATGTTGTAACAGCTTTAACAGTACCTGAATGTAGCTGGCATTGATGTAGTCACTTTTTTTAAAAAACTGATGTCTTTTTTTTAATTTGACCCGATTTTTGTCAACTAGAATCTTCAGTGTGAGAATACACCTCGTTTAAGATAGGATGAGCCGCGATGTCGATGCGCAGTAGACAGTTCTCTCTCTTTCAGCGCATCTTGCGGCTCATTATAGTATAACTCCGCCCAAGATAAGATGAGCCTGTGACGTTGCGGCGCAGTAAACAAATTTACTTCTTTCTGCGCATCTTACGGCTCATCCTGTCTTGGGCTACCTAAAACTTACAAGGGCAGATTGTAGGAATTACATTTTTTGAAACATTTTCCGTTTTGGTGCCTTCTATCTTTTTGTTTGAAAAGCCAGAAGGAAGACTCTACAAAAAAACTTTAATTTGAGAGTCAAATTTGAAAAACTAATACTGAAAACTGATTTTGAAGAACATTGCTGTCTGGTTTGGAAACGTTTTTAGTGTAGATTTTAAATTCTGCTGCTGGAATTGGTGACCAATTCGATGAAATAATAAATTCACGACTGCTTAATAATGTTTCATTTTCTGATTCATTTCTTCTTAAATTGTTTAAAGTTAAAACTTCTTTCATTTCATTCGCTACAAAATATAAACTGCCATTTATGCTTTTTGGAAATTTTTGTAATTTACTTGTTTTTGACACGTATTTTTTTCTGTAAATATAACAAACCGGTACTGCAATTATTACAAGTACTGGTATTACTAGAATAGTGTAATACGAGTGCAATATATTAGTAACAGTACTAGTACTAGTACTGTTACTAATTTTAGTAGTACTAGTACTAGTACTGTTAGTGTTATTGGGTGCAAGAGTTGTCTCTTGGATTTTTAACATTGGTAATTGTTGGGTAAAATTAATTTTTTCATTTGTTGCAGTTTCACAAAGATAGTTGCTTATGTTCTTCGTTTCAAAACGAATATATCTCTTGTTGTCGTAACAATTTTGGGTTTTTGAAATGTAACCACTACTTCCAATAGCCCAAAACAAATTTTCTGAATTGTTTTCTGACTTTGTTTGCGCCAAAATTGTAAAACAGTCTGTAAAATTTGTTATATTTATTTGATGAGTGATCCAATTACCAGAACCCTAAAAAATAAATTTTTTTTCAAAATCCAAGTCTTTTATTTAGATTTACCGTTATAACATCAACTTTCTGGCCGTATGATGGTTGATTTGGGTTGAATAAAAGTGTCACTTTATCCATTTTACCGATTGAGACAAAAATCGTAAAACAACCTTCTGTGATTTTAGTACAATTTTCTGTTTTTGAATATATTTCTTCATTGATTTTATTTCGTTCCGTATAAAAATATGTGTCTTAAATTAAAATTAGTTATTTAAAAAGACTTAATGAGTTACATACAGTTCTGCATCTTGTACAAAACATTATCATACGAATCCAAAAATCCTAAATCAAACTTTTCTTGGGTTTGAGAACAGTTCTTGTAACTATTACCGCAATAATATTGTCCTGAATAATTTTTCATTACAAGATTCCACTAAAAACAGTGTTAAAACAATATAACAACAAATCTTAGCTAAAACAAGAACAGTAAGTATCTCTTACCCTCATTTTTTCACTAAGTGAAGATGAATTATACAATCGGAAATTTAAAAATGATGAGTTTCTTTTTTTAAAATCTTCTAAAATCATACAGTCTATAATATTATCATGAGTATTTGGTAGTGTCTCCCATCGTTGGTCAAAAACTGGTTCAGAAATTTTTGTTTCAGTTTGATTCAAAAATGAACGAATTTCCCATTTATCCTTAACAGAAAATTCGAGTTTTTTTGTTGTTTCGTCTGTATATTCCGAATGATAAGCTTAAATTAAAAAAATAATATCCAAGTCGATTTATTTCGTAGAGAAATTTAGTACCAATATATCCATTGTCTTTTCCCAGAGATAGATCTGAAATTATTATTCCAGGACTTTTACCCTCTACTATACAATAGTAAGTATTATTTTCTTGTGCCTCTAATAATGGAAGACTTAAAATAAACGTTACAACACAAATAATTAGCATTTTCACTCTTCACAACACTATGCAGGTAAAACTAGACATTAAATTGATAGATATTAGTTCTAACAGATACTAAAGTTATCTAATCTCGTTTTAAATAAAGTCTTGAATAGTACAAATATTCAAATTTTTTAGATTTTTTAAATTAGGTAGCAAAAAACACAATTCGTTCACTAACAAAATCATTAAACTGCTTAAATCTATTACTAAAACTTATTTATCTTATCATTTATTTATCAAAACAAATTATTATATTTTTTTATTTATCGTCAATTTTTTAATAGTACCTAGCATAAAATATCTAAAAAATAAATTGATAAATAAGTATTTTGCAAATATAAGTCATTTTATAAAAATTACACAATTTTTACACAATAAATAAACAGAAATGTTTGTTAATCAACTAACAAAATCCATAAAAAATTTTCTTCTTATATCCTTATACTCTTCCTTTTCTCTTCTAGCATCTTCTTTCGTTTTTGTTTTAAAAGTTTTTTCAGAATAGCCTTTTGTTCTTTAAAAACCTTTTTAAGCCCTTCTTCCTTATCAATCATTCTCAAAAAAAAATTTAATTCTTGCCTTTCATATACTCTTTTTTCTCTGCCGTTTTTTAAGTTTTCCTACAATCCTCTTTTGTTTTTCAAGAAGAAATTACTGTTTCTTACATTTTCAGAAACTTTTTTGTTGTTCTTTATGTTCGAGCTCTTCCAATCGTTGTTTCTCATATTGTTTTTCTTCCAAAAGCTGTTTATCAAGCTCTTTTAAAATCTCTTTTTGTTCTTCTAAACTTTTTTAATTAGAGCCTTCTTTTGTTCTTCTATAAGTAATTTTATTTGATCTTCCAAATTTTTTTTGTTTTTCACCGTTTTCAAGTTTTCGCTTTTCTGTTTTTTCTAGAATTTTTCGTTGTTTTTTTTTCATCAAATTGTCGTTTGTTACATGCTAAACGAACTTTAGATAAAGTCCAAGTTAATAAAGCGAATCTTGATAAGGTATAAAGATAATAGATAGTGACATCTTAACTTCAACAAATTCTCCTGTCAAAGCTTTCTTTACCAAATATTTCTACTACAAAACTACTACTATTTTTTGTGTAGATATTTCTCATATTTTAAGCTTCCTGGTTTATTAAGTACCCTGAATAAATGAGTCCTTTTAGAAATATCTGTTACACAGT
Organism: Tribolium confusum; assembly: GCA_029207805.1. Classification (NCBI taxonomy): domain Eukaryota; kingdom Metazoa; phylum Arthropoda; class Insecta; order Coleoptera; family Tenebrionidae; genus Tribolium; species Tribolium confusum. Next base: position 25,559,062 of record JALGAY010000006.1, on the reverse strand, counting down.
AGGTTCGTAATTTTTCACATTTTAGTCTTTGAAGAGTTTGATGACGTAACCAGGCATCTTTTTTCTCATGTTTAAATATAAAATGTTATAAAATTATTTAACTAATTTTCATATATTTTTTTTTTTTTTTGATGTTGAGACATTGTTTATGAATATGGTTTGGAAAGGTTTTATCCTGTTCTTTTTGCAGTAAACTCTTTAAACTTTTATAATATCTTTTCTGTGTTTAAATTATTTTTGATCTTCATTGCAACCACATTACTTTTGAAGTTCTAAATTTAGAAATATTTTAATTGTTGTATACCCTCAAGAAATAAAAATAGCCCTTTTGAAATCAGTTCCAAGCGTTTAACCCTCAGCAAGCTGTCAACTTTGAAAAAAGACAATTTGCACTAGAAAACATCTAAAAAAAGCAAAACCATATTCCCGAATAAATTCTAATTATCTCAAGTAGTTCACGAAATGAAATCTCACCCTCCATTTTTATAAAAGTCATGATACCACAAAATCTCCCATATTCGTGTTAAAGCGAGACAAAAATCATCCCGCAGCATCAGGAATGACGTTATAGAAGAATTTAATAGAATGTCGAAGGCATGATATTGAGGTCGTTCCAGTTCCCTACTCGAGAATGAATTCATTGGAATGCATCCCCATTCCAAGGAGCCAAATGAAATTTAACCCTTTGAAAAACCCCAACCCACATTTAAAATTTATTAAAAAACGTCTTTGATTGTTGTTTTTTTTTGTTTAAAAAAGTTTGAGTTGAAAATGGCGTTTTTTTAAGTCGATGTGATTGGAGTGGAATTCCTGCACGTTTGAGGTCTGTGCGAAAAGTCAATTAGATGGAGAAGGTCTTTTGTAGTCGGGGATGCAAAATTATTGGGGAAAGAAGTCGGAGGTCGAAGGGTAAAATTATTTGCGGAGTTAAACGGTGGCAGTCGGTGGTGAAACTTGGTGCTGGGAATAAGGGAGGTGTAAGAAAGCAACAGGTAGGAAGAATTTCATTCAAACATTTTTGTTATCTCATACATATAATAGAGCTTTACTGATCAAGATAAAAGTAGTTGAAACGAAAGTACCTGAGATAATAATTAAATAATTTTTCTTTATCTTATTTTTAGAAATTACTGCATAATTCAATAAATCTAATTGTGATAAAATTAGTTATTAAAAACCTATTGTTTAATAAAACAATTGCGATAGTATAATATGCAATTTTTTGTCAAAATATATAAGTACAGATAGTAATATTAATATAGAGACAGAACGACCAGAAATATTGTGCGACTTAAGAATGTGATTGTAGCTTTTTCTTATTTTTATATTTTTCAGCTGCAGTCCGCTGCAATTATGTAATTAAAAAAATTTTCTTTTATTATGCTAAAATTTTTCGGAATACAAGTCGTTTTTCTTGTTCTTCTACATCTTACAAACTTTTTTTTAGATTTGCCTAGAATCTTTATTTGTTTCTCTAAGAACCCCCAATTTGTAACTTCTATTTAAAGCTTCCTTCATTTTTTTAGTGTTCTGCCATCTTTAGTTCTTCTAGAACCTTTTATACTTCGTTTTTTAAATTTTTCTAAAATGTACTCTTCTTTTTTCAAATTTTTTTATGTTTTTCTCTTCTACGTATTAGCTTTTCTTGCACTCTTTTTATTTTTCTATATTTTTTAAAATTTTTTATTTAAATTAATAAAATTTAAAAATATTAATTTTTAGAAGAAGAAAGCAAAATTGTTGTCTTTGCGCGAACTTTTCTTAAGATTTGGCTTAAAAAACTATTCTTTTATTATTCTAGACTTTTTCTTAATTTTTGTCTTTTTGTTTTAGTAGTTGTTTTCCTTGTTCTTCTACATATTTAAAACAATGTTTTTTAAATTTGCCTAGAATATTTATTTGTTCCTCCAAAAAGTCCCAAATTTTAACTTCTTTTTAAAGCTTTCTTTGTTTTTTAGTGTCCTGCCATCTTTAGTTTGCTTAAAATCCTCCAAACTACGTTTCTAAAATATTTGTAGAATGTACTCTTTGTATCTTCAAATTCTTTTCTTTTTTTCCTCTTCTGCATATTAGCTTCATCTCTTGCACTCTTTTGCTTTTCTGTCATCTTTTTTAAAATTCTTGTAGTATTTTCTTCTTTACTGTCGTCTCCGGCTACCAAATTTTATTAAAATATTTTAAAATATATATTTTTACAAGCAGAAAGCAAGAATAATTATAAATTGTTGTGTCTATACGCGGCCTTTTTTTTTAATATTCGACTCGAAAGACCTTTCTTTTATTATTTTAAAAATTTTCTTGTTTTTTTTTAGAAGGCGTTTTTCTTGATCTTCTACATCTTCCAAACATTGTTCTTTAAATTTGTCTAGAATATTTATTTGTTCCTTCAAAAACTCCTAATTTTCAACTTCTTTTTAAAACTTCTTTAATTTTTTTTAGTGTCCTGCCATTTTTACTTCTTCTAGAATCCTTTAAACTACGTTTCCCAAAGTTTTCTATAATGTATTCTTGTTTCTTCCTTTGTCTTTGTTCTTTATTTTTCTTTTACATATTAGCTTTTCTTGCACTCTTTTGTCTTTCTGTCATTTTTGTTTTAAATTTTTGTAGAATCTTCTTGTTCAATGTCATGTCCGACTTCCAAATTCTACTAAAAACCTTAAAATATACATTTTAGAAGTAGAAAGCGAAGATTATTGAAAATTGTTATCTTTAAGCAGACTTTTCTTAATATTCAGCTCAAAAGACTCTTCTTTCATTATCCTAAAAATATTTCTTTCTTTTTTTCTTTATTTTTTTTTTCTATTACTATTTTTCCTGTTTTTCTACTTTTTTCAAACATTTTTTATTAAATTCGCCTAGAATCTTTATTTGTTCCTCTAGAAACGCCTTATTTTCAACTTCTTTTTAAAGCTTCCTTTATTTTTTTAATGTCCTGCCATTTTTAGTTCTTCTAGAATGCTCAAAACTACGTTTTTCAAATTTTTCTAAAATGTACTGTTGTTTCTTCGAAAATAATTTCTTTTACATATTAGCTTTATTGCATTCTTTTGCCTTTTTGTCATCTTTCTTTAGAATTTTTGTAAAATCTATTTTTATAGAATTTAGAATTGTTCTTCTTTTTCTACTATTCCTAATGCTCATTTTCTTCTTTCGTTCGTCGTTCTTTTTGTTTTTCAGAAATCTTCCTTTCTTATTTATTTTTATAAAAACGTTTTTTATTTGAAAATTTGTCAATGTATTTTTTTATTAGTCGTTATTTCTTCTTTGTTGTGTCTTTATTTTAAACTTTTATTGTCCTTTTTCCTCTAATAGTTACTATTGTCCTTGTTTTTCCTTCTTATAAGTTGTCGTTTTACAATTTCATCTAAAATTCTTTTGTTTCTAGAACACCTTCCAAACGACCTTTTTAAAGTTTTTTTTTAATCTTTATTCGGTTTTTTCTAGAATTTTTCCTTCGTCCTCTTTTTTTCTTAGCTGTAGGTTTTGTTTTTTTTCCTTTCAAGTCGTTCTTTATCAAATTGTAGATTCTGTTTTAGTTCTTTAAAATTCTTTCAAATAAATTTTCTTTTGTTCTTGTAAAACAAAATTTGTTGTCAATAATTAATAAGAAGTGTAGGAAGAAAAGTAGGAAACACGTGCGCTATTGAGGGTAACATTTTTGGGGTAACAGCAACTATTTTACCGATAGAATAAGCATTACCTTTAATTAACTATTTTTATTATAATTCAGTGCCAGCTTTATCTATAAAAAAATTCCGAATACCGAACGAAAAATGTATAGTAAGATTAGTAAGTGTAAAATTTGTTCACTGTATGACTTTGTATACAAAACGCTGCGTAAACCCTCAAAGCTACAAAAAATATTGGAGAAAAACGTTTTAAAGAATTAAATTTTGAATAATTTTTTTAACTCTAATAGTGTAGGCCTTAGAGTCGCTGAAAACAACTTTTCTCATATCTTACTAATAAAAGTTTAGTTGTTTGAGCTTTTGAATTTAAAACTATGGTCTGCTCACAATATTTCTGGTCGTTTTTTATGTTAGACAATACACTTTTTCACCTTCTGTTGCCTAATCTCCTCCAGCTATGGACTGCAACGAGTTCCGAATTAAAGGCAAAGCAATGGTCGACTACATCTGCAACTATAACGAAAACCTGACCTCTCGTCGCGTAACTCCCAACATAGAACCCGGCTACCTCCGTAAACTCCTCCCAGAAGAAGCTCCCGAAACTCCCGAAGATTGGGAAACAATAATGGCAGACGTCGAGTCAAAAATCATGCCTGGAGTAACCCACTGGCAACACCCCCGTTTCCATGCTTATTTCCCTTCAGGAAACTCCTTTCCTTCGATTCTTGGTGACATGCTTTCGGACGGAATCGGCTGCATTGGGTTTTCCTGGGTACTTTACCAAATTTTTCTCAAATCAAGCAATGATAACGAAATTCCAGGCAGCAAGTCCGGCTTTAACCGAACTTGAAACAATTGTTTTAGATTGGTTGGGCAAAGCGATAGGTTTGCCTGATCAATTTTTGGCGTTTAAAGAAGGAAGTCGTGGAGGTGGTGTTATCCAGACTTCAGCAAGTGAATGTGTGTTGGTTTCAATGTTAGCAGCGAGAGCTCAAGCTTTGAAAAGGTTAAAGCAGCAACATCCCTTTGTTGAAGAAGGGTTGTTGTTGTCGAAACTGATGGCGTATTGTTCAAAGGAAGCCCATTCGTGTGTAGAGAAGGCAGCTATGATTTGTTTTGTCAAATTAAGGATTTTGGAACCGGATGAGAGGTCATCTTTGAGAGGGTCGACCTTGATGATGGTAGGGTTTTGAGGAAAAAAGAATTGCGATTAGTTGCAGAGCCAAAAATAGAATTCCTAACGTAAGATGATAATCTTTAAAGTACTGAACGCAATTAACGAAAACTTCCAGAAAATAACTGGAAGACAGGTTAAAAATCTAAATAAATCAACTCATTACTGCCTAAGATGAGTTATCTTTCAACTAAAATAGAATCCTCCTTGAGACAGGTTTTTCATGTTACAACTATCAAAACCTAGTTAAAATAATAACGTAATAGTTATTTTAAGCAAAATGCTTTTAAAATAACTGAAATGTAGTTAAAAATCTATTTTAAGTTGTAATTTTCTAAAACTTAAAATTTTAACTAAAACAGTCAATTTAACTACATTTTGAAAATGTGTTTAAGGCGTTTTCTAGTGTACTTCACCAAAACTGGTTAGAATAATAACTAAAACAGTTATTTCAACTGAAATTCCAAAACGTTAACGAAAATAGTAGAAAATTAATTTTTATATAATAAAATCTGCGAGGCGAAATTTTTACTTCTAATACTTTAGAGCTTAGAAACGATTAAAAATGCTGATTGAAAGTCATAGAAAAGGTCCAAGATAGTATATTAGGTGCACAGTTTGTACACCTCTTTTTTCCTTAAAAAATAATAATTTTCTAAAGATTATCTAAAACAACAGAACCTGAATCAAGAGTACTTTACAGAATTTTAATTCTTTCGAATATTACAGTGTAATTTTGGTTGTGCCCCGCTTTTCAGGCAATGGAAGAAGACGAAACCATGGGCCTGATCCCGTTTTTCGTCTCGACGACTCTAGGCACCACCTCTTGCTGCTCCTTCGACAATTTAGGCGAGATCGGTCCTGTGTGCCGAAAATTCCCCTGTGTTTGGCTCCACGTCGATGGGGCTTACGCCGGCAATGCTTTTATCTGTCCTGAACTAAAATATCTCCTGTCCGGCATAGAATACGCCGATTCTTTCAACACAAACCCGAATAAATGGTTATTGACAAATTTCGATTGTTCAACAATGTGGGTCCGGGACAGAATTCGATTAACATCCGCATTAGTAGTAGATCCGCTTTATCTACAACACGGATATTCCGATGCCACCATTGATTATCGGCATTGGGGAGTTCCTCTAAGTCGGAGATTTAGATCGCTGAAATTGTGGTTTGTTTTGAGGAGTTACGGAATTTCAGGATTGCAGAAATATATCAGACATCATATTAAACTAGCCAAGATTTTTGAATCACTAGTTTTGAAAGATCAGAGATTTGAGATTTGTAACGATGTTAAAGTAAAGATCTGAAAAAAAATTTTTTTTCAGTAATTTTGTAAATTTCAGCTTGGACTTGTTTGTTTCCGATTGAAAGGGTCTGATAAAATTAATGAAAAACTCTTGTGCAATATTAATGCATCCGGGAAGCTTCATATGGTTCCGGCTAATGTCAATGAAAAATATGTTATTAGGTTCTGTGTTGTAGCCCAAAATGCCACTGAAGCAGATATAAGTATATAAAAAAAATTGTAATTTCCGATCAAAATTTTTTTTTCAGATTATGCCTGGACTGTTATTAGAGAATTTTCAGAAGAGTTATTTGATAGTCAAGCTTTAGAAAAAGAACAGGTATGTAACAAGAATTTCTGAAAATATCTCAATAATTTGCCTGAAAACATCTGCGTCTAATGTCAATGACAATTTTTTGTGTTTATAATAATACACAAGTAGATTTTAAACAGATACTACAAAAAAAAGAGGAAGCGTGTGATTCAGAGGTCAAATTTCATCATAGAATGAAGTAATTTATATTTATAGTTATCAGATTTCATCTCAATTAATGTTCATGAAAATAATTTTCAAACTGTTTCAGGAATTACAAGACGAGGTATTTGAACTTTTAAAACGTAAAAAGAAAGAAACTTTGGCTCAGAAACGATCATTTTTCGTTCGAATGGTCAGTGATCCAAAAATTTATAATCCTTCAATAGCCAAATCTTTGCCTTCAACGAGAAGACATCTGACTGAGACTGCAGAATCACCGGATGGGAATGTTACAATCCAGCCGCCCTTGTACCTCGTTACTAATTTCACAAATATGCACTAATTGATTTTTTCAGGAGCGCCTCTTGGATTAGTTGGCCGTTGGCGTTTCTCTTTCAGGGAATTACAGAGGATGGGACCTCCAGCGATGTCCCAATAAGGTAACATAAATTTGTCACAGAAGAGATACTTGTTTTTATTAGTTTTGTGTAAAAAACTGTTTTTAAAAATTTTGAGACAGTTTTTTTCAAAAGTTTTAGTACTTTTGTCCGCCATTTCAAAAATTCTACAAATTATGCATTAGCAACAGGTATATTACGTCGCAAGGGCAGAAAGTAGACATTAGCAGTTCAGTTCTGTGTTTGGCTGGTAATAAGGGCTGCTAATGCCTTTATGCTTTAAATAACAATAAAATCAAATCGACAATTCTCACTTAAATAACAAATGCAGGAATAAACATAAAACTTTCTGCCCTAGAACCAAAAATAACAACTTTTGTCACATCTTTTGTTAAAGATAGACAAAAAAACAATTTTTAATATAAACATACATCAGACAATATTTGAAAAATACGTAATTAATTTTTTTCTTAAAAAACGTTTTTCAAAATACTTTAATGAAAAAAGAGTCTTTAATTTTTTGAGAGCTATTAGTGAAGGCTATGCCTCGAATAAAATTAATTTTTATATGCAATTAGAAGCAAAAATCGAAATTTTTAAAAATTTTAATCAAAAATATTAGACGTCAAAATTCCGAGGCATTAAATCATTCATTTCTAGTACAGAAAATAAATTTTCACAAAAACAGTTTTATTATTATGTCTTTTGACCCAAGAACACAATTACTGACATAAAATAGAACCAAAAAAATTGGTTTTTGCCCTCTATTTAGAAAAAATTGTTTATTTTTGGCTTCATTTTTTAAACTTTGCAAAATAACTGTTTTTCATGTGTTGTAACATGAAAAGCGACTATTTGTATAATTCATCTTATAAAAAAAATCACTTTTCTAAAATCTTGACGGCCATTTTAAAAAATACGTATTCTAAATTTTTTTATAAAAAAATATTTACACAATTTACAAAATATTTTGTCTACGTAGAGCGATCTCTAACATCTACATAGCTAAAAATTTGTGGTTTAGAACCTTTAATCGCAAAATTAGTTTTTTTTTTGAAATACAACGGCCATTTTAAAAAACTGATTTAAAAATTAAAACAAAAATGTTGTATTGGGTAGTAGTGAAGCCAAATTTAAAAAAATCGTCCTCACTGATTTTTACTGTTTTAAGAAAATTGTTATTTAGACTTTCAAGCGGCCATTTAAAAAAATTATAGGCAAAAAAACATGTGTTACTGTTGTTAACTCGATGAAACATCTAGTTTTACCACAAACTCTTAGTTTTTACCCAATTTTTACAATTTTTCAACTCTAAAAATCTATTTTGGAAAAATCGTATCTAAATTTTAAATTTTTTTCAGATTTTCAGACATTTAATGTAAATTTTGAGTATACTCATTACTTCTGCAGCATGCTGTAGAATTATTACTGTCGGGTTAGAAGTAAAATAGCGATTTTAATATCGACTGTCGCCACAATTTTAATTTAATAAATATTCCGATCTTGTCCCTGGAAATCGTTAAATTCTCTCACGTCTTATTTTCCAGATTCCGCCATCTGGATACGAAAGTCCGTTTGAAGGCCACTGGCAAAGCGTCAAACGGTGGTCAATCCCCGTCTCCTGAAGGTGAAAACAGTAAATCGCCGAAACGTTCCCCGGTTTTAAATCGAAAAAATCAAGAAAACCACTAAATGTTCTGCTTACAATTCCAAATAAATTAGGCTTGCAAAGTAATAAACCGATTATTTCATTCCCATCCGGTAAAATTTCCCGCTTTGGTGGTATTTAATGGATCGTAAATGAAGTACATCGTAGGTTATTGCGTCATTGTTAGGGAAAATGACTTGAATCTTGTATATTTATACAGGAATTTAAAATTTATTGTTGGATAAAATATTGCAAACGACGTCACGAGCTTGAATATTTTCAGATTTACAATTCAATTAAATTTATTTGACTTTTTATAATAATAAATATAAAAATAGCTACAGAAAATCTGTTTTTAGATTTTCTTTTTTTTAAATAATTAATTGCTGATAGTGTGTTGGCTGTTGTATATTTTTCTCAATAAATTTAGAATTTTAAATCTACCTATGAAACATTTTAGGGCTACGTCAGATGTGCCTACGTCTATGATGAATAAGCACCGAAATAGCCACCTGAAAAATTTCGTAATTTTTTCAAAACTACTTTCTCTCTTAAACAATTGACGTCATTAAATATTAAACAATACTAGGACCTCGTCATATGACTCAAACTGGACCACATTTTCTCTAACCGGAATTACTTAAATCAAAAATTGATTGATGAATCAGCACTCTTGACCACTGAAATCTCTTGTCTGAGAAACTGGACCTCGGCCAATGTCAAGACCAATGTTACGTTTATCCAATTTTATCTGTCTACAAGGTTTGTCACTATTACGTCAAACTTTTATTGAACAAATTTTTCGAAAATGATTTGATTTCTTATTATAGAGATTTCAAGCAAATATTTGCTCTTTTTTCAAAATATTTTTATAGAAATATTGTTTTGACGGTAGAGAAGTGTATTGATTTGTAAAAAATTCTCAGATAAAGCAATTAGTTAAATTGAAACTGCATTTTTGGTTTAATTAGTAAAGTAATAGGTTATTAGAAGTAAAAGTATTTTTTTATTGCGTACTCCACCTGAAATTTCTGTAACAATAAAGACAGTGATAAAAAATTATGTACTATTTATAAAACAGTTTTCAAGGCTTTTAAAAGTGGTTTAACAAAAAATTATTTGCACTGAAAATATTTTGGCGAATTAGCAAAGATCTGAAAAACTTGTCGTTGTGGTCGAATTATTCAATGCTGATATTGATGTAGATAGAATTTAAGGCATAATGTTGACTGTTAACATCAAAATTTCTAAAACTGTGCGGTTTAAAGCAAAATAAAAAAAACGCACAAATATTACAAACTAAAAAAGACAAAAAAATAAGCCTTTCAATATGCTTTAAAATATGCATTAAAAATCGAAACTAATAAAAAGTAAATAATTTTTTTGAACAGAATCGCTGTTCAGATTAAGAAAAGACAGATGAACTCTTTATAATTTTTTGCAATTTTTATATTTACCGAGGGTTAGAACAGGGATTTCTGGTGTACAAGCAGTAAATTCCTATGAATTCCTGTGTTTTTACCAAGATTTTCTAGAATTTCTTATTAAATTTAAAGATTACCAAACATTTACATAGAATTTTCAAAAATTGTTTACAAGGAGCTTCAAAATAACTATAAAAATAATTTTAATAAAAATTAATTATGAACTGAATAAATCAACTTGAGTTCTGAGAGGTTTTCCTAGAGATTTCTGAAGTTTTTCGTTCATCAAAAGAATTTCTGGTGTAGATACATTTTTTTAAGACCTGTACACATCTCGATATTTATTTAGAAAAATATTCTTCAAACAGAAATTGATTATAATTTTAATTTAAGACAAAAAAAATTAGTTCTAATTCAAAATTTATAAAATTGGAAAGTACAAGAGACATTTTAATACACTAGAAATTGTAGACCACATTTTATAAAAAATGTCTGTCCCAAAAAGCATTCTTCTTCTTCTATACTAAATTATCTAAACGTCATACAAAACTCCGCCGTAAGAATAGCTCTAGGAGCATTTCGCACCACTCCAATCGAAAGTCTCTATTGCTTAGCATCAGAGTCACCTCTCGCTCTCTGTTGTAGTTACCTTACACTTGCATACAGTCTTCAAGTCACCGAACAATCCATCCAACAAGCCATCCAACAAATGCCACTAATAAGCTCCTAAAATCAAAACGTTCCTAACAAATATTTGAGAAAAAAAAATCTGCTCGCCCACCCATATACCGCCGCATACAGCTTACCCTCCAAAACCTTTCACACAAAGTTAGTCCCATTTACCTTCATAATCACCTGAATCCCCCTTTTTGGGCCCACGCCCACATCAACTGTAATCTTCAATTAACGTGCATCTCAAAGTCGGAACTCTCTATTTCTGTAAGAGAAACGCTCATGTACATGCTTCAGTCATACAACAACCCATATACCATCTATGTTGATGCGTCCAAAAGAGAGCAAGAAGTAGGATGTGCATACGTAACACCAACATCCACTAAAATGTTTCAACTACCCCCTGAAAACTCTGTACTAACAGCAAAACTTTCTGCAATACATTTGGCTTTACACGACCAAGATCTACAAACAACTGCAAACAGAGACATTATTATCTGCACTGACTCGCTTGGATCTTTACACCAGCTACAACAGCTAAACCCTAACAGCCCCCTAGTCAAGAACATTAAAAGCAAGGTCCTTTCTCTTCAACAAATAGGAAAGCCAGTATACTTTATATGGATCCCGTCACATCTGGGAATCTCAAGCAATGAGCAGGCAGCTAAAGTTATACACAGTATAACAGCGAACCAGCAAAGTTGTGTACAAAGACAGGATGCGCTAACCGCTATAAAACAGCCAATTCAAAGCAAATGGCAGTCCCAATGGGCTAATGCCAATACAGCTCTTCACAAGTGCAAAATCTACCGTAGGCAAGTGGAAGTTCGGCACCCACTCCCGAAAAGATGAAGTTGTTCTCTCTAGACTACGACTAGGTCACACACGTTTAACCCACCAACACATTCTCACTGGAATGGATCCGCCCGTATGTTCCAAATGCTCAGCATCTCTTACAGTCGAACACATTATCCAGGAGTGTTCATTTTATAAAGCCCAAAGAGATCAATTCGGTCTACTAGAGACTCTATCCGAAAACCTCAAGAACAATACGCAAAACATAGGAAAAACGCTGCAGTACCTAAAATCCTCTAAACTGTTCAATTTACTGTAACTAATATCTATATATTGTATATATTATGTTTTTTGTATATAGTTTCAGGTGCTAATAACCCCCTAAATAAATAAATAAAAAAAACATTCTACAAAAATCCGAATCAATAGGAAACAATTCATTTCTAGTTTTTTTTTATCAAAAGCAGAAACTAATTTTTATTTGTAAAAACTGAGAGTCATAGTCAACAATTTATATAAATAAAATTTGCAATGAGCATTTTGTTGAGATAGCTTAAAAAATCGTTTATTTATTACTACATCAATATAGCCAAATATTACCTTAGTTACGGTAACCATTATGACATTCATAACTCCCGAAAGAGTTATAGAAGGGAGTTAAGAATTCTTAATTCCCTCTAATTTGCATATTAAAAAGAGTTACAAATACAGCGCTCTAAAGTTACTAGAAGAGAAGAAATGTTATTAAATAATATTTTGTGGCTTAAATTTCGGCTTTTTTGTAATTCTTCTGGAATTTTACTATTTTTATTCATGTCAGCTCTATTCTCTGTCAGCTGTTCAAGTGATAGATATGGTTGCTCGATTAATTTAGTATATATGTTTTATTTTATTATAACTATGACTTAAATCCTTGAAAAAGACAGTAATAAAAAAACAGTCGAAACGTCGGATTAAAGTCAAATCGTTTATTTAATTGTTCCTGTAACCCGTTACCTCTAAAAAACATATAATAATAACAATTGGAACGTGATCATATTAAGAATTATTTTTATTCGCTTTTGCAATCGACAAATTTAGAAAAAAAAATTGTCAACAAATATTTTCCATAGCAATCATGCACAGTTAACTAAGTAAATCGTCCACAAAATTCTATTGATTCCCAAAAAATACGTTAATTAAGTAAGAAATAAAATTATTTATGAATCACGTGAATTATTAGATGTTAATTACCTTGGGCAACTTACTGTCCCTCGGGCCTAACGGCCCTCTGGACAGTCGTTGCCCTCGGTAATTAACATCCTTATAATTCCCCTAATGCATAAATAACTATTTTTTGTAATAAAAACATACTAAAAACTGTAGACCTTATTTTATACTAGTTACTGTCACAATAAAAGACATTGTCACAATTTAATATAATAATCGGTATCAGCAAGAAAAAAATAGTATCAGCCGATCAAAGAAAAAAGGTTTTAGAAAGCAAATTTGAGATAAATACAATCTGGTCTTTTTCTTTTCATAATTTTGATATTCACAATGATTATTAGTTTGAAAGAGTTAATAAACTGTGATTATTAAATATTGACTAGGTTGGCAACACAAAATTTATATTTTTAGTTGTTTCCTAACGGCCCTCTGGACAGTCGTTGCCCTCGGTAATTAACATCCTTATAATTCCCCTAATGCATAAATAACTATTTTTTGTAATAAAAACATACTAAAAACTGTAGACCTTATTTTATACTAGTTACTGTCACAATAAAAGACATTGTCACAATTTAATATAATAATCGGTATCAGCAAGAAAAAAATAGTATCAGCCGATCAAAGAAAAAAGGTTTTAGAAAGCAAATTTGAGATAAATACAATCTGGTCTTTTTCTTTTCATAATTTTGATATTCACAATGATTATTAGTTTGAAAGAGTTAATAAACTGTGATTATTAAATATTGACTAGGTTGGCAACACAAAATTTATATTTTTAGTTGTTTCAATCATAGTTTTCAGTTACATTCTTATTTCAAAGAATTTCAGTGAAAAAATTCATTACTTTTACTCATTACATTTTAAACAAAAATTTTAGTAACTTTAATACGAACCTATTCAGTATTTGTTGATCACAGTGTAAAAGCCTCTACTGTAGTAAAATAATTTTGACTAAATTTTTGATAAATAATAATTGAACATCCTGTATATAGTATACTCTTACTTTACTGTATAGGAAAGATTTTTTCAGAAGAATCTTAACAAATTAGACAGATTCTGGATTCGGTATAAAGAGTGAAAGACCAGAAGTCTTAAGGGCAAGAGTTTCTCTTGCACTTTTGATTCTAAACAATTGTTTTAGGGCTAGGCACGTAGTGAAGGGCCAGCAGAAAGGTACCGCGTGCTTCTATTGTTAAATGTTCATACTACGACAGTTTTGTTGGTTTTTTTTAAAGCTAATTGCTCTATTTATTAGAGTAACAAAGATAAGAAAGCCAATAGTTACTATTATGCTTTAATTAAAAACCTTCTATTATTGCATTCATTAGTGGATTTTTAAGCAGGGAGAATGCAGATTGAACGTTTAAGGCTTTCTCCGCTAAATATTGTCGCTGCATCATTTTCCACAAATTTCATTTAGCCTTCTTTGTTGCAGTAAGAATTAGGATAATTGGCTAATAATAGTCACAACTTCATTTTCATCATTAGGAACTTTTCACTAATCCGTTTATTTATAAACGTTTGGGAAGAAGATAATTGAGAAAAATGATAACAGTCATCATAATACTGTCAAAACGGTTCTTTGAAAAATCTCTTGAGAATAGAACTAGATAGGATTTGAGTGAAATTTTTAGTTGGAAAAGAAACCGTAATTATAGGTGTTAATTTCCACAAAACACAAAGCACTTTCACCGATCTTCTAAACTAATTTCGACATTTCCAAAAAAATGCATTAACGTTTTGTAATTTATTTTTGGAAGTACAAGTAAGACACGAAATTTTTTGTTGCCTCGATGAGGTAAGTTCTAAAATCTTCTTGAGAAAACTGAGGGAAAGTTGAAATGTTAGTATAACACATTTTACTTTATAAGGTCAATGTCTCTTAACATAGTTTGAGTCACATGACTCATTAAAAGAATTCCAATTTTTTGAAATTAGGATAAATAATTTAGGACGCAATTTTTCGGCAATTTACGCCTGAAATTTTTTGTTGGAATTTATAATTAACTCTAACAAGACTTGAATCAGTGTAAAACAAATAGCTTTTTGCTTTGTCAATATTTCAAGTATTTGTCAAATAACGTATAAATTCCGGTATAACAAAAATAGAAGGGTAGAACATTCTCTAAGAGATTCTTTCATTCACTAACTTTTTAATTTTGGAAAGTAAGAGTGATAAAATACTCTTTATTACTTTACTAATTAAAAACGAATTATGCGGAAAATGCAGTTTCAGTTTAATCAATCACTCAACCTGTCGTAACGAGAAAGTTAAACTAATTTTTCAAAAATCAATATACAGAATAACATCTCTACACTCTATAAAAATATTTTGATTAAACAAACAAAGATTTTCATAAAGTGCATAAATATAGTTGTTATACTAAATCATCTAAGTGCCCAACACCTAAAAATTGCAAACGAGCCGCATACAACGTTTTGTCCTTTTCCTCAAAAATTTAAAAAGATTGTTATCTTTCAATTAAAAATTGTATAATACTGTAATAACAAAAAAACCTTAAATTGTTATTGTTTAAAAAAAATTATTCGTCAATTTAATCAATCAATTAATTGTAACAAAAGCTAATTATGCCTTTAATATTTACTTAATTGGTACTGTATATTGCAAATGGCTTAACGACGTAAACGTAGCGTGTTATCTAAAACACGACAACATAATTTGAAATAAATAAAATGATTCAGAATCCTTTAAAAACAAAATCTCTAACTTAAAATGTGACGCAGTGATTTTGAAGAGAATTGCACGTTCAGCAAGAATTTTGGTAGTACAACATCAAACAGTGTAGAAAAATGGGAAAAACTCTTATTATACTTCTATCTTGTTCTTTAAGTTCCTTTGGATAAAGTCGCCCAAAAAGGCTCTTACTGCAAAAGTAAAAGATAACGCCAACTTGTACTATTTTCCAAGTTTTACTAATGAGGCATTTAACCACAATAAACCATGCAATAAAATTGCTAAAATTAAACTCAGTGATAGAGATATCAAAGGCTCAATTACAATTTTAAATTCTCAAGACAGCTTTGCAAAAAATGACATTCATGCCCTTCAGCAGTTAGTGAGCAAGCATTTTAAAACGTCTCGTAATCTTCAATATCTTCAACCAACAGATGATAATTCTGTAACTCTCATGGTTATCGAAAAGGAAGTTTGTAACCTGTCGGTTTTTTAATGTTTGTTTTTCATTTTAATTAGCAAAGGGTTTCTAACTAAACCACCAAAAAAATTATTTGAACTTATTAAGGGTAATTTGGGGTTCATTTGTATTCATTTTTTTTTCCTCTTCCAATCGGCTGTGGTATGTTCTGTTCCTTTCTTTTCTGTTATATCTCAAAAAAAACCTTGACGAGAAATCACCCAGCTATGTAGCCCTTTTTTTGTCTTCTATAAAACAGAATGGCAGTCGTCATTTGCTTCCTTTTCATTGTTTTGGTGTCCTGTCCGTGTAGTTTGCTTGTATTAAAAAAAAATTCAGTGTCTGGAAGAGAAACTCCTGAAATTGTCTCTTGGTAATTTTCTGGCTGATTTTCCTTCTATACAAAATAAGACAAATCTTTTTGTTAAAGAAAAAAAAGAACCCTCAACCGTTTTTTAAAGACTTCTTCTATAAAACGAAATGTCAGTCACCATTTGCTTTCTTTTCATTGTTTTAGTGTCCTGTCTGTAGTAGTTTGCTTGTATTAAAAGAAAATTCAGTGTCTGGAAGAGAAATTCAGGAAATTGTCTCTTGGTAATTTTTTGGCACAGATTCTTTGCGCAGTGTAGGATTTGAGCGCTACAAAAATTTTGTTGAAGAAAGAAAAGGGCCTTCGACCATTTATCGGAAGGAACTGGCATCAAACACTTACTTTACAAGCAAAACCATCTCAGGTAATTTCCATTAACGTTCCTTGCGGCAGATACCACAATTCATGGTGTTCTCTGTTTCAATCCACTAAAAATTAGTTTTCACCAAGACCATGTGTATCTGTAAGAGTAAGATTATTTTAGGCTTTTTTAGGTCCATCAACAGATTTAATCAGTTGCTGTGGTTTTTTTTCCCTGCCGAGCATCACCAGGAATCAGTTGTACCAAGAAGAAGTCCCTTTGTTTGGACAGTCCGCAGAGACCTACAGTTAAATTACTATTTTTTTTTGCATAATTCCTGATGGGTTTCAAGAAAATCAGCTAATTTTTCTTTTTTTTACAGCAACCTGTAGCAACCTTGAGCAACCTCAGCAAAATTCATAACTTGTAAGTTTTCTTCAAAATCTTCAACTGAAAGATTCACACAAATATTTCAACTCGGTCTTCGCCTTCAAAATAATTCTTGAAAAGAAGAGTCAACCGAATGTTCTAAGAGAAAATCAACTCCTTGATAATTTTTGATCTTTTCCCTCAGAACATTCGGTTCAAACAAATCCTCAAGTACATTAAGAAGTTGTTAATTTTACTTGCTTCTTTCAACAACTAGCTGGTGGTCTGTGTCCTGTTGGTCCGTTTAGAGTCTGCTACATCAACCAAACTCAACTGGAATATTTTCAGAAAGTTGTTATCAGAGACTATAGATTGGCCTTCTTCATTCTTGGAGTACTGCTGGAACTGGACGACTCTGATATTAAAAACTGAGTAACTCCTACTAGAAACTGAGTTCAACAGTGTATTTATCATTTTTCCCCCAGAATTTCTCTTTTGCTCCAAGAAACCACTACAGAAACAAAACACCAAAACAATGAAAAGGAAGCAAATGGTGACTGCCAATCCATTTTATCAAAAAAAGTCCTACGCAGTTAGGTGATTTCCCGCCAAGATTTCTTTTAAGATCCCCCAGAAAAAAAACAGAAGAACTTTTGAAATCCCACAGTCAATCGAAAAAGAAAAAAAAAAAAAATAAGACAATCACATGTACCACAAAGTACCTTTAATAAACTCAAATAATTTTTTTGGTAGTTTAATTAGACACCCTTTTCTAATTAAAATAAAAAAACAAACATTAAAAAATACTGACAGGTTACATCCCACTCTTTCCTCTAGAAAATTTTCTAAAAGAAAAAGTAACTTTCCCAAAAAAAATGTCTAGAAAATCAGAGAAGAAAAAACCTTTAAAGAAAATTTAAACAACAAAATCATATGAAAGCCGAAAGCAAATAAGAATAAAAAAAAATAATTGCCGAAAACGTGCTATAACAGTCAAATTCTATATATTCTATCCAGTGTTCAAGTAAAAAAAACCCTCTTGAGTGCTTTGGAAATAAAAGCAATTTGTAAAGTATGTCGTTAGAGCGATCGGCTGCTGCTACAACCAGTGACAGAACTGTCAGATTTGGAGAGGTAAACAACCCCAACCGAATTATTTCTGCGATATAAAAAATGTGTAGTCGTGAGAACAGCTGATTTGTAATTATGAAAAACCGTAAAAAATTTGAAAATCACTCAAAAAAACCTTGACTTGACACACAATCGGATACAATTTGGAGATTGTGTTTAGTCATAACATTCGAGTTACGAATTGCCTTTTTAATACTGTCTTGTTTTTACAAAATTCCATAGCTATCTAGAGCGTTTTTGTTACTTGAATTTTTTATATTATATTTTACGTTAAAGTTTATTATGTTTATTACTACTTGTAAGACAATTATATAAGTATATTTATGCCATAATAAACAACTATAAGCTATTTTTTGTCGGAAATACAAATTAGGTGTTAACAGATTAGTTGGCACTGCCACTTTGTATAAAATGTGTCATAATTAATGCTGTAGGTGGGTACGAAAACCCGTATTTACGCACTAAACACCTGATATTGTAAAATATTATAATTAATTATAAACAAATCGAAAATAAATCAATTGTGTGTATAAATAGCCAGTTCCAACCTTGCAAAATCCTGTTCCAGGTCCTGTTTAATCTCGGAAGTTCGCAAAAAAAGGAATTACCATTCACAGATAATATCTCACCTGACAAAAGCCTCGTATCCGCAATATAAAAATGACATTGCACTTTTAGATTTTTAACGGAGATCCTGCAGTTTCTAGTTCAATGACTTTTGGTAATTACAATTTTTACCGTTTGCTAATGGAAAATTATTTTTAATTAGGGGTTTTTGTTGGTATCCTTGCACATCTTGTGTACATAAGATAGGTACAAGGTACATGAGATTTCATTGTTTGTTTTTTTAATGATTCTGTCGGAAATTTTGTCTGATGGAATTACAAAGATGGCATTTCCGACTTTAGAAAATAAATGAAAGAGTCTGGGAGGTCTTGGGGAATCCAGAACGTGATGATGTCATTGATTGTATTGCAATTTGTCAATGTAATTACCATGACGGTTACAAAAAAAAATAATGAATGGTGTATATCCTATCTGTGTTTAAAAATTTATTTACTGGAAAACTAGAAAAAATTTCTCTTAATATAAAAATAGAAAATTGGCTAAAACGATTTTTTTTTCTCTGTGTATTCTATAAATTAGTAACTACTCTACTCAATTTTATAAATTAAGTGTGCTAATTAAAAAATAAAATAACCTTTGATACCTTATTATTTTGCATGAGATGAAAAATATAAAACTGTGGGTTTCATCATGTTAAAAATTATTTCCTAAATACAACTTTCGTAAAAATTGTAAAAAACTACTAAAACTATTTTAAAAAAATAATAATAAAAAAGCCTACCTAATTAGAGTTATTTTAGCTCTCATTTTATTTGAAACTGACTCTATTGAAGTATTGCTGACTTTATTAAACATTTTAACTAATTCAGCAGTTGTAATAATTATAAATAGTACTAGTATTTAGTATTTAATTTATTGCAAAGAAAGTTTCAACACTTTGTCTATTAATCACTCAATCAAAAGAAATAGAGATGTTACAGACTTGTTTATTTTTGTATTTTCATGTGTTTGTGCATTTGGTTTGAATAAATTTATTTCTGTTTCTATTTTTACTTAAAACAAATAAAATAAAATTTTATTTACAAACTTACGAGCCGTTTTACACGCTTTCGATTTTTAAGGTAGGTAATATAATAATTTAAGTGTGTAGTAACAAAATAAAACAAAAAAAAAAAGAAAAATAACATCAAATATTATTTTTAGTCGAATAAATTTTTTTTACTGATATTGTTGTGTACTAGTCTAATACAATTTTGGTATTTAATAGTTTAGAATTTTAAATAATGCAGTTAACTTAAATAAAAATATTTTATTCTTGTCTAAATATAGTTAGTCTCAATTACAATCACCTTTCTTAAACAAATTAACCCTTCTATATTTTTAAGGTGCCAAAAGAGTGTCATTCATCAGATTGGAATGTCTCTATAAATATATAGCAGTCTATAAAAAAGTCAAGATACCGTAATAAAATCTACTTTAAATCACATTAACTGTATTTTTATTAAAAATTTAAGACTAATTTTGTTAAAAAAAATGACAGAATTTTGAGCCTCTCTCTCCTTTTAAGTCGGTTTAGTTTTGAAACGTACTTTTATTACGTCAATTTCGTTTAATTCCTGTTTTATAGTGAATCAAGCTTAAAATGGGATTTTAGTGAGATTTCTGTGTAAATTCTAAACAGTTTTGAAAAGCTAAGTAGAAAATAAATTTCAGGAGATTCAGAACCTTTTCTTTCTTTCAAAGAACATTGGGAAAAGTCTATTTTTTGGATATTCTCCGGCAACATTTGTTGTGTTTTCTTTGATAATGAATTTTAGATTTATGACCTATTTATCTTATAAAAAAAATTATGTACTCTGATAAAGTAATTTTGTTTGATTTTGCAGCACATTCTCTGAAATAATCCCTAAACCTATTAACCTACAAGTTGTCTTGCGTCAATATTTAATGACTAAATTGCATTATCACGCTAAATCCAAATAAAAAGTTCATGTTAGCAAGCGGTTTATATAAACAGTTTAAAATTCTTAAAAATTCAATCTTAAAATTAAAAAAATTCTCATCTTAGTTACAGCCTTTTTAAAATACAAATTTTACTTTATTTTCAACAGCAACGTACTGTTATTAATTATGTATTTTTTCTTTATTTTTGATTTCCTCATTTTTTGTTTCCAAATTTCAAAAAAAAGTCAAAAATTTGTTAGAAGAGAAAAACATAGCCAAGCTCGCATTATCTAACTAGAAATATATCTAAAATAAAGAAAACAAAAAAAACTTTCTAACAAAGTAAATTAAAAGAAATGTACCTAAATGTGTAAAAAAAAAATCAGAATGGGTAACAAGAAAAGAAAGGAATAATCTGTTGGTTAATTACCTATCAGATGCGAGAAGATAACAGAGCATTGCTAATAAGAGTTAAAACAGTGTTCTATTTTTCTAAATTTATTTGAATTTTATTTCTGTTCTTTAAGAAGAAAAATTGGTAGACACCACCAAGAAATAAAACAGTTAGAAAAAAAAGCTAAACCAAGTAAAAGACTACAATTTTAAAAGTAAATTTTCAAGACTATAGAAGATTCTCAAAATTTTGGTAAAAACCAGTACACCCCTTATAGCTAGACCAAATCAGAGACAACCTCGTACTTTTTGTATTTCTATTATTAGTAACATATTCTTGTTATTAAATGCATTTATAATACATTGTTTTGTAGCAATAAAGATGTAGAAATACAGCGTTCTTCCTATTTTTTATTTCCAGCGTTTTCATTTTTGGTTCCTTCATGTCCGGGTTTAGTTGTTGCATGTGCAATTTGAGTTTCTTTTTGCAGTTCTGCATCTAAACCAGAACGTAACTCCTTCGATAATTGTAAAACAACTTGAAAAGTCTCTCTCAATTCCTGAATTCTTGGTGTTATCTTCTTACTGCTTTCAGACATTGTCTAGTTTTAATTCAAAAACTGACAATTAAAAACTTTCTATCAAAACAATAAAAGCGCAAACTTACACAAAACTTTCTAAAAAAGCAAATCAAAAAAAAAATGTACCAAAATGTGTAGAAAGCAAGGAATCAGAGTAGTAAACAAGAAAAGAATAATCTATTATAGAATTATAAGAGTTTAAACAGGATGGGAAAATGGTTAAATCAAGATTTGGTGTTAGAAGTAAATTAGAAGTAAACGATGACAATTGTAAAGAAAGGTTTTTAAAGCTAGAACTAGAACATTTCTCATAATTAAGCCAAATACAAGACAGAATCGTAGTTTTTATTTTTTTATATGTAATATATTTTTGTTACATTCTTTCGTAACAACAAAGATGTAGAAATATGACGCTCTTTTTATTTTTTATCTCCTGCATTTTCATTTTTGGTACTTTCATCTCCATATTTAGTTGTTGCAGATTCAATTTGGGTTTCTTTTTGCAATTCTCGTACAGCCACAGCAAGAACTTCAGGGTTGACACCAGCTTCGCAAAGTCTAATACAAATTGATAAACTTTTTGCATCTAAACCAGTGTGTAACAGATTTGATAACTCAAAAACTGCTTGAAAAGTTTCTTGCACTTCTTGAATTCTTGCTGGTTTCTTCTTCCCGGTTTCAGACATCTTCTACTTTCAATTCAAACACTGGCATTTAAAAATTTACTGTCAAAATAATAAAAACGTTGTCTACGCCAACTTTCACAAGAAATAAATCAAAAGAAATGTATCAAAATGTGTAGAAGAAAATGAATCAGAATAGATACCAAGAAAGAAGTAATCTATTATTGTTGTTATCTGTTAATTACCTAAACATTGCAAAAAATAACAAGACATTGATAATAAAGGCTAAAACGGTGTTCTGTTTTTCAAATTTTATTTGCATCTATTCCTGTTCTTTAAGAAAAAGATTTGTTATGAGACAATAATTAAAACGATGCGAGAAAAATTCTGAATCAAGATTTGATTATTAATACCACTCACCTTCATAAAACGTCTTTTGCTTTAGAAGTGAACAATTACAATTTAAAAAAAAGGTTTTCAAAGCTAGAAAAATCTTCAAAATCTGGTTAAAACTAGAAAACTTCTTATAGCAAGACCAAATAAGAGACAGTATTTTAGTTTTTATTTTTTATTATTAATATATTTTTGTTACATTTTTTTGTAACAGTGAAGATGTAAAAGTATGGGGTTCTTCTTATTGCTTATCTCCTGCATTTTCACTTTTGGTACTTTCATCTCCATATTTAGTTGTTGCAGATTCAATTTGGGTTTGTTTTTGCAATTCTCGTACAGCCACAGCAAGAACTTCAGGGTTGACACCAGCTTCGCAGAGTCTAATACAAATTGATAAACTTTTTGCATCTAAACCAGTGTGTAACAGATTCGATAATTCAAGAACTGCTTGAAAAGTTTCTTGCACTTCTTGAATTCTTGCTGGTTTCTTCTTCCCGGTTTCAGACATTTTCTACTTCCAATTCAAACACTGGCAAAAATTTCTGTCAAAACAATAAAAAAGTCGTCTGCGCCTACTTTCACAAAACTTTTTAAGAAAACAAATCAAAACGAATTTACTAAAATGTGTAGAAGAAAAAGATTCAGAGTAGCGAACAAAGAAGAGATAATCTATTATTGTTAATATCTGTTAATTATCTATACAGATGCGACAAAATAACATGACATTAGTAATATAGGCTAAAACAGTGTCTAATTTTTCAAATTTTATTTGCATCTATTCTTGATCTGTAAGAAGAAGATATGTAATAAAAGAAGAAAAATTAAAACAATGTAAAATAACTGAATCAAAATTTGGTTTTTTATAGCACACACCTTCATAAAGCACCTGTTGCTTTAGAAGTTAGAAATTACAATTTTAAAGATAGTGTTTCAAGGCTAGAAAATTCTCCAAATTTGGTAAAAACCAGAACACCCTTCATTGTTAGACCAAATAAAAAACAACTGTAGTTATTATCTTTATATATTTAATAATATATTTTTGTTACAATTTTTGTAAATAAAGATGTGGTAACATGGCGTTCTTGTTATTGTATATTTCTTGCATTTTCATTTTTAGTTCTTTCATGCTCATGTTCAGTTCTTGCATTTGTAATTTGGGTTTCTTTTTGTAATTCTCGTACAACCATAGCAAGCACTTCGGGATTGACACCTGCTTCACACAGTCTCACACAAATCGATAAGCTCTCTGCATCCAAACCAGTGTGTAAGAGATTAGATAATTCCAGAATTGCTTGAAAGGTTTCTTTCGCTTCCCGAATTCTTGAAGATTTGATTCTACTGAGATCAGACATTTTGTACTTCTAATTTAAAAACTTTTACTCAAAATTTAATATTTCTGTCAAAACAATGGAAGCGTTATCTGCGCCGTCTGCGCAGACCGCAGATGACAGTTAGATACGTAAAATATACGAAATATCTCTAGATGGCACTACGTGGCGCATTGTAAAAACCTGTAGGATTATTAAATATAAAAAAAATCAATTAAAAAACTTAGCGTCTCTTAACACATATGCAGATAAATGCAAAACATACTTCACCAAATTCCATTTCAATATAATAAAAATAGAAAATGTTTTTATCCAAGATTCACACCTATAATTACAGTTTCTATTCTCTCGTTTCTAGAGCAGCTTTACTGACTGAAATTAAATGGTCAGACTCGGCGTAACTGTCAATTGACACAGAGCGACTCCCTTCAAATAGATTTATCAAAATATTTTAAAAACCTTAAAATTTACAAAAATACTCTGTAAAATTGTGTTATCAAAACGAATTTAGGTTGGTACGATTGATAAATTTTCCCGCAATGACACCCCATTGGTTCGATGCCCATCATATTGACAGCTTTGGTACTTAAACTTTAATAACTTGAATTTGGTTGAATCTATAGCTGGATCTACTATATTCTCTTTTACTTTTTATATTGTCTTTCTATTATTTTTTTCTCCGTATATTTGTTGATAATTTTTTAGCTTTTTATTTTACATTTTAATATATTTATACTATATTCCTTCTCTTTTCTTAGATTCTGTCTTTTTTCTTTACATTTTTCAGTATCTTTTTCTACGTTTCTCTATCTTTAGTCTTTAAAATAACGAATAAAGATTGAAGAAGAATAAAGAATTTCTTATTTTTACATATTTATTTATTTTTTGTATTTATATTTTAAAAATATATATTTATTTTAACTCAACTTTCTTTGTTATTTCACTTTGTTGTTCTATTATTTTTCATCGGTCTTTTGTCTTGTTTTTCTCCTATTTTATCAATTTCATATTTCACTGTCCCTTTTCTCCCTTTTTATATTTATTTATAATTTACCTTCTTCAGTCTGCATCCAACCAGGACCTTTTGGATTTTCCATAGTCCTCATCTGCTCCCACAATCTGCGCTTTATGAACACGTCGAAAAAGTGGGGTACCCCATTATCATTATTATTAATACTCGTGCTTCCACCTCTGCTAATGCAGTGAGTAGTGAGCCCGCGAGGTGTAGGTGTCTTGTTCAAAATGGATATCGAGGAGTTTCGAACGCGCGGCAAAGAAATGGTCGACTACATTTGCCAATACATGGCAAACATCGAGTCCCAAAGGGTGCATCCCGACGTCGAAACGGGCTATCTGAAAAAACTCCTCCCGAGTGAAGCGCCCCAAGAGCCGGAAGAATGGGACAACATCATGTACGATGTGGACAAGAAAATTATGCCGGGGATAACCCACTGGCAACATCCCCGATTCCACGCGTATTTTCCTTCAGGGAACTCCTTCCCGTCGATTCTTGGGGATATGCTCTCGGATGCTATTGGCTGTATTGGATTTTCATGGGTGAGGGTCACTTTCGGCGTGATTTTTTTAAATAAACAACTCGTGATTTTCGGTATAACAACACGATTTTTATTTTGTTTAGATTGATTTGTGAATTAACTCACATCGGCTTACGTAACGTGAATTAGCTTTAATTTTTTAAAATGTAGGGCTTCAGTTTAAGCCTTCAGGACTTTCACTCATTGACGCAAATAAAAAGAAATCTAAATTTATCCTTTAACGGAATTAAATTACTTGAAATTGAGATGGACAAAAATAAAACTGAATTTCTCTTCTCATCCTATAATTAACGCGCGTCCAAATTAAATAAGAATGACAGAAATGTCAACTTAATGTCAATTTAATTGATTTAAATCACAATTAAAATTGCTAAATTCAGCGAAATGTTACATCATAAGATGGCTGAATGATTTTTTTGTTTATTTTGCAAATGTTTGTTTTGTAACTATGGTGACAACTAGAGAGGAAGTATAATTAGAGAGCGTATCACAATTTCTAGTCATTCCGCGGATTGAAATGTACCAGAGAGTCACTGCGTGTTTTCTATGGACTTAGAATTTTTTTTAACACTATTACAGTAAACTCGTACATTATAATAATTTTTATTAGAGTATAATTAGCTAAGCAGTGTAAAATACGATACCTGTTTAACTCTACAAACTCTATAAACGCAAATGTCAGCATGAATTACATCTCACTACTATTTAGCGCCTTTATGGCATTATAAGCGGTTTTCAGTCCATCTTAAACCAAAATTTTTGTTAAGTCATTTAAAAGAAGGCAGCTTAACACGTAATTTTCAATTTTTTAAAACTATTTAGGACCTATTACTAGGTTAGCGGAGTAATAAACTGTTAAAAATTGTAATGCAGTTCAGAAATTATTGTCTATTATTCGTGAAGGTTACCATAAATACGCATATTGTATTATTTAGCAATTTATTGTTTTCTGTCTTTATTGTTTTTTAACGTTTTTCTAGTTTAAAGAATAAATATATTTTCAAAATTAAGAAATTTAATTTAAAAAATATATTTTTAGGCAATAAAGCTTCTCTATTCTTCGGATTTATTATTATTTATTTTACTTCTTATCATAATTAAATATTTTTTGTTATTTATATTTAACTATTCTTTCTGTTTTCGGTAGGTTCTTTACTGCATTTCCAATTTATTACTTTTTTTCTTTTTCTGTTTCTATATTTGCATATTTTATACCTTTACACCTCAGTACGTTCCTTATTATATTATATTTGTGGCTTTTAATCGACTTTTTATGTTTTTCGTTTCCTTCCTTTATATTTTTCATTTTTGTGCTTTTCTATGTGCTTTGATTTGACAAATACTCTTTTTTTCTCATATCTCTAAATTTTGTTTTCCTGTTATTTGTGTTTTCTTATATGTTTTTTACAATTTTTAAATACCTGCAGGTTTTACACTTCTAAATTGACTTTATTTTTGCCTTAGAATATTTTCCTCTAATTGTCAGTCTTCTGTAACATATTTCTCCCAATTTATTTTATTTTTTAAAGTTAGTTTATTTCCTCTGTTTCTTAATGTTTTCTATAATTTTTATATAAAATTTTCTACTTATTATTCTTAGTGTTTCCTAGTTTTACACATTAATCATTCTAGATTCTTTTAACTACATTCCATATTATTATTTTTTATTAATTCTTTATTAATTTTTATTTAATCTAATGTTTGTATTGGCTTTACTATATTTTTTATTTTAATGTTTTGACCTTCTAATTTTTTCTTTCTTGTTCCTTTCTTTAATATTTTTTAATTTTTTTGATATTCGTACACTATCTTATTATATTGTTTTTTATTTATATTTTTTTTT
Organism: Tribolium confusum; assembly: GCA_029207805.1. Taxonomy (NCBI): domain Eukaryota; kingdom Metazoa; phylum Arthropoda; class Insecta; order Coleoptera; family Tenebrionidae; genus Tribolium; species Tribolium confusum. Next base: position 25,531,796 of record JALGAY010000006.1, on the reverse strand, counting down.
CAGTTTTCTACTTCACTACATTTTAGTTGTCGTTTTCTCTTGTTTTTATCGTCTAGGTTCTCTCTCATTTTCTCTATTCTTGATATATGCCCCAGCTGTTTCTTTTTCTAATTTTTACTTTTCAAAATTCTATTTTCACTGTATTTTTCATTTTTTTTTTACTTCTCTTAGATTAGATTAAATTACTTGAAAAGTCTCCTAAATATAATAAATCGCACAACTAAAATTGGCAATAACCATCAATGCTTATTATTATTGTAAATGCTTCATGTAAAATTGCCTCTAACCTCCCTACTCCTCTAATCATCTCCAATTTTCTATGTTTTCCTTGATTTACGTGGTTTAATATTTTTTTATCTATTATTTTTCATTAGTTTGTTGACTTGTTTTTTAGTTTTAAGTTGTATTATTTCTCGCCTTTTTATATTTGTCGTATTTTTTCCACTATTTTCATTTTTCAAAATTTATTCTATACTTCTTTAATTTTTTTAGTTTCTAATTCACTAAATTTGAATTATAGCTTTCTTTCTTTTTATTTTTCATATTGTGATTCGTCTCTGTTTTGCATATTTGTATTTTTCTTTTGTTCTTTTTTATTTATTGTTGTTTGTTTTATTCTACATACTTTTAATAAAATAATCCCTAGCCCTTCTTAGTCTTTCACCAATCTGAGTTTTCTCTATTTCATTACTTTTTCATTTGGCTTTCTTTTCCTAAATGTAGTAAAAGCTACCTACTGCCCTATAAAAATTGTTATTATCAAAATTACGTTAAAATATCCATAGCAGTTCGTAAACAATTTTGAAATTTGTATTCACTCCAAGCTTTGCTTTGCATTCTGTTCATATTCTCTGCTTTTAGTATCTTTTCAAATTTTTTCCTGTCTATTTAAGTATACTTTTTAATTCGATTCATTCTCTCTTTTATTTATTTCTTAACTACTTCTCGGATTTTTTTTATGCTATTATTATTATTTTGTTTAAACGTTTTTTCCTGATTTTTTAATTTTTCCTCAGATTCATCTTTTTTGCATTCGCTCTTAATTTTTTTAATTTTTGTTTTGTTTTTCTCTTACATTTTCTTTTTTATAATTTTATTTTCTAAAATATTTCTGTAGTATTTGTTTTAGCTTCTTTCTATATCGTTATTTATTTAGTGTTCTCCTTCTTAATATTCTTTTAAATCATTTTTATTTTCCTCTTCCAGGCCGCCAGCCCCGCATGCACCGAACTCGAAACCATCGTAATGGACTGGTACGGCAAAGCCATCGGCCTCCCCTCCGACTTCATCACTTCCTCGGAGGGCAGTAAAGGCGGCGGCGTAATCCAGACCTCCGCTAGCGAGTGCGTCCTAGTTTCCATGTTGGCCGCCCGCAACCAAGCTATCAAATACCTCAAAACCGAAAGCCCCCAAATGGAGGACAGCGCTTTCCTCCCAAAACTAGTCGGTTACTGTTCCAAAGAAGCCCATTCCTGTGTTGAAAAAGCCGCCAAAATCCTCTTAGTCAAATTACGTATCCTCGACCCAGACGAGAACGGCAGTCTTCGAGGCGACAAACTGCGTGAAGAAATGGAAAAAGACAAAGCGAGAGGACTCATGCCTTTTTTCGTTTCGGCAATTTTAGGAAGCACAGCGTCTTGTTCTTTTGATAATTTAGAAGAAATAGGACCGGTGTGTCAAGCCCAGAAGAGCTGTTGGTTGCATGTGGATGCTGCTTATGCCGGAAATGGGTTTATTTGTCCGGAATTAAAATACCTGATGAAGGGTATTAATTACGCTGATTCTTTTAATACCAATCCAAATAAATGGTTGTTAGTGAATTTCGATTGTTCGTGTTTATGGGTTAGAGATCGAATTCGGTTAACCCATGCCTTAGTTGTTGATCCTTTATACCTTCAACATGCTAATGCTGATGAAGCTATAGATTATAGACATTGGGGAATACCTCTAAGCCGCCGTTTCCGGTCACTTAAACTCTGGTTTGTTATCCGAAAATACGGCTTAAACGGACTCAGATCCTATATCCGAAACCACATAAAACTCGCAAAGTACTTTGAACAGTTAGTTCGTCAAGACTCACGTTTTGAAGTAGTTAATGATGTTAGATTAGGTTTAGTTTGTTTTCGGTTAATGGCAAGTGATGCAGTTAACCAGAAGTTATTAGCTATAATTAACGCTTCGGGGAAGCTTCACATGACACCTTCTGTTGTTAAAAATAAGTATATTATTAGATTTTGTGTTGATGCTGAACATGCCAAACAAGAAGATATTGAATATGCCTGGGAGACTATTAAAGAGTTTGCAATGGAGACTCTTGAAGCTGGAGCGAAAGAAAGACCGCCTCTTACAAGACAAAAATCCAAACGGTTTTCTTTCACGAGAAGTATTTCCAAAGAGATGTACAAGAGGTCTATGAGCAGATCGAATTTGTGCGATGGAGCCACACCGATTTTTGTGGCAGATTCAGATGAAGAAGATACGTTAGTTGAAGATACTACAATGTTACCAGATGATGAAGATGAAGATGTTTTTGCTAAGGAATTCGAAAAGGAGTTTAGGATAAATGAGAAAGAAATTAAGTATAATGGAGTTAGTTAGAGACTAGGACCAAAATGTTCGTAAAACAGTATTATTAGGTTTTATTGGGTATTAACGAGTGACAACAATTGATTTATGACAGTTGCCAGCAGTCGTATGAGTATGTCTTTCAGTATTTCAAACAATTGTGTCTTACTGAGATTCGTTATATTTACATTTTTTAATTATATAAATTATTTAAATAGTTATTATTTACAAATTGGTTGTTTTATACAGGCTTCCTAAATGTACATTACATATTTCTACATAAGATATGAATTTCATGGGTCCTGAACTTATTAAACTCGTTTAAATTAACTCTTCTTGAGCTAATAAAACACTGTAAATTTCACTTAGTAATTTCAGGATTACCAACTATCTTAGCAATTAGTAAAAACGATGTATATTAATTTTTTTTAATATTATTAGGTAGATTTTTTAAATTGTCCTTTGTGTGATACTCTCGAATAATACATAATAAGTAAATAAATGATATATTACAAAAATATTTTTTATATCGGACAAAACCTTCCTAAACCAGGTAAAATTATGTAAACAAACTCATTAATTTTACTGGTTTTTTACTGGTACAACAAAACCATTTGTAACTGCTAGCAAAGGCATTTGGTAGAGAAAGCTTTGACGCGAATGATCTTTAGTGCGACACAAATGTGTACTGTTTATTTCCAAGTCTTCACAAAATTTTATTTTGACAATCTATTCTTAAGAAACCTTTTCAAAGTTTATTGTTATAGTATTTAGTTACTATTACCATTGTCCTCCTCATTTCAACTCAACTTCCATTGAGAGAAAGAGTCGTCACAATGGTTAATCCATAAACAAAGTAGTAAAAAGCCCCGAATAATAAAAATTAGCATTCACTTTTATCCTAGCATCCTAATGCTCTCCACTACATCAAATAGCTACAAAAAAAAAACTGTAGCAAGAATATTTAGCAGAGAAAGCTTTCCGTTTCTATAGTGTCTATTTAATGTCCCCTATCTCAAATTTCACGTCCCAAAAATTAACCATTAAACGTAGTAATGAAAGAACGTGAATGACAAAAGTAATGTAGAAACTATTTTTACTCCACTATATTAAATGGCTACTTACAAAAGTCCGTACAAGACCAAAGTAGCGTAAACATTCCATAGAGTAACCATGCCACATGTAGTCCTAAAATTATCAGAACCTACCACATGACTACTGTGTCTGTAGGTCCCAGTAAAAAGTCACACCATCAGTCATTCCCACCAAGCACATCAACCAAGTGTAGTAACAATTATTATAGCTAATTTTGACTGTTGAGATTTCTGTTTTTTTCTAACCTGATAACTGGAATAGCTTTACACAGCATCTAAAAAGCTTGTGGAAATGAAGGCAAAATGTTTAACTGCAGATGGTTCAGACTCGTTGTGGTTTCACTGAATAGGGACTCGAGACGTGTCTCTTACCTTAAAGCGAGGAGTCCTTCTAAGTCACTTCAACTTTGTTAATTTCGAAAATTAACCAATCACAAATGAGTAATGTGGTAAAAAAATGAGTTGTCTCTTGAACTTCACGAATGCCTAAGCATTAAAATTGCAGCCATCTATATTACACTAACGCGCACAATCAGAAAGTATTCTCCCCGCCACTATTTCTCTGATTAAAATTGACCGGATTAATAACCTTATTAAAATTACGTTAAATCGTAAAATTACGCACTAATTTATATTTTAAGCAGTAATTAGGCACTTAAAAGACCAAATTCACAACAAATTACACTTAATTTACTTAAAAATTAGTTTTAATAAGCAAAAACACGCAGCGTTAAACAAACGAACCTCGCGGAGACTGAACACTGCTGCCAACCCAATGCCCAGTTTTGCTAATCCCCTAGAAATTATTCAACTTTAGTAAAACTAATTAGTAAATTAATTTTTTAAAGTTTATTTAATATTTAAATCTTGTTTTTGTTGTATCTAACAGTTCAACATCTGTAAAAAAATTATTTAAAGTCAAAAATTCAAATTTAGCGGACAAGTTTTCCTTGTGTACATGACAACAAAAAAAACCCTAGAAATAAACTGCTCACGTTTTTGTCCTAACCTCAAAATAATGTGAAATTAAACAATATTGTGAAACTGTTTATTAATTGTGATTATTAGTGAATAAAACGTTGCTTTAAATAGTGTGTTTCACAACTGTGTGAACATCAAATACGTATTAATTTCCAGACAAGATGTCTCTATTCTCAGCCCCTACGAAGTCATCAACCCCTTCATCAATTCTCAAAAAGACACCCAGCTTCAAATCTACATTAAATCGCTCATTAAAACTGAATACTCCAACAAAAGTTCGATTCATTTTGCCTCATTCGAAAAAAGTTCATCACATATTGAAGGACTACATAAAGAACGGCAACGTGAAAGACTACGAGAGTTTGGTGTGCTTAATAAGAGATGCGGAATTACTTGATGATGATATTACTTCATTGCTGAGTGAAGCAACTGAATGTATTTCAATAATGAAAGAAGAATTGAGGCTTTTTGTTGAAGCACTTCTCTCAGTGAATTGGACAGAAAGGAATGACAGCGTCGTTAGGGAATATCAATCGTTTATTGCTAATTTAGTATCAGCACATAATTATCACGCAGATTTTGTTATAAATAAATTAGTGTCATTGTTTCTTCCTTGTAAGTTTCTTGTAGTTTTTAAGGAAACAAAACTAGTTTAAGTTGTTTTAGCACCTACAGAACTTGAATGGACAAATGGAACACCCAGAAAAACAGATATTAAAAAGTGCCAACATGTGCATTCACTCTTATCAGAGCTCTTGAGAACAGTTCCTTTGTAAGTTTCAGATTTGTAAAAAGAGTCTTTAAATTTTTTTTCAGGTGCAATGAGTTATTAATTCATGCTTTAATTGAACAATTTCCTTTTATGAATAAATCAACACACATTCACGAGTACTATATTCAAAATCTGTTGTGGGTTATTTGCTACCAACCCAATTTAAGACCTGAGATTCTTCACTTAATTTTCTCGAAGTAATTAAATCAGTAACTGGAACGTTTCGTAGTTAATTACTACTTCTTCAGGTCAGGCTAAAAACTAAAACAATGTTGTCTCTGCTTTTTAGCCTGAAGAAGTAATAATAAACTACGAAATGTAACAACCATTTTGTTTATTCAATTATTTAATAATTTTGTAGATTAATAATAATGGACGTGAGTGCTCCTCGAGAAGAAATAACAAAACTACAGGACGAAGAAGAAGAAATGTTTCTGATGGAAGATGATGCTAAAACCACAACTACAATAAGTCTTGATTGTATTCATTCAATAGCACACACTTTAGATGTGTGTCTCGATAAAATCTTCAATTATATTTATTCCGAATGTCACGAATCTGGCACAAACGACCTCAACTGGTCTAAAACAAAGTCACTGTATCAAGACATTTTAACAGTTTTTGATAAACTCATTTTACCAACTTATAATACTCATCACGTCCAATTCGTAATGTTTGTCCTATGCTCGTTTAAAACGACACTGACTGAGGCATTTTTTAACTATTTGTGGAAAAAAGTGTGCAATCCGAATGTTCCCTCAGTTATAAGACAAGCAGCGGTTAATTATGTTGTCAGTTTTATTGCAAGGGCCACTTTTGTCCCATTGACGTAAGCTGAAACAATATCAGTGTGTTAATGCGTCAGCTACTCGAAAATTATATTTAGACAGTTTGACAGGTAAAACTGCATTTTTCGGACGCATTAACACCTGTGATGTAGCTCTGAAAATATTCCTAAAAAATATCTTTGTTCTAGGATGGTAAAAGGGACGTTACAGCAAATGGCCGACTGGATTCACTCGTATATAGCCACCCAGGATGGTCTAGAATGTGTCAATTCCGATTTACGACTCCATTCTGTATTTTACACAGTTTGTCAAGCCCTGTTTTATGTGATTTCATTTAGGCATAAGGATTTAGTCAATACGAAAAAAAGTAATATTCTGAGTGTTTTGTGACTTTTTCGTAATTTTTATGTTCTAGATGTGGTATTTTTGGAAAGTTTAAATTTAGCTAAAATTGTGACAAGTCGGTTAAATCCATTGAGGGTTTGTCAGCCTGCAGTTGTACAAAATTTTGCTGCAATTACACGGAAATATCAGTTAGCTTATTGCTATTCAATTATTGAACATAATTCGAGAAACAGCTTACCGACAGTTTATAGAGACGAGAAGGGTTTTGTTACGATTTCGAGTAATGTTTTAGAGGCGTTTTATCCATTTGATCCGTATGTTTTATCAAGGTGTGTCCTCTAATGCAACTCAGTACCTTATCAGTACTATATATACTTTTTTTTCAGGTCGAGTGCGAAAGTGCATCCTTTTTACCGTGATTATAAAGAAATTAATTTAGAGATGAATGATTCCGAGATGAAGGAAGTAGCAGACGCTGATGATTTTCTTGAAAATGAAGTTATTTTTAATTCAAAATCTCAGAAATTTTCTTATGGAACATCTCCAGGATTTAAGTTTAAAGGTTGATGTGATATTGAGGTACATATTGTTATTTTATTTATTGATTTAGGAATAAAATGTTCCAAAATATGATTGCCTATATTTTAATACCATTATAAACATGAATATAATATAAATATAACAAAAAAATCATAAATATTTTTTCCGACAAAGGAGGCACATTTATACAAACGAATTTTCCCTAAAATTTTTAAAATTGGGTTATTTACTTTGAGTTGCTTCCAATTCTTGTTCAACAATTTTTCTATACTCATCAAAGCCTTCTATACTTCGTACAGAGCCGTTACTACATACCCACAATTCCTTGCAAACTTTTCGAATGAGGCGTTCGTCATGCGATACGAGAATTACTCCACCCTAATAAGAAAAAAGAGGTTTATTTGGTAAAGAAGAAGGTGAATTATTACGGTATATTTCGTGATCGCATTTCCTAAAGCTTCAATCGTTTCAATATCTAAATGATTCGTTGGTTCATCAAGTACTAGGAAATTTGGGTAGCCCATACACATTCGGGCAAATGCAACCCTGGATTTTTGACCTCCCGATAGACTTGCAACTGTTTGTAAAGCGAGATCACCCGAGACACCAAAACTCCCTAATTGTCTCCTATACTCCTCAATAGGCTTCCCTAAAATAACAACATTCTGCTATTTTTTTAATTGATCTAAGAGTAAAAAAAAGTTGCCTATCGTCACGTGATCATCACTTCCTTTTTAATTTGACTATAATCACGTGACTTAATATGCAAGACTCCGCCCACAATAATAAGCCCATGGCGTTATAGTTCTTTAAATTATGTTTTTTGAGATTCAAAATGGTTGAAATTAGAAATTAAGGATCTAAATTTTAAAAAATTTAATTAAGAAACTAAATAATAATTACCTGGATATGCGCTTTGTAAAAGTTCGACTGAATTAACATTCATGTCGAGTTGGTCCACGTGATGTTGACTGAAATATCCGAATTTTAAGTTTCGATGAACGTTTCTTATTCCAGAAGATGGTGATAAAATTCCCATTATAATTTTTAGAAGGGTGGTTTTACCGGCACCATTATCGCCAACCTAAAAAAAAAATAAAACAAAAAATTTAAATAACTAGAAACTGTCGCCTTTCGCAACAATTTTTTTAGTTTATTTTCTACATAATTCGATGATTCATTTATCACATAATTTTTATGCATTAAAAACAAATGTGATTTGATGTTACGATGACAGAACAAAGGACACTTTTTGTTGTTTTTTTACTTCCAAAATTGATCAATTTCTTTTTGTTTTAGAGTGTTCGACCAAATTACAGCCATTTTATTGGTTTATTGGAATTTTTATTGGAGTCCACAGACATCATTGAATATCTGGATTAAAGGTAAGTTTGCAAGAAGCAGAAGAAAAAGATCAGTCGTGGAACATCAACTCGAAAAACTGTGTTTTTGTCCCCAACTAAATTGCCGCTTTCCATAGTTTTCAGTACTTAAAACCTTGTCCCTCCTGCTTCGCACTCTTTCTCAACACTTACAATACATATCCTCGATTCCATAGTAGCCCCAATATTGACATTACTAAAAATCATCCTATCTTTGGTATACCCAAACGAAACATCATTTAGTGTTAAAATAGGGGGAGATAGAGGTTCAGTATCTGGGAATTTCAACACAACTGTAGATTCCTTCTCCACTGGCTTTAATTCTGGCCTGAAATCTCAACAATTACAAAATTAAAATCCCAAAATCAACTCACAATTTATCCAATAATTTAATTTTCGACTGGACTGAAGCAGCCCTATTTGCGTTGTATCTAAACTTGTCAATAAATTCCTGAACGTGTTGTCTGTGTTGCATTTGAGCATCGTATTCCCGTTGCTGGTTTTTCAATTTTTCGGTTTTAGTTTTCTCGAATTGTTCATAATTTCCTCTAAAAAAAGACCCCAAAATTACGTAATTTGGCCACGAAGTAAATTAATAGAAAGGAGTATTCACTCGCTGACCAGGACCCAGGTAAAAAAAATTCCAAGAAAATTAAAAATTAGAAAAAAAATACCAAATTCATTTCTTAATATTTGTCTACAAAAATCTAAAATTTGTGCAAACGGTAGAAGCTACAAAAAAATGAGAACTCGAGTTGTTAAACTCTTTCTCATCTTTAAGCGTCTCTAGTGCCTAAACAAAGTGCACATTCATATTTCGTAAGCAAACGGTTGACTCTGAGAGTGAATAGTCCTGTTATTACCTATAGGCATCAATTCTTTGCGTATGTAAATGCAAAATATCAGTAGGGACCGTATCCAAAAAATTCCGATCGTGTGAGACTACAAGTAGCGTCGTAGGCCAATTCTGTAAATAATTCTCCAACCAAATAATCGCTTTAATATCCAACATATTCGTCGGTTCATCCAACAATAATAAATCCGGCCGTGAAAACAGTGCTCTAGCTAGTGCCAATCTCATTCTCCAACCTCCCGAAAATGTCTTAGTTTCTCTTTGTTGCATTTCCGGTGTAAAACCCAATCCATTTAGAATAATCGAAGCTTTAGCTGGTGCTTTATCAGCTTCAATATTTTGCAAATGTGCATAAATTTCGCTAAGTTCGTTTGATAATTCCGGTTCAGTTGAACCAGAATTAATGGCAGCACTAATTTCCCTTTCACGTTTGAGTAAATTCTCTCGAACTGTATCACATTCAAGAACACTCTGAAGAGCTAGAGTGTCATCACCGATTACTTCTTGTTCGACGTGTAAAATCGAAATGTGGGAAGGAATACGTAATTGGCCGTTTGATATCATTCTTAGGAGAGTTGATTTGCCTAAACCGTTGCGTCCAACGAGGCCGTAGCGGCGCCCGAAAGCTAGGATCAAGTCAGCGCCTTGTAGAAGCACACTGAAATTGGGGAAATCAAGCAAGAGGGACAGTTTTAGTGGGATTTACCGGTCACCGTAGGCCACATCAAAGTTTTCTATCCGAATATCTTGTGTCCTGTTGTTTCCTTTAGCCTCCATTTTGCTCTCTTTTTTACTAGTGACTTGCGAAGCCGTTGCTGATTCTAATTTAACTGGACCTGTTGTTTTTACGTCTTTGGAACGTTTTTCTTGCTTTTCTTGTAACTTAGCCTCGGCTTTTTCTAATTTTTTTGCGTCAACTTTCTAGAAATGAGAAATAAGAACGCTTTAGGGGGAATTAACTCTCAACTGGGTACAAACCAAAGTGTCGTCTCGTTGCATCACCCAAATACTTTTTATATCAGTTATGTTATTCTCCAAATTTGCGGCCATTGAGGCCAAATGAACTGGGGCATTTAGTACTTTTGTAGGGCCATTTTTTGCCGCACTAGTTTTGTCAGGTTTCATCATATTGAGTAATTCATTACATATGTTCCTAAATACAAAAATGTATTTTTTTCAAAAAGGAAAATAACTTACCGTATGTCTTCTTCGGTTTTATCACTTGATACTTCTTGGAGAACTTCTCCAATTGCATCGTAGACTTCTTCACTGTCTTGAAAATCATCAGCACCATTTTCTAATACTCCTAAATTAGGGAATGTTTAATTAAAAGATTTTTTTATTATAAAAGCAAACCTTCGACGTAATGTTTGAGATCATCATCAATTAGAGGAAAAACTGTTTTAATATATTCACTACACGTCGTCATGACGGTTTTAATGCTAAAGGTTTGTAAAATTGGCAAAATATGAGCAATTTAAAAATGTTAACCTCTAAATTTTTACCTGATTTGACATATGGATTAATACTTTATAAATGGGCTTGGAATATTATGACACCGAAGTCTTATTGCATTGAAACCAAATATTTTTTAATGTAAAATTAATTTATTTATGTAATACAGTTATTAATAACACGAGTAAACACATTGTTTGCTACACAAAATAAATTTGTTACAAATTAAATTAGTTTTTATTTTTTTTACGGTGAAAGGATACTCCTAGCGCATTTTTTACTGTCAATAGAAAGGAGTGAAACCTGAAAATAATAAAATACCTGAAAAATAATTCCTGAAACTTAAAAATTGTTATTAAAACCATAATAATTAGACCTGAAAGAGAAAAAATTATAAAACTAGAAAAAGAAAAACTACTAAACCTGAAAATAATAAAATACCTGAAAAAAATAATTCCTGGAACGTAAAAATTATTATTAAAATTAAAATATTTAAGACCCAAAATAGAAAAAATATTATAAGTCCAAACAAGAAACTATTAAACCTGAAAATAATAAAATACCTGAAAAAGTAATTCCTGAAATATAAAAATTACTATTAAAACCAAAATATTTAGACCTGAAAGAGAAAATAATTAAAACAAAATACAGAAAAATTACTAACTTTAAACCTAAAAATAATAAAATACCCAAACAAATAATTCCTGAAATATAAAAGTTATTATTAAAATGAAAATTTTTAAACCTAAAAGAGATAAAATATTAAAACCAGAAACAGAAAAGTATTAAACCTGAAAATAATAAAATACCAGAAAAAAATAATTTCTGAAACGTAAAAATTATTAAAATTAAAATATTTAAACCTGAAATAGAAAAAATATTAAAATTATCAGAAACAGAAATACTACTAAATCTGAAAATAATGAAATACCTGCTGAAATGTAAAAATTACTGTTAAAACCAAAATAATTAGACCTGAAAGTGAAAAAAAAAAAAAAAAAAAATTAAAAACAGAAACAGAAAAACTACTAAACCTGAAAATAATAAAATACCTGAAAAAATCATTCCTGAAACGTAAAAATGATTATTAAAATCAAACTATTCAGACCTGAAAGAGGAAAAAAAACATTAAAACCAGAAACAGAAAAATTACTAAACTTGAGAAAAGACAGATTACTTACAGTAAATAATTCCTGAAACATGAAAATTATTAAAACGAAGATATTAAGACCTACTAAAATGCAAAAACCTGAAATAAATAAATTCTGAAACATGAAAATTATTAGAACCAAAACATGAAGGCCTGAAATGGAAAAAACAGTAGTGAAACAGTATATATTTAAAACGTAAATTTCAGAAAAGGAGGTAGAACAACGTTGTTAATTGCAATTCAAAATAGTAAGGCATTAATTTTCAAATTAAAAGAGAGATCAACAATTTTTGTGCAAAATCATGAACTGTCTACAAGCATAAATAAAATTCAAATACACACAATTACAAAAATATTTGCTAAGAACTCACTTTTGTGGAATTTTCTTCTGCCACAACTGTTGGGTGGCGAATCCCCTCCGTCTGCTTCTTTCGAACCCACCTTTAATCCAGATTTTCAGCGATGTCCTTGGATCCTACCCTCCTATACCTCAATAAAACGAAAGGAATTATTATTTATTTATTTTTTTAAAGGGCAGAGGAAAGGGATAAATAAAACACAAATACATAACAATAATTGTACACTTTTGTGTCCATTTTTAGTTTGAACCTCAAATACGCAAATAATACGATAAAATGAGCATTTTGTAAAGTTTTGAAAAATAATTTAAACATTTTTAGTTTAGCTTTGAAAAAGCTTTCATAAAACTAATGATTATGACAAAATTGATTTTTAAAATTTGGTTAAATAATAAAAAAAATAAACAACAAAATTAATACTCAAATTGTTGTCAAAAGAATTTCTACAGTGTTGCCAACAAGGTTTTTTGACATTATTCAACCGGAAAGATTATCGAATTTAAAATAAAAATATTAAAAAAATACTTTCTGTAAGTGCTTTTAATTTTAGTGTTTGAAGTTTAATTTTCATTGAAATTCTTGTAGTAAATTTAGAAAAAAATCATAAAATTGTTGATCTCCTTTTTTTTATTTAATTAAAACATTTTAAAACCCGCGATATATTTTAATCCAATTAGATAAAAATGTATTTTGAAAAATAATGGAAAAATCTGACCTTTACAGCAGATGTTGTTGATGTAAGTACCTAGATGCTTTTTAGTCTGGGTCTTTAACTATGGACGAAGTAGATCTTTAAACAGTACCTGAAAACTGACAATATTTATTAACAAAAATATAAATAAAATAAGTGGCTGAAATGAATAATAAGTTAGCAAATGCTTTTACTTGATTAATTAATTAATTTGTTGAAACGAGATAACTAGTTACTGAAAGCTTTTGCTACTCACCTAGTTGGTGATATGTATACATATCACCAACTAGGTTTTAAGTACATTGTAAAAAATTGACACGAAATTTAAAAAAAAAAGAGATAAACAAATTTTTTAACAAAATAATATTACAATAATTAAGTACTAATTAAAACTTTTTCTTTTACCACACAAAATCCCTCCTTCTGCTTCTTTCGGACCTACCTTTAATCCTGAAGTTGGTGCTTCTTCTTCTGCCCTATGTGGCGAGTCCCCTCTGCTTCTTTCGGACTTACCTTAAATCCGGATTTCCAGCGATGACCCTGAAAACCCCCCCACCCCCCGCTCCGCCCCAATAAAAAACGAATTTACTTTTATCGTTTATTTTTTTAAAAACAGGGTAAATTACAAATAAAAAATATAGAAAAATTGTTTATCTCTTTGTTATTTTGGTAGGTAATCTAAGAAAATAAAATTTCTAAATTTGTTTAAATATTAATACGCAAAAATAATTTCAATAAAACCGGTATATTTTGTTTAATTAACAATAAATAAAGGTACTTAGCTTTATTAGAGGGTTGCGATGTGTCCCGTTTTCGAGTTGTTGCACGGACTGAAAGACACTTTGTCTCTGGTCTGGGTCTGGCTCTGGTTCTGGACTGAGTAGATTTCTAAGCAGCACCTGAAAACTGAAAAAAATAATTAATGCAAAAATAAATAAACAATGGCTGAAATGCATAAAAAGTTAGCAAATGCTTTTACTTGATTTAGTTAATTAATTCATTAATTTGCTGAAAGAAGATGATTAGTTACTGACAGCTTTCGCTACTCTTTATATGAAACACCTACAAAGTTTAAAAATATCAGGTACATTTTAAAAAATTGACACAACAATTAAAAAAAAGAGATAAACAATTTTTTAACAAAATAATATTACAGGAATCAAGTACTAATTAAAACTTTTTTTTACTATACAAAATCCCTCCTTCTGCTTCTTTGGGACCTACCTTTAATCCAGAAATTGGTGCATCATCTTCTGCCCTATGTGGCGAATCCCCTCTGCTTCTTTCGGACTTACCTTTCATCCAGATATCCAGCGATGTCCCTGAAAACCCCCCGCCCCCCCAATAAAACAAAAAGAATTTACTTTAATCGTTTATTTTTTTAACGTGGTAAATTACAAATAAAAAACTAGTAAAATTGTTTATCTCTTTGTTATTTTAGTAATGTAAGAAAATAAAAATTTTAGATTTTTTTAAATATTAATACGCAAAAATAATTTCAACAAAACCGGTATATTTTGTTTAATTAATAATAAATAAAGGTACTTAGCTTTATTAAAGGGCTGCGATGTGTCCCGTTCTCAAATTGGTGCACGACTGTCTGAAACACAAAGACAAAGCGATAAATTGGCGAAAAAAAAACAACAAAAAATGGTTACGTAGTCACTGTAACATCAGGGCATTTTTGTGTGTATAATAAATGAATCACAGTATTATATAAATTGTGTAAATTACTACAAAAATGGGCTTAAATGTTTAAACAAAATCGTTTCAAGCTTCTGTTAAAAAAATACGAAAATCAGGGAGACTTCAAAACAACTTACCTCTAGTATTACACATTTTCTCACACTAAAACACTGCACCAAATACGCGCCACATTTTAATTTATTTAAACAAATTAGACCGATCTTTACACGTCTTTAACGGACAACTGCTTGATGAAAACTGATAACGAACAAAGAGCGTCCGTGAAAATTTGACGTAATCACAAAAAACTTAGAGAAAAAAGTTTTTACAATGTAGCTTATCGCAATGTGTGACTAAAAATGAAACCGCCAGGACCGTATTAAAACTCTAATCACCCCCAAAATTTAAGAGGAAATTTACACCCCCAAATTTACTCAGATTTGAATTACATTATAATTTTTTTTTGATCTCATTATTCTTCTTATAGTCCAGTTGGTCATTTTAGGTTTTGTTTTTGTGTAAAAATGGATTTTTTATTTAATTTTATAATTCAATATTTTAATAAAAAGTAAAAGTTCCCTTCGGTCTCGTAATCAAAAATGACGAAGAATTTTCACATACGTGCTGTTTTCGAAAATAAATTAATAATGCATCGATTTTGAAAATATTCAAAAGTCATAACGACTCTATACAGGGTATAAAACAGAGAAATTTTATTTAATTAAGTTATTTGGGGCATATTTTTTTTTAAAACAATAGAAAGGATGATATCTCTTAAATCGGATTATAACAGTCTGAGGGAGGTTTATATATTTTTTTTATTTAATTAAACCAATCAAGGATTGGAGAAAAATGTTTTTTGTTTAGATTAAGACAGTTGGGAGTAATAAATAAAAACAGTCTAACACATCCAAGTTTTGTCAGATTATTAAAAAAAATTGGCAGACTGTTTTTAGTTTTATTTTATGATTATCTTTATTTGTATTATATTAGGGTAGTAAATAGAAGACTTTATGGTTTGAGAATGTTTTATTTAGTTTTGTATGGAGTAAGTATAATAAAAAATTTAATTATTTTTATATATACACATTTCGGAGATGATATTCCTAGGTAAAAAGATGACTATAACAGAGATCGTCCACAAAACATGCATTGGAGTGTTTTCCTTACAACTCTGTCAATAATGACAAGGTAAAAAATATAAAAAAATAAATTAAGTGCATGGGCATCTAATATAGAATTTAAAATTATTCACATAAACATAGAATATTTTTTATTTATATCACAATAGATATTTTCTTCGCTTTATACAAAAAGCTGCGACAAAAATAACTAAAAGTCACAAAAAAATTACAATTTAAATAAAGTATCAGAAACATTAATTAAACAGTCACAATGATTAGATTATACGACACAATAACGTTCTATTTCTAAAATCGAAATAAATACCGATAAAAATTTGGCAATCTATGAACCATTTCAGTGAGGACACTTACGTTAAAAAAACGTTTATGTTTAACCATTTTTTTTATCAATAATAATACGTTAAAATGCAGAAACTTACGTTATTTTAAGGAATAAGGTAAATTTCATTTTTTTGATATTACGTCTTTTTACAAATTAGTATTTACGTTATTTATACGTTTTAAAATAACGTAACGCTTACGTTTTTAAATTACGTTTCTTTTACGATAAGTTGTTAACTGTTATACCTTTGAAAAACAACATTTAACATCTGTTATATGTTGTTTTAACCAAGTTAAGTTAAAAATTAACGTAATGTCAAGAAAAACCGTTATTTAACGTTGTTATAAAACGTAAAAATTTGAAAGTGAAATAAACGCTAAAATTTAACGTAAGTGTGCCGACTAGGGTGGTTCTTTTATATTTTACAATAGATCACTCCTGATTGTCGTAACAAATCCTTAAGGAAGCCTGATATAAACATTCATCCCAATCACAATATATTGAAGAAATCGATTATATAAAATGTGTCTTATTCTAAATAAAACTGTCCTATAAAAACTGCGTGCAAATAGAAATCTTCCAACTAACACAATGTTATTGCTTATTTCATTATTGTAATAAAAGTGTCTAAAATCGCATCCACTCATATAAGAATATAGTTCTTTTTAACCTACGAGTGCTAATCCACGATTACTCTATGATTGACTTGACCTCGATTGAAGCCAAGTGATTAAAGCTTGAAGTGAAAAGTTTGATTTTTTCTCGACTCTTGTAAATATATTTCATGCATAATTAAACATAAGCTGGTGGTGGTTTGTAGAAAGGAAAAGGACAAGCCATCCAACATCTCCATCCTATATAAGTGATGACTCTCCTTGACAAAACATAATGCCACTAAGAACGACGAGGTTCCAGCTTTTGAGACATACTTGTTAACACTCTTTGATTGTCAATTACCCGTAAACACGAAATGTAGGATTTCACTTCGCCTTCACTTTTCGGGGACGGCGGCTCCAAAACTAAAATAACAAAGCAAACATCAGATGTTAACAAAGCAAAATTCGAACTGTTCTGTTCAATTAAGACAGTTTTCTAGAGTAGAAAAGAACCAAAAGGATATAAAATCGATAAAACTCCAAGCCAATTAATACTGGGAGAATTTTTTTGTGACAAAAATAGCAGCAGAAAACTAACTAGGCCATTATATTAAAGATACATATTAAGTAATTCTGAAGATATTCTAAAGACAAAACTGGTTTTTCTTAAAAACACTAGTGTTTTAAATGTACTTTATTTACAAATAAAACCCGAAAAATGCAGAAATGCAGTTCTTCCAATTAGATTTGAACAAAGCGTGTGACCGTCATAAAATTCTAAATTGTTTCTCTGAAAGTAACCACTCACAATAGCCGAAATGATCTAGCAATTTGAGTGCTAAGATTTAGCGGATTTTTAAAAATTGCACAAAAAAGAAAACTCGCAAAAGTAAATTCGCAAAATTTGTCTGGTCATTTTGCCTATGAATCAAATTTCAGTTTTTCTAAAAGCTTCAGGTAGGTATAAAGTGTAGAATTTTAGTCTTTGCTATTAATAGAAGATATAATACTTCTCTTTATCTTCCGTTCTCCTCCATCACTTGTTTTTCCCATGTTTGTAAGCGTTTTTATTTATTTTAGAGCAAAATGAGAACGTACTGTAATACTTCTTAATCTGGCCATTTATGACGCACACAAAGACGCTGAAAAATAATAATTGAGCCATATTTAAAACTTATATTTAAAATGTCGTCGCTGATTGTTTTCGCACTATTTCTTACAAAACATTTTTGTAAATTAATCATTACAGACGATAGATCAATTATAATATTGTTACGAGCAATAAAAAAATAAAAGAGGGCAATAATGAAAGGAAAGTTTAAGTAAATAGCTCCAGAAACTAAATACTAAAAAGATATTAGGTAGAGAAGATATAAACTCGCTCGCTCATGGACCAATCGAGAATAATTGAATCTAGAAATGTCTTGAAACATTCGACACATTCTAGAAAGGACGTTTGATTATAACGAGTGTTTATAAATGATTGTAGGGTCGTAGGAAGCTGTGGAAACAATAAAAAATATTCTGATTTTTAAAAACAATGATTTTAGTTAGTATTATAATATTTATTTGACAATTGAGTAATTTCCTAATATACCGTTACAGAAATAAAACATTACAATAAATATTTGTAAAATCGAGGATTTCCACAGCCTCCTACGACCCTACAATCATTTATAAACACCTTGTCTAATAGGAGAAACTGACTGGGAGGTAATCAGTCAGTTAGCGAGAATTGGACAAGCGAGCAATGTAAAAAATGTGCTCGGAAGCAACTGATAGAGCTTACTCTAACAATTTTTTTTACCACTAAAAAAGTCAAAATAGAATTCGAAAAACGTTTGATAGACAAGAAAGATGCCAAAATGCTTCTTTAATTATGTCGGGATCAGTTAAAACACATGGCATTAGAGATAATTCAAAATTCTAAAGACACAAACTATAGAAAATTAAAATATGCACAAAACTGACTTTAGATTGACTCATTTGTATTGTTAGTAAAGAAGAAATTTCGGAATAAGAGAGAAAATTTTATTTAGCGTTCTTTCAAAAAAATTTAAAGTTGCTATTTTTTTAGCTTGTAGGGCTGTTTTTTTTCAACCACTAGTGTTTTAAATCTACTTTGTATACATATAAAACCTGAAAAATGCAGTAATGCAGTTCTTCCAATCAATTAGATTTGAACAAAGTATGTGACCGTCTAAATTTCTAAAATTAAAATTCTAAATTGCATCCCTGAAAGTAACTACTCAAAAGATCAGAAAAATTTAACAAATCGAGTACAAAGTTTGAAGTGTTTGAACGGATTTTCAAAAATTGTAGAAAAAAGAAAACTCAAAAAAGTAATTTCGCAAAATTTGTTTGGTTATTTCACCTACAAATCAAATTTCAGTTTTTCTAAGAGCTTCAGTTAGGTATTAAGTGTATTATATAGTCTCGCTATTAATAGAAGATATAACACTTCTTTTTATCTTCTCTTTTCCGTTATCACTTGTTTTTCCCATGTTTGTAAGCATTTGCTATTTATTTTAATGCAGATTTTAGAGCAAAATGAGAATATAACTATGTTATACTGTGCTACTACTTGCTACTACTAAAATTTTTTGAGAAATTAAAATCGGACCGTTTATGACGCATACAAAGACGCTGAAAAATAATCTTTATACAAAAATATAAAATTCTAATTAAAATATATTAAGATCCGTTTTTTTATATTTTATTTAAATAAAACAAAAATATTTTGTTTTTAACTGGGACAATATTTATCCTGTTTATCAGTCGATAATAGCTGGGCCATATTTAAAATTTTGTTGTTGATTTTTCTCGTCTTAATTTTTACAAAACATTTTTGTAAATTAATCATCTCATATCATAGATTAATTATAATATTGTTACGAACAATAAAAAAATAAAAGAGGGCAATAATAAAAGGAAACTTTGAATAAATAGCTCCAGAAATTACTAGAAAGATATTACTGGAGAAGATAGACTATCTCGCTCATAGTTCGATCGAAAAAAATGAATCATAACTTCCAATTGAATCTAGAGTGGTTTTGAAACATCCGACACATTCTAGAAAGGACGTTTGATTATAACGAGTTTTTTGTTTTTTAAAGACAATGATTTTAGCTATTATTATAACTGTTATTAGACAGTTGAGTAACTCTAAGAACCATTCTCTAATATTCGTGATATCGAGAATTTCCACAACCTCCTAGGACCCTACTATCATTTATAAACTCCTTGTTTAAGAAGAAAGACTAACCGGGAGTTAGTACGTCAGTTAGCGAGAACCGGACAAGCAAGCAACGTAAACAATATTTTCGGAATTGACTGATAGAGTTTACTCTAACAGTTTTTCTTCTAGTACCAAAAAATCTAGAATAGAATACAAAAAACGTTTGATAGACAAGACTGTTGCCAAAATACTTATTCAATTATGTCGAATTTAGTTAAAACACATGACATTAAAAATAATAAAGCAACCTAGAAATTTCCAACAAATTTGCAGATAATTTTATAAGTGCAAATAAACCTTTATCGTCTCTAGTTCAAAAATTGCCAAATTTGGACAATCTCCAGGTTATACAATAATAGAAAGCCTTGTATTATAAAAACTACTAAAGCCTGGTGTAACTATTTTTTTTTGGATCACTGTAATAACTACAGGTTGTCTTTAATCTGATGGACTGATGGCAAAGTCGGAATCGGTTTCCTGCTACTATTATTGTCACAGAATCTCTCATCTTATGCTCAACATCATGTATAATTACAGTTAACCAAAAGTTTACAAATCTCTGTTAATTTCTCTTTGATAAAACTTGTGGCGTTTTTGTTTATTTCTTTTGCCAAATAATTTAAAATAAGAAATGTGATAGAAACATTAACAAAACCTTTGGCTGATTGTAACTGTACCTAACTGTACATTCAATTGTAGCGCACATGCACATTAACAAAAAAAATTCGACTTGTCTTAATGTCTACTTGTACAAAATCGGATGGTCCTCATAGTTGAGGGATAGTTTATAAGCGAATCGATGATAATTGCTTAAGGTGATAAAAGTGTGAAGCAGAACTGACTCCACGTCAGAGATTTAGGAAAATTTAGACAGTAATCTGAATTATTTGTTTTTCTCTGTTTGACATAAAAACAGACAAGACAAGTAGAGAGACAAATTTGTTTACTGTGATAAAAAGTCAAAGAAAATACTAAAAAAATTCTAGAAGTGTTCAATGAAAAAACAAAAAATTATTGGAAACGATGTTTAGCAAAGAAAGAAGAGCAAGATAAAATTCTGAAACAAGTTGAAAAACATCGGCTTGAAAAAAAGATAGTATTAGAAGAACAATGATTAGTAGAAGCAGAAAAGCAAGAAGAAATCAAAAACAAAAAAATTAAGAATGAGAAATAGATTATTTGTAGATTTTAAAAGCAGTAAAAAATTTCTGATAAAAGAAACAGAAGAACTAAAAAAATATTCTAAAATAGCTTGGCAAACGATGGTTCAAGAAGAAAGAATAACAAGGAAAACTAGTTTAGAAGAATTAGAAAAACTAAGAAAGATTTAACAAAATCAGAAACACTTGGCAAACTACAACTGCAAGAAAAGCAAGGACAAAGAAGTTTTTTAAAAAAATATAAGTTATAAAAAAGTAACCACGACTCAAAGTGTTCTTCTCAAATATCTTTGAGAAATTTGACAGTTTGTTAATGCTTTAAAGGTAAACATTGCTAAAGCAAAGAAGGAATTTAGCACAATGTATCTGAAAGTTAAAAAAAATTTGGAAAAAAGGCTTAGAGAGAGTAAAAGTCGGGTTGTTCTTCATTATATATAGACTGTTGTTATAGAGGTTGCCAAAAAATAAGCAGATAATTTTATAAGTGCAAACAAACCTTCATTGCTTTTAGTTCAAAAATTGATAAAGTTTTACAGTCTCCAGGTTATACAGTTCTCAGAAAACCTCGTATTACAAAAACTACTAAAGCTGGGTGTAACTACAATTCTTTTGAGTCACTCTAATAACTACAGGTTATCTTCAATGTGATGGACTGGTAGCACGGTCAAAATCGGTTTCGTGCTGCTATTATTGTCACAGAATTTTTCATTTTATGCTCTCTTAATTGTCTGTTTATACGATCAAACGTTATGTACAATTGCGATCAACCAAAAGAGTACAAATTTCTGTTTCTCTGGCAATTTCTCTTTGATAAAACCTGTGGCGTTTTTGTCTATTTCTTTTTGTCAAACAATTTGAAAACTTTTGGCTGATTGTAACTGACCTAACTGTCCACTCAATTGTAGCGCACATGCACATTAACAGATTTTTTTTCGACTTACCTAAATGTCTACTTCTACAAAATCGTATGGTCCTCATAGTTTGAGCTAACATATGCATTTTTTCAAAATTGACTAATCCATCAAGACTCGTCTTGTTCCCTTCATGTGTAAACGTCATATCCTTCAATAGCAAAGGCATAAACGGCACAACAGGCGGCTGCAATTTCCCCACACTGACCCTATAAGCTCTGTGATTCCTGCTGGGATCTATTAGCGATTCAAATTCCGTATATAACTTTCTGAATTTCGATGGAAGCTTTTCCCATGTGAGAGAAAGACGTGAGACTGCCACGTTACTCAAACCCATGACTATCGCACAAAAGGCATTCAAATTCTGATACTCTTTACAACTATAAAAAAAATACCATAAAAACCTAGAAGGTTTTAAGTAAGATACTTACTATGCCGCTAATTTTATAAACTTTCTCAAGAGAGCTACTCGCTTACTTAGACTCGTTGTCATGCAAATTTCGGTGACTACCCAGAATTGGATCTCGTTGAAACGCCGTAAAAACACGTCTAAGTTGGCGGTGATTTGGCCGAAATGGTGGCGGCCGAAAGTGTGATACAAAAGTTCGTATTCATGGACACACCTACAAATTTGAATTTAGGCACATTTTTTTCTTAATAGTTAAATAAATTACCAAAATAAATCCCAGTCAAACAGAGTCATGTAATACGCAAGTTCTTTTGTACTAAAAAGCTCAATGTCGCCATCAATTCCTTGTGTCGGCTCTTCTTGTTCGGACAAACATGTCTAAACATGAAAAAAAATTGTTTAAACATTGAATTGCAAACTGGGATTTGCATAAACACGTCTTTTGTGGGACAGAAATTTAAATTTGCACACATCCAATTGCTTGTAATTTTAATATTCAAACCGAGTTGCTTTATGTAGAACAGCAAATGGAAATAGAGATTGCATTTATGGCCCTCAAAATAATAAAAAATTTCGAAATTGTAGCTTTGTTTATTAAAAAAAAAAACACTTTTCCAATTCCTGTTGAAGGAAATGAATGTCGTAAGAGAGGATCAGTGAAAGCTCCCCGAGATCAGCTTTATGCTTTTATGGTGCAAATAAAGGGAGAATCCATATTTTAACCTTTGGCTTTAAATTTCAAATCTGGGGTTTAAATTAAGATTTTTTATTTTATTTTTTTCTAATTACATTGCTATTGCGATGATAGTTTTCCGATAATGTGTTTGCTTAAATAATAAATGCAGGGGAAGGTAGGACAAAAGAATCTGATGATGGTCACGCGATGGATGAGGGATTGGTTATATATAATTTTGATTTATGATTTTGCGTGTGATGTGTCATAAATAAGTCGATTTGGGGTGAGATAATGAAATTATGAGGAAATATTGCATGAGAATATGTGGGTGTAGTCCAAAAATATAACCATTCAGTGCGTTGACATGAATTTAGGGCATTTTACCTAATAACTTTTATAATAAAAGACAATTTCAATGAAAAACGTTATAACCTATTTTATTTATAAATAAATTCTGTGTGTTTTCAAGAAAACTAGAAACAACGAGTTATACACGCCTGGAAGTAGCTAGAATAGTTGGTGCCTGTTTTTTGGCTCTATATAAGCGAGTGACAGGTTTTGAGGGGAAGTTTGTAAGCGAATTGATGATAATTGTTTAAGGCGATAGAAGTGTGAACCTACGCCAGAGACTAAAAAAGTTTAGACAATAATCTGAATTATTTGTTTTTGTCTGTTTAACAGAAAAGCAGACAAGACAAGTAGAGAGACAAATTTGTTTACTGTGATAAAGAGTCAAAGAAAATACTAAAAAGGAGTCTAGAAGTGTTCAATGATAAAACAAAAAAGAATTAGAAACGATGTTTTGCAAAGAAAGAAGAGCAAGATAAAATTTTAGAAGAAGTTGGAAAACATCGGCTTGAAAAAGAAGCTTGAATAGAAGAACAACTACTAGTAGAAGCAGAAAACCAAGAAAAAATCAAAAACACAAAAAGTTAAGAACTTGAGAAATAATTGATCTATAGATTCTAAAAGCTGTAAAAATTTTTGCTAAAAGAAGCAGAAGAACTAAAAAAAGATTCTAAAAAAGCTTGACAAACGATAGTTCAAGAAGAAAAACTAACAAGGAAAACTAGTTTAGAAGAATTAAAAAAACTAAAAAAGATTTAGGAAAAACAAAAGAACTTGGCAAACTACGACTGCAAGAAAAGCAAGAACAAAGAAATTTTTAAAAAATTTAAAAACTAGGATTCGCAGTGTTCTTCTCGAATATCTGCAAGAAATTTGACAGTTTGTTATTGTTTTAAAGGTAAACGTTACGAAAAAAAGGAGGAATTTAACACAATGTATCTGGAAGTTAAAGAAGATTTGGAAAAAAAGCTTAGAGAGGATAAAGAGAAGAAAAAGAAAACCTAAAAAAAATCTAGAAGTGTTTAATGAACGAAAACAGTGTTTGACATCAAAAGAAGAATAAAATAAAATTCTGGAAAATGTTGAAAAACAGCGACTTGAAAACAGAAAAAAAAGATAGATCAAACAAAGCAAAGAAAGCAAAAAAAAATTGAATAAGAGTATAATTTCTAGAAGAATTTGGGAAACAGCTTATTTAAAAGAAATCAAGAGTTCTAAAAGCAGTAAATATTTTTTACTAAAAGAGTCAGAAGGACTAAAAAAAGATTCTGAATGAGCTTAACAAACGATGGTTGAAGAAGAACGAATAACAAGGAAAACTAGTTTAGAAGAATTAGAAGAACTAAGAAAGATTTAGGAAAAAGAGAAGAACTTGGCAAGCTACGACTGGAAAAATAGTAAGAACAAAAAAGTTTCTAGAAAAATTAGAAAACCACGACTCAAAAAGTTCTTCTCGAATATCTTCAAGAAATTTGACAATTTGGTAATTGCTTTGAAGATAGGCATTGTGAAATTAAGGTAGGAATTAACCACAATGCATCTGGAAGTTAAAGAAGATTTGGATAAAGACTTAGAGAAGGTAAAGAGAGGAAAAGGGGTTATTCTTTATTATATATAGACTGTGTTTTCGAGCAAAGTAGAAACAACAAGTTTTAAGCGTCTGGAAGTAGATAAAATAGTCAAGTGTCTGTTTTTGACTCTATATAAGCGAGTGGCAGGTTGCTGATAGGTTCAAGGGATAGTTCATAAGCGAATTAATAACAATTTTTTAAGACGATAGAAGTGTGAACTAGGATTTAGTTAGTTCACCTCATGAGATTTAAGAAAGTTTAGACAATAATCTAAATAATTAATTCTTTTTGATTTGACAGGCAGACAAACAAAATAAATAGAAAAGCAAATTTGTTTACTATAATCAATAGTTAAAGAAAATACTAGAAAAACTAAAAAAATTTTTAGAAGGGTTTACTAAACGGCGGCGACGTTTAAAAGAACAAAACAATTTGGAAACGATGTTTAGCAAAGAAAGAAAAGCAAGATATAATTAAGTAAAAGGAGAATAATTAAATAAAACAAAGAATAGTTCTAAAAGAACAATGATGATTAGCAGAAGCAAAAAAATTCAGAGAAAAGTAAATCATCTAGAAGAACTTAGGAAACCCGTGATTTATAGGAAAAAAGTAATAAAAAATTCTAGAAGCAGTAAAAATCTTAGCTAGAAGATACAGAAAAACTAAAAACAAATCTAAAAGTGTTTAAAAATCGATTGTGGGAAGAATAATAAGAAAGGAAAGTGCATGCAAAACTAAACTAAAAGACTAGAACTAGAAGTGTTCTAAATTGCGTTTAGACAAATAAGAAAAAAAAAATTAGAAAAAAAGGATTTTGACAAACTATGACTGAAAGAAAAGCAAGAACAAAGAAGTTCTTAGGAAAATTCAAAAAACTAGGACTACAAATTTTCTTATCGATTATCTTCGAGGAATTCGGCAGCTAGCAGGATTAGAAGAGTATCGTGTCTAACTTAGCATTATACAGAATGTCCTGTAAAAGATTCTAAAAGAGTTTGATAAACGGCGGCGACGTCTAAAAGAATAAGAAAATTTGGAAGCAATGTTTAGCAAAAGAAAAGAGAAAATTGAAATTCTGAGAAAGATTGAAAAACATTGACTTAAAAAAACAGAAAATAGATCTAGAAGAACAACAATGATTAGTAGAAGCAGAAAAACAAAAAAATTAAAGACAAGTAATTTGCTAGAAGAATTCTAAAAGCAGTAAAAACTTTGGCTAAAAGAAACAGAAAAACTAAAGAAAATTCTAGAAGAGGTTGAAAAACGGTGGTTGTAAAAATAATAACAAAGAAAATGAGCTTGGAACATGAAGAAAAACAAAGAAACATTTAGGAATAAAGAAGAGCCTAGAAAACTACTATCTGGAAAAAAAAAACATAAAAGTTTTTAGAGAAATGTAAAAAACCAAGACTAGGAGGGTTCTAAATTGCGTTTAGAAAAATAAAAAAAACAAAGAAAAATTAAAAAAAAGAATTTGACAAACTACGACTGGAAGAAAAGCAAGAACAAAGAAGTTTTTAGAAAAATTTGAAAATTTGATTATTTTTGCCAAATTCGACAGCTAGCACGATCTAGCAGAATATTGTGTCTAGCTTGGCTTTATACAGGATGTCTTTGAAATAGTTTTTGAAACAGTTTACTAATAATACAAAATAATAAAGAACACTACATTCTGGAGACCAAATAATTTTTTTCTCAAAATAAAATAAAGTTTTTGTTCGGGTTTCGGTTCTAAAGTAGTAAAATAATAGTGGTTTGGTGTCGGTTCTTAACAAATAAAAAAAAAATATTCCGGTCCAATCAAGTAGATTGTACTACTGTAGTAGTAGTAGAAGAAAAGTAAAACAGATTTCGGTTCGGTTTTCAGTTCTAGTTCGGTTATGGATCAACAGCCGCTAACAGATTTATAGTCGCTGCTAAACGCACTATTTTTAATTTAGTGTCTGATTGACTGTAAAGTGCAGACACCTGCTGGCTGCACCCAACGAAATAACGGTTCTGTTACGGTTTCGGTTCACACCAAAATAAGTGTTTCGGTACGATTTCCGGTTTAAATTTGATTTTTCCAAGCTGTATATTCTCAATTAGAAAAGTTTACAAGATTATATAAAGTTTTTCAGGTTAACAAAGAAACCATTTTCTAAATTTTGTAGTTAAAATTTTCAGAATTTTTTTAGTAAAGCGAGCTAAAATTTAAAAAATTTTTTTTGAAAATATAGTGTCTTTTATGACACTCTTTGTAACCTATGTACTTAGTTTTTTAGTAGCAGTTCGATATTCGCTTTTGAGGCGATAGAAGTGGGTTATTTAGGGATTATTTTCAAGTGATTTGTGCAAAGGAAGTTTTTTAAAAATGAGCCAATATCCCAGTTTTTTATGTTTAGTTTTTTTGAGATTATGCTACCAATCTTTTTTTTAATATAAAAATATGAAAAAAAAAAATTAAATGTCTTTTATTTATTTATAAAAATTGATTTGAATAAGAGTAAAATATTTCAAATAGACTTCTAATTCTTTTATATTTTTGATTTGAACGTAATTCCTCGTCTTTGCAAAGAAACAAGAATAAAGATGTATCTACAAAGTCTTTGCTCCTCCCTTTTTGTTTCACAATTCGATTCGGATTTTTCTGCCAGCATGAATTTGAATATAGCAACTGCACTATAAATCTAAATTTGTCTTTCATGACAAGTCTGACAGGCGTGAATTGCGTGAATAAAAAATTATTACATTTGCAAACTTCATTTAAATATAGATCAATCACTTTTGAATACATTTTTGTCAAAATAAACCCCCAAATGACTTTAAAGACATTCTCTAAATTAAAATTTCGCTTCAGGTAATCGATTACCGATGCAATTTATACCAAACTTCCCAAACCCAATTTCTTGTTGTATATAATTCGTAATTGCATAAAGTTGGTCACAAGTTTGTTGTCTAAGACTGAAACTCATCAACAGTGTAAAATTACAAAGGTACTCATTAGAAAATAATTCAATTAAAACTTTTTCCTCCTGCACGACTTCCCACTTATGTCATAAATCAGAAAAATTTTCCTTACCAAAGCGTCTAAATGGTCTTTCGGCGATACAAAAATCCGGCCATTTAGCGACAGCGCTGTTGGTATACTAATATCGTTGTCTTTAAAAGTGACTCTCTCTCCATTTGATTTCACTTCGACTAACAACAGTTCATCAGTTGATCGCATTTTCAGTTTTTCAGCAGCGACGATTTTGATTGTTTCAGCTGTTGTATCGACCGGTAATCGCAACGTGCAGTAGGTATGGTCAGCGCAGTACACTCTGAAAATAACTGAGACACACACTAATGGTAGATGAAGGAGTGCTTGGGCTTACTGTCGTCCTGGGGCATTATTATCGTCCTGTTGGTGTCGTTCCCGCTGAATAAACTGATGGGTTGCCCGCAAGGCGGCAATTTCCATTTCTGACCCTCATGGGCTTTCCTGTCTTCTTGATATCTTGAGATGGGATTAAGAATAGCAAATTTCTTTTAAATAAATAAACAATACATCTTAGGATTTATTATACGAGTGTAGAATATCCAATAGTAGTCACAATCCCTGAGTTCAAAGAACAAAAAAAGACTAAAATTTGATAACATCTGTTTTCTTGACATCTACACTGTCAATGTGGATGCAGGGCAATAATCAGGGCAAATCAACAAGAGTAAAAGTTTCTGAGAAATCAAAAATAAGAACTGTATTATTCCGGGCGATAATTTCCGAACGAATAAAACGCGAAATTTGTGTTTCTTGTAAGAAGATGTTGTTTGAATTAATTATCTTGTTAAATGAGTTAATCCCAGAAATTAAATTTCTGTATCATCTTGGTGACATTTGTATTAAAAACTGATAATAGAAGCTTATTAATATTTACCTTCTAAGCTGTGACATGACATGGTGCATTAGTGAAGCTTCCTCTTGCAAGGCGTTCCATTGTATGCAGTCTGACTCCAATTCCGCTGCTAAATCCTCCAGGAATTCAACAGCAACATCATCTTCAAAAACTGGTTGACGTATTGTAGTAACCCAACGATATACAAACTGAATGACGCGACGTTTGCAAGCAAGGACGAATTCCTTATCCTGATTTGAAGTATCTATCCTATAAGTAAAAACAGCTAAGGAAAAAAAATATTTCAAAATTGATATTTCTACAAGTAGAAAAAGGATATTAATTGTCTAATTCTGCTGTAAGTTGATGAGTAGGAATGAACACAATATGTGTAAGTAAAAAATCATCTAAAAACGGATCTTGTGCTGACGTTATTATAAAATTATCTCCTCCTCCCATGGTCCCACGTCCATCAAGTCTTGTTTCCAGAAGATGTTCCAGCATTTTCTGGGACGTTCCTGCCATCACAGTATACCTAGATCTCAAAATTAACAAGTTCATTACGGGAGAAAAAAAATTAATTACTTGAAATGCGAAGAAAAAATTTGTTTGGTGGGTGTATTGATCTTTTCCAGGATTAACACATCCTTTCCATGCTCCTTAAGTCTGACAGTATTTGCTTCGACATCCCGTAAAATTCGATTAAAATTCTCTTTATCAACGCGCAAAAAATGACAATTGTTCTCGCGTAAAACAATTGTTGCAGCTCTGGAATAAATTGGGGTAATTTGATTGAAATCCAGGTGAGGGGACTCACCTTGGCGCGTCATTGATAAGAGCGAGTTTGCCGAAATCGTCGCCTTCATGAAGAGTGTTTACTGTGCCTTTACCATGGATTACTACGTCTACTGAGCCTCGTACGATGATATACCAGGACCTACCCTCGTCTCCTTGATGAAATACTGGAAGAGACGTTTTAGAATGGACAAAAGATGAAAACCGATTATGTTATGACAAGATAAGTGGACGAGAAAAGTTACAATAAATCCGGTTTCTTAGCCTGGAAGCACGGATTTTGATACAAAACAAAATTTTTGCTCAAAATATTGAGGAAACATGACATAATTTGTAAATTTGATTCAATACTATTCTAGTTAATTAATAACTCAATTTTTGTTTAGATTTGTAGTTTCAAACATTTTTTTATAAATTTAATTTTTTTTAACTGGTTTAAAAATTAGTTAAACTTAGATTGGTAGTCGTATAGACAGACACAGTGTGCCATCTAACGAAGAGTGCTGGAAGGTAGCGAGAGTTGGTATAATAATGTTGGCGGATAACAAAGTTATCTATTCGGCTCTCGCTCGGCCACCAACATAACCAACCTCCACGATTAGGCAAAAACAACTACTTCGCGGACTAATGCTCCGACCGACATTGAATTACATCACTTAATCACCCAACCAGCAACACACTGAAAGGCAGTGTAACCAGTGTAACTAGCAAAGGTGTTCCAATCGAACAACAACGTCGAGAAGCTGTATACCGGTTTCGGGGTATTTGACCCTCATCAGTACAGCGTATCTCGGCACGTTGTGCTCGATTGGAACGCCTTTTGCTAGATTTTAATTAACTAACACAGAAAATATAAAAAGAGAAATTTTAACTAGATGCTATACTTTTTAACTAGGAAATTCCTAGTTAAAATGTAGAGAAAATTACGATGAGTTATAAATTCGTGTTGTTACCGAATTACAGAAAAAAAACCGTTATATAAAATTTAAAAATTACCAACGAGTTTTGAAATAAGAGAGAGTAACTCTTTAGCAGTTATTTATTATTCTCCTATTCTCTCGTCCGTACAAAACCCTTAGAAAATAATTACAAGTTATAAAGTAACTTACAAACAGTGCCGGCCCTCGGATGCGCTTCAAAAACAATGACCGAAGACAATTCCCTTTTCACTGAGTTGGACAGGTGTGACAAAGCCCGAATATGAAGTAGCTCTTCATATATTGTCTCTAAATCATCCGGTGTTCTTTCATGACTCCTGCATATCCGATCGATAACACCCCCAAAAACTAACCAACCCCTAACTTACGGTTTCCTTAATATCATCCTTAACATCGCATCAGGTCCTCGATGGATCAATGTCCCTAGGGAATCCTGAATTTGCTCCTCAGCTGTTGCCACATCCTCCAAAGGCGGAAGCTGAGTCGGACCTTCTTCGTCCTGCCAAAAGCGATACAGGAAACATTTGTCCTTGAACGGCTGCTCCTTATTAACTAGACAGGATACACAACAAAATTATTAAAAAGAAAAATCTAGAGAAAATTCAGTGGTGAAAATACAGAATAAAGGAAATAGCAAAAATTGGAGGATAAAAAACAAAAATAGAGATTAACTAAACAGGATACATCACAAAATTATTACAAAAAAAATCTAGAGAAATAAAAGAAAATATAAAAACTGCAGAATGATTAATTAAAATAAAGATAAAAGACGAAGAAAATGAAAATAAATAAAAAAATATAGAGAAAATTTGGTGGTGAAAATACAAAATAAAAGAAATAGCGAAAATTGGATAAAGAAAACAGTAGAGACAAATAAAATGAATACAAACCATGTGAGATGACCCCTTCTTCGAGGAGCGCTTGCCACATCCCAGCGGCTTGGGCCCTCGTGTGTATGCTTGAAGAGAGACTTAGAAGCCAGTCGACTAGCTCTGTTCCTGGAGCACATCTTCGAACAAGTCGTCCTGAGACTTTGCGATCTTTGAGACAAGTGTTCTGAGCTGAAAAATGGGAGTGAAAAGGGTGAAAAGGTGAGTTTAAGGGACTTACAGAGAAGGAGAGTTCTTAAAGCCCAACCGATTCGACCGATTATTGTGCTTGGAGATTCAGTTATTGGTTCAGCGGGGTTGGGTTGATCTGGTGACATCGATCGTCGAGGTGGTGGCGAGATGGGCTGCTGCATTACGCCGCCTTTTGAGCCGCTGACGGATGTGCCGAAACCTGGAGAAGATGATTGAAATCGTAGAGAGAATTGAGATAAAAAAGAATTTTTTATAATACATAGATGAGGTGGTTTTTTTAAGAACACGAGATTTGTTTGTTATATGAAATGTTAAGGATTTTTAAAACGAGAAAAATAGAGTAAATGAAAAAATAACAAATGAGATAACAACATGATGATAAACAATTAGAAAAAAAAATTATTGAAGTGATAAAATAACATAGATCTACATTTTTCTTTCTAAAAACAGTAAAAAAAGTGTTGTTAAAATTATTTAATAAATGTCATTTAGAACAATAAAAAAAAAACAAGAAAAACTACAAAAACTAGGGTTTAAACATCAAAAAATTGGTATTTTGTTGTTCAAAGACAACGAATATCAATTAATTTTGGTGTTTTGTTGCCCAAAATGCCAAAAAATTGTGTGCTACACAAAACTTATATAACAAACAAATTTATTGAAAGCTTTTGTTCAAAAGCGGACTAAATTTTTGTTCAAAAATTAGAAATGTAGGTGACCATTGAAGAACAACTACTTTAATAAACAAATAGTGTTTTTGTATCTTTTTTTTTTTTTGGTAAAATTTAATTAAAATAACTGAGAAAACTGGTATTTATAAAAAAATGATTCAAAACAAACAAAAACTACATTTTCTTCTCAAAATCAGATATAAAAGTGTTGTCCAAAAACATTCAACAATCGTGAGATTTTTTTTATTAAAATTTTGTTAGTTTTTTTTAAAAAAAAAAGAAAAATTACCAAAACTGTTAGTGTGGTTTCGTAGACAAAAACATCTAGAAAATTGTTATTTTGTTGTTTATAAACCAAAACATGTAGGTAGCCATTAAAATATAATAATTTTAACAAATAACTGTTGTTTTTGGAAGTCTCTTTTATTAAAATACTGTCACGAAGCGGAAGTTCGTTAGCCTGCTAGGTCGAAAATCTGTCGATGCGGATGGGCTATTGCTGATATCAACTAAATTACCGTCGGTTGAGCAATAGCTTGCTCAGCATTTAGGGGGTTGGCGAACTAGCGGGTTGCGTTAATCGTGAAGTCGGTTGGTAGCGTTCGATGAGGAGAGTTGAGTTAGGTAGAGTGTGAGATATGCCCAACCCTTTGGAGTGTGTCAGAATGTCACTGTAAGTAGCTCTTAAGTATTCTATCCGCTATCTAATATGTATATCTCGATCAACATTAAATTACCTTTTGTAATAAAACCCTGTTTTTAATCTCAACCCCACCTCACGAGGCAGAGCCCGTGACAATACAATAAAAAAACTAACAGAAACTAGCATTTACAAAAAAAACTTTTAAAACAAACAAAAACTATAATCTTTATCCCAAAAATAAAAAAGTGTCGTTCAAAAACATTGAATAATTGTAAGTTTTTTTCAAGACACTTTTGTTAGTTATTCCTAAAAACAAAAATCTACCAAAACTGGTGTTTCAAATACAAAAGTTTAAAAAAATTGTGTTTTGTTGTTCAAAAACACAAAAAAATTAACAAATTTTGGTGTGTTGTTGCCTCAAAAACCAAAAAATTGTGTCTACAAGTAAATTATAATACAAACAAATTAATTAAAAATTTTTGTACAATTCTATAGAAAGTGAATAATTAAAATGCAAAAAGAATAAGGAGAATTACTGAAGCACAGAAATAGATTCAAAAACCCGAAGATTTTATTGAAATAAAAGTAATTAGAATTAAAAAAGAACAAAGAAGATTACTAGTGGAAGAAATAAATTCTAGACCAAAAGATTATTTATATGACCGTTATATATATATATATATAAATATGACCGTTCAAGATTTCGAAAAATTTTTATTGATTTTACGGCTTTTCGCCACGTCTCAACGATTATCTCAAATCTAAGCCTTAATTTAAAAAATATGTTTTTTAAGAAGTTTTTGTCCCATCATTTGTGTTTAGAATGGTAACACATTTAGATTTTTTTCTTATGTCATTTTCTCAAAAATAATATAATAGAGAAAGTCTGCACAAAATATTTCTCAAGTTGTCGATCCCTCACTCTCATTATCTCATTTTTATTTTTATCATTTATTTTTTGATTTTATAACAAATTCACTTGAGTATTTATAAATTTTTAGTGAAACAATTTATGAAACGAAGTAATAATCTAGTTTAAATTACTATAGCTACGTAAACCCTGATTTTGCAGCTAGGAGAGCGGGAGAGTGAGAGTGAAAGTAGAACAGTAAAGTAAGGAGTAAAACACGTAAAACAAACAAATAAAGTAAAGAACCAAACTTGTTAGAATCAGCACAGTTAAAAAAAGCTACACATTATATAAAAAAAGTAGAAAAAATAAAAAAGACAAAAAATACGTGTAACTTGTAAAAAATTTGTCAAAACACATGTAAAAAAATATATAATTTATAATTTTTCTGAATAACTAAATAACAAAACACAACTCTATCTCTAAAACTGTAATACGATTCACGAGAAATCGCATTAGTTTCAGTTATCTTCCGAGGATTTTAGTTTTCCTTTTAATCTTCTATTTTCAGAAGCTTCCCTAATTTATAATAAAAGCCAAAAAATATTACCTTAGTTTTGATGCATACCTGAGGGTGTCATTAATAATTTCCTCATGAAATATTCAAGGGCAACAGATTAAAACCCGCAATTTGTTAGCGACCTAGCATCAGTGTCCTTATCGATTTTTTTTAATTATGCTAGAATGTCAAGCTTCAAGCCGAAATATCTCATTTTATAATTTATGTTTTTTTAAAAAAAACTCGGATATTGAAGACTAATTATCTTAAACTTTAACGCTTAAAAGAGTTTTTTATTTTAGACTTACAAACTTTGTTAAAGGATTAAATAAACTCCTTGAAGAAGGGAGTATTAATTAAAATTTTTGAAATAAAGGAGTGAAGGTTAACTAAAGTAATGAGGTGCAACAAATAGAGAAGAAAATTAATGTTATAGCCGTTATTAGGAAAATTATTTGATAATTGAATTTTCTGAGCTGAAATACAAAATGTCGCATTCGATTTGTATATAAAACAATGTCGTTTTAAATTTTATAGAAATTTATAAATTGATAAATACTTCTAGGCTATAAAAGCAGCAATATTCATAACATTTTCCGAGTAATAAACCGTCAAAACTCTATTTCAATACCTACCCCAACTCCATATAAATTCCACAAACACTTCTTGAATTTTGTGTTCTATGGAGGAATAAATTTATAGTCTAGACACATAAAACGTCTACAATGTTGTACACTTTTCACTTAGAAAATAACCAACAAACGTCTCTCATATCCACCTCAAAACTGAACAAAACTAGTTTAAAATGGTTGATGAAACTAATTAGTCGAGGACTCAGGAGGGTTGTTCAGCGAATTAGTCATAAGTCACCCCCGCATTTGCTCTAAATCGAGTCACGCACTTAGACCAAACAACATAATTTGATTAGAAACGCTGACCTAATCAGAGGAATTTGATTTTGTCATAAACTTTTATCGGTTGCTTAGTCAATAAATCGGCAAAAATGAGAAGTTAGAGTTTGGTGACATCTTGATTGATTAATTCTGTGTTTGGAGCGCATCAATCTTGCTTAGATGGCATAATTAATAACCGAAATTGAGCTTTACTTACCGTTTTTCAGCTTACAATTGGACACCAAGTCGTTCATCAATTCCTTGTTTTTCTGCAAAAACGACCACATTTAGTATATTTAATCAGGATTGTTTTTTATTTTGAACACAATTGAAGCTTTGCCAACTTGGTTGACATTAATGATCTGATAAGATAGAAATTATTCGACATTAGCCAAAAATAAAGCGGCCTTGTTGGTTATCTCCCAATGCAAATATTTTCGATTTTTGTACAAGTTGTAATGTGATTATCTGAGTGTTGGACTTCTTTTAAGTTGATTTTCGGAGATTTTACAAGTTTGGGATTAAAGCGGGCGGAAGCACAATGACAAACTTTCGACTTATACTAGCATAAATATTCAAGTTAATTAATTAGTTAACAAGCCGCAAAATTTTACAGGAAACTTTGCAGATTTTGCGAAAAATGTACTTAATCTGTTTCAGTGATTTTCTTAAAATATTGCGGAACTGTAATTACTTTCCTGAAGAAATGCAAGCAATCTAAATAATTAGCTACGCTACTTAAATTTAGCCGAAGTTTCGACAAAATTTATTTTGCTGTGATTTCAGGACAGATAAGCGTTGCAAAGGTAAAGAAAGTTTGGCATAAAAGACAATTAGAACGAAATTATTTTATGGAAATAAAAATTATACCAATATTTATTAATTAATTGAGCTTTTTTAAGAAATAAAAATGGAAAACAAATGCATTGTCACATCTCTGAAAAAAACTTTTAAGATTCCACAAAATTTAAAAAAAATTAAAAAATAATATTAAATAGATTTTTTAGTACACAGGCTTTATTAAAGGCTGTGATGCCGTTAATAAAATTATTATTAATTATCTTGTTAAAATTTCGGGAATTTTAATTTTCGGGAATAACAAGAAAAACATTCACACAAGACACAAAATAAATCATACACACAAAAAATATTATTAATTATTATTATTAAAATCTTTTAGCATCTTAATTTGTTAAAAACATAAATTAAAGTTATTTTTCTGAAGTTTTAATTAAGATAGTTAAAGATAAAGAAGCATTTTAACATTTATAAGAGACACGTATTTTTGTTTTTTTTAGTATTTTAACAAAAAACAAGTAAAACACAAATAAATAGTATATTAAGTATGGAGAACGGTAAGGAATGCTTACCGTTCGAAGACAATTGTTTGGAAGAGGAGCGAAGCGACGACTCCAATTATTGTCTGAGAACGGTAATCCTTAACGTTCGACATGCTTATAACACGTTCGACATGCTTATAACGTTTTTTGCGCGATTGGAGTTTCTAGAATAATAATAATAATAATTTATATCAATACATTTGTGATAATCGGGAAGATTGAAACTGAAAACTTTGGGTGGCTGTTCCATGGTTGCTATGGTTTTGTTCCAAACAAGTAAAATTGTCTTTTTGATACAATCATTCCTACATAGTTCTGTTTTGTGGTTCAGTTTCCGAAGCAAATATGAGCGATAGTGATGATCTACCGGATGATTTAGAAGACGCTTGGCAAGAAGGATGTTCGGCAATAATTCCAGAAAAATCTAAAGCCCGATATCAACAGACATACAAGTTGTTTAAGGAATGGCGTGAAGCAAAGAAGATTTCTGTAAATGAAAAGAGCTTGTTAGCGTATTTTGTGGTGAGAAGTGGACACTTGAAGGCCCCAGGCAGTTTATGGGCGGAGTATTCTATGCTGAAGAGTACAATTTTTCTCCATGATGCTATAGATATTTCTAACTTTGCTACATTAATTGCTTACCTTAAGAGAAAAAATATTGGATATCGGCCTAAGAATGCTAAAATTTTTACCAAAGAAGACATGGAAAAATTTTTGAATGAAGCACCAGACGAACAATTTTTAATTCAAAAGGTATGTTGTAGATGATGAGGTGGTACATCTGAGTTCTAAGGAAACAATATATTTGCAGGTAGCAATGATATTGGGAGTATCGGGCGCTTGTTGACGAGAGGAATTGTACAATATTAAAATGAGTGACATAGAAGAACGTGAAGAAATGTTTATAGTAAATATTCCAAATACGAAAACGAATATTCAGCGAACGTTCACAGTTATTAATAAAGAAAATGAAGCAGTTCATTATTTGGAAATACTTCGAAAATACATAAGAATTCGACCAAGCAACCCAACATCAGATCATTTAATTCTGAACTATCGAAATGGCAAATGCACTAGGCAAGTCACAGGAAAAGGCACAATTTGAGGCTGGCCGTCAAAAATTGCAAACTATTTAAAGTTGTAAGCCCCTGAAGGTTTTACTGGACACTCGTTTCGACGCACATCGACTACACTTTTGGCGAATAACGGAGTTGATGTGTTGGGACTAAAAAGACATGGTGGGTGGCGTTTATTAACGGTGGCCGAGAGTTACGTGGAAGATTCCCTCCAAAACAAAATTGAATTTGCTCATAAAATTTTACACAGCGATGTTGGTGGACTATTACAACAACCTGGGACTTCTACGTCGGAACACTATTGTCTATTAACACTAGAAACTCAAATGCGAGTGATATTACTACTATTAATTATAATAATTGTATATTTAATTTTAATAAATAAATGGCAAAATTGTTTTTTTTTTAGATTTAATTGCTTACCGTTCACTGAACGGTAAGTGAATTACTTACCGTTTTGTTACACGTAGCAACCAGTAACAGACACCTACCGTCTGTAAACTGATAAAAGGCACAGTAAACTGATAAAAACAACCATTCGCTCAAAAATAATTTAATTTTTTTTTGATAGGTAGTTTACTAATTATACACTGCCGAGCATAAAATTAGGGTGACTTGTAAAATTCTTTAAATATTGTACAATATTTGAAGTAGGGTAGTTTTTTAATTTAAGATGATTCGTCTTAGACATATAAGGCAATTTAAAACAATAAACATTATGTATCAATGTGTATTTTACAGAAAAAAACCGCTTCGTATCGATACCTCTGGAATACATTATCCGCAAATTTTTTGTTTCTCTGTTTATTCTCTCTTTATTAAGAATTCTTTAATTGAATTTATTGTGTTTTCATTTGGTATTGTATAAAATGTTGTGGCAGCTCAAATTGTGGCGGCTATTGAAGATCTTCGCAGCCAGAGTGAAACCGTA
This sequence comes from Tribolium confusum, assembly GCA_029207805.1. NCBI lineage: Eukaryota > Metazoa > Arthropoda > Insecta > Coleoptera > Tenebrionidae > Tribolium > Tribolium confusum. Next base: position 25,493,127 of record JALGAY010000006.1, on the reverse strand, counting down.
AGGGCCTATGGTGCAAGTCGTTCCAGTGTGCAAAGTGTGTTAAATCGGTTTTAAGAGACTTGTCTGTTTACTCGTAGACCAAGATCCGAAAGAAAAAGGGCTACAACATTTTGAAATGACCTCTTTCTTGTTTCTACTGTTTTGAGAAACCGAACGGTTACAGCAGTTTCCCTTCGAACTAGCCAACAAGAAATAAGAAATGTGAACGTAAACAAGTGGACTATAAGAAGAAGATTTTGTACTGAGGAATTGTTCTCTACAACTACAGCTAAAGGCTCTCTGATTTTTCGTGAACACCGAGTTGCGAGATTGAATTTCGCACGAGAACATTTGGAATGGACAGTGGAGGATTAAAGTCGCATGTTGTTTTCTGACGAATCTCAATTTTGTCTCACAGGTTTAGACAGACGCGTGAAAGTATGGCGACGACCGGGTGAGAGGTATGCCTAAGCTTGTATAGCTGAACGGCTTTCTTTTGGTAGAGGCTCACTTATGGTATGGAGAGAAATTTCTTTCGAGGCCCATACAGTTAGTCTTCATTCTCTGAAGACTCTGACTGCACACAGCTACATTACCGAGATTCTAGAAGACCATGTTGAACCGTTTATGGTTATTCGTAAAGAGGTAAACCTTCATGCATGATCATGCACGGCCCCACACTACTCGTTTGGTTACAACTTTCCTTGACGAGGTTTGAATTACAAGATTTGACCAGCCTGCTCGAAGTCTGGATTTGAATCCTATCGAGCATGTTTGGGATGAGATTAAGGACGTTTACGGAGACATGTACCGGCTTCCAGAAATTTCAGAGAACTTCGAGAAATGTTAGTATAGGAATGGAATAATCTTCCACAGGATGTATTCCATAACTTGAATCGAAGCATGCCTCGTCGTCACGTGGAGATCTATTAGGTAAAGATTTACGATTTAAGTCAAAGTGGCCATAGGAACTTGGGTCGAGTATATATAGGCGAATAAGTTCTGGGCTCCACTCTTACCGTCCGCATTTTTGATTTTTTTGAGAATTGGTGCTCCCATTAGCTCCTCAACAATGACATCAACGACTTGAATGGTGTCGCGTACGAGAGAATTGGAGAATGGAATTCGGTGGTCTTTTCAGATGAATATCAATATTGTTTGGGCATGCATGATAGTCGACAAAAAGTCAGGAAGGTGTCGTGGAAAACGCGAAAACGTGGCCTTTTCTGTGAAAGCCATGTAGCTCGAACTGTCGGTGTCATGATTTGGGGCGCTATAGCCTATTGCTGGAATTCTAAATCACTACGCTACTCCATCAGAGTAGCGCAAAGTTACGCCGTCTAATATAAAGAGTATATTAAAGTTACGACGTTGCTCCTAGCAACTCAAATTACACCGGCGTAAGTCTGATTTAGAATTAGGCCATATGGTAGTAGATCACTCCTTGTGTTTATTCAGGGATTCATGACTGCCAGGCGCTATGTACAGGAGGTTCAGGGACTTGTCGCAGTATCATATGTAGAAAGTATTGAAAACGTTGTTTCAACAGTACAACGCAACGCCACACTCCGCACGCTTTACGTTGAGGTACCTAGAACAAGTTCAGGTGGGAGTTCTTTCTTGGCCACCTCGTTCGCCTGACCTCTCGCCGATTCAACACATGTGGGATTCAATAGGTCGGCAATTGCCGAATTAAACACCGCCTTTCTGTCCTAAGACGAAATTAATTATTTGATTTGTGGTATGCCATGGAGGGTTGCATGCACTATGCAAAAAAAAGTTTGAAAATATTGTCGCAAATTTAATAAAACCCTATCTTTTTTGATTATTTTTTTACTGTTATGAGTGTTTGTTTTTGTAGAAATAATTTTACATTATTATACTTTACGTGTTTTATTGGTGTGACTATTTTTTTAACCGTCATTTTCCTGGTGATTCTATTGAACTAAACCAAGTCGTAAAATCAGTTTAACACTAAAGCTATATAACTTAATGTTTTATTCAAAAATTCCCTGTTTTACAATAGCAAAACGGTATTGACAAAAATCTGTATGTATCTCAAAGCTGAATCAGTGCCGAGAATGAAACAATAATAACTCTTAACAATGCAATAGCATAAAACGAGAAAAACAATAGCCAGCTAAAACTGTATAGTGCTGTAAGTAATGAGAACTCTACTCATTACAGCTCCACACAAAAGAATTACCTCAAACAAATATTGATTCAGTAAGAATTTAATCACCCAAAACATAAAACACAAATCGCCAAACTCAACAACAAATTAACATCTCGCTTTCTGTCATAAAACCGAGTTTCAATTTAACAAAACTCAACATTGTTTCTACCTCGCTATAATTTGTTTCTACTAACGTATTGATAGCACTTAAGTGACTTTCTTACCTCCCATATAAGTTTAAAATCGTGCTGTTCGACCCGAAGCAATTCACACGTTGTTTGCGTAACGACCGTTGTATCCCTGGGCAGATCCTGAAGGATTGATTCGCCAAAAGTTGCTCCCACACCTAGTGTACACAGCGATACAGGTACCTGAAAAAGGAGCAAAAATTACAATGTGCGGGAATGACATGCACTTATTAGCGCTGAAATTAACTACAAAATTCACGCTTTTAACAAGGAAAAGGGGAAGGGGGTAGTTTTAGGTGTTTGTGTTTGTGGTGGTGATTAAATCGATTTATTTGTCGGAGAAAATTGGATTTTACAAGAGGAAGTAGCAAAGTAATTTATTTTACAGTGTTTGATTCTTTTAAGTTGTTAATTGGGCTAAAGTGGCCCGGCGCATCCACCAAAATTTTTATAGAAATCAAAGTGTTTACTGCAGTGCAGAATTGCCAACAGACGCACTATTTAGAGATGCATTGTAAAAAGAAATTGAGACAGAATGTGCTGCTTGTATTATTATCAAAATTTACTAAATTAAAATTGTACAAAATACAAAGTACCCAAAAATTTGTTGTCTTTTGAATGACCCTATTAATTAATACAAATTTCAACCTCAAGTTATAACTCAATGAAGCTTTTTTTGAGCTTTCCGCTAGGTGTATACGCTTATGTATGCTTCTTTCAAAAATTTACGATTTTTAAACACACTGATAAAACTCTGACAAGACACTTTTCTAATATTATCGGTTGTTTTAAAAAAACAAAAATTTGAAAGTGTTAATAAAAAAAAAATTTTGTTGACGACTCAAAAAAGCTGATGAGGTACTGTAAAACGAAAAGAATGCAAAGTTCAAAATTGTTTTAATAAGTTGTTTTTCCAGTCTGGTGTCCTACGGCATTATCTGTCAAACAAGGTTAAATCAAAAATTAAAAACAATATAACAACAGTACCAAAACTAAAACCCTCTGACCATCCAGAAAGTGTAGAATACTCTAACCAATAGTCTCTGTAACTGGTTGTAAGATTTTTTTTTCTCATAAAATTTTGTTTTATTTTTCTGGCTATGTTAGTTATATGGTTTGCTAGATTTTAAAATTTAAATTTCTCAAACTTTTCAAACTTATGGCTGTAAAGATACACCATTTTATCTAAGAAAAATTTGAATTTCATTTGATAGAAATTAGAAGCTTCTAGAAGCTGACGCATCGTACTGTTTTTACGAAACAAAGTTCAAGAAAAAATCAAAAATGCACAATTTTTTTAACAAGAAAGGCTTTGAAAACGAGTCGCACTTTCAGGTCTGTGCCTCTAATAAAACTCAGTACTTTATTTGCAAAAGCTTTCTTAATAACACTGGGCTCTAGTTATTAGAAAATCGTTTTAAAAGCTTTTTTATAAAGGCTGGACAAAATATGCACAATTTAGCAAAGCATTAGATAGAAAAATACTTCGTAAATTGATAATAATAAATATAATTTATTAAAAAAATTTCTGTTTGAAGTTGATGCGTTGTTTAGGGAAAAGTCTTGATTTTTAAAACTACAGCTGTTGTAAATATCGATGAAGATAGTCTCTATTTTACTGTAGAAAGGTTTCTGTTTCTGGTGAGAAGTTAGAATGTTCCACATACTCTTTCAGATAGAACATTTAAATTGGAACTTAGTAATGTCTCAACGCTCTATATTTTAATAATAATTGAGAATAAATTTCTCTTCGAAGTTGATGTGATGTCTAAGGAAAAGTTCGGATTTTGGTTCTAGATCTAGAAACAAGAGAGGTTTTAAATTCTGGTTCGCTTGTAAAAACAAGTAAAACAGAATATACGTTCTGGTTCTGATTTTAATTCCGGTTTAGTTATAATTTCTAACTGATATTTCTAAGTTATGGATAAACCGCTAACAGATCTATAGTCGATGAAAAAGACCGCTATTTTTTATTTAGTGATTATGACTGATTGCATTGCAGGCACCTGCTGGCTGCACCCAAATAAAGTAACTGTTGTTTTACGGTTCTAGATCATAAAAAAAAAGATTTTGGTTCGGTAGTTAAATAAAATTAAAAGATAGGTTTGGGTTTCGATTCAGTGTCGGCTTAATGTATAATTTCTGCAATTCGTTATTTATTTTGTTTAATTATTAACTAATCAAAAAATAATAATTTTAAGTTTAATCCATGTCATTGATGTTGAAGGATTTGTCTTGTTTTGTTACAGCAATGTAAATAGTAATAGAATAGTGATAGGTAGAGCCAAAGTAATACGAATTTGATCAAAATAAATTAAAAAACGTATTCTCACTGTGGTTTCGGGCAAATCTAAATTTAAATGGCTTATCGCTATTCTTTTACAATTTATGTTTTTGTAACAGCTTTATGTTGCTGCTTTCTTAAAATTTCTAAATATTGTCTGCTACACGATACAAATTAAATAATAACAATCTAATTAAAAACAATGTTTTACTGTAACTGATTTTTGGTTTTAAATTTTAAGCTATGTTTTGGACGAAAAAGCAAATTTTTTCGCACACGTAACAGCAAACGCTGCAAAATGTTTAAGAAAAATTGGCGTTTGAAATCAGTCTAAAAATGTGACATGAATTTAAAATATAGGTATAAAATAAAAAAAGAAGTGAAATATTACATATACATATGTCATTTTTATATTTTTTGTATTTTTTATTAGCGTGTAATCAAAAATAAAAACGCGTTGAAGCTTTTAGCTTTTTTAATAAATATTTGATTAGCTCAGGTTAATTGCTAAAAAATCGTTAGCGTGTTTTACGATGAGTGTGTAAAAATGAACGAGAGAATGTGTTTGAGTAAGCGAACAACCTATTAATTTTTAAAAGTTTTAAAAAAATAGAAGCCATTCCAGCAACTATACATATTTTTTTGCAAAAACAATTTTTTTTAAATTTCAGACATAAAATGCGAATGCATCTGTAAAATCAAAAATTATTTAGATAATTAGTTATTTACAATTTGAGTCTTTAATAGCTTTTAATGCAATAAGTTGTAAAAAGGCATCGTTTTTGCAACGTATTGCATTCAAGATTTTTTGTTACAGCGTTTTATAACAGATTTTTCTTTCAAAAATAATGATTTCAATCAAACATCTACATTGTACAGTAGGCAGACGGTAGATTGTTATGGATAATATTTGGTAAATTTTGTTGTTTACTGTTTTTATAAAATTACAAACTGTCTACTTAGGTTCTGTGTTTAAGTTCTGTGATAAAAAAACACAAAAATGAGCGATTCTGAATTTGATTCCGACGTTGAAAATGCTGCGGAAGCTGCACTAGCCACGCTAGTGCCCGAAAAATCTAAGAAAATTTACAAGGAAACGTACAAAAAATTTGGTAGTTGGTATGAGGAAAAAATGTAACAAGTATTGAAGAAAAGATACTTTTGGTCTATTTTTCGAAATTATCTTCTATGTATAAGCCGTTTACTTTATGGAGTACCTACTCAATGCTAAGAAGCATGATATATTTTAACAAGAATGTTGATATCAAAAAATTTACAAACTTGATTGCATTTCTAAAAAGAAATGCCAGTGGGTACAGGGCTAAAAAATTCAAAATATTCACTAATCAAGAGATAGAACGTTTCATGAAAACAGCTGATGACAAAGACTATTTATTGGCAAAAGTTGTGCTAATTACTGGGATTTTTGGAGCGTTACGCAGAGAAGAAATTACGTTTTTGAAGGTGGAAGATATAGAAGATTGTACAAGTTTTATTAATGTGAAGATACCAAACACCAATACAAAAATTTCACGAATGTTTACAATAACTGAAGGATTTGTAAAAGGAGTTAGTTTCTTAGAAATTTTTTGCAAATACGCACAGCTTCGACCTCTTCATACTGAACATCAGAGATTTTTTTTAACCTATAGAAATTCTAGGTGCTGAACGCTACCCGTTGGCGTAAATACTATTGGAGGTATGCCTAAATAAATTGCAGAATGTCTCGGCCTTCTAAATGCAAAGGAATATACCGGGCACTGCTTTCGCCGTTGTTCAGCAACGCTTTTATCAGATTCAGGAGCAGATATTACATTACTCAAAAGACATGGAGGATGACGATCGAGTTCTGTTGCGGAAAGTTACATAGAAAACTCTGTTGAAAGCAAAAACGCAATTTTGATGAAAATTATGGGAAAAGAAGGAACTGTATCAAAGAAAAGAAGAATCTGTGACGAAAATAGTAAATCTGAAGCACCGTTTCCATTTGTATTAAAGTTCAGGAAAGAAATCTGAAATCTTGGAATGTTCAATTTAGTCACTTATTAAGTAATTATACTTTTCATATTTATAATAAATAAATAAAATAGAAAATGTATTTTTTATTTTTGAGCACTAATGCTTAAAAGTATGTCACTTTTACGCATTAGTGCGTAAAAGTACGTGATTTAGCAATCAGAATGACAATCAAAAAGTCACTGTCATAAAACGCTGTAACAAAAAACCTATTATAAAAATCATTTAGATGCTATTATAGCCATTATAGCACCCACTGTTAAAATAATATGTTATAGATCAAAAATTTCGCAATTAAAATTTATTATTTTTTATAAAACAATGACAGCGTTTTTGATAGTCGATTTTATACAATTTTAATTTATTTGCAAGATTATTTTATCGGACAAATGTTTTTGAAAATTGATCGAAATTCCTGAAACTGTAATAAATTATTTGGAAATGATTAAATGCAAATTGATATCTATTCAATTAAAATAATTTTTCTTCCATGTGCAATTTTCTCTCCAATTGTGCACTAATCAATCAGGAAACTAATAACAATAATTAACCAACCCTTAACAAGTACCCACAATCACCCCACGTAAATCTCTAATAAATCATTTGTACCGATATCACGGAACCTACATTCGTATGTTAAAAGAAAAACAAAGAGCCGTAAAACTATCTCTCCCGATTTATTTGCCTCAAGTTTTCCAGGTTATGGCGACCTCATACCGTTTGACCTGTGCGAGAAAACGATTTCTATCAATTCGTCTCGAGTAATTCAAGCCGGACGTCTCTCGAGAGAGACTCTTAGTATATTTACACAAAGCGGTTGTCTCACAATATCCCACACTTGATAAATTAAAATTTTCAGAGCATCAAAATTTCATAAGCTGAAATATCGACTAGTTACGCTGTCTGCACCAAAATGATCTCTATTTCATGGCCGGTCTAAATGAAGCCGCCAGTTAATAATGCATAAACAATTCGTCTCTGAATTACCAAAGATGTGTAGTGTTTCATCAAAAAATATTTTCTGGTTTTAATGAGATTTTCTACTGGAAAAATGCATGAAAACTCCAATTAATAACTTCTTGTTGATATTTTTTGATTTGAATTACATCACGTGGAACAAAATCTGTCCGTATTTTTTTCTCTACGACGTATTTCCGGAAATTTAATATTTATTTAATGGAAATCGTTTTTACATTTAATGCCGGTATTTCTGGCTTCTCGCATTCTCTTTTGAATATTTTAATGTGCGACTTACCGTATTTTTATGCAATTTCTTATCTAATAAATTATAAAGTGCTTTTTTAAAGACGAAAGTGTCATTTTTGTATCGTCTTATTAGCATTTTCACTCTTCTCAAACATGATTAAATATTTATTGAAATTGAATTGCTTCTTTTACAACTTTTTCTGGAGTTTGTAACGAGTTTTTTACTTTTTCTTCTTTTAGATATACAGCCTGATTCAGTTAAAATAATGAGACCGATGTTTTGGCGATGCAACCAAATAAACAAATTTCATTTACGTCTTGATCTACTTTTAATTTCGATATGCATTTGCAATTAAGTTATCTTATGTTACTTTGACAGTGCTTTGACATTAGTTAAAAATGGTGTCGTATACCAACAACGAAAAAACCGATTTAACTTTAATATACGGGGAATGCAGAAAAAATGCTGTTGCTGCAAGGAATTTGTATGCTCAACGTTTCCCTAATAGACGACATCCCAGTGACATGACTTTTAAACGTCTTGAGAGGGAACTTTGACAAAACTGGCCTCTTTGTAATAGAGTAAGACAACGCACTGCCAGGTGTTTGGAAAATGAAGTTTTTGTAATAGCTTCCGTGACACAAAACCCACATATCGGTCAGAGGAGTGTAGCCCGAGAAGTTGGCATCAGCCAGATTTCAGTTAATCGTATTCTTAGGGAAAATAAATTTCATCCCTATCATGAGCAGCTAGTACAAGCACTTAGGGAAAGTGATTTTGAACGAAGATTAGATTTTTGTCAGTTTATCAGAACTCAAATGCAAATTGACAATAACTTCCTACAAAATATTTTATTTAGTGATGAAGCCAAATTTTCTAACAGCGGTAATGTTAACAAGCACAACTGCCATTACTACGCTCAGGAAAATACACGATAAATACGTGAAACACATTTTCAAGGAATTGTTTCGGTGAACGTTTGGTGTGGCATCTCTGGGGATCGCATAATTGGACCTTTCTTCTTCCAAGAATATTTGACGGGAGAAATCTACCTAAATTTTTTGCGAAACACATTTGGACCAATTTTAGAAAACTTGCCATTAGCCGTCTATCGTAGTTTGTGGTTTCAAAATGATGGGGCACCACCACATTACCATAGACAGTTAGGCCGTACCTTGACCATATTTACAATCAGCATTGGACTGGAAGAGGGGTCTTTAATGCTTGGCCACCTCGTAGTCCGGACATGACTCCTTTAGACTTTTTTTATGGGGTGTTGTTAAAGAGCAAGTATACGCCACACCTCTTGACACCCTCGAAGAGCTACAGGAACGAATAACCGACGCAGTGCATAATGTTTCGCCGGAAATTTTACAGCGTGTTCGGAGGTATTTTCTCAAAAGAATAGCGGCTTGCGAACAAGCAGGGGGCCAGCATTTTGAGCACCTTCTTCGTTAAATAAATGTCTCCTTGTTTATTTTTTCAAATTATGATTTAGAATAGATTTGTTTCCCTACCTTTAATGCTTTATTCTTTTATACATTTTGTATTGGAGTTTAGATACATCAAAATGAGTTTTTCATTTTTTCTCTCTGACATATATGACCGTTTTCTGTGCTAATGTCAGGGTGACATAAGCAGATGATAACTTGGATTCAATTTGAAAACCCTAATTTAAGTTAGATCAAGACGTAAATGAAATTTGTTTATTTGGTTGCATCGTCAAAACATCGGAAAAACCACCGACACCACAATTTACCCTCAAAGTACATCCAGCAACAAGGCACAACTTTTGAAATGAGATGTAAATATGCAAATGGCAGTCTCTTGACTAATTTACTAGAAATGACAATGTCAAATACTAGTAAATTTAATTTTGACAAGCCAAATTTAAGAGTTGATAGTTTTTTGATAAATAAACGAACTTTATCTAATAAATGCTTATCGAGAATAAAATTAAAACAAAACAATGAATGGCGTAAATGTAAACAATCTAGTACAGTTAGATTTGCTTTTACAAGATTTACAACTTAGATTTGCTTTTTTTACAACTTTTTCTAGCTTTTTTAATAAGTTTTTTATTTCTTCTGTCTTTTAGATAAACTACGCACAAATGACTAGAGATATTGGCAGAATTACTACTTTTACTTGTAAATAAGACGAAAATTTATTTTAAGTAACAAAATAGCATCAAACATTACAAATTAGAAAACATTTTGTAATAAATAAACTAATATAAATGCTCAAAAATAAAATAAAATCGTTGTTGCTTGTTTATGCAATTTTGATGTGGTTGATTTAAAGTCACTTTTAACATCGAGTATAATGTCTACGGTTATTTACAACTTGCTGACATCTTTCTGGCATACCGTTAATAATGTTATTAGAAATTTCAAGAGGGATTGCGTTCCAAAGGAGTGGTAACGTTTCTTCTAGTTCATGGAGGTTTGAAAGCTGTAGGTAGTGATCGGAAAGTCTGCTTTGCAATGCATCCCACATATGCTCAATTGGGTTAAGGTCTGGTAACATTGGTGGCAAAGGCAAATATGAAATTTGATGGTTTTCCAAAAATTTATGCACTATTGGAGCTCTATGTGGGCGTATCTTGTCGTCAAGAAAGCAAAATTCTTCGCCAATAAAGTTCCTTGTAAGTAACACTTATTTCTACACAATTTCCTGAACATAACACACCCCTGGGAGGTTCTCAGCAATGATGTGTAGGTTTATACGGCCTTCAGAATAAATACTAGCTCTGCCCATAGCACCACCACCTCCAAACCGATAGTGCGCATTCCTCGTTCTCTGTACACTATTTTGTCGTTGGCTGTAGCTGTGTAGACAAAAACCAGATTCGTCAGTAAACATAACAGCTTGCCAGTGTATGTGCTCGGTCAGCCGCTCGCTACACCATTCTCTTCGTAACCGCTAGTGACGTTCTGTTGTGGCTGGTCTTCTTAAAGGATCATACGATAACAGTCCAACTTTCCGTAAACGGTTCCGAATTGTTTGAAGTGCAATAGGCCGCTTGGAAACATTTTGCAATTGATTTCAAATCTGACGCGCTGTCAAAAAGGAGTTGCGTCTGGCTTGTATGAGTATGTTACGATCTTCTCTAGGGGTTGTAACACGTTAAGATCCGCTACCAGGCCGCCTAGCAGTTGATTTTCCGAAAACATGAGAGGGTGTGAGAAACTACCCTTTGGAATTCACCGATAGTTTGGCCAATATCAACGTTTCGGTAACCCTCAGTATGCATTCGCACAATAATTTCGCAAAGGTTAGCTGGAAGATGAAGCCGTTCCGTAATTTAACCGTAAACTGATACGAATAAGTAGATACCACAAAAGAAAACGAAATTTCTTAAGAAAAACTCATATCTTCATTGGAGCCTTTTCTTTCAGGCTCTAACCTTACCAAATGAAAATTGATTCGTTTGATTTTCAGTTTTTAGATAAGCTAAATAAAGGTTAATAAATCACATAGTTTTGAAAAAAATTAGTTACATTATTAAATATTATGATTTTTTAAAATATTCCTATTCATTTGTGCGTAGTTTATATCTAATAGATGCTTGTCGAAAATAAAATTAAAACAAAACAATGTTCAGTTACAACAAAGTTTATAATTTATTTTATGTTCTTTGTTTTTTTCTATTTATTGTCATATGATTATTTACTCAGTGAGATTAGAAGTGTTACATCCAGAAGGAATAATGTCACTAAGTATATCAATATACCTATGTAATAATAATAATAATAATTTATTTCGTCCCAAAATACAATTAAATCGTATAAGACAAGTCACAAAAAGAAAGAAAAAACATAATAATATATATAACAAAGAAGACATGTATTTATTGGCAGTATAAGCACAGTGAACATGAAGTTTCACAGTCATTTTCTTAAATACACCTGAATTTCTAGCTTGTTTGATCTCGACTGGAAGCATATTAAAAAAATTTTGACCCATGTTCAGTGGGTTTTCTTTAAAAGTTTTTGTGTTGGGTTTAGGCAAGTGAAAATTTTGGCAACCACGGGTGGGGTAATGGTGTGTATCACTATTTTGTGTAAAGTGCTTTTTAGATTTGTATACTAACATTAGTAAATAAAGAATATAAATGGAGGCAACTGTTAAAATTTTATTTTTTTTGAATGTACCTATACATGAATGTTTAGAGGAAACCCCAAATATGCAGCTTTCTTCTGACTTTTGAAATACTCCTCAAAAGGAAATTCCGTAATACAATATGGAATAAAAAATGCGTCTTATTTTAAAATGTTTCTAATCTGTTTTACAGAATTCATCTAGTCTGATTCAGACCCCATTTTGGCCTGTGATGTCCCTCGAGAAACTACTGTTGTAATTCAATTAAATTATATCCACTTAGGGAATCATAAAGTTCGCCTAAATAAAATCCTACAACTGCATGGACCCGTTCCAGCTTAATAACAACATTAATGTCTACACTATTTTTGCCTAAACCCAGAATATTAATCAAATGAATTTCAAATTACCCTTCCTCAGTAATCAGTATTCGACGTAATTGCTATTTACATATTTATTACCGCAGACTTGTGTATGTTTAACATACGATAAATGCATACATAAATTGTAATCACTTAGTCAAGACAAGATTGGAGAAAAAGTGTCAGGAAAACTCGCTGCCAGCCAATTTCTCCACAAATCCTACAATAATCCCGGTTTATTGAAGGCGGAACATTCTTTATTATATCTTTAAGCAAATTAAGTTTGTAGGGATAAAGTCGGATTTGGGACGAAAAACAAAAGCGGCAAAGTGAGTGCCAAGTTTATCTAATTTACATTCTATTAATAACACGATATCTACTGGTCTGGTAACGCGTGCTTACCTCCCTACTTAGAATCATTTCGTTCCTGGCTGAAATAAAAACGGAAAACCTAAACTTCTAGAACAATACTGTAGCAACTAAAAATTTGGAATTGATGCGACCGATATAAACTTGAAATTAATGTGTTTTAACTTGTAATTTTGAAATGTAAATTTGACCGGATTTAACTTAAATATCAAAGCTAGGTTTTGAAAATCAGTCATTTAAACATTCAACAAAGAATTTTTTATAACATTTATGAATGATGCCGGACCTAAATCTCGTTTTCGCGAACCAAATTTTGAGCTTGTAAAATTTAACATTTGAAATGCGAATTTGCATATTTGGAATTTATGCCATTTTCGAGTAAAAAATGCAGTACACAGCTTGCAGCTTCGTTAACTTTCTGCATATTTAATTTTTTCTGTACGAGACAATATAGAATCTTTTGTTAAATGCTAAATAATTAAGAAAGATAAAGATCTGTTTAATTTTCTCGTTACGTAAAGTCTTCCTGATTTATAAATATAAAATGTTACTATGTACAAACGTATCTGAAATCTTGACTCAACTAGAGCGTTGTAGTTTGGTTCTTTAATCTTGCTTTTGCCATTCGTTTAACATTTTCTATTGTAAACAGAATGCAACAAAATTTAGAACATCAAAGAACTTCCATTTTTATCTTAACTCCCATTTTCTGCACTTTACACAAAATGGACAGTCTTTTAAAACGAAATTTGATCACACTGAGATTATAATTATCTTCATTAAACCACCAATCTTGACATTAATTATTTTGTAATTTAATCAAAATTAAGTTTTTAGGAATCAATTTTCGGTCTAAAATTATAACAGATTTTTTATAAAACACAGTTATAGACTATTATGTAATTAAATTTGTAATAAGAGAAATGTTTTTTCTCAGGCTTTGTAAGAAATACAATTAAAGAAATTTGAATTATTTAAATAAAAAAAATATTTGAGAGGAAGTACCTTTTTGTTAGGATGTATCCTGTAGCGTCCTTTTTTGTTCCACATTTTCACTCATTGATAACTACAATATCAGTAATAATTTATTTTTTTCTGTTTAATCAAGTAATAAATAGAAATCTGATAATACGATAAGGCATATTTTGGTTTAATAAATATTCTTTTTTTAGAAATAATAATAGAAGAATTCTGTCTATTTATGAAACTAGCAGTCGTGTCACGTCAGTGTAAAATTAGATTTTAATGAAATATGGCGATGAAATTACCAAACCAATAATAATTAATTTAACAATAAACTATTAAGGTTTCCGCACTGGATCGTACATTTAAATTAACCGGAAATCGAACGCGCGCTAACCGGAAGAATCGATCAGATCTGCACTGAAACATTGTTTAGAAAAAATTAAACTAAAGTGTTTTTATCGCGAGTAAACAGACATTATCTAGAACACACAGTTGCTTTCGTATCAACTGAACAAAATTAAGCAGAAGTCGGTGAGAACGATGAACGCATTGTTGGGAAAAAAGCGATGAGAAATATCGGGATTTTGCAAGAGAAATATACAGCTGGTCAAAAAAAATTCATAACTAACCTTTGAAAACACCAAATTTCAATCTCAATTTTGGATAGACAGATTTGATGTAACAGTGTTTCTCACTGTCTATAACAGCTGCCTTAATTTATTACAACATGCGAATTCGGGGTTCTTTTAATTCAGAGAGATAAAGCAGAAATAATTTATTTCTGCCATACACGAATACAAATAATTTGATAACTCGGTATTCACACAGTAATAACTTCGATCGCCGTCACTTACAGTAACGTCGCTTCCGAGAATATCGCTTATTTTAATTGCTGTCGAGTTTTACTATAACTACCCGATAGATGTCTCTGCTCGATTATTATTTCGATTGGTTCATGACTTTCTAGAATTTCAAGTTACGGTGAGACGCTCAGCGCGATTCCCTACTGGTATTTTCTCGAGATATTTACTCAAAAAACACTTTGTTATTGTTCTTTCAAAATGTTTGTAACACTATAATAAAAAGAGAAAATAACAAAAGTCAAAAATTAAAAAAAAAAGACATCAAAGCACAGAGTATATAATTCTTTCAAAAAATGAAATACGAAAAATTTGAGAAAATTTCGTAAAATACTTAGGAAGTTGAAATTTTTGATTATAGTTGATAATATATTAGTTAATTAAATCTTTCACTTATAAGTGAAACCAGAAAAAAGAGAAAACAACAAAAATTGTTTACAGCCGTTATAATTGTTGGTCAAAACCGATTGTTTTACGCACTTTTGATCAGAAATAAGAGTTTTAAAAATCTTCAAAGTATTTAGAGATTCTCAGATAAGAAAATACAGTAAAACCACTCAAGAAATTTTTGTTGTTACTTTGGAAAACGTATACCCCGAGAAGGCAAATCACAAGAGAAAATGCTTGGCAATGCTGATTAAAAAAATTGGAAATGAAACACCCACTAACACCAAACCTCTTTACTTGATACGACGCACGTTTCGACAACAATGTTGTCATCCTCAGGTAGGAATTAAAACTGAAGTAGGTGTTTCATTTTTAATTTTCATTTAAACACACCAAGAAGATCCATCAAGAAGAATTCTGATTAAGAATCTAAAATTTTAATTTCTCTGTAAATTATAAAAATATATATGAACTTTGTGGCCAGGTTTAGAAAGGTTTTACCCCGTCCTGTTTGCAGTAAACCAGTTAAATAAATTCTATAACAAAATTCTCTAGAATGAAATATAAATATAAATTAATAATCAAGCTTTGAATTTGTCCAGCCGTTGTTTCCACAATTACATTTGGCGCAATTGCACATTAAATTTGCAATTTATTGACAGAACCTGTAGTTTAATTTCACTCCCGATCTAAATTTACTCTATTCATGTTCAATTTTCTAAAGTAGATATCGAACTCTCGAGCATTTTCAACCTCAATGCTTATACCAAAAACAAAGCAATTCCTTAACGGCCAACATCGACTTTTTCCTGTTTTCCACAATGTTATTTATTTGCTAACCTGGATCCTGGATGCACAAAACAACCTCACTGTTATTTAAATCATGCACTAACAGTACGACAGTAATCCTTTTTTTTGTTATGAGACTAGTAAGTAACGGAAATAGTTTATTTTCATTTTGAGTCAGGGCATTTCAAATCGAACTTCGATCGTCCAGCGATTACAAAGTGATTATAATCAAATTCTCTGTTTATAATAGTTGCATCGAAACGAATTAATAAATTAATTGATTCAATATTCGGATCGTTTGAGAGCGGAAAGTGTAATCTCGAGATATAAATGGCTTTAATAAACTCAACCAAATTGAGCCAATATTAAGGAAGTAAGGGTTCACTTACCTCCCTGTATGTTGTATTAAAAGCATTTTGCAAGTTTTGTCTTTACTCTGGAATATAATATTAAGTTAACAATGTATTCGTTGACAGCTTAGCTGAATATATTTTACTTATGAGAGAACTTGTATACATTAAGCTTAGTGCTGGTAACACTAACACACTGATGCTCCTAATGTTGTTTTACGATGGTTGAGTAGATTGGAGTCTGGGTCTTATCATAGCACAATTCGACACAAATGTTATTTTAAGCAAAAGAATGCGACAGAGTTTTGTAATTTGTTACAAAATTGCACAAAATTATATTAAATTTTAGAAATTAAAAAAAGATTAACAGATTTATAAAAATTTTTGTCTCCGAGTGACAGTAAACATCACATTTTAGTAAGAACTTTTGTGTTTTTGTATTTTTCTATTGTTCTTATAGCTTTACAGATTCTGATTTCAATCCTTCATTCTGTCAGACAAATATAAACTGCATTGCAGAATGTAGAAAGAATTTGATTATTGTTGTGTACAAGACAGGCCGACAGATTACCTTTAGAATTAAAAGCAACTTTTATATTATAATTTTCTAAAATATAAAGAGAAAGGAAGAAAAAGAAAGAAGAAAAAGTAATATTGCCAATGAAGGATATAGAAGAATAGAGTGGTTTCAAAAGAAAACATATAGAACGAGAAGCTGAGAGAGTATTTGTTTCTAATTTATGAAAAAGTCTATTTAAGTGTTGTAATAAAAAGTGATTATTCACTGCTATTTTTTAATAATAAGCATTTTTTTTAAACGCAACATGGTCTAAAGAAAAATTTAAAAAATCTAAATAATAATAAATGCAGCTTTGATGTGAAAATAACAATGTTTGGAATCGGAAGAAATTATCGTATTGCTTGATGTAAATTTTCTATAAATTCCAAAAAAATAAAAATAGAAATAGATTTTTGATGCTGCTGACCGCCTAAAGCAGGTCAACCGGTCGTCTGGGTCATCTTAGAGTGAGCTAAATCCTGTGATTATGGAAGACTAGTTGGGTCAATCAAGTTCGAATTTCTCACAGCTTCTTCATGCTGTTAAAACTTTGATTATAGATTTAATGCATTAGCACTAGAAAGCCTCAGTGTCTACATACTCTCGGTGTTTGAACTGCGTTATACAAACACAATTGGAAACAATGAATTGATGCGATTACGCAAAATCGGTAGATAGTTTCCAATAATAATAATAATAATTGCAAAACTTGAGTAATTTGTTATTTTGATGTAATACAAATGTAATTTTATATTATTACATGGGAATATTATTAAAGTTTTATCTTTGGGAAAGTTATTGTTGTATACTTGCGATGAGAGTACTTAGAAAGTAATGTTGGTATTGATTAGCGCATTAACGAGTAATTAAGCTCTATATAGTGCCGCAAAATTATCAACAATTAACTTGCGTGGTCTAAAAATTTTGCAGTAAAATTGTTGTTTCAAGTTGACGACAGAAGTCTTTAAATTAATCTAGCGACTTTATTTAAAGAATTGCTAGAATGACGCAATGATACCAGTTAGATAGTTTTAATCTCTTTATTGCCTAATTAATTTTACAGTTCTACGTAATGGTAACAAAAACAAATTAATACGAATTAACAAAAAAATTTAATTTTTCTCCAATTTTCTTCTAACATACGTAACTTCTTTTATCCATTCTTTTTCTTCTCCATTTTTGTTTAGAACTTTTATCCTTCTATACTCGCACATTCTTAACTCTACACACTCTGGCAAACAATGCTCTATCGTCTCCTTTTCTTCTCTACATAATCTACAAATTCTTTCCCAATCTTCTCTCTAAAATTCATTTTCCCTTTCTTCATTCCCACATCTGTATCTTGCAACCATTTTATTATTTTTATTTTATCTAAATATTTTGGCATTCCAGTGGTAACAATTAGGGCATACTTTGAATTGTACCTTAATTCTTTTATACTCGCAATTCTTTCCTGTTTATCTATGTCAGCATCTCTTTGTTTTAGTTCTTCTTCCATTGTTCTTCCTTCTTCTCTCATTCTTTCAATTTCTGCACACGCATACTCCTTTTTTTATAGTAGTCATCTCGTTCTATCCACCTAACATTTTTATTTGCTCTTTTAATTTCAGCCCAGCACTGTTGTAGTATTCCGCATTCATGGCGCATTCTTCGATTTTCCTCGAATCTCACCGCTCTTTTTCCTGTTTCCACTCTCGACTTTTCTCTCTTAATTTCTTCTCTTACTATGTTCCCTGGTGTTTGTTTATTTATAACTCTAAAACCCATTTTATATACTTTTCTTGCACACGCTCAATTTCTTCATATTCCTTCCATCCCATACTTCTGCTCTATACATTACAATACTTTTCACCAAACGGTTAAACATCATCATTCTTCTTTTAAAATTTTTACCAAATTTGCGTTCTCCCAAACTCCAGACACTTCCTATTACTTTGTTTGCTTTTTTGACTACTTCCTTTATTTGCCTTTTGACTGTCATATACTACTATCTAATACATATCTCAAATATTTTAATTCTTTTACTTGTTTTATATTTTCTCTTTTTCATTTTCATTCTTCTTCTTTTTAGATTCTTACTTTCTTTCCAAACACCATCATTTTTGTTTTATCTACATTAACTTGGAGTTTTTTGTTTCTTAAATAACTTTCTATAGCTTTTATATTTCTGTCATTTTACTCTTGCTCTTTGCTACAATTACTAAATCATCTGCAAACGCCAGGGACCACACTTTCTCTCTGCCTACAACTATCCCTCCTACTTGCGCTTTACTTCAAACTTTATCTACATCTCCAATATACGCTAAGAACACTGCACGACTTAATGGACAATCTTGTCTAACACCTTTATTTGTCCAAAAACTTACTTCTTCGCCTACTTTTACTTGGTTAATAATTTCCTTGTAAATTTCTTCTATCTTGCTTACCAATCACTTACACACCTCTTTCTTTCTAAGATACTGCCATAATTTTTCTATATCGACACTGTGAAGAGCTTTTTTGAAATCCATGAACAAGGCATACAACGTCCTCCCGCCTTGTCTTTTTTTTTCTTCGCCAGATGTTTCAAAATGCATACTTTGTCTATGGCTCCCCTTCGTTTTCTGAATCCTGCTTGTCCGTCTGGTAATATACTTTGTTCGTCTATTTCCTTTCTTAATCTTTTCTCTAGAACCATCGCATATATTTTGTAGGTCGTATTAAGTAAGGATATACCACGGTAGATTTCAGTTTTTTTTTTATGTATTGTATTTTTATGTACAATTAACTCTTTTCTCCACTCCATAGGAAAGCCTCCTCTCATCTAGACTGCATTTAGAACTTCCCATACCCTTTCTCATAGCTTTTTGGTACCAAACAACAGCGCTTCATTTGGTATTTCTTCTTCTTCGGGTGCTTGTTTTTTCTTTAACCTAAACATTTTTAATTTTCTCCTTAGAAAGGTTGTTTATTATCACTTAAAATTCTTCATGTCTTGATAAGATACTTTTATTGTTACTTTTACTTAAAACCTCCATAAAGTGTTTCCTCCATTTATTCATACTTATATTCTCACTTATTTTGTCTTTTTTTTCTTTCTACGTTTATAAATTTTCATATTTCTGCTACTGTTTTTATTTCTTTTATTTTTCTTTCTTCTTCACTTTGTTGTATTTTGCTCTCTTCATATTTTGCTTTGTACTTTTTTCTTGTTTCTAGATACTCTGCTTTTGTAGCTTTTTCTTTTTTCCATATTTTTAGTTTACTGCAAGCTTCTTTCTTTAGTTTGCTGCATTCCTTATTTCACCATTTATTTCTTTTTGTTTTTAGATGTATGTTTTCTTTGATCATTGCTGCTTTCGTTTTCCTAACTAGATCTTTATACATACTATCAATATCTAAACTTCGGAAGTTTTTCTTATTTATTTGTTGTCTGTATTTTTCAATTGTATTTACGTTCCATTTTATTCTTACTAGAAATTTATTTTTCTCATTTTTTTCTTTTTGGTTTTATCGCTTTCTCGTGTTCTTTATCGTGATTTCTAGAGGCATGTGGTCAGCTTCGACCCTATTATCTATCTGGAATTTGACTATATTCTCCCAGCTTCATTATTTGTAATTCCATATGATATGCAATGATACCAAATGCTCCTTATTTCAAGAGCTATCGATTGATACAAAAAAAAATCTCGATTTGAGTGAACACTAGATTTCTATTAGATGGGAACGATCTTCTTTTAGTTTAAACACCCTGTATATCGAAGCTCTATATGTTTTTATGTAACTTCGTTAATTAAATTAATTAATTAATTAATTAATTATTAATTAAGTTAATTAATTCAGATTATAAAACTATTAAAAAAGCTCTGTAATTCCTTTTTTTGTAGACTTTTTTAGTTTTAAATATGAGGACAATCTAACTCCTTTGAACAAAGTTTCTTATTTTCTCCATATTTATTTAGATATCTTTTCAGCATGTTCAATGCAGTGTAATTTCCATTTTGTTAGTTTGCTAGTTTTAGAACGCGGTTTCATATCTATCACAAAACGTTCACAATTTCCTCACTGTTTACAAACCGCACTTTGGAAACATCTCTTTTCAATGAAATGTCCGTTTATTTAAACCACATTTCTTTGTACCTCAAAATTGTTTATTATCCATCACGTTTCACTTTTAATCTACTTTTCAACAACTCACAAACAACGTCAAATAAATAAAAAATATTTCTAATCCCCGCAACATTTTTATAAAGGGTAAGACTGTTAAAAGCATTTTTTTCAGCGACTCGCCGTCTCGAATTAATGAGGATAATCAGAGCCGAATTCACGATTCAATGCTTAGTTATAATTTCGAACTGAAAAACACTGAAAAAACCAAATCATAATTATTGATGCTTCACCAATTCCCAGTCTATAATTTTATTAATCTCGCTTTTAGCCCTGTATTGATTTTCGGAACAACACATGAAATATTTTGCAAATATAATTTATTTCAGCACCCCTAAGAAAAAAGCAAATAAAACAGAAGGACACTTTCAGGAGAATTTATCATTGCTTTCTCGCATTACAGTGAGTTATTGCACTTTTGGGCGAATTCTCCCGACTTTTCCCTCAGATGCAGTTTGATTTAATTCGGGAATTAATCAAATGTTTGCGAAATGCAATTACAACTTTTGAATAGATGATTATTCGGTTTTTCAGGACGAATAGAAGACGCTGAAATGCGAGGTTATTTGCATACCTTTGTATCAGTTTCTGGTTGTATTATACGCACTTCTAAAGTTCCGGCCATTACAGCATACCAGCATTTTCCCTTGTCGCCTTGTCGAAACACTGAAAATAAAAACACTTCATTACAAAAGATCAATTTCAAAACCGTTAATTAGAAAACTTATTAAATAAACTGGGGAAAGGAAAAATCCGGTTTTAAATTGGTAATTAAACTTTGTTTTATTATTACGGTGCACGATGAGAGAAAAATTTGATATAAAACGGCACAGTGAACAAAACAATGTAACTAATTTCACTACAAACTACACTATAAATTTTTATAACTAGATTTTATAGAAATTTCAGCTAGAAAAGCTTTTCAGCTTACTGGAAATTTCAAATAAACATCTAGTGTAAGTTGTTATCCTTTAGTTTAGTTTTTAAACAATTATTTATATTTACAAAGTAGTACATTTATTTGGGGAAAAAAGTTACAACATATTTTTGTACACTTTCGTAATACCTTTTGTAATATAACCACCATAATAAAGTAGAATTTGATATTTATAGAAAAATACTAAAATGCTTCGCTACATCACTGCAGACTCTCATCATTGTCCTCAAAACAAATTGGTGATATTTTTAAATATCTTAGTTTATCAGCTCAGTAAATCTCCTAACTAAATCTAACCTAACTAACTAAAGCTTGTATTAACAACTTTCTTTTGTCGAATAAATTTACAACTCTACTATAAATTTATCACAAAGAAGTATCTAAATATGCACATTGTATATTTAAAAACTGGCCGATTGCAAAACTACTTTCTTGCAGTCAACAATTTCGGTATTTATAAACAAAGGAAGATAAATAATTAAACAAAAATCTTAGTCTTTTGCCCTCAGTCTTGTCCGAAGTGTCTACCAAACTACCCATACTTAATTCTTGTTAATGTTTTTTTTTTAATAAATGTAAGAATTCAAATGTAAAAACTTATTAATAAAATAACTATTAATAAAATTATTAATAATTAATTAAAAAAGACAATTTTGGAAGTTTTAACTGCTTTTATGGCTCTTTGACCTCCTCTAGGTACGTCTTTACATTTTTTTTTTACTTTCGGCTTTTTAATACAATTTTAAGAGCCAAAATTGACAATTATTGCTAACAAAGGTGTTTCAATCGAACAACAACGTCGAGAAACTGTATACCGGTTTCGGGGTTTTTACCCCTCATCAGTACAGCGTATCCCGGAGCGTTGTGGTCGATTGGAACCGTTGGTAGGACTCGCTTATATCAAGCGAAGTTCGGCTAGTAGTCGTATAGACAGACACAATGTGCCATCTAACGAAGAGTGCTGAAGGATAACGAGAGTTGGTATAATAACAACACTCCGGGATACACTGTACTGATGAGAGGCAAAAACCCCGAAACCGGTATACAGTTTTTAGACGTTGTTGTTCGATTGGAACACCTTTGCGAGTTCTGGTTACACTGCCTTTCAGTGTGTTGCTGGTTGAGCGATTAGGTGATGTAATTTAATGTCGGTCGGGGCATTAGTCCGCGAAGTAGTTGTTTTTGCCTAATTGTGGAGGTTGGTTATGTTGGTGGCCGAGCGAGAGCCGAAGAGATAACTTTGTTATCCGCCAACATTATTATACCAATTCTCGCACCTTCCAGCACTCTTCGTTAGATGAGTGTCTGTCTATACGACTACTAATTATTGCTAAAACAAATGCTCACAAAAATTATTATTTAAAAAAATCGATAAAAACTGTCTTCTTCGGCTCCCAAACATTATCTACAATCATAAAATATGTATTTTTGGAGGTAAAAGTAAGAATTATTAAAAATGGCCTTGGTTATACTCGGATTTTTTTTTATTCTTTTTAACTAACTTCTCTCTTGTATCTGTTGTAATAAAAATATTTATTTTACTAAAAATCTTTCTTTTCTACAACCACACTGGTATTCTCCTATTACGTTTTTCATATCCTCTTTCAATATATTATTTAGTAGCGTTACACGTAAAAAACTTATTTTTTTAAATGGGATACCCTGTATATTATTGCATATTCGCATTTTGCGATATATTTTAAACACTTTTTGTAGAGCATGTCTTGTACCTATCTCTAACCGTTTTGGAAATATTTACATTTGAAGTTAAAAATTGATAGAATTAATGGTAGGAATATTAAAATCTATTTAATGGTAAATTATCTTATCGCCATTTTTTGCAAAATTTTAACAGAAGCCTTATTTCAGATGTGCGTGCATAAAATGGTCTGATATAACATACTTGACACTTTAATATTACCAAAAACTGAACATTTTTAAGTGCAAACTCCTTTATTTTTTGGCGGATTTAAGTAGGCCGTTAAATTACCTTTAATTTGATACTACATTGTCCTATACCTATCTCGTCTAGTTTTCGATTAAATCAGATTTATGTGATTTATGGACAAACAAAAACAATTTTTTATTGGAGACTGTGATTAACCGCCGACATTGATGGTCCCTCAATATGTGAGGTGGAGTTCTATAAAAGATGTTATAGGCTCTTACTTTTTCGATGAACATTTAAACGGTGAAATGTCCAAAAACTTTATCGAAAACAGATTTTTGCGTTAGTGGAAGAAGTGCCAATAATGGTTAGAAGGCGAATGTGGTTTCAGCTATACGGTGCACCCACGCATTTCTATAAAGACTATAAGGAAGCTCTCAGTACTACATTTCCTCAAAAACAAATACGACAACATGGCCCTACCTGTTTGTAGCCATCAAGAACGCCCAACCTTACTAGTATGAACTTTTTTAAGGGGCTAAAGAACAAGTTTATAAAATTCTGCTGACAACTAAAGAGGACAACATAAAAACTCGTATTCAAAATGTCTTTAGGAAAATAAATCCAAATCCAAAAGGGCCCAATCGTATATTAATAACGAGTAATTTGTTGTTTTGTTTTATGAAATGTTATTATTTCTTAGCGTTTTTTGTAAATTGTTTTGTAACTATACGGTATCCAAAAAAAAATGCTTTTGTTTGTCCAAAATTCACAAAAAAATGATTTAATCGAAAACTAGACAAAATAGGTATAGGACAATGTAGTATCAGATTAATGGTAATTTAACGGTCTACTTAAATCCGCAAAAAAGTAACAGGGTTCCCATTTAAAAATTTTGAGTTTTTAGTAATTTTAAAGTGCCAAGTTTCTCAATTTTTCTTGAACAGCCTGTATGTTATATCAAACCTTTTCATGCAGACACACCTAAAATTAGGCTTCTATTAAAATCTCACAAAAAATGGCGGCAAGATAATTTACCATTAACGAGATTTTGGCATTTTTATCAATAATAGCAACTATAATTTTTTTAAATTTAAGTGTAAATATTTCCAAAACGGTAGAGATAGATACAAGACATGCTATACGAAAAGTGTTTAGAATAATCTCTAAAATGCGAATATGCGAGAATATTTAGAGTACCCCATTTAAAAAAATATGTTTTTGACGTGTAACTTTTTTTGGAACACTCCGTATAACAGAAAATATTTTTAAAATGTGCTTTCTAAAAATATACATTTTTGTGTAAAAGCACCTTTTGAATAAACAAACCGTAACTCTGTAATAGACCGAGGCGGTCTTAGTGCCCCACCCTGTACAGTGTTCAGTAACGCTATTTCTCTATAATGTTCCTATTTTGTCTTGTTTTTTTTTTATAAATTGGACATAATATTGTTGGTCTCGTTGCTTGTGGTACTTGTTCTTTTATCCATATATTTTTAATTAAATTATATTTCATCTTTGTTATCGTTTTTCCTCTGTACTTTGTCATTTCTGCTTTTTCTGGGTTTTTGTTGTTTTTATCTTTTTCTATAATATTTTTAACATTATCATAAGTGGGAAGTTCTCTTTTTTCTTGTCCGTTTCTGTTGATCTCTTTCTTTTCAACTGCTCTTCTTTTGGTGAACGATTTGTTTGAGACTTCTCCAAAATATTTAGCTCATCTTTCTGTTATTTCTTTTTCGCTAATTGGCCATAATTATCTCGACAAAATATGATTTTAGGTTGAAATCTTTGTTTAATTCTTTTGCATCTATTTTTTTAACGTTGTGCTCTCGTTTCTTCTTTCTGCAGATTTTTTTATATTCTTTCTAGCTGTTTTGCGTATTATTATCTAGCATTCTTTTCCTTGCTGTTTTTGAAGTCTACAATCTTTATCATACCATTCTTTTGTTTTATTTTATTCTTCTCTTTAATGTGCTTTTTGATTACTGGTTTAATTAGTCTTTCTGTTACCTCCCATTTTTCTTCTCTTGTTCTAGCAGCTTCTTGTTGTTGTTGGTTTGTTTTCTATTTTCTAACTTTATTATACTAGTTATACTATTTTTTTAACACTCCGTATATATCAGAATTTATTTAGTTTTAATAAAGTTAGTTAGAACAATAATTGGAGCAAATGCAAGACACGGGAAACTTAATAGATGTTGGTATAAATTCTCTTTAGGAGGTCGTAAATAAAGGGTCGAATTATTACAGAAGCTGTGTGCTATAAACAATCTCTTGATTGTGGTAGAGTTATA
Source organism: Tribolium confusum (assembly GCA_029207805.1). Classification (NCBI taxonomy): domain Eukaryota; kingdom Metazoa; phylum Arthropoda; class Insecta; order Coleoptera; family Tenebrionidae; genus Tribolium; species Tribolium confusum. The sequence continues at coordinate 25,467,263 of JALGAY010000006.1, read as the reverse complement.
TCCTGGAGGATAATTATAGAAATTTTATTGGCATTACGTTTCTTTTTGTGATCTAAAAGAAATTCTTTGTGTGAGATTTAGTGAAAAGCTCGTTCAATTACTTACAGTGTAACACATTCTATTGGCGTTTCAATACCCTTGAAAACAGAGTGCTTTCCTTTGAAAATGTTAATAATATTTAAAGGAAGTAAGGATTTAAATATATTCAAGTAACAAGAGCTTTGAGAGCTTTTGGGGGTATGAGCTCATGTTATCTCAAGCTAGTGTCAGTTTCAGATCTTGTCAAATTTTTCACCAATCAATAATTAGTTTTCACACTAAGAATCAGAGCTGCCAACCGCCCTTTATCTTAAAGAATAGTATTTTAATTTTTCAAACTGTGTTTCAGTCTTTGAGATGTATTTAAAAGACACAAATTCCTTTTTTCTATTTTTTTTCTTCAAAAATTCTATTTCGACTTATCTTATAAGACCTCTAAAAACTATAAATAATAAAGCAGTAGAAGAAAAAAATTCTGAATAAGAAAAAAATGCAGAAAATCCGCTCACTAAGTCATGAGCCTTACAAGACTTGTATATTTAAAAAAATTAATGTTATTTTGAGGACCCATGTTTATCAACCTTTTTTATATATTTTGATTTATACTATTATTTCCTTAAATACTTTACACTTTCTTAACACCTGTATAATCCAGGACGTGACAATATAGCTCGCTGAAAAAGTTCCTTAATTAGTTTGATTCTTATCGATCGAATTTTTTTGAAGCTTGTTTTACAATGAGCTCTTTTAAAGATTTATACACTGAAAATGTAAGATCTTTGCTTTTTGATACGGAAAATGAAATCGGATCAGCTTCCCAACACGCTGAGTTGCTGAAAACGCAGACATGACATTGAAACAGATCAAACGCGAAATATTTCAGACATCTGACGATAGCAGCGGTCGAACTTTATTAATAATTTATTTGAACGTGATAATTCACGAGGAAAGTTCACAAACTTGAGAGAGAGTTTTAACAAATACAATCAGATGTGTATACTGTATAATTCAAAATTTAGTTGTTAGGAAGCAGACAGATAAGAAATTGATTGTTTTTGTGTGAAAACCAGTCAAGTGAAATTTTTTTTCATCTTTTGTTGTTCAATTGTAAAATTAGACGACACATGTTTACAGCGTTTAACAAAAATGTTTTCCTTTTCAAATGAAAACAGTTGCTGTCAACAAAATATAATTAAACTGTACAACATCTGAAATATCTAAATATTACATTTCGTACTTGTAGTTGACAGAAATGAAATAATATTTAAACAGAGTCTAAAATAAATTCAACTAAAATTATGTTTAAATTTGCGAAATCCCTTCAAGGAAATACCTAGTAAAATATTTTTCTTCCAGTAATTAAAAGTTTTTTATTTGTAATTTATTTAGTAATATTCTTTACAATTGCAAATTTAATAAAATTAAGTTTTTACTATTTTATTGTGTTATTCTCACAGAAATGTCTTTCAACATGTTCGATAACTTTAATTTTATATATTTATAACATTTTTTGCGGTTTATCAAAGTAACAGAAATCGTAGTTATTACTGTGTGAGTGTGTGTAAATATCGAGTTATTAGTTAGTTTAGTTTTAATGTCTTTATTGCCTAATTGGCTTTACAGTCCTACGTAAAGGTAACAAAAAAAATTAACACAAATTAACAAAAAAATATTCTTCTCCAATCTTGCTCTAACACGCGTAACTCTTTTCATCCATTCTTTCTCTTCTGCATTTTTGTTTAGAACTTTTATCTTTCCATACTCGCACATTCTTAACTCTACACACTCTGACAAACAATGCTCTATCGTCTCCCTTCCTTCTCTAAATAATCTACACATTCTTTCCCAATCTTTTCTCCAAAATTTATTTTTCCTTTCTTCATTCCCACATCTGTATCTTGCAATCATTTTTTTACTTTTACTTTTCATTTTATCTAGATATTTTGGCAGTTCGGTTGGTAACAATCAGGGCATATTTTAAATTGTATCTTTGATTCTTTTATACTAGCAACTCTTTCCTGTATATCTATGTCAGCAGCTCTTTGTTTTAGTTCTTCCTCTATTGTCCTTCCTTCTTCTCTTATTCTTTCAATTTCTGCACACGCATACTCCTTTTTCCCATAGTAGTCACCTCGTTCTATCCACCTAACATTTCCATTTGCTCTTTTAATTTCAGCGCATCATTGTCGCAGTATTCTGCATTTTTGTCGCATTCTTAGATTTTCTTCGAATCTCACCGCTCTTTTTCCTGTTTCTACTCTCAACTTTTCTCTCTTACTTTCTTCTCTTACTATGTACTCTGGCGTTTGTTTATTTAACCCTAACACCCATTTTATATATTTTTCTTCCACACGCTGAATTTCTTTATATTCCTTCTATCCCCATACTTCTGCTCCACACATTACAATACTTTTCACCAAACTGTCAAACATCATCTTTCCTCTTTTAAAATTTTCACCAAATTTATGTTCTCCCAAACTCCAGACACTTCATATTACTTTGTTTGCTTTTTTGACTACTTCCTTTATTTGTCTTTTGTCTGTCATACTACTATTTAATACAGATCCCAAATATTTTAATTCTTTCACTTGTTCTATATTTTTTTTCCCATTTCCATTCATCTTCTTTTTAGATTCTTACTTTCTTTCCAAACACTATCATTTTTGTTTTATCTGCATTAACTTGGAGTTTTTTGTTTCTTAAATATCTTTCTATAACTTTTATATTTCTTTCATTTCACTCTTGCTCTTTGCTACAATTACTAAATCATCTGCAAACGCGAGGAACCACACTTTCTCTCTCCCTACAACTATATCTGCTACTTGCGCTCTACTTAAAACTTCATCCACATCTCCCATATATGCTAAGAATAGTGCAGGACTCAATGGACATCCTTGTCTGACACCTTTATTTGTCCAAAAACTTTTACTTACTTCTTCGACTACTTTTACTTCGTTAATAGTTTTCTTGTAAATTTCTTCCATCTTGCTTACCAATCTCTTACATACCTCTTTCTTTCTAAGATACTGCCATAATTTTTAAAAGTGAAGAGCTTTTTTGAAGTCTATAAACAATGCATACTTACGTCCTCCCGCCTTGTCTATTTCTTTTTTGCCAGATGTCTCAAAATGCATACATTGTCGATGGTTCCCCTTTCTTTTCTGAACTCTCCCTGTCCGTTTGGTAACGAACTTTTTTCGTCCATCTCCTTTCTCAATATTTTCTCTAGAACCATCGCATATATTTTGTAGGTCGTATTAAGTAACGATACATCATGGTACTTTTTACTTTGGTTTTTATTGTTACAATTAACCCTTTTCTCCACTCTATAGGAAAGCCTCCTCCCATCCACACTGCATTTAGCACTTTCCGTACCCTTTCCCATAGCTTTTCTATACCAAACATCAGCGCTTCATTTGGAGTTTCTTCTTCTTCGCGTGCTTTCTTTTTCTTTAACCTAAACAATTGTTTGTCAATTTCTTCTTTAGAAAAATTGTTTATTTCCACTTAAAATTCCTCATGTCTTGACAAGATATTTTTATTTTTACTTCCACCTAAAACCTCTATAAAGTGTTCCCTCCATTTATACATACTTATATTCTCACTTATTTTGTCTTTTCTTTCTTCGTTTATAAATTTCTATACTTCTGCTTCTGTTTTCATTTCTTTTATTTTCCTTTCTTCTTCTTCTCTTTGTTGTATTTTTCTTTCTTTACACTTTGCTTTGTACTTTTTTTTTGTTTCTAGATACTCTGCTTTTTCTTTTTTCCATATTGTTAGTTTACTGCAAGCTTCTTTCTTTAGTTTGCCGCATTTCTTATTCCACCATTTATTTCTTTTTGTTTTTAGATGTATGTTTTTTATAGTCATTGCTGCTTTTATTTTACTAACTAGGTCCTTATACATACTACCAATGTTTAAACGTCAGAAGTTTTCTTTATTTATTTGTTGTCTGTATTTTTCAATTGTATCTCCGTTCCATTTTATTCTTACATGAAACTTATATTTCTCTTATTTTCTTCTTGGTTTTATCGCTTTCTCGTGTTCTTTATCGTGATTTCTAGAGGCATGTGGTCAGCTTCGACCATATTACCTACCTGGAATTTGACTATATTCTTCCGAGCTTTATTATTTGTAATTCCATAATCTATTGTGTTGTTCTATTCTGTTAAATATATGTGAATTCTCCTATTACTATCGAGTTAATTGTTTACTAAATTATTGTTGTGCATTGTATCGTTGTTATATACATAAAATATATTTACCAACGCTTTTCAAATTCTATTCTATTCATGTTTACAAACCTTGTTTATCGTGGCACGAGTCAAAATAAAAAATAAGACAGTACTGAAAATGAAGCATTTAACCAATTTTGTGTTTGGCATTTTCCCCTTATCGCCACTTAATCGCTACCAGCGCTATTTACCTTTTTTTCTGTTGCAATTTCCCTGAATTGAAACATCGCTCTGATTAATTGATTGTACCTGTGAGAAATGCGGAAACCTGAGCTCTCCCACCGCATTAGCAAACCGTAAACCGCACGACCGGGGACTCTTGAGAGGACACCGTATTTCCTACAGGAGGCGTCGTAATTACTAGCTTTTAGATAATTTCCAGCACATACAACCTCACCGCAAAATGATAATTTCGGGCTCGAAACCCAATTAGGACGTGCGTCGTCTTGAGACATTCCAAAGAACTTGATAGAAATGCATGAGAAGGAAATTGTAAGTTTGTTAATAATCAAATTGACTGGAATAACGAAAATGTGGAGAAATCGTTTCGATACCTAGAAGAGGGTTCTATTTCGAGGAGAATTTACATTTCAATTAATTCAAAGCGGATTATTAGACGGACGGTTATAACCCAAACTTTCATTTGGGATTCTCTTTGTCTTGCAAACGTCATCAAATAAGGGTTGCAATTTAATTAACTACAACAGGAATCTTGTAAGAGAAGAAATTTTCGAAAAAAAAAATTGTTTTGTGACTGGAAAAACTGAAATGAAGTGAGAGTAAAAGGATTTAAAAGAATGGAATTGGATTGATAGGATTGTAGGACAAGGATGTCCACTTACAGTCTGCTTTGTATAAAAAGGGTCAAGCCGCGTTGAGGGTGTTTGCTGGCAGTTTCCTATGTGGGGCGCCCTCTCAAATTTTTTCTTACTAATTAACTGTTTTTAAATTTGTACATCTTATATCTTAATTAAGTCAAAATTTGTTTATCAGCTTAAAAATCGCAATTTACAAAAGATAAAAAAACAACTAACAAAAGAAAATTTTAGGAAAATATAAGAGGCTTACATAAAAAACGTTTTAAAACGTTGTTTGCAGTATATTAGAAAAATAAAAGCCGACTCTAATAGAAGGTCAAAGAAGACAACTAGAAAAGAATAAAGGACATAAAAAACGACGACGGCTAGAAAAGAAAAAAATCTACAACTAAAAAGAAAAAAAAATTGAAAAATTTTTAGAACAACTTCAAGGTTTTGGAATAACAAAATTTTAGATAAAGTTGAAATACGACTACTTTAAAAAAAAAGAAAAAACAAAGGAAATTGTGACTAGAAAAACAATAATAATTAAAAAACACAGAGAATTACAGCTAGTAAAAAAACAGTAATCTATTCTGGAGAAAACAGTTTTTGTAAGACAAAGAAACAAAGAAAGTTTTTAGAATAATAAGAAAAGCGACGAATGAAAAAAGAAAACACAAAAAATTATGACTAGTTTAGAGAAAAAACGCGAAAAATATTACAGACATAAACCCCAGAAATATTAAAAAATTAAAAATCCAAAAAAAAACAATAAGAACATTCTAAAAAAAACTTAAAAACTGATTTAAAGTATTCTACAAAAAAACTGCTATTTCGAGCAACTGGAAATAACAAAAAAAAACAGATAAAAGAGATAAAGACACTACAACTAAAAGAACAAAAAATAATGAAAATGTATTTATGAAAAAGTTGTAAAACGTCAATTCAAAAGTTTCAAAAAAACGAATATAAATTAAAAACTTGAAAAACAAAATTTACAACAAATCAAAAAACAAAAACACCGACTACTCAAAAAAAAAGCAAGAAATGTTAAGATCAGTAAAAAACAAAAAAAAATCTAGATTTTTGAAACCAGAAGCAATAGTTTTTATTCTTTTTTGTAAAAGCAGTGCAAAAACTTTTGTGATTATAATAACTATCGTCTTTGGGCTTCCCAATTAATAATAATTAAATTTTTCGAGTTGGATATTCAAAAAAATTTTGATATAAAAAAAAGAATTTTATAGTTTTTAAAAGTATTTTGGAACTAGATGCAGTAAATTCATTTTACTTGTTTTTTATTTGAAAAAACATTTTTTTTTGACGACTGGCAGTAAACGCCACGTTTTAGTGACAATTCGAGCGCACTAAACTATCAAGTTTATTGACTAGGCAGTATGTCAGGATTTTTATTGACTAAGCAGTAAAGCAGACAATTTAGAGCCGTCCAGGATTGTACAGATGTCATAAAATATGGGGGTTAAATGTCAAACAATAAAGGGTAAACTGGAAAAAGCAGAAAAAAATTATTTAATACAGTAGTAAAGCAGATTGAATAACTTGCTTGGCTGTCTATCTCAGCCTCTCTATCTATCTACTGAATTTACTCATAATAGCACAATTTGGTTAAAATTAAAGAATTAAAAACAAATTTTAAATAAACTTTTAGTTGAAATTTCAATAAGCTTAGCTCAGAAATGGATCATTATTCACTTTAAACTGGTCAAATTAGTCTTCTTATCTCGCGTTTTGTAGTTACAAATTTTAGAACCAGTAGGTGTGTCTATCGCTCTTGCTCTACATTGGTTAAAAACTTGTTTTTAATGTTATTTAAAGTTCAAATTTAATGTTAGAAATATTTTTTAATTATTACTTGAACTATAATTATATCAATTTTGCAAGATTTTATTTTATGAGATCAGTCTTGAGTTATTGAACTGATAAAATTGTCGAATTTTGTATAAGCAACTCCTAAAATGTAGAACAATCTCAAAACTGTCATTCGCTAATCATATCTCTTTTGACTCACCCAATATTCAGTAAATATGCAAATAGTTTCGAAAGAATTCCTATTCTAGTTTGTCTCAAACCATGATGGATGAAGTGGCGAAATAATTTAATGAATTATTAATGCCTCTCAGGTTTTTCTTAAAACATTTTTAGGATCAAGTATTGTAAGGAAAGGCTCTTCAGCTTAATGGAAAAATGTTAGAGAAACCACTACACTCTTCTATTCTCATTTAAGATTGTTTAAAGTAGAATTGGTGCAGCAAAAGCGAGCGTTCAGTTTCTCTGACTGAAATAACAAAATTGGCTGAGGCATTTAGAAATATTTTTAGTTGAATGAATATGCACAAACAATGAGATTAAAGCAAAATAAATAAATACATTTCGATAATTATCGTTTGTACCGTGTAATTAAAAAAGCTTGTTGAAAACAATTTATTTATTTTTGCAAAAAAATTGTTTATTTGACTAAGGACTTGATTAAAAGTTTCTCTGTAATTGTCTTTCGTTTCAAACTTTTTGCTTCTTTATAACAGCTTCTTTGTCTATAATACCGCCTAACTTTCTCTGATATTTAATCCCGTTTAGGGTTTTTATTTTTTAAATTATTGATCACTTTATCCAACTATAATTTCTCTTCTGTCATTTCTCCGTTTGACTCTCCATTTATTTTCAACTGAACGCTTTTCCACCCAATCATTAAAGCTTTTTTCCTTTTCATGGCATGCTAATAACGGCCGTTAATCTTCTTTTACTATTTAGTCGTAAATTTACCTTTAAATTTTGAATGAATCGACCACTCAAACACACTTTTATTGATAAAACAATGAATTATCAATCAAAAGATGTTTTTCCGTTTTTTTAATTACAGAAGAATTATTAAAATTAAAAGAATTTAATTAAAGCTCTTTAATAATGCTATATTACAACCGGTAAATATGGAGGAAATGGGAAACGATAAGCAAACAAGAATTTATCTCCTTTTTCTTTTTTAAATAAAAATCTAATTGTCGTTGCTCGTTTAATGTCTTCAGTTGATTTTATTAATATTTTTTTTTTCGTAAATCTGTAATCAAAAATTTCATTATAGAAAAGTGGAATTAGAGCCACTAAATGTCGTTTTTACGTCCTTGTTTATATAAAGTTTAGACTCTTTCTTCTCATTGACAAGTATTTTGTTTAAATTTTACCCCAACTGACCTTAATAACGACTCAACAAAGTCTTGCCAATTTTTTTTTTCTCATTTAGTTGTACCTAAAAATTCTATTATAGAAAAGAGGAATTAGAGTCACTAAATATTGTTTTTACGTTTTTGTTTATATAAAGTTCAGACTCTTTCTCCTAATTGACAAATATTTTGTTTAAATTTTACCCCAACTGACCTTAATAATGACTAAACAAAATTTTACCAATTTTTTTTTTCCCATTTAGTTGTAACTGAAAATTCTATCATAGAAAAGAGGAATTTAGAGTCACTAAATATCGTTTTTACATCCTTGTTTATATAAAGTTCAGACTCTTTCTCCTCATTGACAGATATTTTGTTTAAATTTTACCCCAACTGTCCTTAATAATGACTAAACAAAATCTTGCCAATTTTTTTTCTCATTTAGTTGTAACTGAAAATTCTATTATAGAAAAGGGGAATTAGAGTCACTAAATATCGTTTTTACGTCCTTGTTTATATAAAGTTCAGACTCTTTCTCCTCATTGACAGATATTTTGTTTAAATTTTACCCCAACTGACCTTAATAATGACTCAACAAAATCTTTCCAATTTTTTTTCCCATTTAGATGTAACTGAAAATTTTATTATAGAAAAGAGGAATTAGAGTCACTAAATATCGTTTTTACGTACTTGTTTATATAAAGTTCAGACTCTTTCTCCTTATTGACAAATATTTTGTTTAAATTTTACCCCAACTGACCCTAATCATGACTAAACAAAATCTTGCCAATTTTTTTTCTCATTTGGTTGTAACTGAAAATTCTATTATAGAAAAGAGGAATTAGAGTCACTAAATATCGTTTTTACGTCCTTGTTTATATAAAGTTCAGACTCTTTCTCCTTATCGACATGTATTTTGTTTAAATTTTACCCCAACTGACCTTAATAATGACTCAACAAAATCTTTTCAATTTTTTTTCCCATTTAGATGTAACTGAAAATTTTATTATAGAAAAGAGGAATTAGAGTCACTAAATATCGCTTTTACGTACTTGTTTATATAAAGTTCAGACTCTTTCTCCTCATTGACAGATATTTTGTTTCAATTTTACCCCAACTAACCCTAATCATGACTAAACAAAATTTTGCCAATTTTTTTTTTCTCATTAAGTTGTAACTGAAAATTCAATTATAAAAAAGAGGAATTAGAGTCACTAAATATCGTTTTTACGTCCTTGTTTATATAAAGTTCAGATTCTTTCTACTCATTGACAGATATTTTGTTTAAATTTTACCCCAACTGACCCTAATCATGACTAAACAAAATTTTGCCAATTTTTTTTTCTCATTTAGTTGTAACTGAAAATTCTATTATAGAAAAATAGAATCAGAGTCACTAAATGTCGTTTTCACGTCCTTGTGTATATAGAGTGGACACTTATTCTCACTGACAGATATTTTGCTTTATATCTTACCCCTACTGACCTTAATAATGACTCAACAAAATCTTGACAATGAAAAGAAATTTGTCTAAAGAAATTGGTCAGTCGCCATGAACTTTACAAAATTAGGTTTCATAAAACAGAAATATGAAGGTTTCTGTTAAATCAGTCAAAAATTGGCAATAAATTAATTATAAATGAATCAGTAAACATTTAAAATGTAGATCGATGTCATAACTCCAAGATATTATATCACCTCAGATTAGCTCTTTTAGAATCTCTCAACTTTCTCCAATCGCCGAAAACTTTTGCCATTGTTATGAATTAATATCACGCAGTTACATAAAACCTAACCTATTTGTTTTTCCCCCAAGTCGCAAAAAGAAAAACTATTTCCTTTATTTAATTCAGTTTACTTAAAACTCTCGTACATCAAATGAATATAAATGTCTCTCAAACTTTATCAATCACGTAGTCTCAAACCTTGCTTTTGCCACAAATTTACTCAAACAACAATTATTCGGAATGTTGTGAATTAATTAAAATTGTTGCTTTATTTGGGATTTGTTTATACAAGAAGCTAGAAATTGCAGCGCAAATATTAGACAGAAATTTGAATGAAATTTTCTAATGAGCACTAAAAAATCTTGTTTACGACCTTTTTGAGGATCTCGAGCTTCAAATGCAACCATTTGGAAAATAGTTCGCTTCAGTGCGCTCCCAAATAAGAAATCTATTTTTGTTTAAATAATTTTTTTGACAGGGAAAATTCAATTCTAATTACCTTTTGTACCAAATTTGCTAAATGTCAAATGACTTGTTTCAGATGTTTGGCAATTGCTGAAACAAAAACCGGTCAAATTGGAGCAATGACTTTATAAATTTACCATCATTTTTCCCTCAGCTACTGGTAATCGTAAATTTTTAATTTGTTCGAGTTGTAAATGCTACGCAATGTTTTGTCATGAATTGGTAGTCAGGTGTGTCTGCAACTTGTCTAACTAAAATTATCGCAAGTAAAACATTGATTTTGTGTTGGTGGTGGAAATCTCACACCTAAACCAGCCAACAACCATACATAATTTAATTATGTGAGAAACTATAAATATTTCAGCGCTCCTTATATAGATTTTAATTTATTTAAGCCGATTATTGAGCAATGACAAATATTTTTTTAATTGAATTTACAAAAAGGAGGTAAATTAGAATTTGGAAAAGAGTTGATTTTATTATTATTGAAGACTTTCCATGACATTTTGTTTTCTTAACTAATGGAAGTTTACTCGAAGTGACTTCCGTTTAGTCCCTACAAGGAAACACTAATTTTCTTGGTTTAATAACCTTCAGAGAATAATAAAGAGTCTATTTTGACTCAGTTTTAATTAGTACCTGTTTTTGTTTTTTAGAATTTAAAAAAATATTGATTGACGTATAAACAAATAAAAAATATTTACCACAACTGAACTTAATTGTTTATCCATTTATATTTTTTTAAAATGTTAATAGCGATCGTCATCCTGACAGATTTTTTGTTCCTAACCCGGTTGTTCCACCAAAATTCTCATTAAGATATATTGAAGATATGTAGATATCCTCATGAGATCTTCACTAGTTCTAATTTTTACGATCTAATATAGACCCAAAATCTTAATTCCAAGTCCAGTATTACGTTTTTTAGTTAGCTATCAAAGCTTTTAATTTGTATTTCTGGTCGTCTTCTCAAATTGCATCTTTTTTTATTTTTAGCTTGAACCTTTAAAAATTAATTTTCTTTGAAAAAAGCTTCTTCTGATATCTTCATCAGATTTGGCTCTTCCTCAGGTAGTAGTATCTTTAGCTTTCTTTCTGGGTATCTATTAGTTGCTGCTATAATTTTTGATAAGGCCTTCTTCTAATAAGTAGAACATGGTTAGGTCTTCTACAAACTTTATTTTTGGATAAAAATAGTATATTCTATATCAGAGAACATAAATAAAGTTTAGCATTTATCAAAAGGGTAAAACTTTGGAACCTAAAAACTCGAAAAGCCTGAGAGCTCTAATAACTTTTTGTTTTTGAACTGGATGGTCCGCCGTTCTTCCATTAAGATAATAATAAAAAATTAAAGATATGTATATGTCTTTATAAGTTGCTTCACTAATTCCAATCTTCCCAACGTTATAGATTTACGAGCAATAATTTTTACGCCCCATATAATTCCTGTTTTACATTATCTTTATTAGATAGCTACTTAAGCTCTCAATTTGTATTTTTTAGTTGATTGTCTTCTCAAATTGTACTCTTTCTTCTTTTTAGCTTAAACTTTTAAAATTTGATTCTTTTTGATAAGAGCATTTTCTAATATATTGATCACATTTAGATCTTTTGTAATAATAACATCTTTGGCTTTCTTTCTAAGCATCTTTGGGTTTCTGCTACAGTTGTTGATAAGAGCTTTTTCAAATAAGTTGAACATATTTATATCTTCTACAGTTTTTATTTTTGGATTAAAATAGTATATTCTATACCAAGAAACTTAAATAAAATGCATAACTTTTCCCCAGGACTGAAACTTTGAAATCTAAAAACCCGAAAAGTCTGAGAACTTTTTATCTACGACTTGAAAGTTTCGCCGCTTTCCTATTAAGATATATAGATATCTTCATAAAATCTTTACTAAATTCAATATTCTCAGCATTGTACATTTTTTTAACAATAATTTTTAGGACCCACTAAGAACCCAAAAACATAATTTTACTTTACGATCTTTAGATAGCTACTTAAGCTCTCAATTTACACTTTGTAGCTAGTTGTCTTCTCAGATTGTATTTTTTCTTTTTTTTTAGCTTGAACCTTTAAAATTTGATTTTCTTTGATAAGAGCTTTTTCTAATTTGTTAATCACATTTAGGTTTTTTGGTGTAGTAGTATCTTTAGCTTTTTTCTAAACATCTTTTGGTTGCTCCTACAGTTTTTGATAAGATCTTCTAACAAATTATAAACCAACATATTTAGATCTTCTGCAGTTTTTATTTTTTGCATCAAGACAGTATATTATATATCAAAGAACTAAGATGTATTATTCAATGAGTCGAAAGATAAGAGCATTTTAGTCCTGAGGTTTTACTTAAGCTCTTAATTTGTATTTTTTGTCTTTTCAAATTGCATACTTTCTTCTTTTTAGCTTAAACCTTCAAAATTTGGTTTTCTTTGATAAGAGCTTTTCTTAATTTGTTAATCACATTAGGTCTTCTAGAGTAGTAGTATCTTTAGCTTTCTTTCTAAACATCTTTTAATTGTTGCCACAGTTTTTGATAAGATCTTCTAACAAATTTAGAAACGAACACATTTAGATCTTCTGCAGTTCTTAATTTTGCACCAAGACAGTATATTATCTATCAAAGCACTAAGGTGTATAATTCAATCACTCGAAAAATAAAGGTATTTTAGTCCTGAGGTTTTACTTAAGCTCTCAATTTATATTTTTTAGCTAGTTGTCTTCTCAAATTGTATCCTTTTTCTAGCTTAAACTTTCAAAATTTGATTTTCTTTGATAAGAGCGTTTTCTAATTTGTTAATTACATTTAGGTCTTTTGGAGTAACCAGTAGTATATTTAGCTTTTTTTTAAACATTTTTTTGTTGCTGCTACAGTTTTTGATACGATTTTCTTCTAACAAATTTAGAAACGAACTTATTTAGATCTTCTGCAGTTGTTATTCTTGCATCAATACAGTGTATTTTATAACAAAGGACTAAAGTGCATTATTCATCACTCGAGGGATAAGGGCATTTTAGTCCTGAGGTATATAGTTTTAAATGAATAAATTTTGAACAATTTTTGTTCTCCCATTTTCTTTCTTCCAGCAGCTTTGCATCTTTTATGTAATACATATTTGAAACAAGAGATTTTAAATGTCAATTTTCAATCCCAGAAAATTTGAAATCTCATTTGGAAAAGGCATTTGGAAAAATTTAAAATTTCTATACCTATTGCGCAGCTTTGTGTTACAACTAATAGTCGGTAAATTTTTTGTAGACATCCAGCCCCATGATTCTATTTTTTTTTTTTTTTGAAAAATTTTGGATTCACTTAACTATTGGATATCCATTGCCAGATTGTTACAAGATCTTCGATGTTTTCTATGTCAATAAATATTGAAATTAGCAGAATTTTTACTATTCTCACTTTGAGTATCTATCGCCAGGTTTATATCAAATTTTTAATGTTTTCTATGTCGATAAACATTGTTATCAGGAAAATTTTTGCTACTCTTACTGTGACTTCTTCTCTCTTACTCGATAGTGTCTTTCACCAAATTTTTTACATTCTATCTACTTCGTTCCTCGTATTTTTGTTTTCTTTTTATCTTTTAATCGACTTGTTGCCTTTCTTAATTTAAGTCGTCATTGCTCTTGCTCGAACAATTGTTTTTTTTTATTAAAGTTTTGATCTTCGTTTTCACTCTGTCGTCTTATCTATTACCATTATGCAATGTTTTAACTTTAAATAATAACATTTTTTTAACAGTTATTATTTAATTTATTTTGATTTTTGTTGAAATTTGCAGCCTATTGTGCAACTTAAGAAACTCACAAAATCTTTTCTTATTATCTTAATAATAAAAAAAAAATTGTAAAACTACAATAGTTGCTAGCTGCTACAATGCTTTCAACTGATTTTAAAAAAAACTGTTTGCAGTAACGGAATGTTGCTTGAACCGAATCAGAAAAAATAGAGACGTCACTAACTGATGGTTTACTTGTATCTACGCTCTACTAAAATAAGAACATAAAATTACACTTTACAGCCCAATCATCTTTAAAAATGCTCAAAGCAGTGTTTTTGCTTTACACTTATTTTGTCTAATTTTTTTAGTTTTATTTTTGTTAGGAGATTATTAACTCGGTGTTAATTTGTGGAGCACTTCCGCGCTAATTTTTTCCCCTGAAATTAGCAAAACTGTGCGAAGAATTTGCGGAATTCAGCGTCCTTACACATCAGAATTTTGGAATGCGCTCACACTGTAATAAATTTTGAAAATTTCGGTGGCTAACCTTGCATTGTCAATAAATCAATTTGCAACAAGATGGTATTAGTCTTTTAGTAAATATTTTGTATAATCACGGAAGCTATATATTATAACAGACAAATTAGACTAATTATAGGTGTCTGCAAGGACTATTTTGAAATTTCAGCATTTAACTCTTTGAACAGTTGCGTGGTTAAAGTTTTTTAAGCGAGTCTCAGCGACAATTTGCATAATAAAAAATCTCGGCACTCGCTTAACTACTCTACAATTTATTTGAATAAAGTTGTTCAAATGTATTATCCCAAAGTTTCTAATTGTAATTATTCAAATGTTGAGAAACTCTAGTGCTTTTATTGTGACCCCTTCAAGCTTACAACAATGTTATTTTGCATCAACCAGAACCCTTCTAGGTGTAATCAGTTTTTGATTGATGTTGGGTAACTGATTATTATATTATCCATAGTTTTAGAAGGTTAAGTATTTATTGTTTGAATCAAATACAATGATTATACTAGAATAAGTAAATATAATAAATCATTATTTGATTAGAATCTGAATATATTGCTTAACTGTACCCACTAACCACAAATTTAATATAATTCCTATAAGTAAAGTATTAAATGATTTTGGCCGTGAATATGGATAGTCGAATCTTATTAAGTCTTGCCCCTGAACAGATCATTAAAGCAATGTAGTGCAAGAGCATTCATAATAAATCAGATGTCGTAATCCCTAAAATTTGGTTAAATAATAACAAACAAGAATACCTTTACTGATCTTTACCCAAACTGGTTACGAGCCTCGACCATTGAGAGACACACCCACTGTATTTGTCAATTTTTCCAATATAAAAGCCACCACAATCCCAAAATCCGTATCATTTGCATTACAGCAATCCACCAACAAACACAAAAATGGCCGCTAAGGTAACCCTCTATCAAAAACCAAAAATTATCCTTAACTAATTTATTTTGTTTCTTTTTTTGAATAGTTCATCGTATTCTGTGCCGCTTTGGCCGCCGCCAACGCCGGTTTCTTGGGTGCCCCTGCCGTGTCCACTTACGCCGCCGCCCCCGCCGTCTCGTACGCCGCCCCAGCTGTGGCCAGCTACGCCGCTCCAGCCGTGGCCAGCTACGCCGCTCCCGCTGTCGTAGCCAAAGCCGCTCCTCTCGCCACCTCCTACTCCTACACTGCTCAAGCCACCCCCGCCCTCGCCGTTGCCAAATACGCCGCTCCTGCCGTAGCCGCCTATGCCGCCCCTGTGGCTCATGCTCCAGTCGCCGTAGCTCACGCCGCTCCCGCCGTAGCTGCCTACGCCGCCCCTGTTGCCCATGCCCCAGTTGCTGTAGCTCATGCCGCCCCAGCTGTCTCCGTCCACCCAGCTCCAGTAGCTAGATTTGCTGCCCCAGCTATCGGCTACGCCGCTGGTTACGCTCATGCCGCTCCAGCTATTGGCTACTCTGCCGGTTATGCTCATGCCGCCCCAGCTATCGGCTATTCTGCCGGATTTGCTCATGCCGCCCCTGCTCTTGGATACGCTCATGCCGCTCCAGCTATTGGTTATGCTGCTGGTTATGCTCATGCCGCTCCCGCTCTTGGCTACGCCGCTCCTCATGTCAAAGTTTTCTAAATTAAGTTAAACAACTAGATGAAAATTCAGTATAATATTTTTGGAGACTGAATTTTCAGGGTGCAAACTGTAATGCAAATGATTCTGGTTTTATTTATTTCTGTAAAATAACTTTTGTTTATATTTGTATTTATTTTTCATTGCACGAAATATATTGTATTGAGTTTTTAAAATAAAATTTAAATTAATTAATACTTGTTTAATTTTATTTTAAAACATCCGAATTTTAGACGTATGTAATTGGTGGCCCTTTCTATTTCCTCTTCTTTTAATATTTTTTGTTTGTTATTTACTTTTTTTCTTTTTTTTTAATATTCTGTATTAACAAAAAAATTTTTAATAGTTTTTCATTACTTTACGTTTCAATTTCTCGCATAAGATCTTTTTTGTTTATTTAATTGTAATTTAAATTTCTTTTCTTTTTTAATTTACCTACTTGAGTCGGTCTCTGATTTTTTGCACTTTAAATTTTTTTAATTCATTATTTCTTCTATCTTGTACGAACTTCACCTATTCGTCACTAGGTTCTTCTGATTTAATATCAAAATTTTGCTTATTTTTTATTATAATTTTACTTTTTTTTAATTCGTTTTTATCTAATAGAAATTCATGTTGTTTCTATTCTGTGTGTACCTTTATGAGTAGTTTTGTGTTTGAATTTTGTGTTTGTATTATCGCGCAGATAAGTAACAATGCACCCTTGCACAAAAGAAGCACAAGCACAGCTCCCTTCAACTGGAATAAATATTCTATTACTTAGATGTTTATATTTTTATTTAGTTATTTTTTTATTGTTTTTTATATCTTACATTTATTTCTAATACTTATCTATTTTTTCCTTTAGATTCCACTATTAATACCGTGAGAACGACAATTTGCTGAATCAGAGCTTTTTGCAGTCTTACTTAGGAGTTTTAAATTCAAATTTCTGGCGATTTCAAACAGCTGACAAATTTTTTTAAGTTGGCAACTCTGTTAAGCAGTTCTAGAAAATCCCGAATTTGCGATTTTTGACTGCTTAAATCACAGTTTTGTAAGAGGTTATTTTGAATCAGCTGTTTGGACATTCAAATAGCCACATTTTAACAAACTGCGCCGCCATTTTCTCAGGACTTCCGGCCATTTTGCATACATTTAAATTGAGCGCCTTATTTTAGACTTTGGACAGTTAGACTTTTTAACAGCTATTTTAGTAGATTTTGGCTTTATAATCTTCGCTTTCTCAATTGTATTATTAGAAATGTATGGTCCTTTGAGCCGGATGTAGAGAAAAGTCAGTATAAAAGCACAATTTACAATAATTCTCTTTTTTGATTATTAAAAGTGCCAAATATTAATGTTTTTAATAGAATATTACAGTCAAAAGCAATAGATTAATTCGTTTTCTTTATAAAAATTATAAAAACATTTTTGTCAGGTCAGCTCAGGGCGAGTCCGGTCTTGTCTTTCAAGCTGGATGTTAAAAAAAGTTAGAGTATAAAAGGGGCAATAGTTCTCGCTTCTAAGTCCCAAATTTAACAAAATTTTAATAGAATTTTTAAAACTTAGAAGACAGCTTCTTTCTAAATTTTTTTAAATAAACATTCTAGAAATATTCTTTTTATTGATTTTCGAGCCAAATTTAGAGAAAATTCTGAGTTTAAAAGACGTAATTTACAGACGTTATCGCTTATTCCACAAAAGTATATTTTGAGCTTTAATAGAATTTTTGAGTCGTAGATAACACTTTTTTTAATTTTTTTCTTCTACAAAAAGACACTACAGAAACATTTTCTTATAATAATTGTTGCCTTAAGCTCTTAATCCGTATTAAAAATTATTTTAAAACATATATAGAAGATCCTCAAAACGACAATTTATATTTGTCGCTTTGGTGTCTCAAATTGCAGTAAAAATTGAATGATCCTTTGAGCCGGATATTGAGCAAAGTCTGAGTATAGAAAAGACTATTAACAACAGTTCTCGCTTCTAATTCTCAAAAATTTATTTTAAAGATTTTAATATAAGTTTTAAGCCGGATTCTTGCTATTGTGTTTTATGGTCCTTCGAGCCGGATGTAGAGAAAATTCTGAGTTTAAAAGACGCAATTTATAGACGTGATCGCTTGTCCCACAAAAGTATATTTTAGGCTTTTGTAACGAAGCGTAATAATACTTATTTAGAAGAATTTAGTAAACAAGCAAGATAACGCCGAGTGACTGATATCGGACCGCGTGACCGCGACGTCATTCGTATACATCATGCGACCTCTACTGACATGGCGCATACTTCCCACCACTCCGAGTTCCGCCACCAACGCTTCGCTACGTTACTCGTCTCTAGTTCCCCTCGCCTACAAACGGAGGGTATAAATACCACCTAGCCATCCCCAGACTTTGTTCTTCTGGTGCATTAACCCAGGGATCCTCCTCTCCTATACCGCTACCCACGATGCATCAACCCGTAGGTAGAATACCACTTCCTTTCCACCACAAGTGCGAGCCGCCGAAGCCGACACGTGGAGGACAAGAAGCTGACGACGAGGAGTCGAGGACGAGGAACCGCCGAGGACGAGGCCGTGTATAATTTATTAGAAGATTTGTTTTAGTTTGAGAATTATTGTTTTATTTTCTTTATTTATTTGTACATAGTTATTTATTTAAATAGACCCCATCAAAAGCCGCTTTTCGCTGTCTCTTCGTCACCTAGGACCCCCAAACGGAAACAACCGTTACACTTTAATAAAATTTTTTGAGTGGTACGTGACAGCTTTTTCAATTTTTTTCTTCTACAAATAGACACTGCAGAAACATTTTTTCATAATAATTGTTGCCTTGAGCTCCGTATTAAAAATTATTTCAAAACAGATATAGAAGACACTCGGAACGACAATTTATATTTGTCGTTCTAGTGTCTCAAATTGCATTAAAAATTGGATGATCCCTTGAGCCGGATTTTGAGCTGTCTGAGTATAGAAAAGACTATTTACAATAGTTCTCGCTTTTGACTCTCAAAAATGTAGTCTCAAAGATGACAATTATTATCTGTTTGTTTATAATAATTGCAGACGAATTTATTTTTGAAATAATTCTCGTTTTTGGCTCCTAAATTTTTTAAAAATTATTTCAAAACAGATTTTTAGAAAAACTCTAAACGACAATTATATTTGTCGCTTTGGTGTTCAAATTGCATTAAAAATTGAATGATCTTTTGAGCCGGATTTTGAGCAAAGTCTGAGTATAGGAAAGACCATTTACAATAGTTCTCGCTTTCGACTTTCAAAAGTGTTGTTTCAAAGATGACAATTTTTATTTGTTTATTTATAATAATTGCAGAGAGATTTATTTTTATAGTAATTATACAGTAATTTTAGGTTCTTTCGAGCCGGATGTAATTGATGTATAACTTTTTAAAATTTCCATAAACAACAATGTTTAAATATAGAACAAAGTTGAGACAGTATTGAATTTTCAGCTGAAAAGTTTCCTAAACTGGTCAGCAGCTAAATAAAAACTTAAATTGCAAAGTTTGCTTTTAGTCTCTAGACAATTAAAGCTGAATTAATACAAACGCTTTATTTACTCAAAACTTGCTTATTTATTCAAAATAAAAAATGGCTACCTAACAATATTTTTAATTGGTTTCTAAATGTATATCTGTCACAGTAAAACCGCATATCCCATGCAATTAATTACTGTTATTTGATGTGGCCCTTTTGGCTAAAATAGACTTACACGTGACTCCTTTTTCCAGATCTTCGTAATATCCACAAAGAGCTAACTGCTGAAGCACCGAATTCGGGAGTTTGCATAATTGTTCAACTCGACGAAGTCGTGCGGAAATCAATTCCACATCTTTAACATTTCGATCACAGGGCCTGTAAAAAATAAAAATTGTTTAAAATATGTGCGTCATCTTTCGCTTGAATGACCGAATTATAAAATCCATATTGACCTTTGTGGCACGCACCAACCTTCAGTTAGTTAATCGGTTGGTTGGATGACTTGAAAGAGGATTCAACCGTGCAGATTATTCGTATACCGATACTCTTGCTACTTTAATATCAAACGAGCTATTTTTTTATAGATACTGATACTGTCTGACAACTTTTTCACGCTGATTTATGGACGGAAAGTGGAGCGGAAAAGGGCACAAACTTTACAGGTGATAATGGATCAAATCGGGTCATTATAAATTTTTTAGAAATTTTCTGGTGGGAGAAAATAGGAGATATTTTAGAGGGAATACGGATTGGAAACGCCTACATACTCCTACAAAGTTTTAGCTTGCTATTTCCTGCTTTTAGATAATTTATAAATAGAGAAAAGGGTTTTTCGTTTTCATTTCAACGAAAATTGGAAAGCGGATCAAATGAAATGCGGTTTTTTGTTTAATACAATTGGTTTTGAGACTCCCATTTTGAATTTACTTTTCAGTTAAATATAATGTTAGGAAGTAATAGTTTAGGCTTTAGAGACGCTTAAAAGCATCTTTCTTATAATTATTATAAAAAAAAACTCATCTTTTTTGCATTTTTAAGCGTTTCTGATACCTAGACTAGCAGAGATAATTATATCACTCTATATCACTGATTTTATTATACAAAATTTAATTCTCTTTAACTATTTTCTATAACAGTTTGATGTAATTTAGACCGTTTGCGCAGCGTTTATAAATAAAACTACATATTTTTGCACTTGTTTAAAATTTTCGCTATTTTTTAAAAATATGTTTTAGTAATACTTTTGTGTTTTTTAAATACAATAATTAGAAAGTTAATTCTCTATATAAGAACATTTTTTTTAGCTATTTAACCCCTCTTTCTTAAATATATAGGCCCAGATTTATAAGCCACAAATAACCGGTTCAAAGAAATAAATTTTTTTTAGTAAATACCTTTTCAAATAAAAAAAAACCAGTGAGAAGAAAAATAACGTAATAAAAAGAAGTTACCGTTAACTGGATTTAGACAAGATCGGCTTGTTACACAACAATGCTTCTTTATAAACATGTTTAAACCATAGAAATGGTCAATTAGCTAATTAGCATAATTTTAAACCGACAGTGTCTATTACTTTTAATTGTTTTAACTGTTTCAATTGTTACGAACAAATTAAGATAGTTTCGAGTAATTAGTTCGAGAAAATACCAAAAGACGTAACTCACGCTGTAGCGTAAAATTCTGCGAAACTACTATTATTCTCTGTCTATATTTAGAAAAATTTTATGGTGCAATAGAGGACTTAACTTTTCGGTCTCTTACCGATAAAAAAACCAAACACTCTTATTAAATCTCTCATAAACTAATTTGTAAGGTCAAAACCAGAAAATTCTTCCAAATATAGACAACCTTTAGTTACGCTCATGAACTGATCGAGAATAATGATGTTATTGTTTGGCATAAGTAGAGAAAATTTGCGTAATTTTTGGAAATTTGCTAGAAACGTATTGTTATATAAGCAGGCAGAGACAATGACCGAGTTAGTTAGTGAAAACCCGACAAGCGTTTGAGTGATTAAAGCGACAGCAATCGTAGTTATTACTGTGTAAATATCGAGTTATTTATCTATCAAATTATTAGCGTGTTTAAACAAAAAAAAACTTGTTGCATCATAATTATTGTGGCAACAAGCTCAGTTTTTGTAATTAATACTGTCTTTAATATAAGAAAAGCTTTTTTAAAAATAAAATGGTCCTAAAAAAATGTTTATTTCTGACTTATATTTCCTAACTTTACTAATTTAAAATTTCTCACATTTTAAGAGTCCTTTTCCTGGCGCATCCACCATTTTTCGGATTTTTTTAAATTTAATAGATTAACTTAAAAGTTAAAACGCCAAGAAAAATATTTTTTAGGTAGAGTGTCTTAATAAATGCCTTTTTAAAAGATCTTAAAAAAACTCAAATATAAAATAACAACGTGGATCAAATTCTAGATTAGTTAGATTCTTTCTAGACAATCCACTCTCAGTTCCACAAAGAAAGTCAAACCGTCAAAAAACAAACTATACTACAAATTGTTTATCAGAAATCAGTAATAGAATAAGAAGAAACAATTGAAATCAATAAATTATTTTTCAGACTATGTCAAGTTAGCATGCCAAATCATTAAATTTAGATTGTCTT
This sequence comes from Tribolium confusum, assembly GCA_029207805.1. Lineage (NCBI taxonomy): Eukaryota > Metazoa > Arthropoda > Insecta > Coleoptera > Tenebrionidae > Tribolium > Tribolium confusum. The sequence continues at coordinate 25,444,827 of JALGAY010000006.1, read as the reverse complement.
AATTTAACCTCCAGAAGCCGCTGAGCATTTAAACAGGACATTGTCGAGTAAACAAGCATTTTTACAGAGTGGAAATCATTCATGATTTCACATGTCAAAAGATGCGTGCATGGAGCACATGCTCTGTCACTGCTTAGCGCTCTTATCTATCCAAAGATTTATGACCGAGAACTTCTGGCCAGTCTTGCTAGTGCCTCGCCTAAAAAGCTTCTCAAATTTATCGATATAAGCGGTTGGTTTGAAGAATAATCAGCGTGGAGTCTACTTTTAGAAGAAGTAGTACAATGGGCTTAATTATAAGGCCTAAATCCTAGAAGAACTCTGATCTTTCACTTGCAAAATTCAGAATACACTGCCGATATTATAAGGTTTGTTCCAACAGCAGTTTCGAACTGATTCAGAACAGTTCAGAACGAAACTGAACATGCGCAGTAAAGATTTTGGAGTGTTAAAACGGCAAGGTAATTGACTGTTTCAAAAAGACTGTCAAAGCCACTTAGTCAATGAACGTAAGATTACAAATATAGCGCTATTTTTATTATGCTTCTTATTTTAATGTACACAAATCATATAGAACTGTATAACTGGTTGCATATAACCGCTTGCAATTTTTTTTAGGCCCGCTAATTACACGGCGTATGCAGTCACCTCTCTAATAGTCAATTCTTCTTGCTAATAAGACGGTACAGCCCATTTCTGAACCATTTTAAACTCTTTATTTTAAATTATTTTTAGACATTTTAAATTACAAAAGTTGCGTAACAATTTAAAATAGAAAATGACAATTTTAAAAAATGTCTATAACTGTTTTTCCCACTAAAATTATTAATGAGAGTCACGGTTGAAGCAGGCCTCGTAAAAATCATAAACCTCCTTTGTTTTGGTTTATTTAAATGCCACCCTCTTTGAGAGGCTCAGCCGGCTTATGTCGTGAAGCGATTTACTTTGTGTTTTGAATTTTTGAACATGAGTATATCTGTTTTCTCGTTTGCAATTTCCGTAATAAATAAAATCATCTACAATACAGATTAAGCGTACTGAAAGCTATTTCCTCCTAGCGTGATAATGTTTAGGATTAGGTGTCGTGAGTCGGCAAAATAACCTCTAACCCCTAAGATTTTTTTTTATCTTGCGTGACACTAATGATCGGCTCAAATTAATTCTTGTGCTTGTGTAATTAGAGTATCGATTTGCTAATTAAAAAAAAGGCGAGTTGTGATCGCTTTTGGCGATTTTGTTAATTTTATTTACTGCGATTAAAATACCACCAATGACAAGGGTCTGACATGACATAATTATCTTGTCCAAGTGATTTTTTCTTGTGGGAAAGTGTTTTTTTAGCAGTGTTGGTCGTCTATGTATTTGGAGAAATATTGCTGTAATAATGACTTGCTGTTTTTTTCTTAAATTAAATGTCAGACGTGAAATACGAGTAAAATATGATTTAGGATTAGATCAAGCAGTTTGCACGTTTTGCGCTAAAACAATTAATAAAAACACAATGATTTTTAGAGGTTTAGTTACACAATTTTAATATAAAAGTTCGCTTATTATAGCAAATAAAAAAGTTTTGTAATTTGATCTATTTTATCAAGTCTTCAACATGGTATAAATTACGAAAATTTAAACTTGGCCCCAATTTTTTATAGCTGTTTTTTATTGTTGAAATAAATTCCTTTCAGAGTTAACAAACTGAGTTTTTGTTATTTCATATACACTCTACGTGTTTTAACTGCTTGAAATTTAGTTAAATTCAGAGAGTGCTCAAAGCTCTACACTCTTTTGACTCATTTACATATTCTAGCATTTTGACTAAAATATAAAGACACATTTTAAACGAATTTTTTAATCGATACAAAAACTTAAATAATAAATATTTAAAGTAGAGTAAGAAGAGTCATTTTAAATGCATTTATACAAAATCAATAACTCCTTTTAAATCATTTTGTTGAGTCATTAAAAGTACACACAGCAAAATAAGTTGAACGGCAAGAAATTTTCACAAATATCTTATAAAAGGCTAAAAGCAACTAGTAAAAGACGTTCTTTCATAAGTACATACAGTTGAAAACAATCCGGTTAACGATAGTACAAATAGACAAAACCTAAACCTTTTCCTTTCGCTTATCATCACGACAACCAACCTCACAGATTACATGAAAATAACTATTACTTGTCAAATCCATCTTGGCGTGTGAGATGCGTAGAAGCGAAATAAGGAAAGACATACTATGTGCTCTTTTTACATTACACTCGAAAGCTGGGTTTCAACTGAATTTTTCCACCACGACAACACCCAGTCTATTGCGCCTCTGACCTTCACACGCCGAACTGAATTTGACAAGTAATACTTGGCGAACTAAAACGCTGCTCAACAATTTAGGTAGTAATACCAGTCTTGGTAAATAAAACCGTCCTCAGTAATTCTGCGTAGTCAAGTCGTCTTTTCTGGCTGGAAACACGAAATTTATTAGTAGACATAACTCCAAATGGCCAAATTTTGCCGTTGCCAGTTTTGCGGTTGCTGTAATCTAATTGCGGGACATTATAGAACTTCAAGCATTGAAACCAGATTCAACAAACTGTTTGGTCACTCACTAAAACGTTATGAAAGTTAAAGTTGAACTGCGAATTTTGTTTTAGTTTCGTAAAGCTTGCTAATGAAGAAATCAATCCTAAATTAAAGCTAAAAACGCCTTTTAACACAATTGAAAAATATGTGCTTCTCCAAAATAGTAAAGACATAATTTCTGAATTATCTTTTTACTTTTTTCAGTGTACTATGACGAGATTAATTACTGGACATAACTGTGGCCAAATCCTGCCGTTGCCTCTTCTCGCCTCTTTTGTAATCTAATTGCAAGACGTTGTAGAACTTCCAGCATTGAAACTAATTTAATGAACTGTTTGGTCACTCACTAAGACGTTGTGATAGTTGCAGTTGAATTGCAAATTCCGTCTTTTTTCAATCTACTATCACGAGATTTATTTATGGACATAACTGTGGCCTAGTCCTGCCGTTTCCAGTTTTTGCGTTCACTGTAATTTAACTGCAAAACATTGTAGAAATTAAAATCAGATTTAAGGGACTGTTTGGTTACTCACTAAGATGTAATAAAGGTTGCAGGTGAATTGCAAATTCCGTTTCAGTTTTGTAAAATTTGTAAATGTAAAAATCGATTTTAAATTGCATTTAAAAACGCTTTTTAACACAGTTGAATAAGGTCTGTGTCTACAAAATTTTAAGAATGTAATTCCTAAATTATTCCGTTTCCATTCTCAATGTTACACTGTTCTTTCAAATTTGTTCTACAAGAAACACCAAATTTCTTTTTTAGTTGGTTGCCAACAAGGATAACCTCTTAGTCCAGGAATTTCTAGTCTCTCTCGGAACTGCTCTCTTAACTCAACATTTGGTAATTGGATGATGGTAGCTTTGCTGGTCCTTTTGATAAAGTCTTTGCAGGCTTTCAAACACTCATCAACAAATTTAGAGCACTTAGCCAAAAAACTCTTTTTGATCCAGCAAACTCCAATCTCTCTTGAAGCTAGTCTCTTAACTTAACATTTGGCACTTGATGATAGTACCCTTGCTGGTGCTTTTAGTAGAGTTTTTGTAGACTTCTAAACACTTATCAAAGAATTTAAAGCTTTTGGCCAAGAAGATCCTCTTGATCCAGCAATCTTCAATCTTTCTAAAAACTGGTCTTTTAACTCAACATTTGGTACTAGCATGATGGTAGCCTTGCTGGTGTTATTGCAGTCTTTTAAACACTCATCAACGAATTTAGAGCTCCTAGCCAAGAAAATCTTTTTGATCCAGCAAACTCCAATCTCTTTTGAAACTAGTCTCTTAACTCAACATTTGGTACTTGATGATAGTACCCTTGCTGGTGCTTTTGGTAAAGTTTTTGCAGACTTCTAAACACTTATCAAAGAATTTAAAGCTCTTAGCTAACAAAATCCTCTGGTCCAGCCATTTCTAATTTCTCTCGAAACTAATTTCATGTTGAATCTTTTTGGTGTGTAGAATAAAACGTAGCAAACATCCAATAGCACCAAACAATTTCACTTTGCATGACGTACGTTTCGACAACAAAGTTGTCATGTTTAGGTGGGGAATTAAACTGGGTTTAATTATAATAAATAATCCTGAGTACAATTCCCCACCTAAAAACGACAAGTGCAAAGTAAAATTGTTTAGTGCTATTGGGTGTTTTCTACGCTTCTTTCTCTCGAAACTAATAAATAACTCAACATTTGGTACTTTCTTTTCTTAAATTTGAAAATTTACTTTTTTTGATTTTCCATTATATGAAAATGCATTTTTTCTTTTTGCTACTACCCTTCTACAAAATTTTCATTTTTATTAGAAAATCTTTACAAAATGAATCTTTATGTAGTCTTTTTTCTTTTTTGAAATTGCGTATAGAGGCTCAAACTGAATTATTTTTTAAAATCCTATCTAGCCAGGAGACACAAAAATATATACGAGGCTTTTGAAAACGAAATTTAAACTCCACTGCAAAAACTCTTGTCTTACTGAACTATCTTTTCTTTTTGTAACTTTGAATAGTCTGGATGTTTGTTCTGTTGTAGATGTGTCATTGCCAGCTTTTGTAGTTTCGATTTCTTGCATTTAAGGTCTTGTAGGCACTATCTTTCTTCTATCTCTGACTGTAAATGTTTGTGAAACTAAACACAAGAGTGATGCTTTGACATTATAAACAGAACAATTTTTTCACTTGTAAATGAAGAACTTCAACGTAATTGAGACATTTTGGCAATGAGAGAGAAATTTAAAGCTTTGATAGAAGCCTTACAGCCTCAAAAACGAACAATGTTATTAGCTGGTTCTCAACACGAATCTGGTGCCTGTTTAGAAGCTTTATCTTTTCAACAATTTGACACACTTTTGGACAAACAAGTACCACAAATATCAGTTAGCTTAAGCATTTCTTCTAAAATTTGTAACCTTATTTTTGTGTTTGTAACCACAATTTATCTTGTATCAAAAACAGTAGATTATCTCGGCACAAATAAATATGATCTTAAAGCGTGCGTTTTTATTGGCTGATTTAGATCAACTGGTTTATCAAGATACGACGAGAAACGACCTGGTATGATCATTACATCTAGAAAAAATTGTTGTTCATTGGTATGAAATGTCATTTGTGTTGAGACTGTCACCGCAACGCCTTTTCAAGGGAGCTGTTCTAATGCTGGTTTCGTTGCTGCTTCTGCAGAGTCCCTCAAGCACAAGAAATACGTGAAAAATAAGGAGAAGTATAAATTCGTTTCTTTTGTTGTAGAAACCTTTAGCATTTAGAAAATAAAACCAAAAACCTTTGTGAATACCTTAGGAAACCTCTTACGACAAAAAACAGGTGCCAGAGATGCCCAAAAATTTTTAATAAAAACTATTAGTTTCGCAAATTGTAGAACTGTTAAATTATGGGACTCGTAAAATTTTTAAAATAAAATAATAAGAATTAGAGAAATGTTAAATTAAACAATATTTTAAAACTGTATTGGCTGCTATTGTCTATACTTTATCAATAATTAAATATACAAAACATCTTTGTTACTATGTTGGTTTAATAATTATTATTTTTAATAAGTTTAAATGGCAATCAAACAGAAAAATTATTTAAAATATTTTTAAATTGTATTATTAATTATTATTGTCTAAATTGTTTGTATTAAAATTATTAATTTATGTTTGTTTTTTAAGTTAATTTTTTATCACTGTTATCATCAGTTGAGATAAAACATAGATAAGTTTGTTAGTGTTTGAGAATCCATTCTAACAATGGATAGTATTTTAATCGACGATTTTAACATATTTTCAGTGGCAAAAAAAAGATGTTATTCATTACTCGAGATGATCTTAGACAACTTATCAATCTACAATTTCGATATAGACTCCCAAGACGAAGAAACCGGCAACACCTTACTCCACATTATCTGTTCCCAAGGTAAATACCCCAATTTTTAATAAATCCCTGAAATAAATTTCCCGTCAGGTGAACAAACCATAGCCCAGCGTTTGATAAATTCCGGCTGTAACATCAACATCTTGAACAATATTTGCGAAAGTCCGCTCCATCTCGCCTGCTCTTCAGGCAATCTATCTCTCGTAAAACTCCTCGTCAAGAATAACGCCAACTTGCATATCAAAGACACTAAATCCCGCTCTTTACTCCACCTATCAATCGAAAAAAACAATTTCGAGCTTTGCAAGTACCTCATCGATTCCGGCATCGACCTAAACACTCCGGATTGTTCCGGCTCAACGCCTCTTCACTACTCCGTCTGCCTCCAATTACCAAAAATCACATTTTTCCTCGTCCATAAAGGAGCAGACGTTAATAAACAGGACTGGGATGGATACACTCCACTCCACGTCGCGTCGAAAACAAACGCCGAGATCGTCAAATTCCTGCTGAGAAATAACGCCGTACTGGGGGGAAAAACATTTAATGGAGATTTAGCCCTGCATCTTGCTGCGGCATCTGGAAATCAGGCGGTGGTTACAGTTTTGCTAAATGCCGAAGTTAGGCCAAATGCGGTGAATAATGACAATTACACTCCTGCTCAATTGGCCCAAATGAGTGGACATGCGAAAATCGCACAATTGTTATTAGATAGCGAAAGGAAGGCTCAAGGAAGAAGGGTCTCAACGAGACGAAAAGCAAATTAGCGGGCTAGAATTGTAATTACAAAGACGTTACTAATTAAAACTGAAATTTTACTCATATAAATAATTATTACAGCTTTCATTGTGGTTTTAATTAAATGCAAAATAGCAGAAAACTGAAACATTAAGCGGTATACAACCAGTAATACGTTGTAAATTGGTTTATTGTTAGGGAACTGAGAGTAGTCAGACCTTTATGTTACTATTTTACCTACAAGCTATTAGGGCAAATATTGATTCACTTATTCATGTCAGAAATGAATCAAATTTCAAAATGCAATCGAAGTGTAAATGCATTTACTAATCAGTTGAGTTCCCGGTTTTAGAATCAATCATATTTAAAAACCACGCATCAGACAGCTTTATTTCGAATTGAAATTGAAAATTTTGTCGCTGCATTTTCAATATTCATTTTCTATTTACTTACAAATTGTGTCTTTTTGTATTATGATTTTTTCTTCGCAAAATTGCTAATGTTTATTACTTTGAGACCCTTTCTTTTCTACATTCAAATTTCCCACGAAAACCAACAGAAGAGAAAGAAATTATTGTAAGTTGACAATTTTGTTTTCCTGCTAGACACGCATGCAACAGCAAACTGAATAGCACAAGAACAAACTTGTATACGCTTAATATACTTATGTGATTTTCCAATTTTAATCATCTACAATGGCAGTAAACCACTTAAAAACTTTTATCTACAATTACCTTATAATTGAACTTTTATCCACACTTACGAACCGAATAAAGTAACACTTTATCTGCTAGTGGAATAATGAAATCACTTTATTCTACTAGTGGAATAATAAAAAAATACAATCTTAAATCAATCGCATTCTATTTATTATTAATATTGACATTAACATTTACATTAATAGACATTTCGCTTTTTGTTTTATTATATTTCACTTCGTTTCCATTAATAAGAAGCTTATAGTTGTTATCGGTTCTAGAACGAATAGTAGTTGTAGGAACAATGGACGTCTCCTCTAGTAAGGAGCGACTAGTACCAGGAGAACCTTGGATTTTCCTTGCGATATCAAGCTTATTAGATATAGAATCTTTGATATAAGTTTCTGCTATGGCGGAGCTCCTCCACCGACCATGTCGTTTAATTGTTGTAAGATTAGCACCTCCATTGGCAAGTAAAGTTGTTGAATTGCGCCTCATACAATGGCCGGTATAAACTTCTGCGTTCGCCAGACTCAAAAACGAAGCAATTTTAGATGGAACTCTCGATAACGTGTTAATTCCAACAGGGTTACGATGTACATTTTTGATTAGTCTATCGTAAAAAAAATCTCTCAATGGATAACTTCTTCGGACGTAAGGACATCTATTTCTTACATTTCTCCACAGAGTTGATAGAGAATCCTTCTTCTATAATTGTCAATTTTCGTGAAACGCCCGTCTTGGTATCTGGTATCGAAACAATTAGGTATGCGCCCCTGTTTTCTACGTCACTGATTTTCAAATTTGTCAGCTCACAGTATCGACAGCCACTAGACACCCCAATTATTAATGCAACCTAAAATATTTCAAAATTTATTATCTACAATCTCTATGTAATGACAGAGATTGCCTTGATCATCAAATATTCTTTATCGCAAGCCCTTGTCAAAAACTCTTCCACTTGTGCTCTTTCCAATACTGCAGCTTTTTTCGACCTGTATCCTCTTGACTGATTCTTCAGATAGGCCATGAATTTACTATATTTTCTAATGTCTATGTTTTTATAGACCTTTATAGCGGCCTTCAGCGTGGAGACTTCGACCACATGGATAAAATTGCATACCTCTTCTTCAAATTTAAGGAATACCATAGCAGAACTTTCTTATTTATTGTCATTACTCCTCGTTCTTCTTTCTATTCAATAAATTCTGAAAATACTTTTTCATAATGTTCCCTGGACTTTTCAGGGAATAATAACTGGCGAGTCGCTTCTTCAGCTTCCTCAAGAATTGTCTCAGGAACAGTCTCAGTTTCTTCTATTTTCACCAACTTACACAGCGTTTTGTACAAATGGAATCGATAAACAATCGAAAATAAATAGCAACGATTCAACACCTCCCATGTTTTTTAGTTAATTTCAATGATTTTTGAGATGACATCCGCTGTCAGAGTGTAATGTTAAATCATTTTTTGATGACATAAGATGAAATTTTGACGATTCTTATTTTAAATCGCTGTAATTGTAGATAAAACGTTATATTGGATTCGTGTTTCAGTCTCATTTTATCCACTTAAAAATATTAAACGCTCGACTGCGTCTCAGGCTCAAACATTCTTGCTTAGATAAAACACTGACAAAAACACTTATACAATAAATAACTATTGTTCTAAGTGTGAAACGCCTGCAAATTTAGCCGGTTAAGAAACTTGCAGTGTCAGAATAAGTTTCCTACAGGTATTTTCATAATGCATAAAATGTAGTTTGTTTTGTTTTGATGTAAAAGTGTAGACCAAAAATTGTTTCATTTATTAAAAGCTTTTCAAACATAGGTTGCTTCTCTATTATTCTTTTGAAATTGAAAAGCCTCTGTAAAAAAGCCGCTATTTGAGTTTGCTTTATATATATTTCTAAACACACCTGTTCACACGTAACACACTTCAGTCTTTCACCACATTTAAATGTAAAATATTTTAAAATGACTCTAACTAATTCTGTTTAATATTTATGTAATTGGTTATTTGAAAATATCTTGTCTTGAAAATATCTTGAGTCTTGTATGTAGATACGGTTTAAAAAGATTTTATCCGATCCTGCTTGCAGTAAACCATTCAGAAACTGCCCTAGTAAATTCTTACTTGTGCTTTATTATTGATTTATGTGTTTTAATTTATCTACTCACATTTTATTATATATATTTTGTTGTGGAATGACTTTACATTATTTCTACGAGACTGACAAAAATTTACTTTTATTTTATTAAACTATTTACTCTAAAAAACAAACAAATGTTTCCTTCCAGTAGTTTTAATGTACTCTCTTTTAAACCCTTAAACAATCAAATATTATGTGAATAAACTTTGCCTCCATTTTGTCAAACACAACACAAAGATTTTTTTTAAATACCGATTTTGTGTAAATTTTAAATTAGCGTGTAATTTTGAGTGTTGACCGGTTTGGCAATTTTGGGTAAATATAATCTCCCAAATTCTCTAAATTTTAAAAAATCTCTAAATTTATCTTTCTTTCCTAGATTTTCCAATTCTAATTTAGAGGTTTTTTAAACAAATTATGTAATATATAATTGCAATTTTATAAATAAAAGTTTAAAATCTGTTTTACTAAAAAATTAATAAATAAAACTGTAAGAAACTGTTTTAATTTTGACTAATTTCAAGAACTTCTTAAACTCACCGCATATAGCAAAAACAGTTGCTGACAGAAGTCTGTTTCTTTATAAAATAAATGTCAGAGAAAATATCTGAACAAGAGATAAAAGAGCAATAAAAACGAGTTAGAGTTACCTGTGATAAAGTTAGTTGTAAATTTATTATTATAATTTCTAAATAAACTAATTAACATTAGTAGATCTATAGTTTTTCTACAGATATTCTACATAAAACTTCTAAAATTTATTATAAAAGATAGATCATGTTAAATTCTTGAAACTGAAACAAATTCTAGATTTAAAACAAAGATTTTGTAAATTAAACATTTAGATTCAGTTTTCTACATTTGCTTTTGTTTGATATTGTGTCTTTTTTTAAGTTTTTAGTTATAGCTGTTCCCAGAATTAATAGTTATTTATTGTATAAGTGTTTTAGACTGCGTTTTATCCACGCAAGAATGTTTAAGCGCGAGACGCAGTCCAGCGTTTAATATTCTTAAGTGAATAAAACGCGACTAAAATATAAGTCCAATATATCGTTTTATCCACATTTACAGCGATTTAAAATTAGAATCGCAAAAATTTCATCTCATGTCATCAAAAAATGATTTGACATTACACTCTGACAGCAGATGTCACCTCAAAAATCATTGAAATTAACTATAAAACATGGGAGGTGTTGAATCGTTGTTATTTATTTTCGAATGTTTATCGACTCTATTTGTACAAAACGCTGTGCAAGTTGGTGAAAATGGAAGAAAGTGATACTGTTCCTGAGACAATTCTTGAGGAAGCTGAAGAAGTGACTTGCCAGTTATTGCCTGCGAAGTCCAGGGAATATAATGAAAAATTATTTTCAAAATCTAATAAATGGAAAAAAGAACGGGAGGTAATGACAATAAAAGAGGAAGTTCGGGTAACGTATTTCTTAAATTTGAAGAAAAGGTATACAATTTCATCCATGTAGTCAAAGTACTCCATGCTGAAGGCCTCTATAAAGGTCTATAAAAACATAGACATTGGAAAATATAGTAAGCTCATGGCTTATCTGAAGAATCAGTCAAGAGGATAATTACAGGCCAAAGAAAGCTGCAGAATTGGAAAGAGCACACGTGGAAGAGTTTTTGACAAGAGCTTGCGATAAAGAATATTTGATAACCAAGGTAATCTTTGTCATTACACAAACATTGTAGATAATAAATTTTAAAATATTTTAGGTTGCATTAATAATAGGGGTGTTTAGTGGCTGTCGATGCTGTGAGCTGACAAATTTGAAAATCAGTGACGTAGAAAACAGAGGCGCATACTTAATTGTTTTGATACCAGATACCAAGACGGGCGTTTCACAAAAATTCGCAATTATAGAAGAAGGAAGCTCTATCAACACTGTCGAGAAGTGTAGGAAATGTTCTTACGTCCGAAGAAGTTATCTATTGAGATATTCTTTTTACGATACGCTAATCAAAAATGTACATCGCAACCTGTTGGAATTAACACTTTATCGAAAGTTCCTTCTAAAGTTGCTTCGTTTTTAAATCTGGCGAATGCAGAAGCTTATACCGGGCATTGTAGGAGGCGCACTTCAACTACTTTACTTGCCAATGGAGGTGCTAATCTTACAACAATTAAGCGACATGGTGGGTGGACGCTCCGTCACAGCAGAAACTTGTATTGAAGATTCTGTATCTAATAAGCTTGATATCGCAAGGAAAATCCATGGTTCTTATGGTACTAGTCGTTCCTTACTAGAAAAGACGTCCATTCGTTCTGGAGCCGATAACAACTACAAGCTTCTTATTAATGGAAACAAAGTGAAATATGATAAAACAAAAAACGAAATGTCTATTAATGTCAATATTAATAATAAATAAAATGCGACTGATTTAAGATTGTATTTTTTCATTATTCTACTAGTGGAATAAAGTGATTTCATTATTTCACTAGTGGATAAAGTGTTACTTTATACGGTTCGTAAGTGTAGATAAAACTTCTATTATAATGTAATTGTGGATAAAAAAACCTGTCCTAAATATGTGAAGTGAGAAAACACCGAAAAAGTTCTTTAAAAATTAAAAAAATACATTGTAATATAAAAAAAATGATAAAAAAATATAGCTAAATTCTCTCGTGTATAGAGGCTTTGGATAAATTTATAAAACAATAAATAGTCTCCCAATTATTAGTTATCTATTTTGTCAGAACAATTTCGATTTACGAACATTTTAGCAAAAGTAATACAAGTTTTGTTCTATTATTTTTTATTCTTTCTTCTATTCTTAATTATTTGTTCCCTATTTATCTTTTTGCTCTACTGTTGTTTTATAATCCTATGATTTTGCGAATTCTGTTGTCATTTGACATAAATTTAATTTTGCACTAATTGAAATTTGCTAATAAAATCAATATTTTAATAATAAATAAAATAAAAAAATAAATAAAAAATTAATCAACCAAATAATTGCGTAATATTATTAAAATATTTATGAGAGAATGTCAACACATTATTATCCTGGAATATTCAATTTGAAATTATACAACCAGTCATTAAAATAAATGTGTTAGCTATCTGGTATTATTAGGGTAATGTGCATTGGAACTAATTTTGATAAAATAATTGTTTTTTTTTTGAAGAATTTTAGTTATTATTATGACATTTCTCTTCGTCCTAATTAACCCCCTCGTTTGTGAATTTACTTTCATTAACTCCCTACATCTTATTACCTTATTGTCGTTTAAAATTAAAAATTAATAAATGAAAATTTCTAAGTCTTAGTTTAATTAAACTCCGTGATAAATTCTGGTGCACTTGGACGAATCTCATCAGAATGACGTTAGAAAAGAAAATTCGTAAAATGAGCTTTTTTATTTGAATTTATTCGTTTTTATTTTAATTGAGTCTGAATTGACGCTCTTGAACTTTTCAATTACCTAACCGAAAAAAATTTAGAGCCCTAAATACATTGTATCCAAATTAATTATTAGTAATTCGTTCAAGTATGCGTGACTGATGCATATTTCAGACAGGTATGAAATTACGCTGTGTATACTTATTCATGCATATTCCGACACGAAAATCAATATTTGTCTTTTATAGTACTAGGTGAAAGGCTTTTACAACAGGACTTAGGAAAACAGACGTAATGGTAATAAATATTTTCAGTGGTTAGGGCGAAAGTTTTACACTGAAAATGCGTCTAATTAAATTTTCACGAACCTGGAAAAACGAAATTCGAGGTCGGGAGAGCAAACACAAAGGTAGGTGATGTTACAGGAATAAAGAAAAACTGATAACGATGATGACTGCAAATTTTTTCAAGACATTTTTTCAGAATTTTATAAAAAAAGATTTTAAATAATTCTGTTAGACTGATTAGATCAATTTAAAATATATTCGTTTAAGAACTCTTGCATAATTTGATTTGTAACAACAGCCTAAAACCGCGCTAATTAAACTTCTCCTTCTAAAGCCTACAAAATAAAAATTAGTTACTAGTTTAAATTAAAAAATTATAAAACAAAATAATACAAAAAAAGTTTAAAGTTTAACTGTCTAACTAAATTTGGAGTAGATCAATAAGGATTTCAATTAGTGTGACGTTAGTTAAAATGCATATTTTTTGAATATTGTTTCTCCTTATTCATATTTTTTTCAGACGTAAACCTTTTACTTCAAACTTCGTTTTCACTTCTAGTTATAACGATTCTAGTGAAAACATTGTAATTACCTAAATTTGCACTCTAAATTTAAAATGGCAAAAATTGTAAGTATTGGCCCAACAAGATCGTTTGAAACTGGTAGCAAATACATTTTGTAGAGAAAACTTTGAAAAGAAAATTGGTTAGAACAACATTTAAGTTTACTAACTTACAACCTCTTAACACCAAGATTCGTTTTAGTAGAGATTAATTAGCAATAAAAAGCGCTTTCATGATTGGTTATCTCTCATTATCAGTGCCTAAAAAATAATGTAAAAAAATATATAAAATGTTAGAAAATAGAAAAAATTTTTTTGACAATAATAAATTAAAACATAAAGAATAAGAGTGTGTTCTGAAAATAAGATAAATCGTTATTTTTAGTAAATATATATTTTTACTAAAATATATTTAAACCGTTAGATGTTTATATATTTATATCTGACACGTTAAATGAACAGAAAAGCTCCATCAAAGTTATTTTTCAAGTTTATTAAAAATATTCTCCATTATTCTAGAATCTACCATTGTTCCTACTATTTTTTTAATACTCCTTGTTTTATTTATCGATTTTTATAAATTTTTAAAACTTTAGTCTTTTAAAACATTTTTTTTTTGTTTTAGGATCTTTTGAAAAAATTTTCATTGTAGTTCTTCTTTTACTTTTTCTTCTAAACATTGTTTTAAAGACTCTTCTAAAATACTTTCTAATCTTTTTTAGAACCTAAACTACACTGCTCCAATAAATTAACGCACCACTTGAATTTTTTTTGAAAATTGAAACATGTATTCGACCAATTGGTACAAAATTAAGATAAATTTAACAAAAACATTTGTTTAAAGTAAATTAATATCTAATGTGTCCAAATATAGAAAAACAAACCGAAAACAAAATTTTATTAAAGTTACGCCGTTATAAATGTTACAAAAAACATCTTAATATCGCGTATTTTCACCTCTATTTTGAATAACCGCTGCACATCTTCGTTCCATACTCAAAATTAACGAACTTATGTCTTCTTGATTTAAGTTATTCCAAATTTCATTTAGTTGAGGACCTACCTCTTGAAGAGGGACAGGAGGATGTGGAAGATTTTTTAAACGTTTCCCGAGAATGTCCCAAACATGCTCAATAGGATTCAGGTCAGGGCTTCGAGGTGGCCAATCCAAAACATTGATTTCTGCCTTATTCAAGTAATCTTTAACAATTTGGGCAGTGTGGAGTTTTGCGTTATCTTGCATTAACAAAAAATTTGGACCAATAAAAGGGGCATATGGTACGACATGCTCTTCAAGAATGTCTGTTATGTAACGGTCCGCATTTATAGAGCCATTATTTACAACCACTATCTCCGTGCGAGCTTATAAGGAAATACCACCCCAAATCATTACTGACCCTCCACCAAACAATGTGGTATTCTAAATGTTACACTGTGCGTACCCCTCATTTGGTCTACGATACAGACGAACACGTTTATCGCACTTGTAAAGACAAAATTTTGACTCATCCGTAAAAAGAACAGACTCCCAATCCTCTCTTTGCCAATTTATGTGCTCTCTAGCAAATTCTAATCGGGTTCTGCGGTGTTCTGCAGTCAATGCAGGACCACGAGCAGGAATTTGGGGTGTTAAATTATCCTCCTTAAGTCTTTTTCTAACAGTTTCGGTACTGATTTGAATTCCTTCTACGTCACGGAACTCAGTTTGTGTCTTCCTGGCGGTTACAAAGCGTTCCCTTAGCGCAGATATTCTTAAAAATCTATCCTGAATAGGAGTGGTTTTCCTTTTTCTTCCTTGCCCAGGTCTTCTGAGGTGACTTCCTGTCTCTCTGTACCTTTGTATCATACGCGAAACTGACGTATGAGATACACCAAGCCTTTCACCAATTCTTCTGTAGCTCCATCCTTCCTCCAACAAAACCACAGCTTGGGCGCATTCTTCTCGAGTCAAATTCCTCATAATGTTTTTATTATTGTTTCAAATGATAAAAATTATCCACAGAACGGCAAATTCAAATAACAATAAAACGAAATTACAAATTAACACAATTTAAAAATGAAAATTATTTTAAAATTTCTGCTTAAAAAACTATTAAACTCAATTTTCTGACTTTAATGTCAAAACTTTTATTACAATGGGTAACTAGATTATAGTTTGATTAAACCTTCTCAACCAAAGTTGTCAAATGTACATAGTTTTAATTTTTTTACTTTATTTTTAAGTGGTGCGTTAATTTCTTGGAGCAGTGTATTATGGGATTGTAGAACAACTAATTTGTTGTTTTAATTAATCTTACCCCACAATCACATGCCAATTTTGTAAGCATTTGTAAACATATTTTTTTTAGAATTGTAGATTTTCTTATTTCTTCTTTCAATCGTTTATTTTTACTAACTTTTTTGAAATGTTCTTTTGTTATTTTCAAAAATCTTCTATTCTACTTTTATGTTTTACAGAAAGACTAGTTTTTCTTATTCTTTGTTATTTATAATTTTATTATTTTATTGCGGAATAATCCATTAGATTATATTATGTATTGATAGATACAATTAAGAGGTTAGGGGTAGTTAAAATTTTCAAAAAATCAATGTTTTTTTGCATTTACGTTAAGTGTAATATCTTAAAAATATTCTCTGAAAATTTCAATTTGATCCGATAATTACTTTTTGAGTTATTCGACAAATAACAAAGAGCGCTCGGGCATGCTGAAAAAATGGACGCTGCACGTGTGAAAGTGACAGATCAGCGCGCCAACGACAACACTCAGGAATGCTTCGTAGGCAACAGCAAATTGATGTTTTGGAAACTTCCACAATGGCTGAAGAACTATTATATGGCCCAGGAATAGATGACTCGGTGTAAGTAATTTAATAACTCGTATTTCTGTACGTAAATCTAGTGTGAAACTTTAAATGCGTTTTTCTCAAAACTATGTGAACTGGTGACAACTGTAACTCGAAAACCGCTCAGTAGATTTTATTGTAATTTATACAGCTTTTAGAATACATAATAAACTCGGGCCTGATCGAAGGATTTTTTTTTCAAAAATTTTGATTTTTTGGACCAATTAACTGTTGATTTTTTCCCAAAAATCTAGAAAAAAAATTTCTGAGACCGCCATTTTGTTAATTTTTGAAAAAATAAAAAAGCTTCGATCAGGCCCAGGATTATCTATTTATAAAACTATTTTTTTCTATCCGATTGATTTTAGATGAATCTCCAAGAACTTACGATTGTCTCCGCAAAGACCTTTTTTTGGAACTGGATCAACACAGACAGCTATAACTTTGGAATTAATTTTTTTTTTTTGAAATTTTCGTGACTTCAAGTCAAAACATTGTATAATAATGCCATATTACTACTTTTTTAAATAACATGATTTAATAACAAAAAAAAATTACTGAAAATTGTAATTTTTTCGTGCATCTGACTACCCCTAACCCCTTAACGGTTTGGCCGACTAAATTCATTTTCGAATTATAGTTTAATAAATAGAATATCACATTACAAATGTAAAAATAGGGCTGAAAAATCAAAATTGTTAATTAATGGGCGCATTATCGCTCAATTTTAATATAAATAATTCAATACCTTATAGACAATCTCAAAAACTTTTTAGTTTTTCATTCGATATATTTGTATGACAGTGAATATAGAACAATAGATAAACAACAAAATACATAGAAGAAATTATAAAGCTTTGATGGGAGACAACCACAAGTTCTAGATTTTGACAACTCATGAAGTTTGTTGAAGCCTTCTTGAAAACTCGTAAATCGACACTCTTTGACAAAATGTAGAGTTTTTTTTCTCCTGACCATTGGCAGTACAGATTTTGCACAGCATTTTATTTAAACATCATTAAATTACATCTAGCAATTTTGTCCAGACCCATCTTAGTTGATATTTTTTGTTGAATCTTCTTATTTTTGTATATACAGGATTAGTCAAAAGTATGGAAAAGGCAGTTTATCTCCGTAAATATGAACTTTATGATAAAATGTCATCGATAAAAATTTCTTTACTAATTATTCTTTATCTCTTAGCCTGCTTATTGTTTTTTTTTTCGTATTTTTTTTTCTTTTTTTAATAGCAACTTAGCAATTTTCTTAGTGATTCTTGTTCCTCTTTTTTTTCCTGAAATGACCTGGTATTTTTTTAGTATCCTTTAATAATAAAATTTTTGTGTAAAATCATAATTTCTAATAAACGACAAAAAAAGGTATCAAATCAGATTCTCTGCTTTTACTAATTTATTTAATTTATTTGATGATAATTTTACAAAAAATAATAGTGGCCTTTATTTCTTTAATGATATTTTTCATGGCAATGTAACGTACGTTTTAATAAGTTAACAAATTAATTTAATAAAGATAGTTTTATTTTAATTTGTAAACATGGTGAAACTCAGTGAAACTGAAAGAATTGAAATTCTCATGATGGTTGGTTATGGAGATCGAACACGTTCACACCAAAATGTTTGTCATTTATTTAACAACGTTCACCCTGGAAGAAACCCTATTGTACAATCCAGGGTGTCCAAATTGGTTAAAAAATTTAGAGAAACTGGAAATGTAAAAGATATGCCAAAATCTGGACGTCCGAAGTCAGCCACAAATCATGACCAAGCTCTTGATGTATTACTAAGTACTATGGATAATCCAATTGCGACAACCACGTAACTTGCTTTGGATAATGATATTGGTCAATCGTGGATTGCTCGAATATTGAAAATGAACAAACCCTACAAGATACACCTTCTCCATGAGCTAAACGAAGATGACCCAGACAGAAGAATGCAGTTCTGTGCAACCATGATGGAAATGATTAATAATAATCTAAATTGTCTAAACAACATTTTATTTTCTGATGAAGCCACGTTTTGTCTCAATGGATTTGTGAACAGACACAACTGTCGATACTGGTCTAGTGAGAATCCTCATTGGATGATGGAACATCATACACAGCACCGTCAAAAACTTAATGTATAGGTTGGTATTATTGGGCAGCACATAATAGGCCCATATTTTATTAATGGGAATTTAACTGCGGGTAGATATCTACTCCCATTGCGTGATCATATTATACCTGATATTGTACAATTTTTTTCGGATGCAGATCGACAAGGAATGCCAAACCGAGATATTTGGTTTCAGCAAGACGGCGCTCCACCTCATTATAAGGTTGATGTTCGCCTATTTTTGGATAACATTTTTCCACATCGTTGGATAAGACGTCGGGGTCCTATTGAACGGTCTGCTAGGGCCCCCGATTTAAGCCCCTTAGATTTTTTCCTCTGGGGTCATTTAAAAACTACAATTTACAAAGAAAGACCTCAAAATTTGGAAGATCTGGAAGCCAGAATAAGGCACGGAATCGCAGAGTACTACCTAACTGGCTGCAAAATTCGTTACGCAATTTTTATGACAGATTAGGTTACTGTCAAGCTGTAAGGGGTCTTCAGTTTGAACATTTCATTTAAGTTAAAGATTATTTGATTGAATAAAGTATTATGGCCATTTTCTCTAAAATTTTGTTATTAATGGATATTAAAAGATACCAGGTTATTTTATGAAAAAAAAAGAGGAACAAGAATCACCAAGAAAATTGCTAAGTTGCTATTTAAAAAAGAAAAAAAAGTTACGTTTCCATGGAAATGCGTTGACATAAAAAAAC
Organism: Tribolium confusum; assembly: GCA_029207805.1. Taxonomy (NCBI): domain Eukaryota; kingdom Metazoa; phylum Arthropoda; class Insecta; order Coleoptera; family Tenebrionidae; genus Tribolium; species Tribolium confusum. The sequence continues at coordinate 25,425,417 of JALGAY010000006.1, read as the reverse complement.
AACATGCAGGCTAATAAGAGATAAAGAATAATTAGTAAAGAAACTTTTTTGCGCAAACGGTTGTTTTTATCAGTTTACTGTGCCTGTTTCCACGACGGTAGGTTGCTGTTACTGGTTGCTACGTGTAACAAAACGGTAAGTAATTCACTTACCGTTCAGTGAACGGTAAGCAATTAAATCTAAAAAAAAACAATTTTGCGATTTATTTATTAAAATAAAATGTACAATTATTATAATTAATAGTAGTAATACCACTCGCATTTGAGTTTCTAGTGTTAATAGACAATAGTGTTTCGACGTAGAAGTCCCAGGTTGTTGTAATAGTCACCAACATCGCTGTGTAAAATTTTATGAGCAAATTCAATTTTGTTTTGGAGGGAATCTTTCACGTAACTCTAGGCCACCGTTGATGAACGCCACCCACCATGTCTTTTTAGTCCCAACACATCAACTTCGTTATTCGCCAAAAGTGTAGCCGATGTGCGTCGAAACGAGTGTCCAGTAAAACCTTCAGGGGCTTACAACTTTAAATACTTTGCAATTTTTGACGGCCAGCCTCCAATTGTGCCTTTTCCTGTGACTTGCCTAGTGCAATTGCCATTTCGATAGTTCAGAAATAAATGATCTGACGTTGGGTTGCTTGGTCGAATTCTTATGTATTTTCGAAGTATTTCCAAATAATGAACTGCTTCATTTTCTTTATTAATAACTGTGAACGTTCGCTGAATATTCGTTTTCGTATTTGGAATATTTACTATAAACATTTCTTCACGTTCTTCTATGTCACTCATTTTAATATTGTACAATTCCTCTCGTCAACAAGCGCCCGATACTCCCAATATCATTGCTACCTGCAAATATATTGTTTCCTTAGAACTCAGATGTACCACCTCATCACCTACAACATACCTTTTGAATTAAAAATTGTTCGTCTGGTGCTTCATTCAAGAATTTTTCCATGTCTTCTTTGGTAAAAGTTTTAGCCTTCTTAGGCCGATATCCAATATTTTTTCTCTTAAGATAAGCTATTAATGTAGCAAACTTTGAAATATCGATAGCATCATGGAGAAAAATTGTACTCTTCAGCATAGAATACTCCGCCCATAAACTGCCTGGGGCCTTCAAGTGTCCACTTCTCACCACAAAATACGCTAACAAGCTCTTTTCATTTACAGAAATCTTCTTTGCTTTACGCCATTTCTTAAACAACTTGTATGACTGTTCATATGGGGCATTAGATTTTTCTAGAATTATTGCCGAACATCCTTCTTGCCAAGCGTCTTCTAAATCATCCGGTAGATCATCACTATTGCTCATATTTGCTTCGAAAACGGAACCACAAAACAGAACTATGTAGGAATGATTGTATCAAAAAGACAATTTTATTTGTTTGGAACAAAACCATAGCAACCATGGAACAGCCACCCAAGTTTTCAGTTTCAATCTTCCCGATTATCACAAATGTATTGATATAAATTATTATTCTAGAAACTCCAATCGCGCAAAAAACGTTATAAGCATGTCGAACGTTAAGGATTACCGTTCTCAGACAATAATTGGAGTCGTCGCTTCGCTCCTCCTCTAAACAATTGTCTTCGAACGGTAAGCATTCCTTACCGTTCTCCATACTTAATATACTATTATCGATGACATTTTGTCATAAAGTTCATGTTTACGTAGATAAACTGCCTGTTCCATACTTTTGACTAATTCTGTATTTTGAAAATAAAAAATTAAATGTTTGAATATTATGTTCTATTGACGCCTTTGTTCTTCCTGTCATATATCACATTTTGTGAGAAATTTAAATATTTAAAATAAAAACTAAATGTAAAAATGTAGTTTTTAAATATTAGAAAAAAATTGAAGGTCTTTCTATAACTGTTTGTTTATCATTTTGGAAGGCAAATTGAAGCAAGGCTAAAAAACTTAGAGACAGTAATGAACATAATTTCCGTTTATTAAATTTAGTGACATCACCTTCACTTGTAAAAAATTTGTTTTTAAGTGTAAAGAATGACAAATTAACTGAAAATTGGAGTCACAAATCGACTTTTATTACGGTTAAAATTGGCCAACATTCATTTTATTACATTGTTAGAAATGGCAGAAACGTGAACAAATAAAAGAAATTTATTAGGAACGCATCAATTCATAATTTTACTTTTCTTTTTGTATTCATACAATTCACAAAAATAGATTTATTCTCACTTTTCTAATTTTCTTACGTCACTTTTAAACTTTCTTTTGGAAAAAATATTTGCGTCAAAGCGAGAAAAGTATCAATAATTCAGCCGATTTGTAGACAATATTTATTTGATGTAGAGGCAGACTTTTGGCGATAAAAATAAAATAAATGGAATTCACGGTCTCTGAGTTTTTTATGATTTATGGATAGATACCACCCTCACATTTTGCCGACTTGTTAATACCCGTCCATTTCTGTATTTACCGACTTAATAAAACGATTTTTATTGAATTCAGCACCGATAATTTACGGCTAAAATACTATCTCTTTGTCACAAACACCTGCCCTGGCCTATTTTTGACAGTTTTCTAATATCTGCGAGTATTTGATCCCAATTTTGAAGGAATTAAAAATCCTCGAGTTTGTTTGCACAATCTCGTTTTTGAAAGTAACCTTCCGAGGCTATATAATTGAAACGAGATTGGTATTTCGCACAAAAAGATGTTTAATAATATGCGGCGACAGATTGAAGAAGAAATACCTATTTCTCCAGGGCTGATGTTATCGATCGATGGACAACATTCACCCTCTCAAACTTCTAAGTGCTCTGGAAATAGCGATCTGACTTTAAGTCACCTGAAGTGTAACCGACTATAGCCAAAATTATACAGAATGTCTACCAATTCAAACAGAATGAAACGGAAAGATAAGGAGAGATTTAAATATTTCTCACGCTTGCTTTCATACGACTTTAATATACTTTTGTTAGAACAACTCATGCATTGGAAGCAGGCACCATCTGCTAGAAAGTGTCATGTGACTACGCTAACCAATCACAAAGACACACGTGTCTAATTATAAGAAAAAGTATGTTACGACTATAAATTAATTTTTTTACAGAAGTAATATAATTACGCGACAAACTTATCTAACACAGTAATTGTTAAATCACTTTAGACTACTTCGTTATTCAGTCCACTGTTCACACTTTACTAGCTGTCTTAACTTGTTGTCATTTTCCCAACTGAACTGAATGCCCGGTCCATTTTCTAGAACTATCTAGAAGGGATCTGTTCTACATATAAGCGTGACGTTACATTCGTTTCCAGAAGAAATGTATGGTTCTTCTGGAATTTTTCTTTGTTTCCTTTGCAAAATCGTCTTTTTGTTTATGTAGAATCTACCTTAGCTTTTTCACTTCTGATCGTTATTGTCCAAACTCTTCTACAAACTTTTTTATTTTTTTATATTTTTATTGCTGTTTTTTCTCTTCCAATAGTTAGTCTTCAAGCTCTCTTAAAATCTTTAGTTCTTCTAGAATTTTTCTTTATTTGGCGTTTTTTTGCTCTTGCAGAATCGTCCTTTTATTCATCTTGAATCTGTCTTTGCTTTTCAGATTCTTCTTTAATTTATCTTTTTCGTCTAAACTGAATTTTTAATCTTCTTTCCTTTCCAATTGTTCTACAAACTCTTTTTTATCGTTTTTTTTTGTTTTTCTATAATCTGCTTTAGCTCGTCTTTCATTTTTAATCGTTATTGCCCAAACTCTTTTTCAAACTTTTTTTATTTTATTTGAAGTGTATTGCTATTTTTTCTCTTCCAATAGCTCTCTAGCTCCTTTAGTATCGACTTAAATTCTCATACAATTATTCTGTGTTTATGGTTTTTGAAGCTTTTGCAAAATCGTTCTTTTGTTCTTCTAGAATCTGCGTTAGCTCGCCCTTCTTTACTAGTTATTTTTCAAATTCTTCTAAACTTTTGTTAGTTTTTTTTAAACTTTATTCCTATTTTTTCTCTTCTAATAATTGTTTTTGAAGCTCATTTAAAATCTTTTTTAGTTTATCTAGAATTTTTATTTTGTCGATTTTAAACACTTACAGAATCGTTTTTTTGTTCTTCTACATCTGTTTTTGTTCTTGCAGAATCTTTTTTAGTTCTTCTTTTTTGACTAGAGTGATTTTTCATTTTCTTTCTTTTTCAATCATTTTTTTTAAATCCTTTTAAAATCGTTTTTGGGGTTTATTCTAGACTTTTCTTTGTTTTTTTGCAGAATCGTGCTTTTGTTTATTTAGAATTTACCTTAGCTTTTTCACTTCTAATCATCATTTCCAAACACTTTTACAAACTTTTTATATTTTTATTGCTGTTTTTTCTCTTCCAATAGTTAGTCTTCAAGCTCTTTTAAAATCGTCTTTAGTTCTTCTAAAATTTTTCTTTATTTAGCGCTTTTTGCTCTTGCAGAATCGTCCTTTTATTCATCTTGAATCTGTCTTTGTTCTTTCAGATTCTTCTTTAATTTTTTTTTTGTCTAAACTGAATTTTTAATCTTCTTTTTTTTCAGTTGTTCTACAAACTCTTTTTTATCGTTTTTTTTTGTTCTACAATCTGCTTTAGCTCGTCTTTTTTTTTCTAATCGTCATTGTCCAAACTCATCTACAAACATTTTTATTTTTTGATATTTTTATTGCTATTTTTTCTCTTCCAATAGTCGATTTTCAAGTTTTAAAATCCTCTTTAGTTTTTCTAGAATTTTTTTTTATTTAACGTTTTTTAGCTCTTGCAGAATCGTCCTTTTCTTTATCTAGAATCTGCCTTTGTTCTTTCAGATTCTTCTTTAATTTCTCTTTTTTGTCTAAAGTGAATTTTTAATCTCCTTTTCTTTCCAATTGTTCTTCAAATTTTTTTTATCGTTCTTTTGTTCTTTTAGAATCTGCCTTAGCTCGTAGCACTTTTAATCGTCATTGCCCAGACTCTTCTACAAACTTTTTCTATTCTTTTAGAAGTCTATTGCTATTTATTCTCTTCCAATAATTGTTTCTCTAGCTCCTTTAGTATCGACTTAAGTTCTTATACAATTTTTCTGTTTCCGTTTTTAAGCTCTTGCACAATCATCCTTTTGTTCTTCTAGAATCTGCGTTAGCTCGTCCTTTTTTTCAAATAGTCATTTATCAAATTCTTTTAAAAATTTTGTTTGTTTTTTTTTAAACTTTATTTCTATTTTTCTCTTCTAATAATTGTTTTTCAAACTACTTTAAAATCGTTTTTAGTTTTTCTAGAATTTTTATTTTGTCGATTTTAAACACTTACAGAATCGTTTTTTTGTTCTTCTACTATCTGTCTTTGTTCTTGCAGAATCTTCTTTAGTTCTTTTTTTTTGACTAGAGTGATTTTTCATTTTCTTTCTTTTCCAATCATTTTTTATAAACTCTTTTAAAATCGCCTTTTGTTCTTGTAGAACTTTTCTTTGTTTTTTTTGCAGAATTGTCCTTTTGTTCTTCTAGACTCTGCCTTTATCTTTCAGAATCTTCTTTAGTTCTTATACAATTTTTCCGTGTTTGTCGTATTTAAGCTCTTACAGAATCGTCCTTTTGTTCTTCTAGAATCTGCGTTAGCTCGTCCTTCTCTTCTAATCGTCATTTTTCAAACTCTTTTGAAAATTTCGTTTGTTTTTCTAAAACTTTATTGCTATTTCTTCTCTTCCAATGATTGTTTTTTAAGATGCTTTAAAATCGTTTTAAGTTTTTTTTTAGAATTTTTGTTTTGTCGTTATTAAACACTTACACAATCGTCTTTTTGTTCTTTTAGAATCTGTCTTAGTTCTTTCAAAATCTTTTTTAGTTCTTGTTTTTCGTCTAGACAATTTTTTTTTTCGTTTCTAACCGTTTTTTTTTAAACTTATTAGAATCGTCTTTGGTTTTTCTAGAATTTTTTTTTCTTGGCAGAATTGTTTTTTTGTTTTTTAGAATCTACCTTAGCTCGTCTTTCACTTTTAATTCTCATTGTCCAAACTCTTCTACTAAAAAAGTTTGTTTTTTTAGAAGTTTATTGGTATTTTTTTCTTTTCTAATAGTTTTTTTTCTAGCTCATTTTAAATCTTTTAGTAATTTTCATACAATTTTTTTTTGTTTTTCGTTTTTAGCTCTTACAGAATCGTTTTTTTGTTCTTCTAGAATCTAAATTTGTTTTCTTAGATTCTTTTGTAGTTCTTCTTTTTTTTTTAGACTGATTTCTAAACATCTTTAAAATCGTTTTTAGTTCTTCTAAAAAAATTTTTGATTTTTCTTGTAGAATCGTCCTTTTGTTCTTCTAGAATCTGCCTTTGTTCTTTCAAAATCTTCTTTAGTTCTTTTGGTCCATTTTTAAAACTTTATTGTTAAATCGTCTTTTTGCTCTTCCAAAAACTGCCTTGGCTGTTCTTTCTTTTCCAGTCGTTGTGTATTAAGTTCTTCTACAAACTTTTTGATTTTTGTAATATTTTTCACGAATCATATTTTTACTTTAGCCGACGTCTTTTACCTTTTTCTTGACTTTTTTGCTCTATTTTCCTACCATCAATCGTTCGATTACACTTCGAATTTTCGCGAAACTTTCTCGATGTTTCACCGCAATAATATATTGCAACCAAAATCACTAAATCTTTAAATAAAAAAAATATTTTCTCTGTTCCATAAATTCCAAAATTGCTTAGTAGTCAAATCCTGATAAATTGCCGACTTTACTAAGAAAATTTAACTTGTTATCACTTTCATCCAATCAATAAACTAATTACAAACTCTTATAACAGTCCCATTGTTCATTTTTTCAAATATCAAGTCAAAGTTAACTTCCCTCTGGCTCTTTTTCAAAACTTTTAGTTAATTTGATTGGTTGAGTTTGGACGTGATCTTTGAAATATTTGTCTGGATGTTAAATCCTTTCGTTAGGGGCTTAAATATCCTTAAGAAATAGCTTTATGCTTTCGAGCGTGTAGGTGTGAATAGAGGGCTTTATAAGGTATGTTAATTCTTGTCTTTGACATTTATAATCGTTAAATGGGGTGTTTAAATTTCAAAATTATTGATTTATCAGATTCGCTTGAAAGAAGTTTTAATTAGCAAGTATTTGCTCAGATGGTCTTTTAATTTTGTTAAGTTGTGGATTTTTCTGGGTTACACCAATTCTATTTAGTAATTGATTGATTCGTAAATTAAAAGAAGATTTATTGCAGTCTTTCAGACGTTTATAAACAGTTAGGTTTAGTGAAGTAAACATTTATGTCGGTTGGAATTAAGTAAATAATCGAATTTGTTTGCTAAAAAAGAGGGCTGGCTTTTATTAGAGTGAAGTTCCTTAGAAACAGGGGCGGACTGCTAATTTTGGCAGCGCTAAGCTAACACTGCTTGAGGGCCCCTACTGACATACAGCTAGATTTTTCTATTCCCTTTCCAAACTTTTATAACGAAATAGAAAACAAGAAAAAATAAAAGCACAAATTAAAAAAAATAAAGAGATTGATATTTAGGAAATTGATAAGTAGAGGTAGAATAGAATAGAAGGTAAAATTTCTCAAAACAACAAATTAGTTGGCCTACAGTTCTATAATATTCTAGAATCTAGAAAACACGCAAAAGTTTCCTAAAAAGCTATCAAAACAACGTTCAGCAAAAAAGAAAAGCTACAATAAAACACATTTTAGAAGCACCTAAAACAGAAAAAGATTTTGAAAAATCAAAGTCGTTCAAAAGACAGAAGAAACAGCGGTAGATTCTAGAATAATAAAAAAATATTCTTAACAATCATGAGAAATAACTTCAATTGCAGTATTTCATTTTTTTCTCAATGGCAGCCATTTATTTAGTTATTTGATATGTTAGATCGATCAACATATTTTTACTTTAAATATTTTTAACTATTTAATATTTATCCTTATGCGGAAAATGACAAAAATAATTTTGCTCTTGTTTCATAGATATAACTAAATAAGATTTATTTAGAGAGACGCTTTTAACAACTAGGTCGTTAAGACCGTTCTGCTACTACGCGACAAGTCGGTGCCTAATGGTTTACAGAAAATAGTCGACTATTTTTTAGGGATTATATCATTAAAAATTCGACCGATAGTGCCTACATTATTAAACAAATTTTTCTAGTCTAATTTTTCATTTGTAATGTTATATTCTATTTATTAAACTATAATACGAAAATGAATTTAGTCAGCCAAACAATTAATTCTATCTATCAGTACATAATATAACCTAATGGATTATTCCGTAGTAAAATAACAAAATTGATTTTTATGAACAATTATATGTCGATCATGTGTCAATCTGCTGAATTAACTGTTTTATGTTTCAACAAAAATAGGACTTTTTTAACGATGTAATTTTGTTTTAGTTTAATATCTCATTTTTTTTAGTTTTGCTTCCGCAAATGTGGGTCGATTTTTTCCCAGTAATATTAAAATAGATTATCCTTTTATTACCCCACCGTGCAAGTTTTTTGTTGTTAGAAGCAGCACTTTCATTTGCAATTTAATTATATCTGGAGAAAACGTCACATTGAAGCTAATATCCTGGCATTAAAATTGTACGAAATGGGAGTTTTTCACTTTTATATTTTTGCTTACTGAAAGCAACACCTCGATCACTTCAATGGAAATCTAATCTAGTGAAACGTCTCGCAGCGCGCTTTTTTCACCTGAAATTAATTAAATTCGAGACTAATTAAAAAGACAGTTTTTCGTGTTAACAAATTTTCGGAAATTGTTTACTTAAAACGCCTGAAAACTGTTGGTATTCCGAAGAGAAGCAACAAAGTTTGAAATTTAGCCAAACGAAATAAAAGACAATGACAAATACTTGGAAACGTGAGGTGAAAATTATTCAGTCATTTTGTATATAACACATGTAACTAGATAAGTCGTGTAAAGTCCCGAGGGATTAAATATTGAACAAACTTACTCCGTGACAGTAAATAATTTCAAAAGTTATAAAACTTTCAGAATGGAAGATTATTGTTTGGTTTTGTATTGACTGAAATGGAATTCTTGATCATTGGATGCGAGATGGGAGTCACATGATTAAATAATCAGTTGTACCAACCTCAATTTTGTAGAGAAATAAACGAGTTTTTGATATTGCTAAATTGGCAAACTGTCATACCTGACGTTTCCTCCGGAATACAATTATCTGAAAAACGATAAATTATCCTGAAATGTTTGTAAGAAAAACGATAAATTTCAGAGTTTGTAACGAATTACTTTTTTTTGAAAATTATGTAAAAACAATACTGGAAAACGCAATTTCCTCATATGCTGAGAGATGTGACATCTGAGGAATATTATTTTTCGTATTACTCCACATTCTTTCACGCTTTTCCAGATGCGTATTTCATGAATTTGCGGGTCACGGTCAAGTACAAAAATTTATCGATAGGATTACCCTGAAATCCTGAATTTTTTTAAATGATACAAGTGTTTGAAATTGGTATATTAAATTTTTTATTTACTTTTGTTGGTGTGCTTTGAAATTGCTGTTGCCGCCAGCAAAATTCTAACATGTATTTGATATAAAGAGATTTGAAATTCAGCTGAATATTTTAATCAATATGTGGAACTTCAGCTAACCATAAAAGTTATGACTTTGGTAATGCCACTGGCTGTCGTAAATAATTCGATTTAATAACTTGGAGGAGATTAATGTGTTTATAAGATGTTTGGGGGCTTGTAATGCTTGTATTGAGTAGTTAACAGGTTTGATCCTTGCTCAGGATTAATCAAATTATCGATAAATTCTTCCTCAACCTTTTTTTATTGATTTTTAAGATCAGATTTAAGTAATTTCTCAAATACGTTTAGTTCAAGACCCACAAAAAATATTATAATTGAGGTCCAACGAAGAAGGAAGCTTGTATTGAAAAAAATAACTAAAGACAAATTTCATAAAATAAAACAAAAATATTGCTATAGTTACTATTTAAACAAATAAAAAAAATTAAACAATGCATCTAGTAGCATTTATATAACTATTTAATGCCTATTTTTTTTTCAAAATTCTTTATATTTTAGCCAAAAAATTCCCTGATTCACACTTTTGGTATATCCTGTATATGAATTCGATCTCTTAATACATAAAGAAACTATTTCTTGTTGTCCAAAATAAGTAACTTTGGCTTCATTGTGTCTCCATAATTCAATAAAAAGCAGCAAACGCAATAAACAATTTAACAACAAAAATCTCTTAAATTGTTGCTATTTCACAGTTAGGACAAAGAACACAAAAATATTCTGACTGTTACAAAGACTATTAATTATTAAACATTAAAATTGAGATAGCTAATAGAAGCAAATCACGTGACTTTAGGCAAAATTCATTTATTTGATAAGTATCTACAGAAACTCTAACAAATGTTATTAAAAAAAAACAATTATTTATTGTTTAGCAAATATCTACTTTTGCCAACGAGGTTAGAGGGTGCTTGTGCTTAGGTTGTGATCTAAACTAAGTAATTCTGGTTTCATTGTGTCTCTATAACTCAATAAAAAGCAGCAAACGCAATAAACAGATTAACAACAAAAACCTCTTGAATTGTTGCTATTTCACAGTTAGAATAAATAAAATAAAAATATTTTGACTGTTACAAGGGCTGTTAATTATCAAACATTAAAACTGAGATGACTAAGATAAACAAATCACGTGACTTTAGGCAAAAATCATTTATTTAATAAATATCTACAGAAACTCTAACAAATTAAAAAAAAACAATAATTTAGTGTTTAGCAAGTTTCTACTTCTGCCAACGATGTTAGATGGTGCTACTAGTCAGGTTGTTGTCCAAACTAAGTAATTTTGAGTTAATTGTATCTCCATAGCTCAATAAAAAGCAGCAAACACAATAAACAGATTAACAACAAAAACCTTTTGAATTGTTGCTATTTCACAGTTAGAATAAACAAAATAAAAATATTCTGACTGTTACAAGGACTGTTATTTATCAACATTAAAACTGAGATGACTAATATAAACAAATCACGTGAATTTAGGCAAAAATCATTTATTTAATAAATATCTTCAGAAACTCTAACAAATTAAAAAAAAAAAACAATAATTTAGTGTTTAGCAAGTTTGTACTTTTGCCAACGATGTTAGAGGGAGCTAGTAATCAGGTTGTTGTCCAAACTAAGTAATTTTGAGTTCATTGTGTCTCCACAGCTCAATAAAAAGCAGCAAACGCAATAAACAGATTAACAATAAAAACCTCTTGAATTGTTGCTGTTTCACAGTTAGAATAAACAAAATAAAAATATTCTGACTGTTACAAGGGCTGTTAATTATCAAACATTAAAACTGAGATGACTAATATAAACAAATCACGTGACTTTAGGCAAAAATCATTTATTTAATATATATCTACAGGAACTCTAACAAATTTAAAAAAAAAACAATAATTTAGTGTTTAGCAAGTTTGTACTTCTGCCAACGATGTTAGATGGTGCTACTAGTCAGGTTGTTGTCCAAACTAGGTAATTTTGGGTTAATTGTGTCTCCATAGATCAATAAAAATCAGCAAACGCAATAAACAGATTAACAACAAAAACCTCTTGAATTGTTGCTATTTCACAGCTAGAATAAACAAAATAAAAACATTCTGACTGTTACAAGGACTGTTAGTTATCAAACATTAAAACTGAGATGACTAATATAAACAAATCACGTGAATTTAGGCAAAAATCATTTATTTAATAAATATCTTCAGAAACTCTAACAAATTAAAAAAAACAATAATTTAGTGTTTAGCAAGTTTCTACGATGTTAGATGGAGCTAGTAATCAGGTTGTTGTCCAAACTAAGTAATTTTGGCATCATTGTGTTTACATAACTCAATAAAAAGCATCAAACGCAATAAACAAATTAACAATAAAAACAATGGCATAAGAAATGTTTTCTTATAAATATTTATGTCAATTTGGTTTTAGAAAAATAATTGTTACTTTCATGTCGTGGTTAAAGACTTTCTGAGCACCTATCGTAGATATAAACAAAATTTTTTCAAAAATTGTATTCTTTTATTTATAATATTTCCTATCTGAAATAGTATTTTCAGCATTTTATTTTAAACTTATTTTTGTATTATTCTCTCTGGAAAGTTACCAGATTACAAAATGACGTCATGTAAAACCATATAAAAGCGTTATCCTTGCAAGTCCTGGCTCCTGGATTATTCCAGGCTTGGCTTTCATAGAGAACATTTCAAATTCTAATTCTCTATACCAATATTTTTTTAAATAACCTTTTCAACTTTGTAAAATTTTTATATTTCAAATATTTAACTTAAAAGAGTTTTAATACAAATCTTCGTGTACAGTTTTGTGGGTTTTTATGTTTTAAACAATTTGTAATAAACAGAATTTTGAAGTTTTGCAAATTTATAATAACACACGTTATAATTACCTGTAAATTAAAGGATACTTTAGTACCTTTCACGTGTCTTATCTTAGGAAATTTTTCTAACAATTTTTGTCCTAATTGGCTTATTACAACACTGACTAACTAGATAATGATTTTCTAGTTAAATTTTCCAGCCAATTTCCTTCTGAAATGCCAAAAATTCTCGCATTATCACCGCTCAAGTGTAGCTTAAATCCAGTAGCTAATGTAGCAATTAAGAGCTTTTATTTCTGCCATCACTTTAAGATAATCTAACAGAAGCAAAGTGCCTCCGTAAATTCCTCCCTTTTATCTCAGAAACCCCATAAATAACGGTGCAATACGTCATAATTTCCTGATTAAAAATTACTAAAGTGTCCGAGGAATAAACTTATACGCGACGCATTTAATCGAGATCCTTTTGATTAAAAATTCCTGCCATATCTTCGTTTATTGTAATTGCGCCTGCTTGAAATAAAAAATATGCATAATGTGGTTGAACCGGAACGGACGATTTTTTACCATCAGTCTGACCGGTGCGCCCACACCAAATCAACCCACAAACACACTTGTTTGAAAAAAACCCTAAATTGGAAATTCTTCACAAACTTCACACATTTTCTTTGCGGAATTTGGATTAGAAAGTAATCTTTAACAATTTGATACTCTTCAATGGGCCCACAGAATTCGAAATAAATTGAAAAAAAATGAATTTTCTTAGAGGATCACATTTCCGCTTTAATCAAGTTTCTAATGAAAATAGAAAAAGAGAAAGAAATAAATTAGATTAACTTTTATATCTCGCAAAAATTACATTTCTACTAATCAACAAAAATTTCGACGCTTCATAATTTACTCGTTAGTGTTGTTTGAAAACTAGAGAATTTTTTTAATTTTATACCTTTTGTCAATTGCTGTTATCCATTCCATTCTTGTAAAATTTTTGCACAAATTTAAAATAAATAAATTAAGTAAAGAAAATTTCGCGGCGATATTTTACCAACATCACGATATAACCCGAAACATCAGCAAGCGAGCAACAACTGGTCACACGCCGAGTTAGCATCCGGTAACCGGAGGAATGCGCAAGGCACAAGGATTACTTACCTCCCTATTTCGTCCTGATCCTGCTGCATGCAATACAACTGCAACTAAAAAGCGGAAATAATAAAGAAGCATTTTCTCATTTTCTTGTTGTAATGACTGTTAACTTAGAATTTTTATTAAAAAATTAATTAATAACTTCTACATTGATTGACTACAAATCCTCTTCGACGCTTCTATATTCTTGTATATAAAACTAGGAATTAAAACTGAGTTTTAATTCCTACCTGAAAATGACAACTTTGTTGTCGAAACGCGCATCGTGTTAAGTGTAGTATACTAAGAAAATTAAAACTCAAATAGTAGTTTAGGTAGTTATGGTAGTCAAAATAATACTCATCAAAACACTCTAAAAACAATTAGATTTCAATTTTTTAAATTTAAATCAACTTCTAAACAGTGTCAAAAAGATGACTTCCTGACTAAAAGTTTGCTAAACTTTTCTGTATCTTCTTCTCGATGAGAAAGTGCTGTTTCTCAAGATTTGATTTTAGAACTCTAATTCTTCTTAATCTATGTTGCAGAAATTTCTTGTCTTTGTCATCTTGTTAAGCCGACGATAGAAGAAATACAATAAAGCCGACGATAGAAGAATATAAAGAAATACGCTCACAACCCACAAAATTTTCAAAAAGAAGATTCATTGTCTTTTTGACCAAAAATAACTGTGTAATTCTCTACATTAATAAGTCACTTCTAAATAGTTTCTTACAGTGTTTATCAGTTTCAACTTCTTTTAAACTCTTGGTGTCTTCTAAAAACTACTCGACTACATTTTTTGAACAGACGTCTTCGAAAAAGGGTTCCAAGAAGATGAGTTTCTGACGAGATGTTTTCTAGACTCTTCTAAGTCTTCTTCTCAACTAATAGAAAACGCTGTTCCTCAAGATTTGGTCTTAGAACTCATACTCTTTATAATCTATGTTGCAGACATTATCTTTGTTATCTTCTTACGCCGACGATAAAAAATACACGAAAATACGCTCAGAAACCACAAAATCCTCGAAAAGAAAATTAGTTGTTTTTCTCAGTAAAATAACTGTGTACTTCTCTATATTGATAGTTCTTAACAGCGTCTATCAGTTTTGATCTTTTTTTGACTTTGGGTGTCTCCAAAAAACCACTCGATTCTAAACTTTTTCAAAAAGTGTCTTCGAAAGACAGTCCCAAGAAGATGACTCTCTGACACGTTCTGACTTTTCTATGCTTTTCTGTATTTTTTTCTCGACAAATAAGAACTGCTGCTTTTCAAGATTTGGTCTTAAAACCCATACTTTTCTTATATCAGTTTCGAGTTCTTTTAGACACTGGTGTCTTCTAAGAATTACTCGACTACATCTTTTAAACAGATGTTCTCAAAAAACAATCCCAAAAAAATGACTTCTTGACGAGATGTTTTCTAGACTCTTCTGTATCTTCTTCTCAACCAATAGAAAGTGCTGTTTCACAAAATTTGTTTTTTAAAAACTTACTTTTCATAATGTATGTTGCAGACAATCTTTGTCTTTGTTATCTTTTTAGACCAATGATAAAAAATAAACAAAAATACGTTATAAATTAATGGGTCTACTCCTAATAGCTCGTAACAGCGTCTATCACTTTTGACTTTTTTAGACTTTCAGTTTCTACTAAGAACCACTTGATTATAAATCTTTTCAAAAAGTGTCTTTAAAAGACTGTTCCAAGAAGATGACTTTTTGATATTTTCTGACCTTTCTAAGCTTTTCTGTATCTTCTTCTCGACAAGTAAAAAATGCTGTTTTTTAAGATTTGGTCTTAGAACCCGTGCTCTTCTTAATCTATGTTGCCGACATTCTCTGTTATATTGTTATGTTTGTTATATTCTTCTTTCGCCGACGATAGAAAGATAGTCGAAAACAAACTACAAAATCTGTAAAAGAAAAATTGGTTGTCTTTTTAAACAAAAATAACTGTGTAATTCTCTACATTAATAAGTCAACTCCAAATATAGTTTTTGACAGTGTATATCAGATTTGACTTTATTAGACTTTTGCTGTTTCTTAAGAAGCACTCGATTCTAGATCGTTTCAAAAAGAGTCCTCGAAAGACAGTCTCAAAAAGATTACTTCCAATAGAAAAGTTTTGTAAACAGAAGAAAGAGAAAGTAAAAATAGTGATCTAGAAGAAATTGCAACGACAAAGTTCTAATTCTAGAACATATGAAAAAAAAATTCTAAGTAAAAATTATTTACGATAAAAATGCTAAAGAAAACTTTACGTAAATAAATGTTTATAGATAAAATCATAGTTTGGTAATAAAAAAAATAGAACAAAGTTAATGCAAAAAAAAATCGGCTCAAAATGCAAGAATTACACAGAAGTGGCTTTAAAAGAAGAACTAGAAGAACAATAGATTTGATAAAAATAATGTATAAGGACTTTAGTATTTTAGATAACTACTAAAACAGTCTTTTGTATTTAATTAGGTATATTTTAAAATGAGCATTCTTAAAAATTTTTACTTTGTTTTGTATTTGGACTAGTAAGCCCCTTCAGAAGACTGCTTTTTTAAGAATTTTGCCCTGTGAGCTGTTTTCTTTTTTTTGCAATAAATTCCTTCTATTTAGTTGCTCCATGATTTCTTATTACCAAACTATGATTGTATGTTTAAATATTTCTTTACGTAAGGTTTCCTTTTGATTGTAAACCATTTTTACTTGGAACCTTTTTTGCATGCTTTAACAACTAGAGTATTTCATTTTGGTTGATTTTTGTTTTTGTAAATTCGTTGTAATTTCTTCTAGATCACTATTTTTATGTTTTCTTTCTTCTGCTAGATGTTTTAGAAATATTGTGCTTACTTCTATTACTCTATGCTCCTTCTTCTACTCTTACTCTATTCTTCTTCTACTACTTATTCTACTCCTACTCACTAAATTTTCTTTTCTGATTAAGTACTACCTTTTTGTCTTATTTCTTTATAAAATTTGATTGATTGCTTTCTTGCAAAAGATCTTGTACAAAAAAGTAGAAAACATAATTACAAAGAAAAAATAAGAAAAATAAGAAAAAATTTAAACGACAACAAATTCAAAATGAAAAAGTTTAAAACGATGTGTCTAAACAAAAAAATATTAGTAGTTAGATAAAATAAAAGCGTAAAAATAGAATCGTTGGGCTTTGTAGTTCTAATTAGTGATAAAAAACGGACAAAACAAGTACTTTCTAGATGAAAAAATAACAGAAAAAAGAAGAAGATTTGAAGGAATTGGCAGTAAGAAACTGAAAAAATCAGGCTTAAGTAAATTAAAAAAAAATCTGTTTGAGTCGATACAGAACAAGATGAAATGATGAATGATTTCTGATTAGAAAGAACAAATTCTAAAGCAATCTGCACTTTCTTTTATAAACTTATAACAATTTTTTTAATGACCTAATCCTCAATGGCTACAACAAATGATGTGTGTTCCTGATTTCGTTAACCAAATTTGTGATGCCTGCATGTTTATCCATGAATATTAATAAGACTGCTAAATGCTTAAAATTTCTGTCAGATAATTATATGTCTCAAATATTTTTTTACGTCTAAGAAAATATATTTTTAGAGAATAAATCTGCTTGTTGAGAGAATTTCTTATTAACTATTATCAAAATAAATTTCACTTAAATAACAGTTTTAATAAATTTGAGCAAAATATCTTTTAATTGAAACGCTAATTATTAATTTAATAATTAAAAGCATATATAACGAATTAAATTTGCTATTTTTGGATTAATTAAATTGCACAGTTGGACTAATTGATACTGCGTGGGTGGTAATGATCTAATAACAGACAAGTGGCGATTAAAGCTGAATATTTTCTATATATTTTTTTATGACTGAATTGAGATACATTTCTTACTTTATCAATTACTTAAAACGATTTTTAACATCTAATTTAACTGACTTCAAAAATAATTGAATTGCAAACATATCGATTTTGTTTAGAGACAAGAAGACTCAATTTGAAAAGTGGTTATAAATTTTTTATCTGAAACGAAAATCTGAGATATTTTCGTAAAAATACGAACGATATTTCATGATCTGACACTGGAGTTTCAGCTTTCATCAATATCTGACTTTAACAATGTTTCGACTTTCTTGTTCTGAAAGACTTTTTTATATTAAAATTTTAAAAAATAATAACATAGGGGAGGGAAAACTCACCCAGTTGCCTGATGAAATTTTCAACTCACGAAAAAAATTATTAAACAAATTTTTTTCTACATACAGAGTAAGGTGGGCCAAAAAAGCGAAGATATCTCGTCATTACTTAATTATAGGAATCAATTTTATTTACATTTTTGTAGAAAATTAAACGCTCTATAAAAGGTATCTTACAATTTTTTTATAGCTGTTGGCGTTTAGAAGATATCAGAGGTCAAAGTTTGAAGAATTTAAGAAAAATTTCTGTTTTACTTCTAAATTTTATAACTCGTAGATAATTAAATATTAGAAAATATAAAATATACAAGTTTTATGGAAAATTGAACGCTCCAGAAAAAAGGTCTCTTGTGGTTAATCGATTACTCCAACCACTTAGAAGATATTCGCATTCTAAAAACCAAAATTTAAGACTAAATCCCCAATTTTTTTTAAAATTGTTGGAGTAATCGATTAAGCACAAAAGACTTTTTTTGTAGAGCGTTTATTTCCTACAAAACTATATGTTGCGCATTTTCTAATATTTGTTTATCTACGAGTTATAAAATTTAGAAGTAAAAAATTTTTTTTGTTAAATTTCTTCAAATTTTGACCTCTGATATCTTCTAAACGGTACTAGCTATAAAAAAATTGTAAGATACCTTTCTAAGAGCGTTTAATTTTCTACAAAAAATGTAGATAATTTTTTTCTGTACGATCAAGTAATGATGAGATATGGATTTTGCCAAATAGAACTAAAGAAAAAATAGAAAACTGAGATGAGGGGTCCTTCCTATTAAAATTAAGAGCTCATCTTTAAAAAGCATTTTTTAAAAGTGCCTAAGAACCAATTTTTCAGTGAAAATTGGAAGTTAAAAAAATATATTTGATTTTTTTGACCCACCCTAATACAGCGTGCTCCTGAAATGGTAATTAGAGTAATTATTTTTTAATTTTTTTAAACTGTAAATACCTACCTCTAATCTGAAATATTAATATTACCGATTTCTATTTTAGATTCTATTTTAAATTAAACAAATCGTATTTTTTTATTTTATGTAAAAAGTCGCAAAATTAAGTAAAAAACGTTCGCATTATTTAATCGTTGAATGAATATACTCGCTCAACAGTTAAATCTAATTATTTTCGCCATTTTTCTAAATGACCTTAAATTCAGTGGGTTGTAAATGAAAGCAGTTTTAGGAAATTCGACTTTTATAATTCTATTTCTGTATTTCTGTCAATTTCCACCTGTATTCAAAGAAAATTCCAATATAAAATAAAAAAATTTTTTTTGGAAAACTAATTAACTGAAAAAAAAACCGAAAACTTTAATATACAATTTATAAATAAACATCAGTAAATAAATTACAACATTAAAACAAAAATATAATTATGTATTTTTGTCACAATCATTGTACAATTTTTTTTATAAAAAATCCAATTCAAATTTGGCGCGTTTGCGCCCGCAGCGCCTCTACCGTCAAATCCGTGAACTATCCCCCAAACAAGGAGCCCCTCGTTTCTCTTTCTAAAGAGGTTGGTGCTCCAATGGTCCTTCGTGGTCAAAGATGAAGATGGCTGATGGTTCTGTAATTTTGCGTCGAAACCGTCCCGGCACCAAAGCCAAGGTATGTCCTTGAATACCCCAACCCTCTCAACCGCACCCTTATCGATTCCAGGACTTCTGCCGATGGCCCGACGAGCCGTTCGAGGAGATGGACAGCACCCTCGCCGTCCAGCAGTACATCCAGCAGCTGATCAGGAACAACCCGGCCAACATCGACCTCATCCTCAAAATGCCCGAGAACCAGGACGAGGGGGTGTGGAAGTACGAGCACTTGCGCCAGTTCTGCATGGAGCTGAACGGGCTGGCGGTGCGATTGCAGGGAGAGTGTCACCCAGAGACCTGCACGCAGATGACGGCCACCGAGCAGTGGATCTTCCTGTGTGCTGCTCATAAAACGCCCAAGGAGTGCCCCGCGATTGACTACACGAGACATACCCTCGATGGGGCTGCTTGTCTACTCAATTCGAATAAGTATTTCCCCAGTAGGGTCAGTATTAAGGAGTCGTCGGTGGCCAAGCTGGGGTCAGTCTGTAGGAGGGTCTACAGGATTTTCTCACATGCGTATTTTCACCACAGATCCATTTTTGATGAATTTGAAAATGAGACGTTTCTTTGCAAGAGGTTTACACAATTTGTCACGAAATATAATTTAATGTCGAAGGATAATCTCATTGTTCCAATTCTCGAAGATGAAAATACACCGGGAGAATCAGAAGCGTAAAAACTAGGGGTCAATACGTATTTTTTTTTAACTCAATACCACCAAGGTATTTGCTACTTGTTCATACTGAACAGATTTGCTTTTTTGACATCTCATTTCGATTTTTTTTTCACCTATTGTCTCGATATGCTTGATTAAGCAACTCACCATTAAGTGTAAATCAGTGGAAAGTTATTTTATTATATACAGGGTGGTCCAGCGAAGTAGCAAGATCAGTTATTGGAGTGCAAAATGACTGCTATCTAGTGTCTAACTGAATTGTTTTGGAGCACAGTTGACCTCTTGTGTTCAAATTGCAAATTACTCAATTGGTCTGCTAAGAAATGTAAATTCAATGAGGACCAGTAACTGTTTTTGACTTCTCGCGAGAACACCCATAAGTCATGTAATATATTTATTTCCATCTATAATATAGAATCTGTTTAGATATAGAAAATATGACAAATAAATATTTATAGTAGAATTATTTAGATCTAACACTATTTTTTTACTCTTTTAAAACAAAAAAATCATACGTTTGTGACGTCACAGTGAAGGTCATGAGCTATATCCGGGCTTGTAGTTTCGTATACAATATCTACCTTACAATATAATTAAACAATGTATTTAACAACTAACAAGTAATGATTTCGTTTACGTAGAAAGACTAGTATATGCATATTACACTCTTATAAAAATTCTTCCCTGAAAATAAAAGGCATTAAATTCGGGAAAGAATTTATTTTTAATTGGCTACAGTTTATTTCCAAGCTTTATAACATTACACTTCACAAATATACATATTATACTTCTTCTACAAGATAACAGTGGAAATTTTTTCACATAAAATTATTTGAGAGCATACTTTTTGCAATACACGTCTATTCCAACATCAAGCTTGCCTTAATAACGGAAAACGAGTATTTTAAGAGCAAAAAAATTCGATTTTTTTCTCCTTAAATTAACATAAAGACTGATGATAAAAACAAGACTAACTACTAAATTGAATAATTGAAAAGAATAATCATAATGGAAAAAAAATCTATGGTTTTTTGTAGTAATTATCTAACATCTTGTTTCGTAAAGCCCACTCCTTCCAATATAACGCACCCATTTAATAACATCATGGTCCGAGTAGTTTAATTTAGGCTCGAAAACTTTCAAATATCGAACTTTAAAACCTGATGGTGCAAATGGTACTTCAAAGTTCATGGATATTGGTGGTCGAGTCCATTTTTTCTTTGTGTCGGTTTCTAGAAGCTCGATTTCGGCAGATAATTGCGTTTCCTTCATTCCTGCCATACGCTTAATCCTTAAAAATAATCAAACAAAATTGTTATTCTAGTACACCTCTAAATAAATTTAAAACAATAGCAAAGAAGCACCAACAACAATCTAACATTGTCATCTCGTCGATCAACATTATACTATATTGATCACCCAACATCCTTATTACTGTATCAGTTAACTAACATTGTTACTAAATTTGTTCCAACAGCAGTTAAGAACGCTTCAGAATTAGACCACACATGCACAGTAGCATGTTAGCGGTCCAAAATTCTTCAATTCTGAACTGCTTTTATGCGTTGTTGGAACAAACCTTATATTAGTCACTTAATAAAGTTAAAGCCATTACTATATCAGTCGCCTAACTTAGTTCTTATGTTAGTTACCTAACATTGTTATGTCAACCATGTTAAGTTAGTTTAACTTACTTCCAAACTATGGCATTTTCCGAGGCTTTATATTTGGCCTTTCCCTTCAGACAGATCAACTGTACTCCTGAAGTATTCAATGGCGTTGGAATTTTCACTTCAATTTTCTGTCCAAGAAGTGAGGGCTTAAAGTTACTTTTCAAAACAACTTTAACTTCCATTTTAGTACGGCCAACTTCGCGTACCAGGGGAATTACCCGAAATGGTAAAGATATGTCTTTAGTTGTACGATATCTCATTAATTCAAATTCACCATCAGGTGGTATAAAACTAATGGAATGTTCCGTTTCAAATTTACTTAATTTCACACATTGATGAAATTGACAATCATCAATAACCACAACAGGTTTACCAGATCGTGTTTGATCAGAATCAGACGTGGAGCCTAAACCTCCTTTGCCTTTTGCTTCCATTACGATTTTATCATTAATTCCGAACTTGCATTCAGGCATTCCGGATAAATAAGACTTCATTACGACTTTACCAGCAACATGAGCTGAGAGAACTTGACCTAAAGAAGATTTTAGTAGTTGGAAAATAATTAATTGATTAGGAAACCTTGAGGTGACATCAAGAGATTAACATATTCCAAAACATCCAAAAATAGTTCATTTCGACGATATTTGATACCTTCACGCCTCCAACCAATCTGGCCTGTAACTTGTGACGTAATCTGAGCCTGTTCTTCTTTTGTTGCTGATTTGATCCCCTGTTGAGTAATAAATGTTTTCAAAACACCAGTATCCGTGTTTTGAGGATAACCAAAATCCAAAATTTCTACAAAACCAACAATTATATTTCTACAAAGACACTAGAAACCTACCATCGAGTAATTCATAGATGAGAACAAAATTATTTTTGATATTCTCTTCAGAAATTTTTCCAAAGTACGACTGCATTACTTCAATTATTTTTAACAAAAATTCGAAAACCATTGCAGCGTTTACATTTTGTTTTGTGACTGCAGCTATCCAAATGTTTGCTCTCTAAAAAACACAATTCTCATAATTTTGTTGGCAAGACAGGCTGCAGAAATTTTCGCTGATAACAATTTTGAGATATAGGTACGTTGTAGCTATTTTGTTGGGAATCACTGGTACATTTTTAAACTTAGCGCTATAAAAGGGAGAGAAATTTATGTACAGCATATGATTAACCCTGTATATGTGATATCAATCGTTCTGAAACGCACTATTCACCGTCATCAAGAAAATAACTAATCAGTGATCTGGTTGGCAATGAAGTTACTAATTTTTTCTTGAAAAACAGTAACTTTTGTGCTAAAATATAAATTTTATGTTGCCAACTTAATCACTATTTGTTACGTCTAGCGACAGATATGCACAAACTGCAAGACTACCATAATTTAGTTGGTGCCCTTTAATGTCAAACTCGGGGTGACGCTACTGACTGCCATGTTCCCCCTCCACATCTGTACATTCAAGAGAAGTAAGGCAGTCAGGTTAGGCCTGTGTTACCAACTGTGAAGTCGTCAGTGTCACCAACTGCGTCTGGTATTGGCAGGACTAACCCAACCCCACAAAGTGCCCTATTGAGTGCTACCATCTGCGGGTTTTTTTGTAAAAAAAACAAATTTTTAATATACCTTAATATGAAAAAACGATGTACGTGCGATATTTGTAACAGGAGAGCGTACTTGTTGTCTGGCATGTATCACATTGACCCGAAATGCATCAACAGCATTTCTGCCAATATCATCTCGATAAACCCGAGAAATGAGGACTTCCCCCTTGTGGTTGTACACGAACAACCCCCCAATCATCGTGCCAACCCTATTTTACCCCAATCTACACTAAAATCAATCAAAATCGTTAAAAAACTCACAATGCAAAGTATTGATATTTTATTGAAATTATCGGTATTTACCTAACTCTAAGGTCATTAGTGACCTTCACAAGCCACAGTTTTGAGTTTTTACACTATTATTTATAAAAGCCGAACAACTTTTTATTCACTGGGCCATCCCATCATATACACCCACTTTTGACGTTATGACAACCTGTCAACTGCCAGTAACAAAAAACGGACTGCGTTCATGAAAAGTTCTAGGAATTTTATTACGTTTCTAAAATAACAAACTTTTTTGTTATTTAAATCGCAAAATTTAATCTTTCTACTAGTTACATTTTTATCGGTTATTATGCAAAAACCGGGATTAAATAAAGCAAATTTTGAGTAAATTTTCTAGTGATTTTTGTTTTGTCACTATATTTTGACAGTTGCCTCAATGACATTTGTTTTTGTTTAACCTTGGAATTTGAGATTGAAATTTATAAATTTTTGGAAAAATTAGTGTGATATTAGCATTTCCGCGTTTAAATCTTCCATGAATTAGTTAATAAATTAGATTATTATAAATCTATTGTTACAATGTCGGATCAATTGTCTCCAGTTGAAGAAAATCCTAGTGAGCCCCCCATTCGTGAAGACTTAGTAAGTTAATAGATATGTATTTATGTAGCAGATTTATAAGTCTTGCCTAGGTTAATACAGCAATAAAATTTTTGGAAAATCCGAACGTAATTACGACTTCACTAGCAGACCAGCAGAGATTTTTGAGAAGAAAAGGCTTAACTGATGAAGAAATAAGACTGGCTTGTGAGAGATCAGGAGCTTATAATAGAAATAGAGCTCCACCTCTACCACCTTCTTCGAATTCTATACTCCCTTACTCAAATAACACTACCCAAATTAGTTTATTTCACAAGATTAAAGAAGTTGTACATAATGTGGCAGTTTTTAGTTTTGTAGCTTACATTGTGTATAAATTTTACGTGGTGAGTACCTAACATAAAAAACATGCGTTGATCTGATAGTCCGCCAGAAATTTATAGCTCCATTTTTGTTCGGAAAGAAGAAAAAATCCGTTGAGGAGTCCCTAGATGAGCTAGATACAAATTTAAAGAAATCTGTACATGATTTACAAAATAATTTACTTAGTGTCAAAGTAGAAGTTGATAAAATTAGTCAAGGGGCTGAGAGTAGTACTCAAAGGCAGTTATCAGATTTGAAATCTGAGATTGCCACAGTTAAAGGACTTCTGCTAAGTCGGAGTCAGTTTCCTCCAGTTTCAAAAAGCTCAATTGTCCGTCCATCGATTCCAGCATGGCAGAAGTCAAGTATCAGCCAAGATTCAGACTCAGATCCTGAAAGAAAGTCGGAAGAGTTAATAGAAGTCGGCTCAGGGTCAGGGTCTTCAGAACATGAACAAGCTACAAAAAATAGTGATTCTAGTCTAGATGTTATGCAAGTTTTTGTCTTAAATTTGGGGCTTTTTGTGTAATTTTCCTTTGTAGATCTTTCTCATCCAAAGACAGTGATTTTAGGAGACATAAATCCAAAGATATTGACGATGATGATGAAGAAAGTTAATTCTTCCAAAAATTATTGCCATAATAGTAGGACAGGTATTTAGGTTTTAGATAAATCTAGGAGGATTTGGGGAGTATATGTTTTGTTGGCAATCCTGGAATTGATATTGTTTTACACGTGAGAAATTATTTTAAAATAAAACGACGCAATTCTACTTAAATAGTTTTATTTCACTGTAAAAGGTCATTTTATTAGGTACTTTGTTCCAAGTTTGTATTAGAGTTACTGTACATTTGTTAAAACTAAACATTTATTTACAAAATTCTCCTAAACTAACAGT
Organism: Tribolium confusum; assembly: GCA_029207805.1. Taxonomy (NCBI): domain Eukaryota; kingdom Metazoa; phylum Arthropoda; class Insecta; order Coleoptera; family Tenebrionidae; genus Tribolium; species Tribolium confusum. The sequence goes on along the minus strand of JALGAY010000006.1, from coordinate 25,400,139 downwards.
TAACTAGACAATTATTACGACATTTTATCGTAATAATTGCACAATGTTTATAAATACAACACTTCACAATAAATAAAATTTTACAAAACTGTCAATAGCACCTTAAAGACCTAATCAGCATTCACGGCCAAAAGAAGTCACTAAAATTTTATTTTCGTGGAGTTGGTATTCCAAAAATATAATTACTGGTAACTTCTGTTGGTTGTGAAATTTTAACAACGTCACAATGTTGGCTTTTTGGCAAGCTCTCAATGAATTTGGAAAACCTTAGTTTGCAAATTTAAAAATTAGATTACATATTAAGTACAGTTCAGATGTAATTTATGGTGTTTTAAGCACCGCTTGAATGATATGACAATTGGTGCAAAAAAATTTAAGCAAAAAGCTTCTACTTTATGTACAATCTAGTCTCAATAATTTTGAACACAACCTTAGATTGTAGGGAACTATACAATCATTAAATTATTTTCTGATGCAGAAAATAAGGTTTTTTTAGAGTCTTGGAAAACTTACACTATTTATATTTACATAAATGAATTACATGAATGAATAATTAAAAATGTACCTACTCAACATTTTCTCTTTGGTGTACAAAACAAACCGTAATAAAATTTCTTGAAAAAGTAACATTGGAAACATAAAATTATCATGGAATGATAAATGTTACCTCTCGTAAAACACAACATAAATAAAATAAATCATAAACAAATAAAATTAACATGTTGTTTAGTTCCGTTGTGTTGGTAGGAGTGTGGTGACAGATCACTATTGTCTTCAGTTTGAGCACTACCTGTATGTAAAAACTGTGAAATTAATAAAAACAAAAAAACCCGAGTATAAAGAATAGAAAGTTTTTTTCGTAACAATTTATTTGCTTGTTTACAAACGATTTCGTTTAAAATCTACAAAAAAAAAAAGAAAACTGATTCAATCACAACATAATTTAAAAAAAAAACTACTTTTTTCCCCTTAAATTTCAGTTACACATTCTTTGTGGTATGCGCGACTTAAATTTTTTACTGTCTTTGGTTGAATCAAATTCTTGAACTTGTGTTACGATATTATCGATACAATTTTCGACTTGATCAAGGATTTTATGAGGTGTTTCAATTCGATGAATTTTAGTAAAACTGCTGTTAACTGGGATATCAGTTCGATTAGGACGGCTGAAATTAAGATGCACTGAATATGGATGATACGAGACAAGACTCACCTTTTCTACCAAAGCCGATGCAAATGGAGATTTCGTGAAAGGACTGAACGAACATCAGCCGTAAATCTCAATGCATCCAATACCGGAAGCAAATTGAGCAATGCCACGTCGGTTGGGTCCGAAAACCACGATTTGATCGGAATTGCATTATCTGCAAACAAAAAAACGTAACAGAATTTTTATAAATAGCATCGTGGCAGGAAATAAACCAATATAGAATGAACTATCGAAGTCTTCTTGCTCACCCTAAAACAAGTTACTCTTGCTCTCCTAGTCCAACACTTCAAGAGCTTAAAAGACATCGATTTTGCAACGAATTGCAGTCAAGATTTTTTGTTACAGCGTTTTATAACAGATTTTTCTTTCAAAAATAATGATCTCAATTGAACAATGTAAATTTCGTTGTTTACTGTTTTTATAAAATTACAGACTGTCAACTTGGGTTCTGTGACAAAGGAACACAAAAATGAGCGATTCTGAATTTGATTCCGACCATGCTAGTGCCCGAAAAATCTAAGAAAATTTACAAGGAAACATACATGAAATTTGCTAGTTGGTGTGAGGAAAAAAAATGTAACTAGTATTGAAGAAAAGGTACTTTTGGCCTATTTTTCAAAATTATCTTTCATGTATAAGCCGTCTACTTTATGGAGTACCTACTCAATGCTAAGAACCTTAATATATCTTAACAAAAATGTAGATATCAAAAAATTTACAAACTTGATTGCATTTCTACAAAGAAATACCAGTGGGTACAGGGCTAAAAAATCCAAAAATATTCACCAAGCAAGAGATAGAACGTTTCATGAAAACAGCTGATGACAAAGACTGTTTATTGGCAAAAGTTGTGCTAATTACTAGGATTTTGGGCGCGTTACGCAGCGAAGAAATTACGTTTTTGAAGGTAGAAAATATAGAAGATTATACAAGTTTTATTAAAGTGAAGATACTGAACACCAAGACAAAAATTTCACGAATGTTTACAATAACTGAAGGATTTGTAGATTGAATTAGTTTTTTAGAAATATTCCGCAAATACGCACAGCTTCGACCTCTTCATACTGAACATCAGAGATTCTTCTTAATCTATAGAAATTTCAGGTGCTGTACGCTACCCGTTGGTATAAATAATATTGGATGTATACTTAAAAAAATTGCAGAATGTCTCGGCCTTCTAAATGCAAAAGAATACACCGGGCACTGCTTTCGCCATGGTTCAGCAACACTCTTAGCAGATATTACATTACTCAAAAGACATCGAGGATGGCGATCCAGTTCTGTTACGGGAAGTTACATAGAAAATTCTGTTGAAAGCAAAAACGCTATTTCGATGAAAATTATGGGAAAAGAAGAATCTGTGAGGAAAATAGCAAATCTGAAGTGGCGTCTAGAAGTACCATTTCCATTTGTATTTAAGTTCAGGAAAGAAATCTGAAATCTTCGAATGTTCAATTTAGACATTTAAGTAATTGTACTTTTCATGTTTATAATAAATAAATAAAATAAAAAATGTATTTTTTATTTTTGAACCATTAGTGCTTCAAAGTACGTCATTTAGCAATCAGAATAACAATCAAAAAGACACTGTTTAAAACCTGTAACAAAAAAAAAAAGTTTGTGTTTTGTGGGTTTGAAAACAAGCAGGGCAAATTAACAAGAGTGAAAATTAAAGATAAGAATCTTTTTCCTCTTTTAAAGTCGACCCGGGGACAAACTGTATATTTTTGACATTTTAAATAATTTGGCCGCTTTGCATTTTTTGAAAATTTTAAAAAATAATTCAACTCACCTGGATAGGCACGGTAAGCCCCCGGACTATTATCCAGTATAAAAACACTGGAGAGATCGTTGCAAATCGCCCCCAAATCTTTAGTATACGAACCAAGATCTGGGGTACAATGTTGGCGATAAAACCGCCTTTGTAGAATCCCCCGACCAGCATCTAACTTATCAGCTACGGCAGCGCCGTAAATTTCCATACTTGCCGTAAATACGACTAATTCGTACCATTGGGACACCTACAGAAATACACATTGATTAAGCCACAAACTAAACAAAAATTAACACACTTACTATATCTAGGAAGAAGTCTACATGTGGCCTTTTATGTACAAAAAAACGTACAGGATGTCTATCTATTACCACCTTAAGTACGAAATCGGGGGGAGTACCCGGTCTGACTGTCTGTCGAACCACACCATCATGATGTGAGTGAATTAAAGTCTCGTCCAAATCAAGAACAAGAACTTTCCTTTTAACTATACCTAAACAAACATGAGTATTTCAAAAGTCGCGCCAATTATTATAACACGTGACTGCAAAAGACCAACCATGGGGCAGTTTGAAACGCCAAGATAGATTTATACATGAAGAAACAATAATTATTATTGTTGCTACATGTAAAAGCATAAAAGAGAATGTAAAAAATTAACAAATTTGAGAAAAAGCGACTGGTACATAAGCGAATGATGCGACAATGGCGCCCTCATCAGTCATTTCAGTTACCAATAGCCTAAAAGAATGTTACTTTCTAAAACACCCCTTACGGGGGCTCGTCGGTACATTAAATATGCCTCTGACGCTTTCATCAGTACCCCTTTAGCTTAGAACAGCCTCGAACTTTTATTGTTAATGGCTTGTTATCTAACAACTTATTTCAAAATTCCCGCCAATTACTGCAAAACACCAATGAGGGCCGGTTTGCAGTCACGTGATTATGTGGGAAAAAAAACTCTGTGATGTAACTTATGTTGTCAATGGACTAGGACAACAAAAATACCGATTTTTTTTAAAAAAACACAAAATTAAATGTTGCCAAATGAATTACAAATTGGTGCCAGATTTCTTCAAACTTGGCACTTTCTGTATTTTATTTTTAGTTCTTTTTGGAAAATTTTAAGAAAGTAAATTAGTCATACTTACTAAGCCTATGCCTTGATAAAGGTGATAAGGGAAACAAATCGTATTTAACCGACTGATGCTGTATTATCTGCAACAGAAAATTAAGAGATTAAAAAATCTGGAAACTTGCCAAATTCACACAAAGTCATTTTAACCTTGCCTCTGTGTAATTATTGAATTATTTTGTTATTTATTTATTGTTGTAATAAAAATCTAGCTTCACGTTTTAGGAAATGTCAAAACTGTCAAAACATTGTTAAAAACAACACCGAATTACATTGAGTTGCAAAATAAATTTCCTTGAGAGCATAAACAAGATGTGTGTTTACAGTTTTTAATACAACTTACAGCTCTAGTTTGCTTTTTTATCATAAAACACAAACATGTCCAAACTCGAGATGCTAGAAGCATAAATGCTCGTAGTCCCATTTGTAATTGCTTCAACATTGAAATTTATTTTTTTTACACTTTGCCACAATTTAGACACAAGAAGGATACAACAGGTTTTGATGATTTGTTAATTCACATTACTTATCACATTTTAACTTTTACCAAATTTATTAACCGCCATTATCAAAATCGACCCGTACAGCTTGACATTATTATGACAAGTGCGCATGCTTGACATAACCTTCAAAAAATAAAGGAAACTGTAACAATGTAGTACGTAAATATTACAGCAGAAGCGCTGTCATCGATTTTTTGAAAAACATTTTTACAAATAGAAATATGAGGTGCGTTCGGCTTTGACACCCCGAGTGCACCGCCTCTTTCCTTTTCTAGTTCGTAGAGTACATGTATCACTATCTCTATCCGGTGACCAAAACTTGATGCTTTTTGACTTTGTATCTAAAACAACACACGCTCTTTGTGCTCTCAGTTATTAGATGGGGCAGAAAGAGCGTACGTTGTCATGAAAACAGTCTTTATATTAGTAAATCCTCAATTTAAATAATGCGACGGATTTATCTGTCCTGAATGAGACAAACAAAGACAGAGTAGGTGCGCCCGGAGTGGCAAAGCCAAACGCACCTGCTGAATGAAACTAACAATAAAATAAATCTTTTTATTAATTAAACAAAATAAAAAACTATATAATATTAAAATATAAGATAATAAATCATAATTGATGTCATTAATATTTATAGTATTTTTTGTATTTTATATAGTATTTCTTTCAGTTTCACGCTGCAACTATACAAAAATTGATTATTTGATACAAACTTTAAATATATTATATAATATCAATAACTGTTATTCCATAAAAATAATACATTAGAATTCCTCATTGTTAGACTGTCCTTATTTTTTACTCCCGACTGTCTTAATTTAAACAAAAAACATTTTTCTTATCTCTTTGATTGGCTTAATTAAATAAAAAATATATATAAACCTCCCTCAGACTGTTATAATCCGATTTCAGAAATATCTTAAGTTTCTCTGTTTTATACCCTGTATAGAGTCGTTATGACTTTAGAATATTTTCAATATCGATGCATTATTAATTTATTATTGAAAACAGCACGTTTGTGAAAACTCTTCGTCATTTTTAATCACGAGACCGATGGGGACTTTTAATATTTATTAAAATATTGAATTAAAATTAAATGAAAAAAACCATTTTTACACAAAAACAAACCCTAAAATGACCAACTGGACTATAAGAAGAATAATGAAATCAAAAAAATTTGATAATGTAATTCAAATCTGAGTAAAAGGGGTGTATATTTCCGTACCCTAAATTTTGGGGGTGATTTGAATTTTAATACGGTCCTGGTGGTTGCATTTTTAGTCACACACATTGCGATAAGCTATATTGTAAAAACTTTTTTCTCTAAGTTTTTTGTGATTACGTCAAATTTTTACGGACGTTCTTTGTTCGTTATCAGTTTTCATCAAGCAATTGTCCGTTAAAGACGTGTAAAGATCGGTCTAATTTGTTTAAATAAATTAAATTGTGGCGCGTATTCGGTGCAGTGTTGTAGTGTGAGAAAATGGGTAATACTAGAGGTAAGTTGATTTGAAGTCTCCCTGATTTTCGTATTTTTTTAACAGAAGCTTGAAACGATTTTGTTTAAACATTTAAGCGCATTTTTGTAGTTATTTACGTAATTTATATAACACTATGATTCATTTATTAAACTCATAAAAATGCCCTGATGTTACAGTGACTACGTAACCATTTTTTGTTGGTTTTCTTTTCGCCAATTTATCGCTTTGTCTTTGTATTTCAGACAGTCGTGCACCAATTTGAGAACGGGACACATCGCAGCCCTTTAATAAAGCTAAGTACCTTTATCTATTACAAATTAAACTAAATATACCGGTTTTGTTTAAATTATTTTCGCGTATTAATATTTAAACAAATCTAAAGTTTTTATTTTTTTACATTACTAAAATAACAAAGAGATAAACAATTTTACTAGTTTTTTATTTGTAATTTGCCCCGTTTAAAAAAAATAAACGATTAAAGTAAATTCCGTTTGTTTTATTGGGAAGGGGCGGGGGGTTTTCAGGGACATCGCTGGATATCTGGATGAAAGGTAAGTCCGAAAGAAGCAGAGGGGATTCGCCACATAGGGCAGAAGATGATGCACCAATTTCTGGATTAAAGGTAGGTCCGAAAGAAGCAGAAGGAGGGATTTTGTGTGGTAAAAAAAAGTTTTAATTAGGACTTGATTCCTGTAATATTATTTTGTTAAAAAATTGTTTATCTCTTTATTTTAATTGTTGTGTCAATTTTTTAAAATGTACCTGATTTTTTTAAACTTTGTAGGTGTTACATATAAAGAGTAGCAAAAGCTTTCAGTAACTAATCATCTTCATTCAGCAAATTAATGAATTAATCAACTAAATCAAGTAAAAGCATTTGCTAACTTTTTATGCATTTCAGCCATTGTTTATTTATTTTTGTATTAATTATTTTTTCAGTTTTCAGGTGCTGCTTAGAAATCTACTCAGTCCAAAACCAGAGCCAGACCCAGACCAGAGAAAAAGTGTCTTTCAGTTCGTGCAACAACTCGAGAACGGGACACATTGCAACCCTCTAATAAAGCTAAGTACCTTTATTTATTATTAATTAAACAAAATATACCGGTTTTGTTAAAATTATTTTTGCGTATTAATATTCAAACAAATCTAGAAATTTTGTTTTCTTAAATTACCTACCAAAACAACAAAGAGATAATCAATTTTTCTATTTTTTTTTATTTGTAATTTACCCCGTTTAAAAAAAATAAACTATTAAAGTAAATTCCTTTTGTTTTATTGGGAAGGGGCGGGGGGTTTTCAGGTACATCGCTGGAAATCCGGATGAAAGGTAAGTCCGAAAGAAGCAGAGGGGATTCGCCACATAGTGCAGAAGAAGAAGCACCAATTTCAGGATTAAAGGTGGGTTCGAAAGAAGCAGAATGAGGGATTTTGTGTGGTAAAAAAAGTTTTAATTAGGACTTGATTATTGTAATATTATTTTGTTAAAAAAATTGTTTATCTCTTTTTTTTAAATTTCGTGTCAATTTTTTACAATGTACTTAAAACCTAGTTGGTGATATGTATACAGAGTAGCAAAAGCTTTCAGTAACTATTTATCTCCTTTGAACAAATTAATTAATTAATCAAGTAAAAGCTTTTCCTAACTTATTACACATTTCAGCCATTGTTTATTTATATTTTTGTTAAATATTTTTTTCAGTTTTCAGGTGCTGTTTAGAAATCTACTTCGTCCATAGTTTCAGATCCAGACTAGAGAGCACCTATATACTTACACTAACAACACCTTCTGATAAGGTCAGATTTTCCATTATTTTTCAAAATACATTTTTATCTAATTGGATTAAAATATATCGCGGATTTTAAAATGTTTTAATTAAATAAAAAAAAGGGAGATCAACAATTTTTTAATTTTTTTCTAATTTTACTACAAGTATTTCAGAAAAAATTAAACTTCAAACACTAAAATTACGAGCACTTGCAGAAAGTTCCTTTTTAAATATTTCTATTTGAAATTCGATAATTTTTCCGGCTAAATAATATCTAAAACCCTTGTTGGCAACACTGTAGAGATTCTTTTAACAACAATTTGAATGTTAATTTTGTCGTTTATTTTTTTTATCCAATTAAATTTTAAAAATTATTTTTGTCATAATCAGTAACAGTTTTATGAAAGCCTTTTCAAACCTAAACTAAAAATGTTTAAATTATTTTTCAAAACTTTACAAAATGCTCGCTTTATCGTTTTATTTGCGTATTTGCAGTTCTAACTAAAAATGGACGCAAAGGTGTACAATTATTGTTTATGTATTTGTGTTTTATTTATCCCCTTCCTCTACTCTTTAAAAAAATAAATAATAAAAGTATTTCCTTTCGCTTTATTGGGGTTGGGAAGGGTAGGGTCCAAGGACGTCGCTGGAAATCTGGATTAAAGTTGGGTCCGAAAGAAGCAGAAGGAGGGGATTCGCCACCCATCAGTTGTGGCAGAAGAAAATTCCACAAAAGTGAGTTCTTAGTAAATATTTTTGTAATTGTGTGAATTTGAATTTTATTTATGATAGTACAGTTCATGATTTTGCAAAAATTGTTGATCTCTTCTTTAATTTGAAAATTAATGACTTAATGTTTTAAATTGCAATTAAGTAACAGTGTTCTTCCTTTTCCTGAAATTTACGTTTTAAAAAGTTTTTTTTCCATTTCAGGCCTTCATGCCTTCATGTTTTGATTCTAATAATTTTCATATTTCAAAAATTATTTATTTTAGGTTTTTTATTTTTTTAGGTCTTAATATCTTTGTTTTAGTAATTTTCATGTTTCAGGAATTATTTGCTGAATTATAACTAATCTGTCTTTTCTCAAGATTAGTAATTTTTTTAGTTTTAATGTTTTTTTTTTCTTTCAGGTCTGAATATTTTGGCTTTAATAATAATTTATACGTTTCAGGAATTATCTTTTCAGGTATTTTATTATTTTCACGTTTAAGGTTAGAAAATTTTCAGCTTCTTGTTTTAATTATTTTTTCTTTCAGTGTATTTTCATTTTAATAATAATTTTTATATTTCAGGATTAATTTTTTCAGGTTTAATGATAGTAATTTTTCTCTTTCTTGCTTTAATTATTTTTTCTAACTGTTTTAAATATTTTGTTTTAATAATAAATTTTACGTTTCAGGAATTATTTTTTCAGGTATTTTATTATTTTCAGATTTAATAATTTTTTGTTTTCTTTTTTAATTATAAATTAAATATTTAGTCCAAAAATTAGATAATTTAAACAAAAAATATTTAAATTATGTTTATTGAGGTGGCTCATGCGCAGTGCGCATCATGATCCACCTGTCTCTTCCCACTATTTCCCTCCTTGTCTGTCTTGCTCCTCGTTGTCAAAATCAGCTGTTTGTCAAAAGTGTGTCCTCGCATCAAATTTCTATTGATGTCAGATAACGTTTCTGGTCCGCATTCCTGTCGTAAATAATGCCCTATGAAGATTTATTAATAACAGAACGATGTGGCTCTTTGGGCAACCCAATCAAATACAGCAAACAAGGTAATAACAAAAAAAATTTTCATGCATTTCCCCAAATTTCTCTTTCGAAAACAAGGTCAGAACGGAATAATCCGCCGCGAAATCAACCAAGAATCCGTAGCGGACTCTCTTCTTCAAACTGTGGTAGGATTCTTCCGCGAAGTTCTTTTACCCCATGGATATCCAGACACTGTAAGCGAGGATTACGTTGACTACCAATTATGGGACACGGTACAGGCATTTTGTAGTACTATCACTGGAATTTTCACAACACAAGCTATACTCAAAGGGGTGGGTGTTGGCAGTGCTGAAGCTTCAGCCCTTTCAGCTACCATCACCTGGATTATGAAAGATGGCACAGGGATGGTGGGACGCATTGTTTTCGCGTGGTGGAAAGGGTAAAAACACGATTTTCTCAACAATAAATCAGTTCACAATTTACAGAAAGTCACTCGATTCGAATTGTAAAAAATGGAGGCTTTTTGCTGATTTATTAAATGATGGGGCTATGATCTTGGAATTGTGTATACCACATATCACTCATTTATCCACCGAAATTCTCTGTCTTTCTACAGCTATGAAATCGATGGTAAGAGTTCCTAAATGTCATTTTCTATTTTTGTTTTGACAAGTAGTGTCAAAAATTAATTTTAGGTTAGGACGAAATGACACAGCTTCTTTTGACATTTGACAAAGCTTGGAAACGTAACAATGACAAAGAGCTATACTAAAGCCACCCACAGACGTTCATTTTCTGCACAAAACTGATTATTAACATCAACTGTAATAAGATTGAGGAGTGTTTGGGGTCAATGAGCATTCTTCTTATACAACATTTTGAGTGTGGATAGCTTTAGTTACTCCAAGAAGATCATCTGTAATAGCTCCGTTCAGCTTTGCCACTTCGAGCGCACCGCCTCTTTCCTTATCTACATCGTTGAGTTCATATATTACTATCTCTATCTGATGCTCTTAACACTATCCAAAACAACACACGCTCTTTGTGCACCCTTGGGCATATTTTGTCTTTAAATTAGTAAATCCTGAATTCAAATAATGCGACGGATTTATCTGTCTTGAATGAGACAAACAAAGACAGTGCACTCGGAGTGGCAAACCCGAACTCACCTAATGTCTGCGCATGCGCTTTGACATTGTTACATCTCCAAGCTTTGTCAAATGTCAGAAACTGTGTCATTTCGTCCTAATTTAAAAAAAATCTTGTCATATGACATCTAGGGACTCTAATCACGATATTCAGGTGGGAGTTGCAGGTGGGGCTACCAGAGCATCCATAACAAATCATCAAGCAATTAAGGGTAACATGGCTGAAATTTCAGCAAAAGATGGAAGTCAAGAAACTCTTGTCAATCTAATTGCAAGTTTTGTCGGGATTTTTCTTATTAATTACTTCACTGATTCAACGTAAAATCACATTTTTTAAATATTTCAAATGAATTTTTTTTTTTAGTCCCCAATGGATTGTCACTTTCATTCTGATTTTTCTCCACATTTACTCAAATTATCAAGCTGTAACTGCCCTTATTTTTAAAAACTTGAATAATTTACGTATGACTTTGGTACTTAAAAGTTACTTAGTCGTAAATGCTGTCTTAGGACCAGAAAGAATCAATAAAAGGGAATCAGTTTTCTTGGGTTTTGGAACAGATGTGGAAAAATTGTGTGGTTTTAGAGTAGTGCTAGGAAAACCACTTAAAAAAACATTAAGAAATTACAACTCAGATGAATTAAAAACGTTAACAGAAGTTTACAAAGATAAAAAGTATTTGATTGTACCTGATTTAAAAAAAAGAACTATGTTTGTTACTTTTGAAAAAGGAGAAACCTCACAAGATGTTATAGCAGCTTATTACAATGCAGTATTACTTGCTCTTGCCACCTGCATTTATAATAGAGTTACTCTAGTAAGTTTCTAATTAACAAAAAAGAATAGAATTGCAGTAAATAATAACTTCTGTTCTTAGCCTACTGTGATTCAATTTTTTTAATCACCTGATACGAGGTGTTTATGAATGATTGTAGGGTCGTAGGAGGCTGTGGAAATAATAAACATTGCTTTGCCTTTTAAAGACAATGATTTTAGCTATTATTATTAGACAATTGAGTATTCGTGTTGTCGAATTACCACAGCGTTCTACGACCCTACAATCATTTATAAACACGCTGTATTATTTTTGTTTTTAAGGAAATTTATTCAAAAAGACAATTACATCATTCCACTCCAATTACGAGATTGAGTACATTTATGAAAAACTATCACAATAATAATATAATTAGTAATCTGCCTTTACCTGTCCTACAATCATTCAATGAGTTTGTAGAGCAAGAAATTGAAATGTTTTTTACAGCATTACAAGTCAATGGTAATTTTTAAAATAGAATCTATCACGTAATAACAATTTTTTTCAGGTTGGAAAATTGATAGTCACTGCCTTTACCTCAATGAGTGGCGAGCCCAATGGAAAGACTTTGATAAAAAGTCTTTATAAATATTTTTATACGTTTTTTATGGTTGATAGAAAGTAACAAAGTTTGATAAAAATATATTTTTTTAATATAAATACAAAGTTATTTATGAAGTAGGTGTTGGTTCTTTAGGCCCTGTTTGAGACAAGTGTTTGACAATATCCACCCAATTCCAGCCTCTTGGCATTTCTCCCTTATTGTCGACACGTTTCCATTGCCTGCGTTTCTGTGCTTTGGTCAGGTGTTCCTTTTTTGGGGCTTTCTGACTTGATGCCTTTTAACAAAAATAAGAATATTTCAAATTAGACAAAAGGACTTACTTGTTCTATTTCGAGACTCGTTGTTTTCTCGGTGACTTCAAGAATTTCTTCTTCTTCAGGTTGGTCTGACATAAGCTCATCAAATTTCTCTTTAATAAATTCAAAGAGAGAGTAAGTCATTGACATTCCTAAATACTGTTGAGTTTCTTCTTCAACCGCAGTCACGATTTTGTCTTTTAGAGACTTGACACTAAATCAGTTGCTTTAGAAAGGGATTTGGAAGGAAAAGGGGTACTCACATGTGTTTGTTATAAAACGTGTCCATGTTTATTTTAGGCGCTTCGTTTGGGTATTTCTCACCCCACTGTATCTCTAGCAGAAACGACTTGGTTGTGTCACTTTCCCCGTACTGAAAATTGATCAATAATGCTTCTGTTAGCCCCCATTTTTGACTTACTTTATATTGAAATGTATTGGGTGAAATTTGTTTAAAACAGTCGTCTCCGTCATATATTGACGAGAGAACTTCACGTTCTTCGTCTTGAAGTTCAGTCTCTGACATTATTCTGATTTAAAACATTTCTAATTTACAAATATAAAATTTTCGAAAAATACATAACCTAACTTTTGACTTACATAACCTCAAAAATGTTTTGACAGTTGACAAAAAAGAAATTCGAAAATTTAAATTTTTATTTAGAAATTAATACAAATTATGACTGAAAACTTGACGAGAAGGACCGTGAATGTGACAAAATTGACGAATTTTGGGACTGGGAGCGGTGACTTGACTGTGACTAAAAACATAACCTTAAAAACAAGTTATAAGAAATAATACTCTTACGCTCTTCATTCTGTGTATTTGATCAAGTGCATGTGGTAAAATAGGCCTAACTGAATTAATTTCCATTACTGTTAAATTATCAACAACGGCATAAGCCCCCTGATTTCTAATAAGCTGATCAACTGAAGATCTTAATTTTGACATTCTTATATCCCATATATCTTTAATTATTGTTCTTATCTCATCAGCACGGGGAAAGTCATCAGAGGCACACCCCAATAACTGTTTCACTTCGACCATGTAAAAATTACTAGGCATTTTTGTAAAAGTCCTAAAATTACAATTACAAAAAAATTAATCATAAACAAACTGAAACCTTGAGAGTTTTTCCTCATTTTTAATAGCTTCGAGTGTTTCAACATCCATCCATGCTGGTGGTTGGATTTTACATCGTTTTTGCTGCTTTAGATTCACAGCAACCCATAATGGTACTTTAACGGGAAGACCAGCACGAAAAGGACCAAAATCACCAGAAATTAAGTGAATAGGCTCACTAGTAAACGAGGGAATTATTGTAACAAGCTGTTTTTCACCAAGAAATTCGACTTCTTCTGGATCCATAAGAATTTCTGAATTTTGACGTTTCAATAACCTCAAATCTTGAATTCGGAAATTTGCCACCAATAACAAGAGTGTGAAAATCATATGAGGTAGGAGTATTACTGCGTCGAAGTATTGCAAAATTGAATATTTTTTATAATCAAAATTGATTACTTTTGAGTTTTAATGTGTAGATTTATTGGTAATTAACTCATTTGCGTTTTAAATAATTAATGGTACTTATAATTATAACCAACAATGCTATAATTTACATCTTGGAAACTATAGTGAGAGCAAAAAAATAAAATAATTAGGTGAGTACAAGAATATTGCAAGGTTTTTGTTTTTACAATTTATAATATGTTAGAATTGTTGTCATTCTGCTTTTTTTACTTGTATTGTTCGTGTATATTTGTTATAATTAGGATGTCTTTTGATAAAGAAATGAAAATAGAAAATTTCCACAATAAGTACAACAATACTGATAAAATAACCAATAAACAGCGCTACAATGGCTCCAAAAAACTTCTTCATGTTCATAATCGCTTTCATTTCTTCGTGTATACTTTGAATTTCTGCATTTAAAATCGACGACATTACATCATCAAGCCATTTTTTAATCAATCCAGCTTCGAGAACCCTTCTAATATATTTATCAACTCTGGGTTTAATCGGCGAGTTTTTCTGCAACCCTAAAATCTGAATCGTAGCATTTTCCGCCTTAATCTTACCAATTGAAATGGGCATTTTGATGACACAGTCTGTCATTATATGCAAATTCCGATCCTCCCTTACAATATCTCTCATTTCTCTTTCAGATTGATTCGAAGTGAGATCTGACCTAGCGATTTGAAATCGTAATTGTCTCTTTACTAGCGCTTCTTTCAGATAATAACTGTTTTCGTAAAATGCGAACACTCCTTGCGCTACTCTATCGACTGCTTTACTCGAATCGTTAACCACTTCGAAATTCTCTCCAATTAATTTAGTAGTGGGATCGAGAGACGATTTGAAAAATTCACGGTTTATGTCACCCCAACCTCCACATTTCAAACGACTGTTTACTAATTCCTGAAGCGTATCGATAGTTACACTAGAAGTGATCAACTCAATAAACAGAAGAGAAAAACTCAGAAAATACCGAGGAGTAGGTCTTGCTAAAATTGCAGTCATGCTAGCTCTGTAAGCAACAACGAGTAGTAAAGAATAGAGCCAGTACCATCCAGTTAACATTCTGAGAGACCAACCAGTTGGTAGTTTTGGTAAAGAAACTAAAAGTAACATACTGTAAGTGTAAAGAACACTGTTGAAAGCTTCACTGAATTGGTACAAGCCTATAGCTTGACCCTCAAATTTTGGAGGAATGTATTGCTCCTTCATTTTTGTGTATTTCACATTAGAATCAAGTTTCTCAATTTCAGGACACAAAGACAAAGTTATGATTTGTTTCCGTTTCGTATGAATTTGTAAAATTTTAGATTTCTGTTTTTGGACTCGGCTTATAGCTTCGTGAAAACGAGCTAAAGAGAAAAATACAGCTCCGCAAATAAAAAGACAGACGAGAACAGCAGCCCACATTGCAGGTCTACAATTTACAAAATCAGAAGAATAACAAAATTTTACCCCAAATACTTGAAGGGTAGAATTAGTGTTTTCCATGAGTTATCAGTCAAAGACTCAGGTGTTAAGAAAGTGAGACACTCTGTATTATACGGGATGCTTAAATCCATTAAATCAAGGATATAAGGAGTGTAATATAAATCACCCAAAGCTACATCAGCATCAGCATTAACCATTTCACCCAACAACCCTGTATATTCCCCAGAAGCTTGTTTACCACCCCACAACTCCACACTGGCATTTTTCGGCTCGTACACCTCGCAACGAAAATTCATTGCGACTGAAACCGTTTGCAAAATCTACAAATCAACTCAAGCTCCCATCAGACTTACTTCTACTTCAGCTCCTGAGAAGTTTCCTAAGACTGTTCTTTCAGTTTTCTCCTGGAAATTCTTTGTGGTCCCTGGAATATGACTAAAAGCTACAACTTTAAGTGTTTGGTTACGTAAATCTGTTGTTTTATCCCGAAACAAGTCAGTCCCTTTCCGGAATTTTGACTTGGTCCAAATATCTAGTCTCCTTGGTACAAGAATTGAGGTAATTTGCGTTGGAAAAGGAACAGTCGTGATTTCATACCACGGCATGTTCTTCTTAGTGTCTGATTTTTGACCACTATACCGCCGGATAAAAATCACATTGATTATGCGTTTCCATAAGTAGAAAAGATTTTTTTCAAAAAGCCGATTGTCGTACAAAAAAACAAATTTTGCTCGGGTGTTAATCACTCGATATCTATCACCAAAACGGAGTAACCGAGACACTTGTAATCCATTGGAAAGCAAAATTATATACATTTGACATCCGTCGTTTTTTGCCGTGTCCAGACAGAATTGTGTCTCTTCGAAAGGCGACAAAAGATCTTCATACTCATCTACATTTATCTTGAATCGCAAATTTAGATAAATCAGTTTAAAAAAAAGTTTTCTTACTACAATAAACGTGATATACGGACCAAATCTGCGGTACCAAGACTTGCTAAAAGTACCGCTGTAAATACTGTCACTAATAAGAACAACACATTTGTAGGGAAGCAAATATTTAACCATCACTTCCTCCAAAAGCAACTGAAAATTTTGCTCATCTGAGATTTCATCGTTGTGCAAAAGAGATTTGATTCTAAAAAAAAGTTTCAAAATTTTTCAACAAGACTTTGTAACTACCCATTTTGTAGAGCAGAATTTAAAGGGAACAACAAGAAAAGCCCGAACAAAAGCATTCTTTCAACTGAAAGTTTGTGAAGACAGAACGCAACGTTTCATGTAAATTAGATTTTAATAATAAATTGGTCGGTGAAAAGGTTAATTGTTCTATTTACTTGTAGGTCAGATAGTTCACATCAATTCAAAAGAAATTGAATTTTAGATGGTATAGAGGAATGAGGTAGACTAGAGTTGCTTCCATAGTAACAAGCTTTATTTTCATAGCAACTACTTCGTTTCTATAGTAATTAGCTTCATTTCTGTGACAACAAGGGTTCAGAATTATTAGGTTTAGAAGGAAAGAGGTATAAGTAAAACTCAAAGAGGAGGAAAGAAATAGAGACTACAGTCGTTTCCATAGTAAGAAGCTTTATTTTTATAGAAACAACTTCGTTTTTATAGAAATTAGCTTCATTTCCAGGACAGCAAGGACTCAGAGTTATTAGGGTTAGAAAAAAGTACAAATAAAATGCAAGGGGGAGGAAAGAGGTAGAGACTAGTGTTGTTTCCATAGTAACAAGCTTCATCTCTATTAAAACTACTTCGTTTCTATAGAAATTAGCTTCATTTCCGTGGTAGCCACAGCTCAGGGTTATTAGGTTTAAAAGGAAAGAGGTATAAATAAAGCTCCAGAAGGAGGAAAGAGGTACAGATTAGAGTTGTCTCCATAGTAACAAGCTTTTTTCTCATAGAAACTTCTTCGCTTCTATAGAAATCTGCTTCATTTCCGGGACAACAAAAGCTCAGAGTTATGAAATTTAGAAGAAAAAAGGTATGAAACTCAAAAGGAAGGAGAGAGGTAGAGACTAGTGTTGTTTCTATAGTAACAAGCTTTATTTCCAATGCAACTACTTCGTTTCTATAGAAATTAGCTTCATTTCTGTGGCAGAAAAAACTCAAGGGAGAAGAAAAAGGTAGAGATAGAGTTATTTCCATAGTAACAAGCTTCATTTCCATAGAAACTACATTGTTTCTATAAAAATTAGCTTCATTTCTGTGACAGCGAGAGCTGAGTGTTATTAGACTTAGAAGAAAAAAGGTCTCAATAAAACTTAAAGAGAAAGAAAGAGCTAGAGACTAGAGTTGTTTCCATAGAAACAAGCTTTGTTTCCATAGTAACTACTTCGTTTCTATAGCAATTAATGTCATTTCTGTGGCAGTAAGAGCTCAGAGTTAGTTGCTTTAGAAAGATCTAAATAAAACTTAAAGAGAAAGAAAGAGGTAGAGACTAGGGTTGTTTTCATAGTAACAAGCTTGCTTTCCATAGCAACTACTTCGTTTCTATAGATACTAGCTTCATTCAGTGACAGCAACTACTTCGTTTCTATAGAAACTAGCTTCATTTCCGTGACAGCAAGAGCTGAGTGTTACAAATAAAACTCAAGGGGGAGGAAAAAGGTAGAGACTAGTTAGTAGGTTTAGAAAGAGGTACAAATAAACGCAAGGGCGAGGAAAGAGGTAGAGAACTAGAGACTAGTGTTGTTTCAATAGTAACAAGCTTGCTTTCCATAGCAACTACTTCGTTTCTATAGAAACTAGCTTCATTTCCGTGACAGCAAGAGCTGAGTGTTATTAGATTTAGAAGAAAAAAGGTCTAAATAAAACACAAAGGGGAAGAAAGAAATAGAGACTAGAGTTGTTTCCATAAAAACTACTTCGTTTCTATGGAAATTAACGTCATTTCTAAGTCAGTAAAAGCTTAAAGTTAGTAGATTTAGAAAAAGGTACATATAAAACTCAAGGGGGAGAGAAGAGGTAAAGACTAGTGTTGTTTCCATAGCAACTACTTTGTTTCTATAGAAATTAGCTTCATTTCAGAGACAGCAAGAGCTCAAAATTATTAGGTTTAGAAGAAATGAGGTATAAATAAAACTCAATTCAATAAAATATAAACTATACTTGTCAAAATTAATAAGTATCAAAAATATTAGAATTCATCACGAGTAATAGAAACTTTATTATCTTCTTCTGCAAACCACTTATTGTAGACACTGATGGGATCAATCATCCAGTGTTTATGAAACGACACTGCACCTCCTGTTTCTAGATATTCAGGAGCATAATCAACTGGTCTTGCCTGTAATTCCTAATTATTGTTGTACAAAGGTACTATTGTTTTACCTGATGGAAAAGAGGAGAGTGCGTAACGCTTACTCCTAACCCAGCAATACATAAACCCAGAAACATATCATCGGGGGCATTTATAGAAGGACATTCGCAAATTCCAGGCTCGGTTAATTGTTCTAATAATGTTCTGCTGAAGACCATTCCACCCCCACCGGTTATATAGTTATAACCTCTGGAATTGTGGACGTTGTAACCGTAGCGTTCACCTAAAGCTACCGGTTTGGTGGAGTTGTAACAAGTTAGGATTTGCTGCATCCTGGAGACACTACAGAGAAGATATTTGTTTGATACACGAAGCATGGATTTCGGCGCCTTTTGCAGAACGGGTGTCTCTAGCTGGCTCTGTCTTTTTCAAGTAAAGAAAAATTTTTTGGACAGATGAATTGACAGATTTAAGCAGCAAATGGTTATGTAGAAGCCGAATAAACAATCCAAAACTAAAAATTTCACGTGGGAAAAGCCGTTTGGCAAGCGTTCTGCAAACCGCAAAATCCATGCTACATAAAGAAAATCGCAGTACCCTAAAATTGTATCGTCGTCTGCCACAACAATCCATTTGATTTCTGGCATGTTTTTGATTTTGCTACGTAAGTGATGTAGAATCGCCATTGTTTTGGCACAGTGACCTTGTTCCGTATTTGGGATACCCAAATTAACTGTTGGAATCGAATCATCTTAAAAAAAAATGATAACACAGGTTTTTAAGCTCGATTTACGTACCAGAAATGTCACTAAAAAATTCAATACTGGCAGAATGCTTCGCCCAAGTTTGTAGTACCACAGGTACTCTTTCTTTATGAAATTTTCCACAAGTTTTGACAGCGAAATAAATTGCGTCTTTTGGTACTAACTCATCCTTTAATAAATTACAAATCAGTGGAGGTTTATACAATTTTTGAACTTACACATTGTTGGAACGGTTTTGGTATTGTGGCACAATCGAGCTGTTCTTTGATACAAAAAGCAGGTTCGTTTGTTAAAACCTCTCCTAAACCTTTGTTCCATACAAAAAGAGCTAATTCGTGAGAATTATCTATTCCGAAATCGGATTGTGGGGTAGTTTGTTGAGTTAACCTGTCAGCTAGTCTAGATTAAAAATTAATTTAGATGGTCACACACAAGACGGACCTTTGGAGTAAAGACGAAGTTATAGCAACACCTGAAGCCATATTTGGATATTTGAATTTTTGAGGATTTTCATAGAATGCAAAATGGTGAATGATTGTAGCATCCGTATCGTGTAAAGCATGACCGAGCCATAAAGGCTCTTTCCAGCTGTATTTCTTGAGTACATTTTGTAGTTTATCGAGTTTTATTTCAGTCCTGTCTTCAATGAAAAAAAACCAAGTTGCGTTGTGTCTATGTAGAAGAAAAAGTTGTGTAATTATAGGAAGTATGGTCCAGTGTCCAACATGAGGGAAGTCTTTATGAGAGAGATGAATTACTGGTGTTTCCTGTAAATAGACACTTAAATTTCCTTCTTATCTAAAATCGTAATCGAAAGTTCGAGAAAATAAACCTTTTCCGCATTCAATTTAACACGAAACGAATAATTCAACAACTATCGTAAATCGTACATTAAAAGAGGGAGCATAATTAAGTCTTATCGATCGAAAAGCTGTTAAAAATTAAGAGAGAATTAACTGGACTCACCTGCTGCAAGCTTTGTGCTTGTATTTCGAGTTCCTTCTTTAAATTTTCAGCGATTTTCAGATGATGGTCGTTTGGTTGACTTAATATTATTATTACAATATCCTTTATACCTACAATCAATTTTACACTCACATAAATCTCATCTAATTAGCACTCAATTTATTCTTCGACAGCTTTAATACCATTACAACGTGATGGAGTAGAATGAAATTGTAATTTTAATTCGATTAACTCGGATTCAGATTCATATCGCGAATCGAGATACAATAAAAATGTTAAACTTATTCAGAAATATTTCGTATTCGAACGATTCACGACGTTCTACTGACATAGAAATCAAACATTTTTTTTATATCCACAGTTTAGCATTTTATACTACTAAAATTTTATTGGATATTTAGAGTAGCGTGCTATCAATAGTTTTATCAATTCTATAGACTTGATTCACACATTCGTGTTACCAGAAGCTTCAGAAATGCCTCCGTTTCAGAATGATTTCAGTACATCTTCTCTGGTCTACTATACTGTAGTAGGATTAATAAAACGACAAAAACGTCCTTCTAGCACGTGTCCGGAAAGTTTGCAACCTTTCTTATGCGGAATTTAACGCTACAACATGACTCATGTCGTTATGTCCTACTGGTATTTAGTCGAGGTATTTGCTCAATAAGGTATATAGCTTTAAAATAATTTTTGAAAATATGGCAATAACAACAAGAAGCTACTAGAACAAAAGAATGAAAAGCATTAAAAAATCTAATTAGACAAGCAAATTAAAAAAAAGTGAAATCTTCAAAAATAGAAGAAAGGCACAGCAAGAAAAAGGATGCTGAAAGAAAATACGCAGAAGAGCCAGAAATAATATAAAAACCAAAGAGCATAACACTAAAAAAATAGAAGATATAGAAGAGAATTACAAAAATAAAGAAATAAGAAAGTTCTATCAACCTGAAAGCAACAGAAAAATAAGCTGAATATTTTGAAAAAGTCTTAAACCAATCGCTGACAAAAAAGAGAAAAGTTGAAGAAGAGAAGAACAACAGAAACGAACAAAAAGAACTTCCTGCATACAAAGAGAAATGATAAAGTACGGAGGAAAAACGATGACAAAAATTTTATTATGATTTAATTAAAAATATATGGATAAAAGAAGAAGTGCCGCAAGCATAGAGAACAGCAATATTATGTCTAATCCATAAGAAAAGACAAGATAAAATGTGAAAATCATAGAGAAACAGCGTTACTAAACACTGTATATAAGATAATGGCAACAGTACTGAATAATAAATTAAAAGAACATATAGAAAAAGTAGTAGGAAAATACTAGTGTGGTTTTAAAAAAGGAAGATCCGTGGTAGACCAAAAATTTTTATTATAACAGATATAAGAGAAAAGTCACCAACAAAAATTTAAAAACATAATTGCTTTTTATCGATTTCAAAACGGCATACGAGAGTATAAATAGAAAGCAATTACACCAAGCATTCAAAGACCTTAAAACACCAAATAAAATAGCGGGATTAGTAAAAATGACATTGGAGAAAACCACAAATAGAATTCGGGTTAATGGAAAACTGCCAAGAAAATTTGAAGTGTTTAGTGGCTTAAGACAAAGAGACCCGCTTTCTTAAGGCCTAATTCTAAATCAGATTAGAACATTATAGAGGCAACGTCGTAACTTTACTATACTCTTTAGATTAGATGGCGTAATTTTGCGCTACTCCGATAGAGTAGCGTAGTGATTTAAAATTCCAGCATTAGACATTGTTTATAATAGCCTTAAAAAAATATTAAGACAAAGCAATATATAAAGACAAGGTCTACTCTTCCATCAACAACATCAATACTTTGCAGACGAAGTAACACTTATGAGAAGAACCAAAGAAGAGGTATCAAGAGTAACAAGAAGGCTAATTATAAATGCGGAAAAACTGATACTGAAAATTAATGAAGAACAAACTATATTTATGATATGGAAAGATGAAGTATTTAAAAAAGATAGATATATGGAAGTAAAAGTAGACGAAAGGAGGAAATACAAATTGAAAGAAATTAAGAGATTTGTCTATCTAGAAAGTGTAATAGAAAAAAAACCAACGAATATAAAAGAGATAGCAAGAATAGCAGCCAGAAATAAAAATGTCTATGCATTACACTCTATACTAAGTTCAAAAGCTGTAGCAAGAGCAATAAAACTTCATATCTAAGAGACCATAATACGACCGGTGGTAACATTCGCTTGCAAGGAATAGACACTAAAAGACAACAAGAAAAGTTCATGCTTCTGACATGGAAAAGAAAGATTCTAAGGAAAATTTACGGAGAAAAAAAGTAGAAGAACCCTGGATTAGAAGAACAAACGAAGAATTAAGAACATTATAAAGGGTTTTTCAATAAGGATGGGTTGATGTTGGCACCTTGAGGCGGCCATGTTTTTTTGGTAGTGTCTGTGTAATCTGGTATTTATTGTTCAGTCACTGATGCAAAATTACCATGGCAAATTACACAATTGAGCAACACGTCCAAATGATAAAATTTTATTATCAAAATGACTGTTCGTTAGTTCGAACAGTGCTCTCGTTGTGCCCATTTTATGGAAACCACCTTTCAAAATCGACTCTTCATTGTTTGGTGACCAAATTTGAAACAACGGGGTTGGTAAGCAATCAGCCAACACCCCGTCGTCAAAGAAATGCTAGATCGGCCGAAAATGTTGCTGCCGTACGTGAAAGTGTACAGCAAATCCCGAGGCAGTCAATTCTTGGTCGTGCACAAGAACTCGGCCTTTCGCAGACATCAGTTTGGCGAATTTTGCGTCGTGATTTAGGATTACACCCGTACAATATCGAATTAACTCAGGACCTTAAAGTTAATGACTATAGACAACGCCGTTTGTTCGATGACTGGGCTTCGAACCATTTAGAAGAATATTTCTTGCAAAGGTAACGTGATTTGGCCACCAAGATCGTGCGATTTGACCTCGCTAGATTTTTTCTTGTGGGGTTTTCTCAAATCGCAGGTCTATACCAATCAGCCGCAATCGACCGATGCTCTTAAAGTCAACATAATCAATGCCATCGCTCAAATTCAGCCCGATCTATGCGACAGAGTCATTCAAAATTGGTCCACTCGGATCTGTGCCACAATTAGAAGCCGCGGCGGACATTTGAACGATGTTATTTTCCATATATAAAGGCATACATGAACCTTTCATATAAAAATAAGATTTTTTAATACCTCACACACAGCTTGTTTTATTCCATTTTAACATCGACCCATCCTTATTGAAAAACCCTTTACAAAGACACAGATATAATAGGAGTAGTTAAATCATAAAGAATTAGATGGATAAGCAAGATACTTAACAAGAATGGAAAAAAAAGTGTACCAAAAAGAATATTAGAAACAGGACTAAGACCCATCAGACGAAGAGACAGACCAAAAACAGAGTGGAAAAAAGAAGTAAAGAATGACCTCCAAAATCCAAAAGTTACCAATAAAACAGTTAAAGAAGAAGAAAAAATGGATAAAGGTTGTCCACCAAGCCATGAGCCTACAAGGCTTGTAGTGTCTATATTAGGGTGAGCTAAAAAAATCGATTTTTTTTATCTTCCGTCACTGAAAAATTGGTACCTAGGCATCTTTAAAAAATGCTTTTTGAAGATGAGCTCTTAATTTTATTAAAAAGGGCCCCCTCATCTCAGTTTTCTAGTTTTTCTTTAGTTCTGTTTGGCAAAAATCTATATCTCGTCACTACTTGATCATAAGAAAGAATTTTATTTACATTTTTTGTAGAAAATTGAACGCTCTAAAAAAGGTATTTTACAATTTTTTATAGCTATTAGCGTTTAGAAGATATCAGAGGTCAAAGTTTGAAGAATTTAACTTCAATTAAGAAACTAAGAATTTCTCTTTTACTTCTAAATTTTATAACTCGTAGATAAATAAATATTAGAAAATGTAAAATATACAGTTTTATAGGAATTTGAACGCTCTAAAAGGTTTCTTGTGGTTAATCGATTACTCCATCCATTTAAAAAAAATTGAGGATTTAGTCTCAAATTTTGGTTTTTAAAATGCAAATATCTTCTAAGTGGTTTGAAAAGTAAAGAAAAAATAGAAAACTGAGATGAGGGGGTCTTTCCTATTAAAATTAAGAGCTTATCTTTAAAAAGCAGTTTTCAAAGGTTCCTAGGAACGAATTTTTCAGTGTCTGAAGTTAAAAAAATATTCGATTTTTTTGGCCCATCCTATTATTATATTGACTTAAAATTCTAGAATTGCTCGTAACAGTATTTAGGTAAAAAGGCTTAAAACTATAGACATTATACGTTTTTAAAGAATGTAATATTGATTGTCACTTGATCAGACGATGCTAAATAAATATAAAATAACCTATCAGGTTTTGTTAAAGTTTTTAAATAAAACTTGCTATTAAATTATCAATAAATAATGCAGTCCTGATTGTTTGCAGGTAATTATTTCATTGTATTTATCTTTCTTAAACCCAATAAGAACAAAGAAACATTTCTTGTTTTGAAACTTGCTAACTAATTAACCGTCAGAACATTTCTTGTTTGCAATAGATCAAAAATCCTCAGTTTATTAACAAAAATTGCTACTAGCTTTATTAATTAACCTCCATCAATTATGTGACTTGAGAAGTTTCTTGTGATAAATTATCTCGTAAAATGTGTTGCTGCCGAGAAATAAGACAGTAAAAAATGATCGATTAGAACTCTATCCTGTCTATGAAAAATCTAATCTAGTCGACATATCAATACTCTATAATTAAATAAGTTTTGGTTAAAAAGGGCTGTCGTTGGCTTGTTAGAACTGAGAGTTTAGCGGTCCGGAAACGAGTCAGACTAAGATAAATCACACCGCAAACAAACTTCTTCCGCGAGTTTCGAAAAGGGGGAAGAGAGAAAAGCTCTCGGTTTTGGTTCTCGCTCCGGGCTAGTTACCGGATCATCGACGGTCCGACTCCGGATTATAAACTACGTGATGTGATTTACTAAATTGGAGGTATTGAATTTCTTCGGATCGAACGAACGCCCAACAATTGATAATGGCGATTCTTTCTTTACGAATGACGCAAATCAACATCTGCTTATTAGATTTACAACACTTGAACAGATTTTAAATTTAAAGTAGCATATTTTATGCCAAGATAGGGAATTTTAGGCAATTAGAAGACCAATTGCATTTCTTTGCTACAAATTGGGCGCAAACATCTCGCCTAATCACCTTCCTTCATTACCGTTTTCGTCATTATCTTGTTTTTTTCATTACTTTCTCTGTACTTTTTTAATCTCGTTAGGATTCATATTTATGTCTCTGATTCTACCAAGAATAATTACGTTTCTCAGGTAAAAACGTTCCTACTTGGAATTCTATTTTCATAAATCCAGTCTAACGAAGTTCTTTCAGTTGCTACTGAAACCACAAACTGGACCAACTCTGGCACTAAATTTAACGGAAAGTTATTCTAAAAAAAATACGATAATAATTATTTGTAAATTATTATACAATATGTCTCTGGATCGACATTAAAAGAGGAAAAAATTTCTTATTTTTGATTTCTCAGAACATTATTTATGCTATAATGTTGACTTGACAACAAAGAATTTATCTGATTCATTGTTAAGAAACTGGGGAAGAGCACTACCAAGTTGTTACCAAAAAATTTAAGAGAAAATATTCGGAAGTTGCCATTTCAAATTCCGGTACAAAAACTTGGTGACTGATTTCTTAAAACGGGCTAGATTTTAAACATTAAAAAGTCAGAGAAGTCGTTCAATGAACACGATGCTGCTTCAGTTTTTGCCGTTCATTTCGCAAGAGAAGCCCCAAGGTTGTCTTTAAGAAGGAGGGCAATACAAACTGGGATAAGTAAATCTCATTTACAAAGAATTTTCAAGAAGAACAAAATTTTACCATTTAAACCGCAATTTAAGCAAACTTTAGAAAATGGTGATGAAAGCAAATGTCTGGATTTTTGTTTGAAAATAGCCTACAGAGTTTTGGAAGATTCAAATTTTCATAAACGAATTATGTTCTCCGATGAATCAATCTTTTTAACTAACAGAATCGTTTTATCTCAACATTACCGGTATTGGAGTGAGACAAATCAAAACTTCAAGATTTCTTGTCGCAGACAATATTTTAAAAAACTCAATGTGTAGTGAGCGATTTTGTACAATGGCACTATTGGGCCATATTTTTTTGATAAAAATATAAATCCTAATTCAAATTTAAAAATGTTGCAAACATTTTTAGCTGATTAACTGGATGAATTGTCGTTAAATTACCGAATAGAAATGTTTTTCCAGCACGATAGGTGCCTTGCTCATTATTGTTCGCCAGTGAATATAATACAATAATAATTGGATAGGGAGAGATGGTAGCATTTTATGCCTCCGAGAAGTTCTGAACTCACAATAATAGGCTTTTATCTGTGGGGTCGTCGTCAAGAGCTTAAAAGATATCCGTTTAGCAATGTATTGCATTCAGGATTTTTTGTTACAGCGTTTTATAACAGATTTTAAAAGTACTTTCAGTAATTGATATCGCCAGTATATGCTTTCAATAATTTTGTGAATTCTACAGAATGTAGTTATCAGATTTTTATTACAGTCTGTTTCACGAACTTATCCCCTTTTGTACTAAAATTATTAGAGTATGACTCAATCTACGCCGTATAGCTTCGTGTGTATTTGACATTTGACAGAACATAAACGAAACATTTAAATAACAAAAATATTGAAATTTTGGGAATTAAATTTCAGAAAACTTTGTTGCTGCAACAGAACTCACTCAAGGAATTATACCCAAAATTTTAATTTCCTAGGTATTGAAGAAAAGTGTAAAGATAGAAAGAAAGACAGAAGTTTTATTACAGGAATAAGACTGTTGCCTGCGGCTCTCAGTTTACACAGAATTGTCGCCTGCGGCTTAAATTTTTTTATAAAATTGTCTTCTCCAACGACTAACTCCCAATTTTAATAAAACTGTCGCCCAGCGGCTTCTAGTTTTACCTAAACTATTGTCTGGGATTCTTAAAATTACACAACGTTGTCTTCTGCGATGCAGAGCAATTAAAAAATAGGATAGAAAATGCAGTCCAATCTTTATCAATCTTAGAAATAAGACGCAGTTTCAATGAATTTAGAATTCGCATTGAAATCTGTGCAGAAAAAAAGAAGCATCATTTGAATATGCTTGAAATGGTAATAAAAAAAGTAATTTGTGTTTTGGGGGTTTGAAATCAAGCAGAGCAAATCAACTAGAAAGAAATTTTCTGAGAAATCAAAATTTAAAAATGTTTTTCCTCTTTTAAAGTCGATGCGAGGACATACTATAGACGCGGCCACAATTCCTGATAATGTAACTTGATGACGTAAATTCATTTGTACGTGGCCGCTACTATAAATACAATAATATTCTTTAATTTTCATCTGATTTAAAATAACAAAACTTCTAACGTTGTTTTACCAGAAGTGAAATTTGCAAAAGACATTTCTTTAAAATAGATCTCTGAATCCCTCTGATTCGAATATAATTTTCTTTTCTGAAATGCGCTTCGATTTTGCCGACTCTTTATCTATTTCCAATAGCTACTCTGCATGCACCTTGCCATAAATACGTAATGCGTCGATTCTCCAATCCCCAGGTTTTTGTCCTAAACAACAAATCATCGTTTGGAAAATCCCCCTTATGTCACTTAAACATTTGACAATCGTAGCACGTGACTTGTCACAGCAATCTCTGATCCGATACGGTGGCCGTTTAGGGTCATTTCTTCGTATTTTTACGAGATCGGCAAACGTTTCTCGTTTTATTCGTTCAACGTTTATTGGCTAGTAAATTTCAAGAGAGTTTACGAGAGTAAAGGTGGCACGACTCTAATTAGGCATTCAGATGAGGTGCGATGTGCACTAAACTCCTGGATAAACAGGATCGCGACACATAAAATATCGTTGCTTGGGGGTAATTAAAGCGAAAAATTCGTCAAGACGGAAATGTCATACAAATGATAAAATCGATACGAAATTTAAAACAAGAAGTGTGCAACTTTCTACGTGACGCGAACAGAACTTCGCACTTCCGACGAGGGAAGAAACGAAATGATTTTGAACTTAAAAGAGCACACAGACAAACAAAACACAAAAAACTAGAATCCAAGTAAATCATGACTAAATTCATAAAAAACAATTCATTTAAATTCGTCTGCCTTTGTAACAAATTTTACAGGAGAGACGTTTATGTGCTGCAGGTAATTCAAAAATCAACAAATCCATTTGTTATCATAGATACTAGGTAGTTTTTAAGGAGTTAAAACAAGAAATAAATTTGTTATAGCACTCAAAACATGTAAAAGTAGAGTTACACCGTAATGAAATAAACATTTCAATTTCGAAAGAAAATAAAGTTAGAACACTATTATTCTAGACAGGCGAAATGTCAAAATTTAATGTCAAAAACTCAGAAATATTTTGAGAACTTGCAGAGAAAAAAAGTTGCTTAGGCTTCGATGTGATTCGAATTCACCGCTTCTATATTGCCGATCCGGTACACTACCACTAAGCTACAAGGTCCAACGATATACTCTCTCTATATCATCAAGTAGTCACTCAGTTAATGCGACACACTTGTAACAACCTGAATAATAGTGAATTGTTGAATCACACCCAAAATTACACCAGTAATTTTACAATTTATAAACCATCTTTAGATGTAACCTTCTTGGTCTATCGAATAAAATGCAAAACATCCAGTAACACCAAACACTAGAAATGATACAACGCGCATTTCGACAACAAAATTGTCATTCTCAGATAGGAATTACAACAAACTTTGTTGTTGAAATGCGTGTGGTGTTAATTGTTGTTTTGGTGTTAGTGGGTGTTTCACGTTTCATTTTTTTAAATATAAAACATCTTTCATAAAACCATAAATTAAAATGAATCAGCGGTCTAGACTTACTTTAGTTAATACCGTGGAGGGATAAATAAGAGGAGTTGGCATACCCTACACCGATAATGTTAGGTTCTTGGTCGAGGTACAGACACCTTTTACGTTCTTATTCTATTGTAGAGACCACCATTTGCAAATTTGTAGTGGGGGAAAAAGCTATCCCGAGTACAGTGAAAACTATCGTAAAAGGTGTTTGGCCATCGACCAAGATTTCAAGCTTATGCCCACTCCTGTTATTCCTCCCACCACGGTTAATACAACAGTAGCTAGCCATTATCTAATCAATCAGCCACTCAGCCTAGATACAAGATTTTTAAGATTTTGTTCATTTTAATTGCTTTTTTTGTAAAACTAATTAATTTATTCGTTTTGAAAGTCAACAAAATGTGTGGCATTTTGAAACCAAAAAGATCATACAGCTTTCACAGTTTTCAAGACAAGATACCGCTTCTCAAAGTATCGCAAGTTTTCAAAAAGCGCAAAATTTTGTTCAATTTGAGTTTTTATCAATTTTAACACTGAAGCACTTCAGAAGCGTTTCTAAAGTCAATAAAATGTTTGACAAATTTCCAAAACGGTTAATTAAGCTCTCTCAATTTTTTTTAGATTTCATTTACTTCCGAAAGTCGGCCGAATTTTATCATTAGGCCTAAACCAGGTAAAACATATTAAAAAAATTAAAAGTACCCCATTTGATGCGATGTAACCATCCCCCTTACCACAAAAAAGTTTAAGTATATATTTATAATTTCTAATTTTGGGGCCCTTTATTACCTATAAACAGTACAATTTTGGGATATAGATAAGTTGCGTTACATCGATTTATTTTGACCTCAAAAATCTCCGGTTGCCCTATGGAAATGTCTTTCTGGAACACCTTGTATATTTATTTAAATGTATTATACATTACATTATATACAAATACGTTATATATAATGTATTTAATGAAAAAATAATTTTAATTTCAAAACTTTCGTGCTATAAAATTAAAAACCCGGTAAAAAGGTATAAGATGTGTTAAATCTTTGTTTAAACCTTATTTTTATGACTTTGTCCGGTGAGATCGTAAAAGGGGCTGTGCCTTTTAGCACGTGGTGGGTAAAAGTGCTGAACATAATTTCACGTAAGCGGAAAAATACTGTTTAAAGAAATGCGCTTTCAAGTAACATTCTGCGAAAACAGTAAGCCGCTCTTTAAAGATGCTGTACAGGGTGTCCCATCGTATATGCATAGTGGAATTTTGAGCCTTTAGAATACACAGAAAAGAATTAAAACTTCTTATTAACTATCCACTTTATTGGGCGCTACAATAATCTTAAAAAATATTAGCAACTTGTTTGTCCGTTTAAGAGAAAAATAGCAATTTGTGCTATAAAATTTTATTTTTTTTAATTTCTTTCTTTTGCCTACAAATAATGCTCATATATCAGAAAGTCATCTTGCGCAATTAAAATTAATTAAATTCTATTAGTAATTGAGATATCTTTGATTAAAGGAAGACGTCACTTTAAGAAGGATATTTACGACAAATAATTGTAATACCGCAAAATGAGGGGTAGTTATTTATGGTTCAGGCAGTAGGTAGTTTTAACAATGGGCTCTATTTACCTATGAATCGAAGCCGTCTATCTCAAAGCTTATAAACTTTTGTCATCATAAATAAAGGTCTTGCCTTGCGGTTAGCTTCAACTAGTATTAAGATACCAATAAATAACGCTACCAATATTTTGCAAAATCACTTCCTGGCATATTACCTTTTACCACATCAAAATAAAAAAAATAAAAAAAATAAAAATAAAATTTTATTGCATAAATTGCTATTTTTCTCTTAAACGAACTAACAAATCGCTAATATTTTTTAAGAT
Source organism: Tribolium confusum (assembly GCA_029207805.1). NCBI lineage: Eukaryota > Metazoa > Arthropoda > Insecta > Coleoptera > Tenebrionidae > Tribolium > Tribolium confusum. Next base: position 25,368,937 of record JALGAY010000006.1, on the reverse strand, counting down.
TATTGTAGCGCTTGATAAGTGAATGGTTAGTTAACAAATTTTATTTATTTTTTATTTATTTTAAGGGTTCAAAATTCCACTATGCATATACGATGGGACACCCTGTACAGTCGTCAGTGAGTTGTATTTTTTCCATGACCCCTAATGCATTTATATATAAGGTTCATTCTTAACTCGGTTGAGTGGGTGGGATTTTCTGGTTCACGTTCAGACTGGGACAAACCAGTGATCCCAAACTGTTCTGTTTATGCATGGTAAAATGCATGGCGCATGTTGAAATGTTTTAGAACCACTGACCTAGCCGAGCCTAAACGTTTACTCCTAAACTGAACGACCCTTATTTACAAATGCATTAGAGGTGTTAAAACAACACAACCAACAGACGACTCATACCAATGCGATACGTAGTTTTACAGAACACGTGCTAACCGGCACAACCCCTTTTACGATCTCACCGGACAAAGTCATAAAAATAAGGTTTAGACTGCTTTCTAGACGTATTTTTTGAGACACATTGTATAAATATGTGATATTAATGACAATATACAGTGTTAAATAGACGAACTTTTTTTTTTCATGGCGAACTAACGGATCTGAATTTTTGAGAATTTTTCTAATATTCCTTCTACTAGGCTGGATAACCTACCCTTTAACTTGTTTGTGTCACTCACTTACTTTGAAAAAATTGCGTATTTACTCAATGTCTTGAGTTAAAATTTTTACTAAAAATGAGAGTTGATCGATTTTAACTTTATTTTTACTGTGTAAGTAAGTATTCTAACTAAATCTACCAACAAAAACAAATTGATCTTTTTTATTTCTTTAAATTTTCTGTATTAAATAATGTGCCATTATTCCCAAGAGAGTGGGTAGAACAAGGAAACTAAAGAGTAGATGCCCAACCTATTGTCGAGTAACCTGGTAATGCTGCTTCAAAATAGGTATTACAAAACAAATAAAGTTTGTTATTTTTTGCGGTTATCTACAATTTTTTTGAAATATTTTTTTCACAAAACTATATTTCAAAATCGTGTCATTTAGAATGTCATTAGTCAAAGTCAAAATTCTGAAAAAATCCACATGTGTAGAGAAAAAAAACAATGTTTTATTGGCATATCCTCAAGTCGGTGTGATAAATAGTTTTTGAGAAAAATTAACATATACTTTTAACAGACTCATGCTGTATATTCAGATCTTTAAATTTCAAAAATTTGCTTGATTTTTTTAAGTGTTCTTTAATTTGATTTTAGAGAAAAAATCCACTTACCTAGTCCAAAGACCGTGGCAAAAAACAGTAAAAAGATGAGAATCGTGTCCATTTTCCCCCTAAAAGTAAGATAATCTTGAAAACAATGCTGTTAATTCAAAGTTTCACGTTTAAAATGCGCGACTTGAATGGGAAACTGTGCGGAATGTTATCGTAGACAAACACGCGCAACCCTCTTTTAAAGGGAAAAGGGAACGCTTGCGCGCAATTCGTTTTTTTTTCTTTGCCAACTTTATAAATTATTAACTTACGATAAAACTTCAATTGATTTCTCATTAGGTTCTAAATGGATTTACAAAAATAACATCAAACCCCTATAGGTAAACAGAAATGATTTACATAACCTAGACTTTTTATTATTGACAAATACTTACATATCCGGTTGTATTTTTTGATTTTTTTGTGTTGCCAGTTTCAAAGTTTTGGTTTTACAAGCAAATTGTGAAAGTTTTGTTTGAAAAAAAACATATTTGAGCTTAAAATGTGTTGTAATAAAAAATAAACAAACGGTTATGTCAGTGTCAAAATTATGTAATTACGATGATTCTGCCATCTTTTGACAGAGAGTATTTACGAGAAGAAAGCTTCTCCTCCTTAACAGAATTCTTTGCTGCATTCGTATCTTTCTTTTAAATTTTTATCAGTGATGTCTCTTCGTGAGTTTTGTTTAGATAATTATTGAGTTCTAGAAAGGAATGTCGGGTCATCGAAATGAAAATTTTAGATAAAAGAGATTCAAGATAGTAAAACTTTTACCATTAATATGTGTAAACAGGTTGTTTGGAATTTAAGAACTATTTCTTCTTTTTATAAATTGCGATGGTCCATGTTTTCTAATAAAAAAACGCCAAGTTTCCAATCATTTCTTATTTGGTAGATTTGTTTCATTTCTTTGGTCTAGATTTTCCAATGAAATCTTTCGCTCATCATCCATTCGAAAAACAAAGAGATCAAAATGTCGGTCTTTGAAGAAAGTCACTGATTTATTATCTTCAAAAATAGGACAAAAATTTAATGAACGTCTCTTAATCTACCATTTTCCTTTTAAAAAATCTCTGGTTCGTTAAATACAATAAACATAAAAAGCGTCTATACGACTTAAAAACAATTAATTAATTATTGCTAATAATTATAATTATACGCTATAATTATATTGCTATTAAACCTCGTTGTAATCAAAATAGGTAAAAATATTTTGTCGCCTCATGATAGATACCTAAACGTTAATTTAACGTACATTAATTTAACGTACGTTAATTTAATGTACATCGTACATTTGGGATTTTACCAAACATGTCCGGTAAAAATAACTTAAATTTGTAACATTTTTAAAACGTTTTAAACAAATCCTGCTATAAAACAGAAGAATGTTTATTAAAACTCAATTTTAACTTTAATTGTTAAATAGAGAATATTCTATTAAATTTTACAGTGCAAGTCCGTTAGAGTAGCCTTATTTACGACCGAGCCTAAAAATTTCTCAGACGAGCGAGACTATTAAGGCCCTAACGGACGTGTACTGTACAATTTTTTCTATAATATACATCTTTATAATTAATTATTATTTCTTTTATTATTACTAAAAAAATTAAAAGTTTAGAATTGTGTTACTATACAGATGTTTACTCTTTTTTCTTCTCGTCGTCCGTAAAGAGGTTTTCACGCACTGTCGTTCGTTAAAAAATAGTTTATTTAAAACAAAAAATCTTTAAAACAACCCTTAACAACTAGATACTACAAAAAAATATTTTATAACATTTTACCTCCATTTCGAAAACGCTATCTCATGCTATAAAAGTCTATTATCAGTTACAGATGTTTACAGTTAGAAAAAAATGCATTGTTGACATTTAAATAAATCAATAATTTTATAATGGTAATGCTTTAGCCAAGTGCCAGAAGTTTTCAGGTCGTATCCACAGCCTCTGACTTGACCTAACAATCACTGGTGACCAGGACATGATTAGTAAAAGTATAAAAAACAGAATAACAAAATAAACAAATTTATTCTTTCAAAATAGCTTTTTTGTTATTTTCAAGCGAAATTGCTTAATTTGTATCTAATTTTTAGTTTTTACTATTTTTTGTATTTTGAAACATTTTTCATATTTATTTTGACACGTTTTGTAACTAAACGATTTTTATTACTATTATAGTTTTTATTTTACAGTTCTTTTATACTTAGGAAAAAGAAATTCGGAGTTCTTTAGGTAAATCTCCAGCGCAGCTGCAGTTATAAAGCTGCTGTAATAACTGATAGTGGTGCAGCGTAGATTTGCAAGTATACAGCTGTCCCTACAACCACCAAATACTTGACAAAGCATTTATAAATTCTGTAATTATCTCCTGTTTCAGTTTAAATGTCTTTTTAGCCTTTCATGCGAGTGTAGATATCGTAATAGTCCTTAAAACACTTTTTCTGTTGTACTATTCCTTTCAGTAACAGTATAGGTAGCTCACTAAGTCAAAGAACACCACAGAGCCTCTAATTCTTTCACTTGAAAGCAGTAACCCTAATATTCCTTTCAAGGGTAGGTAAAAACTCTCGCTATTGTACAATTCTTTGACTACTACAACAAATTTTGTTTTATAGCAGATTTAGATTCTCTAATTATCTCCAGTATCTTCATATAGTAAACTGATTTATCTCATCAGCAAGCCACACTATAACTAGATTCGTAGGGAATAGAAACTCTGGGTGAGAAATAGAAAACAAAAATCTTATCAAATGGATTGCCTTTAGACAGTAAATAGCAAATGACTCACTAACATTCTATATTAAATATACATATACATGCTTTCAGAGGTCGCCACTTGCAAAACGCTTAGACAAATCAGATTTTTGTAATCTGATTTGTTGTAATTTAAGATAACTGGTAACTTCTTTCTTTCTACATTACAAAGATAATAACTCTTCTTTGAAGAAACTGATTTACCGAGTTGTCCGCTGTATCATAGAGTTGTAGTGTCTCTCATTCTTCTAGAGTTTCCAGTTGTCGCGTCTTTCTTGTTTTTTATTCTTTACTAATCGCCTTCTTTTACATTTTAGTTCAACCGTCTTTTGTTTTTCAAGATCTTCCAAACAGCATTTTCAAGTGCTTTTTTTTGTTCCTCTAAGATGTTCCTTGCATCTTCAAGTCGCTTTTTATCAAATTGTAGAATCTGTTTAGTTCTAGAATCTTCTAAACAATGCTTTTGACGTTTTTTTTTAGAATCTTCTTTAGTTTTTTTAGACATTTTCTTTGTTATTTACTAGTCCTAACTTTCTTTGTCCTTTTTTTTTGGTAATCGTAATTCTTGTTTTTTCCAAACATTGTTCTTCATTTCAAGTTCGTCTATAATAGTTTTTGTTTTTCCAGAACTTTCAACGAAAACGTTTTCGATGTTATCCTCTTCTTCCTAAATCTTCCTTTGTCGGTTTTTTCTAGATGTCGTGGTTCTCCGTTGTTTTTCTGGTTCTTTATTTTTTACGTTCACTTAAAATATATATTTTTTCTTCCAGAATCCTCTAAACTACGTTTTTCTTGTTCTTTTTTGTCTTTATATCGCCTTTTTTCAAATTCCTGTGGAATCTTCTTTATTTACATTCTTTATAGAATCTACGACTGTTCTTCCTGTTCATTTTTTTGTCTTGTCGCCGTAATTCTTCTTGTTCATTTTTCATTTGATTTCATTCGGCGTTTTTCTCAAAATTTCCGGTGGTTTTTTCTAAATTCTTTTTTTATTTTACAATTTTCCACTTTTTTTGATAAGTTATTTTTCCTAGTCACAATTTTTTTTTCTTTCTTCTTTGACCTCAGGGTTGTAGTGTCTCTTATTCTTCTTCTTCTCCTACTGTCTTCAGTTGTCGCGTTTTTCTTGTCTTTTATTCTCTTCTTTACATTTTATTTGAATCGTCTTTCATTTTACAAGAATTTTTTTGCCATCCGGAGTGTTTTATTTTTTTTCCTTTCTTTTCAAGTCGGATTTTATTAAACTGTAGAATCTGTTTTACTTCTAGAATCCTCCAAACAATGTTTTAAATGTTTTTTCAGAATATTTTTTTGTTCATTTAGAATTTTATTTTTTTTTACTAGTGCAGTTGCTCTTCTTAGTCCTCTACATCCGGCTCGAAGGACCATACAGTTTGGAACTAGCTACATTTTTTATGTTACTGCTTTAACCATTTATTCTCGTATGTACTTACATACAACAATGAAAAAGACTAGTGGACCAATTTCAAGTTGAGAGACTACCGATAGTATCGCAAATTTGAATACTTTTCTATGACAACAAACCAATCACAAATTCGAATTATTTCAACTTGAAATTAGCCCATCAAAGCACAAAATTCAACTTTTGCTTGTACCAAAATTGTGATTAGTTTTTCGCAGGTTTTTTGTTATTTTAATCTTTATTTTAAGCACCGTCTCGCTTAATTTAATCATTTTAATCTCCCAATTATCTCCTTAAGTAAAAGTAAATTGTCCAACTCTCAATTTTTCCGTTTGTATCTCCTAATCCTCAATTTCGTCTAATTTCCATATTAGGTCAGTTAAAAAAATAATGCTACAATAAAAATCCTCGTCGCGTCTAAAAAATGCAACCGCCTTTGGCAAACATCGCCGAAGAATGAAAGAAATCAGAAGAGAGAAGAGCCCTCCGGCCCAGCTCGGCCAACTTGCAGCGAATCCCCATCAAGGTGTATATCTCCAAGTCGGTTCACTCTAGATACAAATTCAGAAACAAATCAACTGTCTCTACCTTCCTCAACGAAACTCCGGTTCTTCAAGTATGTCAGTGTGCCGCTGCTGGATCTCCAGCCGGCAGCATCTTGCATTCATGTAGAAACTCCGGTGCGATGCGGGACTCTGGTGATCGTATCCGTCGAGAAAGAACTTCTCCGACGAGTTCGCGGACGGTTTTAAGACGAGTGCTGGTGTTATCTGAGGGAAGACAGTTTAGAGAAGCGGCAGCGGTTCTCCAGAAGCTTAATTGTAACAGCGTCGCGACGGTAGCGGCGGACCTTCCCTTGGATTTTCTTGCCGAGGGGTTGCCACATTCTGCACAATTGCTGGAGACCCTCTTCACCAAGTGAGTTATAGAAAACGTTCAGAAATTTTTAAGATCAACTCTTGCAAAATCGGCAAAAAACTCATAAAAGTGCAAAATGGTGTTCACTGTAGAGGATAAAACATTCATTATTGAATCGTTTAAAATAGAATTTTAAATAAATTTTAAATAATTATTAGAATACCACATTATTATACATAGACTAATCACCACAGATAAATATGAATAAGCTAGATATGCTAGCGTTCTTCAGATTTGCATAAATGAAGAAGGAAAATTTTATTTGTCTTCTTCAATTAGTCAAGAGGAATGAAGCGTTGCGACATTTTGCATGGCTTCTGCACGCACAAATTTACCGGTTAGACAAACAGTTATTAGGGATTTTATCACGTAGATGTTGTAAAAAAAAAAGAAAAATGGAAGTAATCTTAATTGTTGTTGTGGATTGATTTACGATCGTATTTCAGTCCAACCGTTACTGAAACGAAGAGGAAACGATTTACTTTCTATAATTTCCTCTATACCGATATGATATATGACCTCAATCGATCAAAAACAAACAAGCCGTAGACCTGATTCTGTATTTTTGATATCTTAAAACAGCAAGATAGTTATTATTTTACATTTAACACTGTTATAAATTCATCCGTTATTTTCACACGTGCAATTCTGTAAATCCCAGAATTGTTTTTTTACTGTTAATTGTTTGAATTGAAATAAACTCGAGCTTTCACATTTCAGGTTAATAACATCAGGTCAAAGGCCAAATGTGAATGCTGAACAGGTGATATGGCAGTTGGTCAAATTATTTGCATCACATGAAGATCCAACTCTTAAAACAAAAGTGGCGAAATTGACGCAAATTCTAGTTGATTATCAGCCGGAATTTTATAGGGAGTTGTCGACGAAGAAGAAGGCTTTAGAACATGCTATTCAGGGTGAGATAAACTACTTTCGATCAATCGAAGACACTTTCCCTCTCCAAATAAAAACGCATTCAAATTGTCTTCAATTAACAACTGTTAGCACAACCACAATAATTAGAAAGTGGATAACACGTATTGTGTTGATGGGAAATGACTGGTGAAATCTCGGGGAACAATAGAAAAGGCAGATTTTTATGATTTTACAAAATGAAAGAAAAGAAAAAATTTGAATTTTTAAAAAATTTGATTTTATATTTTTTTATTTTATTTTTAACTTGGTGCTACATAGAGTATCTTCATTTCATTAGTCATTTGAAAAATGCCTGTTGAAATATTTTTTTTAACTACAATTTCTGTTTCTTTATCGGTTTTTTCTAGTTGTCGTGTGTCTTTTTCTTCTCCACCAGTCTTTGCTTTTCTGGTTCTTATTCTTTCTGGTCACTTAAAATAGTCAGTTGTTCCAATGTTTTTTTGTTCCTTTAGATTTTCTCATTGTTTTTTTTCTTGTACATAGTAGCACTTCTTGTTCTTTATTGTTTTTATATCGTCTTTTTTTAAACTTCTGTAAAACCTTCTTCTTCAAACTCTTCATAGAATCTACGTCTGTTCTTCTTTTCAAGTAGTCGTAAACTCCTTATTCATTTTTCTCTTTCATTTAGCATTTTCCTTGTTTTTCAAAAAACTTTCTTTGTGTTTTCCTCTAAAAACATTTTTTTTTTGATAAGTCCTTTTTACTTTACTAGTCACAGTTTCTACTTTCTTTTAAACTTCACCTAAAATTGTTTTTTCAAAACCTTCCAACGATGTTTTCTGAAATCTTCTTTAGTCTTCCTTTATCTTCTAGTTTTCTGGTCACAGAAAATAACTTAGTAAGTTCATTTCTCAAAATTTTCCCTTCACGACTTTTCATAATTAAACAGTTGTGTAAAATCAAATTTTTCATATCTTCTTTGTTATATCTGTTTAACTGGTAACTTTGTCCTTTCTATACCACAAAGATTCTATACTCCCTTCTCTAAAAAAACTGATTTACCGAGTTATCCCCTGTAACCACAGAGTTGTAGTGTTTCTTACTCTTCTTCAGCTTCTAGTTGTCGTCTTTCTTCCTTTTTATTCTCTTTTAATCGCCTTCTTTTATATTTTATTTAAACCGTCTGTTGTTTTTCAAGATCATCCAAACAGGTGCTTCTTTTGTTCCTTTAAAATTTTTCTTTGCTCTTTCTTTCTTTAAGTCGCTTTTTATCAAATTGAAGAATCAGAGTTAGTTCTTCTAAAGTCTTCCAAACAATGCTTTTCATGTCTTTTTAGAATCTTCTTTTGTTCTTCTAAAATTTTCCTTTGTTTTTTACTAGTTTAAACTTTCCCTGTTTTTTTGTCGGTAATCGTATTTCTTGTTTTTTTTCCAAATCTTGTTTTTCAATCCAAGTTTGTCTATAATCGTTTTTGTTCGGCCAGAACCTCCAGCGAAGCCGTTCACGACGTTTTCTTATTCTTCCTGAATCTTGCCTTATCGGTTTTTCTAGATCTCGTGTTTCTTCTTCTTCTATCCCAGTTGTTGTTTTTAAGATTCTTTATTTTTTACGGCTACTTAAAAGATTTAGTTGTTCTTCTAGAATTCTCTAAACTACGTTTTTCAAATTTTTCTACAACGTAGTAGCGTTTCTTGTTCTTTTTTGTCTTTATATCGCCTTATTTCAGATTCGTGTGAAATCTTCTTATTTCAAGTTTTTTATAGAATCTTCGTCTGCTCTTGTTCTTCTTTTTCTACTGGTCGTAATTTTTCTTGTTCATTTTCCTTCTTCATTCGGCGTTTTTCTTGTTTTTCTCCTGTGTTTTTATTCTAATTTTTTTTGAACATTACAATTTATTTTTTTATTAATAAACGACGTTTTATAAAGTCCTCTTTTGCTCTTTCTTTATCTTATAGTTCTATGATCACAGGGAATATCTTAGTGAGCCCATTTTTTCAAAATTTTCACAGTAAAACTTTTCATATTTAGACAGTAGTGTAAAATCAAATTTTTGTAATCTGTTTCGTTGTAATTTAAGATAACTAGAAATTTTTTCCTTTCTATGCTTCAAATATAGACCCTTCTCTTTGAACCGTTTTTTGTTTTTCAACTGTTCTTTTGTTACTCTAAAATTTTCTTTTGCTCTTTCTTTGCTAGCCGGAGTTTTTTTTATTCTTTTTCTCTTCAAGTCGCTTTTTATCATCAAATTGTAGAATTCGTTCTAGTTCTTCTAAAATCTTCCAAACCTTTTTATGATTTTTAGAATCTTCTTCTGTTCTAGATTTCTAGAGTTCTAGTTTTATTTTCAAATTTTGTGCTTTAATTCAAGTTTGTCTATATTCGACTTTATTCCTCCAGAATCTCCAACGAGAACGTTTTCAACGTTTTCCTATTCTTCCTAAATCTTCCATTATAGGTTTCTCTAGATGTCGTGTTTCATCTTCTTTTCTTTCAATTGTTGTTTTTCGGATTCTTTATTTTTTTCACCCTCACTTAAAATATTTAGTTGTTCTTCTAGTATTCTCTAAATTGCGTTTTTTAAATTTTTCTACAACATAATAACGTTTCTTGTTCTTTTCTTGTTTTTATATCGCCTTTTTTTAAATTGGTGTAAAATCTTTTTTTTTTCAGGTTCTTTATAGAATCTACGTCTGTTCTTCTTTTTTTTAGTCATAATTTTTCTTGTTCATTTTTCTCTTTTATTTGATGTTATTCTCGAAACTTCCTGTCTCCCACAGAGTTACAGTTTTTTATCCTTCTTTTTCTTCTCCTTTTGACCCCAGTTCTCGCATTTTTCATGTTCTTTATTCTCCTCTAATCGTCTTCTTTCACATTTTATGTAAATCGTCTTTCATTTTTCAAGAATCTTCTAAACAAGGTTTTCGGGTACTTCTTCTGTTTCCCTAAAATCTTTCTTTGCTCGTTTTTTTTTTGCTAACTGGAGTGTTTTCTTTTGTTCTTTATTCTCTTCAAGTCGCTTTTTATCAAAATATAGAATCTGTTTTAGTTCTAGAATCTTCCAAACAATGCTTTTCATGTTTTTTAAAAATCTTCTTTTGTTCTTCTAGAATTGTTTTTTGTATTTTTACTAAAACAATTGTTACCACTACAATTGCTTCTTTTATACCGACTTTTCTCTACATCCGGCTCGAAAGATTATACAATTTAGAAACCAAATAATCTCCAAGTTTCTAAGATTTTGAGCTTACACTAATCTGATCATTCAACATTTCCAAATTCTAAAATTGTTTTATCAATTTGAAATTTGTGAGCTTCTAAGATTTTTGAAATTCTAAAATATTTTAGATTTTTGAGTTTCTAAGAATGCGAGCAATTTATCGCTTCTGAATTTCAAAACAGTTTAAGTTTTTCTAGTCTAGAAATAACTGAATTTCTAAAACCATTAGATTTTATTTCCTGAAAGATTCTAATATTTCTGATTTTTTGATATTTCTGAAAATGTAGATGTTCTTAAATTACAATGTTTTTTAGGCTTAGGTTGTCACGGCTTAACCCCCGACGCCAGCGGTTTGACCCACCTCCATGTGGCAATCAAAGCCGAACTCCACCGTCATATCGACGCCTATAAAAACGCCCTCCACCGTCTCGACGAGCTCGGCCTTGCTGCAGCCAACTCCAAAAAGCCAGTCGATGCATCCCACCAAAGACTCCTCTCTTTGCATTACACCGAAGTCCAGCAACGTCTCATCGACAACAAAACTCTTCTCACAATCCTTGATAAACCCGACTTGAAGCAGCTTCGTCCCTTGGTGGAGACTCTAGCCATGCGCGTCCAAAACGACAAAGAGGCCCTTTTCTGTGTATCGCAGCTTAAAAGGTTCGAGGATTGATTGTTTTGATAAATTTTTCGCCAAATATTGATTCAGGTTACATCCAAACTGTGAAGAGAAACCTGTAGCTGCTCTTCTTATGTCCTTTGCGAGAGGATGTGGCGCCCTCCTTGAACTAATGCAGACTCCTGATAGTCCTTGTAGCAGTGATGGGTATCATTCGGAGCCGGAGGCGGATAATGAGAGAGGGTGAGGCGGATTTTTTATATAGCGAAAATCGATTCCAGGTTTGAATTATTTATTACAAGTTTAGAACTTCTAGTTTAATCAAACTAATTGACAATATTGCCACACTACACTAAATTCAAATTCAGAAATTACAAAATTAAATTAATTAAAATAAGAAAGAGATCTTTTCTTTAATTATAATTAGACAGTGACACGACAATTTTGATAGTTTTCCAGATAAATTGTTTTAAAGATTTACGAGTTAATAAACAATCCTTTGAGATAAAAAATTGTGACACCAAAATTATAAATTCAGTATAAATAAATAAAACTCACTGAAAATCTGAAAAGAATTGAAACAATCGGTTTTTACTAACGCTAGACCTGGAAACTAATTGCTTGTTGTCATGGCAACATCGAATTCAAATGTTTCACCAATAGGGACAGTCAGGGACACTACTCTGATTATTTTTTATGGAGATTTTTAATAAAGGACTTAATTGGCAACGCTTAGATTTATTTACTGCCTACTTTCTGCCCTTACAACGAAATACAATTTTTCGGGCCTAGAGCGGAAAATTAAACGTAAAACACCCGCTACATTTAACACGATGCGCGTTTCAACAACAAAGTTGTCATCCTCTGGTGCGAATTAAAACTGGTTTAAATTAAAAAGATTCTAAGAAAACATGAAAAGCATTGTTTGAAAGATCCTAGAACTAAAACAGATTTTACAATTTTCGGCTAACAACAAAGAGCAAAAAATTTTTTAGAGGAACAAATAAATGTTGTTTGGACGAATCTGAAAAAACAAAAGACAATTCAAATAAGTTGTAAAAAAGGCAATTAGAAGAAAATAAAAAACAAGAAAAACGCAATCAACAACTGGACACTGGAGCAAGAGAAATTTTTTTTTAGAAATGTTGAATGATCAGGTTATTGAAAGCTCAAAATCTTAGAAACTTAGAGACTTCCAAATTGTATGGTCCTTTGAGCCGGATGTAGGAAAAAGTCGTTATAAAAGGAGCAGTTGTAGTGGCAACAATTGTTCTAGTAAAAATACAAAGGAAAATCCTAGAAGAACAAAAAAAGATTTTAAAAAAACATGAAAAGCATTTTTTGGAAAATTCTAGAACTAAAACTCATTCTATATTTTGATAAAAAACGACTTGAAGAGAAAAAAGAACAAAAGAAAACACTTCGGTTAGCAAAAACAAGAGCAAAGAAAGGTTTTAGAGAACAGAAGAAGCACTTGAAAAACGCCGTTTAGAATTTTCTTGTGACATGAAAGACGATTTATATAAAATGTAAAAGAAGGCGATTAGAGGAGAATAAAGAACAAGAAAAATGCGACAACTGGAGACAAGAAGAGGAGAAAAAGAAGGATAGAAAACACTGCAACTCTATGGACACAGGAGATAAACAAAATAAAGTATTTTTAACAAATCAGATTACAAAAATCTGATTTTACACAACTGTCTAAATTTGAAAAGTCGTGCTGTAAAAATTTTGAAAAATGGACTTACTGAGTTATTCCCTTTGATCAGAGAAATGGAAGATAAAGAAGGATCAAAGGAGATTTTAGAAAACATCGTTTAGTAATAAGTAAATAAATTGTAATTTAAAAAAAAGATTTTAGAAAAAAAAACACAAAAGTTTCGAGAAAAACAAGAAAAAACGCCGAATGAAAGAAAAAAATGAACAAGAAAAATTACGACTAGTGGAAAAAGAAGAACATGAAGAACAGATGTAGACTCTATAAAGAACTTGATAAAAGAAGATTTCACATGAATCTAAAAAAGCGATATAAAAACATAAAAGAACAAAAAACGCTACTATGTTGTAGAAAAATCTGAAAAACGTTGTTAGAGGATTTTAGAAAAACAACGAAATATAAAGGAAGATTTAGGAAAACTCCGAAAACGATTCTGAAAAAACAAAGACGGTTAGAGACAAACTTGAATTGAAAAGCAAGATTAGGAAATAAAACAAGAAACCGTTTATCAAAAAAAGAACAAGGAAAGTTTGAACTAGTAAAAAACAGGAGAAATTTGGAAGAACAGAAGAAATTCTAAAAAACATGAAAAGCATTGTTTTAGAGAATTTAGAAGAACTAAAACTGATTCTACAATTTGATAAAAAGCGACTTGAAGAGAAAAAAGAATAAAAAAGGCTAGCAAAAAAAAGAGCAAAAGAAAATTTTAGAGGAACAAAAGAAGCACTTGAAAAACGTCGTGTTAAAGATCTTGAAAAACAAATGACGGTTCAAATAAAATGCAAAAAAGGTGATTAGAACAAAATAAAAAACAAGAAAAAAGCGAAAACTGAAAACTAGAGAAGAAGAAGAATAAAAAACACTACAACTCTGTGGTCACAGGGGACTTAGCAAATCAGTTTGTTCAGAGAAGTAGTATTATCTAAAGTTACTAGTCATCTTAAATTACGACAAAACAAATTACAAAAAGTTGATTTTACACAACTGTTTAAATATGAAAAGTTGTACTGTAAAAATTTTGAGAAATGGACTTAATAAGGTATTTTCCTGTAACCAGAAATCTAGACGATAAAGGAAGACCAAAGAAGATTTTAGAAAACATAGTTTAGAAGCTTTTAAAAGAACAAAAAACGATGTTAAGCAAAGTTTAAAAAAAGAGAAAAATTATGACTAGGAAAGGAAAAAAAGGACTTATCAAAAAAATAGAAAATTGTAGAATATAAAAAGTTTTTAGGAGAAAAAACAAAGAAAGTTTTTTGAAAAACAAGAAAAACGCCGAATGAAAGAAAAAAATGAATAAGAAGAAATAAGAATACTTGAAAAAGAAGAACAAACCCAGATTCTATGAAGAATTTTAAGAAGAAGATTCTATAGAACTTTGAAAAAAAACAATATAAAAGCAAACAAGGACAAGAATCGCTACTATGAACAAGAAAAAAAAACTAAAGGAACAAAAAAACGTTGTAGAAAAATTTCAAAAACGTAATTGAAAGGATTTTGAAAGAACAATTGACTATTTTAAGTGATCAGAAAAAATAAAGAACCAGAAAAACAAAAACTGGTGGAGAAGAAAAAGAAACACGACGCCTAGAAAACACCGATAAAAAACCAGTCATTTTCTGTGACCATAGAATTAGAAGAGAAAAAAAGACCAACAAAGATTCTAGAAAACATCGTTTGGAAGATTTTGAAATAACAAAAAACCATTTTAGGCAAAGTTTAGAAGCGATGAATTAAACGAAACGAGGGAAATTGTGACTGGTAAAAGAAAACCCAAAAGTTATAAACTAAAAAAACACAAAAAAATAGGAAAAAAAAAGAGAAAGTTTCTTGAGAAACAAGAAGAACGCCGAATGAAAGAAAAAATAAACAAGGAAAATTACGACTACTCGAAAAAGAAGAACAGACGTAGATTCTATGAAGAACTTGAAGAAAACGTTTCTATAGAAATTTTGTATAAATAGATAAAGCTCACTGAAAATCTGAAAAATATTGAAAAAATCAGATTTCACTAACGCTATACCTGAAAACTAATTGCCTGTTGTCATAGCAAACATAGAATTCAAATGTTTCACCAATAGGTAAAGTCAGGAACGAAATACACAATTTCAAGACTAAAGCGAAAAATGACATTTGTGCCACATTTCTATATCTTCTTACTGAATTTTCTTGGTGTGTTGAATAAAACGTAAAACACCCATTTAACACGACGCACGTTTCGACAACAGAGTTTTCATCTTCAGGTAATATAATTAATTAAAACTGCTCTGATTTCCACCTGATGATGACAACTTTGTTGTCGAAACGCGTGTCGTTTTAAGTGTAGTGGGTGTTTTATGTTATATTTCTAGATATTTATCGATATTTTAGATTTATTAATACATTTTTCTGAGTTTTGTAATAAACTTTTCTCTAATATAATTTGAGTTATAATAAAAAATGTTGTAAAAATCCCTAAGTATCTGCAATCAAATCCAAAGTAATTTAAATAAAAATCTTTCTAACGTTTATAGCAAGGACTTCGTGGGTCGCTACGCATCCCTTTACTACCAGAACCGTCCCCGCGTCCTTGAGGCTCTCGATTCCCTTCCCGAATTAGCTCACGCCACTCAGCTGAAATCGAAAATCCTTTTCTCGGTCGTCGTCGTAAGTTACACTAACTCGATTACCAAATTGGCCGTAAACTAACGAGGGTTCACAGCTCGCTTTCAGAACCTGCAAGAATCTACGCGACTCGAAATTGAAAGAGACATTCCGAAACCTCCACTTGGACGGTCGCACCCCCGCTGGACAACATCTCCGCGACAACGTTATCCGATGTCTCGGGGCCTGTGCGGAGACCTACCCTCTTGCAGACGCCGAACACCAAGTCCGCACCCTAGTCTGCGACACGCTCAAGGAATACAAGTGCTTGGAGAGATGCGCGGCACTGAGGAGGTACGTGGGGGACGTCACCAGAGTGGCTTGGATTTTGGTTAATCAAGTACCGGCGTATGAACTCGATACGGATTTTCATACTCCGGTTAGACTAATTGGTGAGAAGCATCAGAGGCATCATTCGGCTGATCGGACCAGTGATGTTGTCAAAGCTTATCTATGGCCAGCTTTGGTCATGCAAAATAGTTGCGTCTATAAGGCTGTTGTGGTCACTGGAGGAACCTAATTTTGTATTTGGTCGAAAGAATGTGGCTCTAGTACGTATTTGATATAAGTTTATTGTTTTGTAAATATATTGGTTTATCAATAAATAAATATTACGAGTTTATTTGTTGTTTTATTAACTATATTACCAAGTTATTTTCGACGTTATCACTTTGAATGTATCAGCTGCAACTTCGGTAATAAATTGGAAAATATTCAAACTCTACAAAGTTGCTTTTCATTCTAAATTTTATAAGTTTTTTAAAATATTTTTTCACTTTTGAGAAATTTTACAATCTGACACTCTTGGCGATACTAAATTTCTTATGCGTTGAAATTTCTAGATTTCTAATTTTCCTGGTGTGCCAGTGCTTTATTTCAGAGGATAGCCCCTTAAATTTTATAAACTGTCTTTTAGTCTTTAACATGTACTTAAAGAACACAATTTGTCCTTCCATCTAGTTTTTTTTGCCAAAGAAAAACAAGCAAGTCTTAGAATTTTGGCAGACCTATTTGTAATTGGTTGATTTCAAAAATAAATTAACAAAATAAACAAAACTTTTATCCAGATTTGAGTTATGAGACTAAAAAAAAAATAAGAACAAGAAAAACGACTACCAAAAAAAAAAGAAAATTTAAGAATAGTAAAAAACCAAGAAAAATTCTTAATTAATAAAAGAATAATCTTTCGAACCGGATACTGGGAAAAGCCTTGGTAGCTACGGAGCAATTACAATAATTTTCGCTTCAAACACTCAAAAATTTCTAATTTAATTATTTATATTAAAGTTTGTAATAGAATTTAGAAGCTAGAGAACAGTTTGAACAAAAAATTTGTAGAAAAAAATGGTCTAATTACAGAAAAACTCAGATGTACGTTGCACAAGAAAATAAAAAACAAGAAAAAATAGGTGTAAAAAAAAAATAAAGAATTACAAAACCAACGATTGAAAGAGAAAAAAAATACAAGTAATACAAACGATAAATGAAGATTGAAGAGGTGGAAAAACGTTATTTGGGAGGTCCTGGAGAAACAAGATTCTAGGCGAATTTAAAAAACAATATTTGGAAAAAAATAAAAATTTTAGATTTGAAAAGAATAATTCTTCGAGCCGGATACTGAAAAAAGTCTTGGTAGATACGGAGCAATTACAATGATTTTGGCTTTAAACACCTAAAAATTTCTATTTTAAGTTTTTAAAAAAATTTAAAAGCTGGAGAAGACAGTTAATTTTTTTAATAATCGTCGCCTTTGGCTGCCAAAGTGTATAAACCTTATTTTTTTGACTTTGTCCGGTAAGATCGTAAAAGGGGTTTTGCCGTTTAGCACGTGGTGGGTAAAAGTGCTGAACATGATTTCACGTAAGCTGAAAAATACTGTTTAAAGAGATGCGCTTTCAAGTAACATTCTGCGAAGACTGTAAGCCGCTCTTTAAAGATGCTGTACAGTCGTCAGTTGGTTGTATTTTTTCCATGACCCCTAATGCATTTATATATAAGGTTCATTCTTAACTCGGTTGAGTGGGTGGGATTTTCTGCTTCACGTTCAGACTGGGACAAACAAATTTTTCTTCTTTTTCTTCTTATATTTTTTTCTATTTTAATATAAAAATTGAGATTAAAAGATGCAATTTACAATAAGAAGAGTTTTAAAGACTATAGTAAGATAGTAAAAAAATGGAAACTCATCCCTAAAAAACAATCCTAGATACAAAAAAATTGGTAACCCTAGTGTTAAACGAAACGTAAACACCCACAAACACCAAACAATACACTTTACACGACGCGTGTTTCGACAGAAAGTAGCCATCCTCAGGAGAGAAATAAACTTGTTCAGTTCTAATTACTACCTGAGGATGACAGTCTTGTTGTCGAAACGTGCGTCGTGTGTATAGTTTGTGGATGTTTTACATTTCTAGATTACTGTATTTTTTAGTAGTTTCTAACATTAAAATTGGCTTTAGATCGGTATAATAGCCTTTTTTTGAGAGACAAGAAAGGTCCACATATTGATCCTTGCGGAATGCCTATTAACTTTAATCATAATACATAATTTAATCTAATCGTGGATTCCTTAATGATAAGTGACCTTTATCAAGTAAATTTTACATTCCATAAACGTACTGAATACAAAAGAAGCTTAGAATAAATAAAGTGAAACCGAATTTGTTTAAAGGTATGTATTTTAATCATCTCTGAATTTGTATGTTAAGTGCGAGTGTGTAACTTTTCATATGCTAATCACTGATTGGTCCTTGGTCTATTCCAAGACTCCAAGACGTAGTTCCTTGAAGTTTCCTGTCTCCAATGGTGTTAAATCTTGTAATTTAATTTTTTTTTTAAATCGATCGTTTTTGATGTTTCTCCTCCTTCTTCCTCCGTGTGCGCTTCCGCAACTTCTCCTCATGTGTACCTCTCTATAGTTCAGATATTCTCCGATGTGGTGTCGCGTTTAGTAGGTAGAGACGCGTGTCGGGAGCTGCCTAGCTGGTAGCAGTGAAGTCGGTGAAATTTATAGAGAAAGTCGCAAGTGAAGTGCGTCAGGGTGGTATTCCTAGGGTCGCAGACACACCCCGAAGCGACATCAGCATCCCCTTTTGGGTGCGCATCGAGGGTGCAAGTGCATCAGCCCGACCCCCCAACCACCCCCATAATTAATGGAAACGGGTCGTTCACGGCCCGACCCGCCGGGTAAAAACAACCACCAAACTGGAACTCATGGAATTGGAAAATATCGTTGCCAACACAGTCTATCTAAAAGCGAGAGAGGGTAAGGTTACATACCTGGGGGACCTTAACATCAACATTTTTCTTATCCAGGTGGTT
Organism: Tribolium confusum; assembly: GCA_029207805.1. Taxonomy (NCBI): domain Eukaryota; kingdom Metazoa; phylum Arthropoda; class Insecta; order Coleoptera; family Tenebrionidae; genus Tribolium; species Tribolium confusum. The sequence continues at coordinate 25,350,200 of JALGAY010000006.1, read as the reverse complement.
CCGATAGTAATAAAGGCAAGAGCAAAAAGTGGAGGAAGATTCTACAATTTCCCCACATATCACAATGTATTGAACTCATCAACAAAATAGGCAAGTGGCTAGGGTAGAACTGCTAGGGGACTCCCTGTAGCTGTCATTAAAGCGAAAGTGAGGTTAAGTGAGACCTATAAGAAATGTTACAAAAACAGAATTCTCACTATTTTTTTATTAAATGTAATAAAACACTGGCTTCACATAATAATTTCACAAATTTTATAATTTAAAAAATTGGTTTTTTGTTACTAAAACACTCAATTATTTGACAATAAATGTCACAGGCAAAGCATTCTTGATAATTGAATTAAATAATTATTTCTGACAAAACAGTGCTACAGTGGTTTTTTTTAACTGAATGATGAAAAAAGTCACTAAAATAAATAAATTAGGCTTTAGATAATAAATTGTTAATTTTTATAATTTAAAAAATAGTTTTTTTCACTGAAACATTCAATTGTTTGACATTAAATGTCACTCAGGCAAAGCCTTCTTGATAATTGAATTAAATAATTATTTCTGACAGATCAGTGCTACCGTGGATTTTTTTAGTGAATGATTAAAAAAAGACTAAAATTTAAATAAATCAATAATAATCAATAATTCGTCTAATTCTATAATTTCAAAAATAGTTTTTTCACTGAAACATTTAGTTGTTTGACATTAAATGTCACTCCGGCAAAGCCTTCTTGATAATTAAATAAAACAGTTATTTCTGACAGATTAGTAAAGTAAAGGATATTTTTTAACTGAACGATGAAAAAAAAAATGACTAAAACTTAAATAAATCAGGCTTTAGATAATTTGTCAAATTTTATAATTTAAAAAATGATTTTTTTTTACTGCCACATTCAATTGTTTGACATTAAATGTCATTCAGGCAAAGCCTACTTGATAATTAAATAAAATAATTATTTTTGACAGACCAGTGCAGTAGTGGATATTTTTAAACCGAATGATGAAAGAAAAAGTGAATAAAATTTAAATAAATCATTCTTATCATTCAAACACCTACTTTGACATTTCGTTTTAAAAGTAAACTCGTTTTTAACTGGTCCCTTGTATCTTTTCCCTGTAGCTCCCACAATCATGATCTCCTAAATTCTTGTTGAAATCTTTCAAAATGATTAGGAAATAAGTCAAAGGCAACAAATTCAACTTTTTAATAATGTACGTTTTTAAATTTATCCGATATGAGACTGTTTCCGCACAAATTTTTGAATTTCAAATGTCAAATTTTCACAACAGGATTGCTTCAAATTTTGACATTGATATAAGAAATTGTGTAAAACGTAAAACCACCTCTGAAGGGTTCTAATTACGAGAGTTAAAACGCCACTGCGCATGTTTGGCAGCATAAATATAAAACGCCACATTTTTTTAACGGCAGCATAAATCTGAACTGTTGTTAGAACAAGCGATAGAATAACTAATGTCAAAATTGACATTGAAGGGTAGTTTAGACGATTTTAGCTGTTAATGTCAGAATTTGATGTTTTGTCGTGATTTTTTTCGTCTTATATGTTTGTTTCTACTAGACTAGACATTAAAGTTTAAATATTTATTTTTTTTAAATTGATTATTCAGGAGTCAACGTTTTTCCAGCTTTTTCTGACTTCATCAGATTCAGAGAAGGTTTTTCCACCAAGGAGTATTTTTTGTTTTGTTTTTAATTTATTTTAATTAGGCCTCACATTGGTGGCGTGTCACATACATCTCCAATTTTTTTTATAGTTACAATGAAACATGTTAAAATGTTAAGTTATTACTTTATTGTTGTCAAATTTGACAAAAATGGTTGATTTACACAATTTTTCATGTCAGTGTCAAAATATTATGTTCAAATTGTGACATTAACAAATAAAAATATGTGACTCAATTTTGTGACATTAGTTATTGGTATTAGAGCCGTCAAATTTCAAAGAATTATTTTTGAGCAAAATATTGTAGTTGTTGCGTCTGTTTCGTTGTTCAATGAACAAATAAAATTAAGTAATTGCTAGTTATAGTATTGTTAAAAAAACTGACATTCCGTATGACTCCAGAATTCAAATTTAAGTTGGCAACATCATGTCAACTATAGTTGTTGATTTTGACATTGTCATATTTTGGCGGGAGAAGAGCTGTTTAAAAAATTTTTTGTTTGTGTATTCACTTGATATCGATAAAAAAATTAAATTATAAATTGGCGATTTTGGTGGTGGTGGCTTAAAATAAGTGCTTTTTGCCGTTTTCACCGATATGTATTCCCTAGTTTGTCAATAGTTTGCGCACGCGCAGGTGATATTCAAATTGTTTGCGCATGCGCAGATCGAGAAATTGCACGGAAATCCTTAGGGAATCCCTTGGAAATACCAAGTAAATCCCCGGAAATCCTCAAATCTAACACAGCCCTCTTCTCATAGACATTTTCGATAAATAATAACAATTTGATAAGTTTAAAAAAAAATGATTGCTAATTGCTAATCTAATAACACAAAAAAAAACAAAAACTCAACTTCTACTACAAAAATTTATAAATATTTACCTAGAGGTGTGTTAGTAAACTCTGGTTTAAATAGTTGTAATGTTTTTTTTGTACTTTGATAATTTAAGAGTAAAAACTAGTAACAAATTCAAATTTGTGTTTTAATAAGTGTGTGTCTTTATCAAAGACATACGTAAATGATTCCGAATCATCTTTGTGGTCTTAACAATTTAAACCTTTGGGAATTTCGCCGACGTCAATGGGTATTTCTGTGGATGTCCTTTTCTGATAACGAAACAATTTTCTCTTTGTCGAGCCCGTTTTTTTCTCGGCTGAAATTCCCTCACGTAATCGCAAGCTGTTTCTTTATTGATATCCCGAAAAGTATCCCCCTAAACCCGCAGATGCGCGTAGATTATAGATCTGTTTGTTCCCTTAAAAAATTTACATTATCAGAATAAAAATGCGAACTTTTGTGGTTTGTTTCTAATCAAAAACATCGTCGGTATAAGCACAGACATACGTTTGGTTTTTAACCGCAATAAAATTATTTTTATTCGTGTACTTTGAAGCCAGTTCGTTTATCTCTTTGAAGATGCGTGCTTACAGATTTACCACTTCTACGAGAGATTTTTGTTTATAAATACATGCTTGGAGTTTTTTATTTTGTTATTATGTTTTTCACTTTTCAGCGGATCCGTTATTTTAGGAAAAAATTGTTTAGAAAAAAAGGTAGAAAGTTATGCAAATTAACCAGGTCGAGTTTGGTATTCCGTATTCACTCATTTTTTTTTCTACATTCTCGATTTGAAACACTCGGAATTAAGAATGATTGATGATGGCAAATATTTTAAAATCGTTTCTATAGTGTGAGCGAAATAATTCAATGTTGGGTTGGCGGCGCTCAAATCGTAACGTAAAGTAATACGTTTCTAATGTGGTTTTTATGGTAGGGGTTTCAGCTGTAATAAATCGAACTTTTCCTTTTTTCTTTCGGACAGACCTTAACTGTAGTACAATGCTAGTTTAGAAGCGTATTATTTTATTCTAAATTGTTTTTTTTTTGTATGTTTAGATGTTCGTTACGAATACGTTGTGGATCAGCAACCTATTGGAAAGCTTTTATTTGAGCAGTGGTGTGAAGTGAAGCGTCGTCAATACTACCGTTGTGTAAAGTTCCTCGACGTCGCTAAACGTTATGAAGTTGAAACAGATGAACAACGTTTGGAATTGGCAAATGCCATCAAAAGAGAGTTCATGGTCGGCGCGGAGGGGGAAGAAAATATTTCGCTTCCGGAAGTTGGTCTTGTGCTTTCAATGAGTGATAAATTAACAAACGGACATAAAGACTTATTTGCACCATGTGTACAAGCCGTTAAGGCCTGTTTAGCTGGTGAACCTTTCAAGGAGTTTACTAACTCTATGTATTTTCATCGGTACCTGCAGTGGAAGTGGCTAGAAGCACAACCGGTCACTTATAAGACTTTTAGAATGTATAGGGTTTTGGGCAAGGGTGGATTTGGCGAAGTCTGCGCTTGTCAGGTGAGAGAAATAAAACACTTTTTTCTACTTTACGTCGGTAACAGAGTCCGATTTGGGTGCGGGAATAGCCAATTCCACACTCAAATTGCGTGCGCCAAGTACTAGTGCAATTTACTGTTTTCGGATTGGTAACAATAAGTAACACGCTGTCGCTGGAATAAAACGTCACGTTTATGTCAGCGTTGAGATTATAGTAATTGTATTCGAATAAATTTTGTTGCACTTGATGACCAGCAGTATTCCTCATCAAGTCTTTTTTTATGTGTGTGTCGCAATTAACCTATAAAATATTCGAAAATGGGACGTGCGGATCTTTAAAATCAAACTTGAAACTAAAATGAAGCTTTGGCCTTTATTTGGCGATTTACAACACCCACAGTATTTGATAAATTGCATGTTATTTGCTAGATGAGTGTATATCACTGCTTGGTCTGAAATAACGATGAAAGGAGTCGCTGAGAAACGCAACTAGTGTGGTAATTTAGGAATAATTTTACAAAGTTTTTGGAGATTAAATTAAATTAAAAAAAAAGACTCCCCCTCTTGTAATGTCGATTCGGGGAGGCACTGTATATTGATCCATATCCTTTTAATATTTTATACAGATTCAAGCGTGCAAAAAACCACGTGTCAATTGTCACATGAAAATTTAAATAGTCGCACGTTATTATGCATTGTTTTAGCGAAAACGCTCCCAAATTATTCCTCGGTGTATTTAGTAATGGAGATGGCTTGTGTGAATTCACACATCAATATCCGTTCATTCATGTATCGGATGAGGGTATTAAATAATCTGCTGACAGGAATGATTTTGGTTGTAAAAGCCTTAGATGCTTCTTATAAAGTTCTACTTTAAAAATTTTCCGCAGCTTTTACGGCCGCCTGTTCACATTTTTATATAGTGAATTTTGTGAAAAGAGCGCTTTAGAAAGTCGAAGGTTGCTAGAAATGAACGTTTATGAGATCGTAGAGATGGATAATATAAAAATAGGCGACGTGGCCGAAACGAACTCTTTATTAGAGTTAAAACGACTGAAGAGAAGACGCTAGGGGCGATAAGATTGTGAAATTGTTCGTTATGTGCTAAAAGAAATTTTTAAGGCAATTTTTCTTAAAATAAAACATGCAAAATGGCTGATCTCAAAACAAAAAAAACGAAAAACAAATCAATGCTGCTCCTTTATCCTTACATATAGCGTGAATCTGTCAAAAGTGTATCTTAACTTTTCTCAAAAACTAGTTCACACCGACTACTCCAACCATTTAAAAAAAATGAGAATTAAGTCTCAATTTTTGCTTTATAAAATGCGAATTTTTTCTAAGTGGTTAGAGTAATCGATTAACCACAAGAGACCTTTTTTGTAGAGCGTTCAATTTCCTATAAAACTCTGTATTTTGAATTTTCTAATATTTATTTATCTACGAGTTATAAAATTTAGAAGTAAAAAAGAAATTTTTGTTAAATTCTTCAAACTTTGACCTCTGATATCTTCTAAACGCTAATAGCTATAAAAAAATTGTAAAATACCTTTTTTAGAGCGTTTAATTTTCTACAAAATATGCAAATAAGAATTTTTTCTACAGTCAAGTAATAACGAGATATGGGTTTTGCCAAATAGAACTAAAGAAAAAATAGAAAACTAAGATAAGGGGGTCCTTCCTATTAAAATTAAGAGCTCATCTTTAAAAAGTATTTTAACCAATTTTTCAGTGTCAAAAGTTAAAAAATATATTCGATTTTTTTGGCCCACCCTAACTTACACAGTAAAAAAAATGAGTGAAAACAGATCATTTTCGGTAAAAATTTTAACAAGACATTGAGTAAATACGCCATTTTTGCAAGAAATTGGGTGTGACAAAGAAGCTAAAAGTTACCACCTCATTGTGGAGTAACGGCAATGCTGCACCAAATTAAAATATACTAAAAACCTAAATCCTAATCCTTTTTTGGTGTTAGATAATCTCGTATTTGATGTAAGTGGGAATTCCAGAAACTTAACTATTAATGTGGAAAATCATTTTAAGGAATTTTTACATATATTAATTCACAGTTTTTGTGGTTAATTAAGCAACAAAAAATTACAAACAAAAAGCCATATTTGGTCCAGTAAAAGTACGATGATTAATATTTTATAATTAATATAAATAACATTCCGGATTGTCCAGTGCATTTATCCTTGAATGAATCACCTTAATGTTTAATGAATTTTTTATTGAGATTTGAACTGAATTTTGACAATTTCTCGTCATTACTTGAATTAAAATTTATCAGTTATTCCATTTTTTTCTAATTTCAATAAAATTGATTTGAAAAAAAAAACGAACAAAAAAGGTCAAATCTAAGTTCAAGGCTGGCATTTTAATAGTAAATTTACCAATGAGGGATTAGCAAAATACGTATTTAGTTTGTTTCTAATAAACATTTTAACATTTTTATGTATTAAAAGGTTCCAATGCGAGATATTCGTGATCAAAGGTGAGGAAAAGTAGTTGCTACAGATATTTTACAGTTTTACAGATAATCACCGGATTAAATTAAAAATAAGTACTAAAAATGTAATGTTGCAAAAACAAAACCTGATAGACCTTCCACTCTTACTGAAAATATTGAGGACATTTGCAAAAAAAAATTAGTTACTTTATTGCCAACTTAATCACTGTTTGTTGATGATGGTCTACATGCAAAAGTGTCGCTTTTAAATACATTTTTGGCAGATGAAACTTAAGATGACTGTTCTAATTATGAAAATACGCATTTATTTTGTTTAATTTTTCCGTTTTTGCTCGATTTGGAGCAACTGGCTTCTGAAAATAGCCAATAAATAAACTTTTCCATCTCTCTAACAATAACATTTCTACACGCACATTTCGTATTAATTATTTCAGGTCCGTGCGACTGGTAAGATGTACGCCTGTAAAAAGCTTGAAAAGAAACGGATCAAGAAACGCAAGGGTGAAGCAATGGTTCTAATCGAGAAACAGATATTGCAAAAGATCAATTCAAGATTCGTCGTAAATCTTGCCTACGCTTACGAAACGAAAGATGCTCTTTGTCTGGTACTGACTATAATGAATGGCGGCGATTTAAAATTTCACATTTACAATATGGGTGGAGATCCAGGATTGGATATAACAAGGGCGAGATTCTATGCCGCTGAAGTCGTCTGTGGACTTGACCATTTGCATCAACAGGTAACTGATTTGGAAAATAATAAACTCGCTTTGTAAAGTTTTATTCGAGAGTCGGGAATAATTACGGCTTTGTTTTACTCGAATGCACAACTTTACTACAAAAAAAGACGAACAAGATTCATCGCTACTCGAGAGCTTTTCACAAACTTTTCAGATTTAAAATATTGTCATTCCAAAACGAGATTTAATTTTTACTTTTGTCCCACTTTTACTTCAAAGAAATGAACAGTTTATTTATAAAATATAAACATCGCCGTTTTCGGAAGGTCGCGTATTTTACAGGATGTTCCGTTATCGTTGTAACATTTTTTCACGAGATTGTGAAGCAAAACAGGAAAAGTCGATGATAATTTCGAGATTTTACCCATATACAAGGGGCTACCAAACATGTATCTACGAGGGAAGGCTGACAAATCCGCGGCCTAAGGTACTTAATGAATGAAAAGTACAGTTTTATATTTTTTATTTTTCAATGTAATCTCCCTCAAGCACAATACATTTTTCACATCGTGAATATAAGGCCTTTATACCACTAAAAAAATATTATTTTGATTTCTCTGTAAAATGGTTTTTTACGGCCGCATTCATTTCATTTTCGTCCGAAAATCTTCGTCCCCGCAACTCCTTTTTTAAATTTGAAAAAAGGAAAAAGTCACTGGGAGCTAGGTCCGGACTCTAGAATATGGGTGGTCAAGTTCGCCGAATCCCGTGGCTTTCAAGGCATCCTTTGAAACCCGAGCGGTGTGAACAGGCGCGTTGTCTTGCAGAAACAGCACTCTGCGCGCCAACTTGCCACGTCTTTTCTGTACAACTGCCTTACGTGCCTGATCTAGTAAATTAGGGTAATATTAACCACTTATTGGTAGTTTTTTTAAGCAAATAACCAATTCGCAAAATTTCCTCGCTGTCCCAGAAAATGGTACCCATAATTTTTGACGCCGACTTTTTCACACTGAATTTCTTTGGTGGCTTTTCTCTCTTTTTTATCCACTGCATTGACGCTTGTTTGGACTCTGGACCATACTGACGAATCCAGGTTTCATCAACAGTCACAATCTGGTTACAAATTTTATCGAAATCCCTTTGGCACAACTCCAAAAAATCCATACAACTCTCCAATCGACGCTTCGCGGTACCCAACGCGCACTAATTATTTTCTAATAAAGTCTTAGTGAAACAAACAGTAAAAAGGCGTGTTATATATGCTCATAATAAGTGACACAACTAGTGTCATAAGTGACAAAATGCTGAGTCATCGCTAAGTACCTTAGACCGCGAATTATCAGCCGGCCCTCGTATTCAGCAATGAAATAAAAGACTCCAAAACTCGGCTTTTTCTCTTTGTCTCAAAAACCACAATCTATAATTAAGCAATAAGTCATAAAATATCCGAAAAAAATTCAGTTTATTACATTTGGATTTTGTTTTTGTTGTAACAATCTGATGTTTCCAAATAAATGTTTTAAAACTCTTGAAAGAGTTTTGCATTTTTTCAACCGGACTCTAAGGACTAGATTCTCAGCAACGCGTTGTATTTAAAATATATAGAGGGAGGAGAGTATTTCAACTGGAATAAATTTTACAACTCAAGTCTCATTAGTTTGATTAAAAAAATAAAAAAATGGCGTTTTTATGGATTTTTTTCCCATCTGCAAAGGTACTTATTGTGATAGCTCATTGGAAAGGGCTTAAAACAAGGAATATGGCCCACTATACACTTTCGCATTTTGGTAATCTGATAAGCGCAAAATAGTAATGAAACAAATAAAAAAAAAAAAATCTCTTACAAATATATATAATAAAAAAATTGTCGATCAAAAATTTTGGCGACTGGATTCTTTCTATGTCTTGCATTTTTTAAAACGGCTATTAAGGCGATTTAAAAAATTCAAAATTTCAATAAAAATAGTAGCGAAACAATTAAAAAAATCAAGAAAAAATTTTCTTAAAAATATATTTAATAAAAAAAATTTCGCTCCAAAATTTTGCTGGCCGGATGCTTTCTATATCGTGTAATTCCTCTTAAAACACCTATTAAGGCAATTTAAAAAAATCAGAATCTCAGCAAAAATAGTAGCGAAACAATTAAAAAATCAAAAAAAAAATCTCTTAAAAATATATTTAAAAAAACAAATTTTCGTTCTAAAATTTTGCCGACCAATGCTTTCTATCTCTTGCAGTCTTGCACTGTTTCTTAAAAGTCCTATTAAGGCGATTTAAAAATTGCAAAATCTTAATAAAAATAGCAACAAAACAATTTAAAAAATCATAAAATTTTTTTCTTAAAAATATATTTAAAAAAACAAATTTTCGCTCTAAAATTTTGAGGGCCGGATGCCTTCTATCTCTTGTAATTCCTCTTAAAACGCCTATTAAGGCTATTTAAAAAATTCAAAATCTCAATAGCTTGCCTTTATTTCTAAAAACTTTTTGTTTTTGAGATTCTGAGAAACCCGAGCGAGATGTAACATGTTGTCGCTAAAACCGCTTATTTCGGTCATTTTTTGAAAAAACGCACAGAGAAATTTATATCTCAAAAACTGATTAGGGAATATTGCAAATTCGGTTTTTTTTATTTAAAGAGTTAGATTAATAACGAATAATTTATTTCTACTATATAAACAAATACATAAATAAATAACTGGATATGCACACTGTAATAACTACGATCACCATCGATTCAATGAACCGGTTGTCGGGTTACCACTCTAACTCGGTAATAGTCTTCGCGTTGCTTATATACGTGTCTTCTCGAAATTATCCGGAACGATGACTCACTTTTCTCGTATCCTGTTAATGACCGTGACGAACATTTCTCAGAATTACGTGCTATAGTGTGACTCATAATTCTCGAAGTGTTTGACATCTCTCTAGACTAGTTTGTAACATTATTATATGGGAAATTCCTGTAAATTTTTCGAAAAAACGCAAAAGAAACGAGTTATGAGGCATTTTTTCGTCAAAACCCCAATTTTGTACATGTTATAGATCTATTTTTTTTAAATCGCGCGATGCTGAGAATTTTGCTTAAAAATACCGTGTTAGTGATTAGCCCCTGTATATTTTCAGGTTGGTTGTTCTCAACTCTTTTTTTTATTGATTTTGCCCTCGAATAGAAGGTTATTTAAGATTAAACCGTATTGGAAATAATTTCTTTAAAAGATAAGAAGGACCTTGGCTGGATAATAATCGACCAGAGAGTTGTTAATCCCAAATGTAACTTTGTGGTTTCAATTAAGACTAATAATTTTGTTATTTTCTCGAAGAAATAAACTCGGTTTTTTGTTTTCGAAAGAAATAAAGATAAGATAAAATTAGCACTCGTTAACCCCGAGTTTATCGCTTTAATACTAAATACAGGGTGGCTGTTTAAACAAGGATATTGTATTCGCAATTAAAATGACCAAGAGGGCGCTGCGATCGACAACAAATTTTAGTTGCAGTTTGTTCTAAAATGGCTAAAACACTTAGATTTATATACAGGACTTTAGACACAAAATTGAATTGTCGTTAAGTAATTGAGTCTTTTTTAGATTTTCCAGGACCAAATTAAAACTAATTTTTTTTTTGCTCGCTTGTTAGTTAAGATCAGTAATTGTTGTAGCACCCTGTATAACCAATTCTTGGCTTTTTTTCAGGGCATTGTATATAGAGACTGTAAACCGGAAAACATTCTTCTAGATGATGCAGGTCACGTAAGGATCTCAGATTTAGGTTTAGCAGTAGACATCCCTGAAGGCGAATTTGTTAGAGGTAGAGTTGGCACTGTAGGTTATATGGGTAAATAATAGATTTATTCCTTTCTCAATTCGATAAATAGTCGTTTTTCAGCACCTGAAGTAATAGATAATGAACGTTATACGTTTAGTCCTGATTGGTTTAGTTTTGGTTGTTTATTATACGAAATGATTGAAGGTCAAGCACCATTTCGAGCACGTAAAGAAAAAGTAAAACGTGAAGAAGTCGACCGTCGTGTTAAATCCGATCAGGAGAAATACTCTTCGAAATTTAGTGAAGATGCCAAATCATTGTGCCAACAATTATTAGCAAAAAGTCCTTCGCAGAGACTTGGGGGTAAAGCCGGACGTTATGGGGCTGCTTTAGTCAAACAACATCAATTTTATCAAAGTCTTAATTGGAGGAGACTTGAAGCAGGAATGGTCGAACCACCATTCGTACCAGATGTAATTAAACATTTTCGAAATTTTGATCCAAGACTAATCTAGAAATTTTTCAGCCGCATGCAGTTTACGCCAAAGATGTGCTCGATATTGAGCAATTTTCAACAGTCAAGGGTGTCAATATTGATGAGAATGATTCGTCGTTTTATAGCAAGTTCAACAGTGGTTGTGTGTCCATACCATGGCAAAACGAAATGATAGAAACAGACTGTTTTAGACAATTAAATTTGTTTGGTGTGAACGGTACTAGAAGCAGTGATTTGATCCTACAACCAGTCACTACGACAGAAAATGAGGGCTGTTTCCCTTTCCGGAGAAAGGTGGGTCCCCTATAACAATAAAAACATGAAGAACTCGCGCTTAGCTCTTTCCTAAATAACTGTCTTTAATATATATCAAATGTCATCGTTTAGCAACTCGCGCTTAGCTCTCGGTTACATAACTGTCTTTGAGATGTCATATTTCATCGTTTAGGAGCTAGATAAAAGGGTAAAATTTTTTAGCGTCTTCTAGCTCTTAATCGGTGCTACTTGATCTACAGCTCCTTCTAAACTAGTCACTACGACAGAAAATGAGGGCTGTTTTCCTCCGGAGAAAGGTGGGTCCCCTATAACAATAAAAACATGAAGAACTCGCGCTTAGCTCTTTCCTAAATAACTGTCTTTAATATATATCAAATGTCATCGTTTAGCAACTCGCGCTTAGCTCTCGGTTACATAACTGTCTTTGAGATGTCAAATTTCATCGTTTAGGAGCTAGATAAAAGGGTAAATTTTTTTAGCGTCTTCTAGCTCTTAATCGGCGCTACTTGATCTACAGCTCCTTCTAAACTAGTCACTACGACAGAAAATGAGGGCTGTTTCCCTTTCCGGAGAAAGGTGGGTCCCCTATAACAATAAAAACATGAAGAACTCGCGCTTAGCTCTTTCCTAAATAACTGTCTTTAAGATATATCAAATGTCATCGTTTAGCAACTCGCGCTTAGCTCTCGGTTACATAACTGTCTTTGAGATGTCAAATTTCATCGTTTAGGAGCTAGATAAAAGGGTAAATTTTTTTAGCGTCTTCTAGCTCTTAATCGGCGCTACTTGATCTACAGCTCCTTCTAAACTAGTCACTACGACAGAAAATGAGGGCTGTTTCCCTTTCCGGAGAAAGGTGGGTCCCCTATAACAATAAAAACATGAAGAACTCGCGCTTAGCTCTGTCCTAAATAACTGTCTTTAAGATATATCAAATTTCTTCGTTTAGGAGCTAGATGAAAGGGTAAATTCTTTTGGCGTCCTCTAGCTTTTGATCGGTGCAACATGATTTATAGCTCCTAAACTAGTCACTACGACAGAAAATGAGGGCTGTTTTTCTTTCTGGAGAAAGGTGGGTCTACTATAACAATAAAAACGTGAGGAACTCGCGCTTTGCTTTCGCCTAAATAACTGTCTTTAAGATATATCAAATGTCATCGTTTAGGAACTCGCGCTTAGCTCTCGGTTAAATAACTGTCTTTGAGATTTTTTTGACACTCTGTAGCTGTTAGTCGGTGTAACTTTATCTATGTTATTTGACATGTTTTGTTTATTTTTTGCAGAAGAAGCAGCTGCCCAGGACCAAGCCCATCCCCATAAACCCCTCCTTGTTACCTCAAATGACAGAAAGCTGATGCCTCTAATACTATAATTTTTAAGTGTTACACTTTCCTCCCCGTCTCATATTTGTCTTCCCAGAAATTAGGCACGACCCGATTTATTGTTAAAAATTTTTTTTGTATATAAGTGTTGAAGCATGCACAACGCCATTTTGGTAGATGATTTTTCAAATGTATTTTTATAAGTATATTTTTTTGCAATTTTTTTTACCTCTTTTTTAAGTGAGATTAATTTAGTAGTCATCTACTGATGTGGAAGGGTTAGTTGTCACAAAACTAGGGCATTGTTGGCGTATTTGAATGTTATTTTCATTCCACAATCACGTCACGTTATGAATTAGGTATTTGATGTAAAGAATGAAAAAAGACCATTTTATTGTTTTATTGTGATATTTTTTCTGCGTGTTTTTAATTTTTTTACGGCACAATTTTTCATATTATGTTTATAAACAAATTTTGTTACTTGCCCAAAAGAAAGTTTGTCTAGATTAAGCTCAAATTTTAGGATTAGATCCATTCTTTTTTCTTTTTTCGATTCTATGTATTTATAAGCAGTTTGTATTTTGATTTCTACATTTTTTGAGCGACTGTTTTTTTTCTTTTTTAGTTAATTTGTTGGTCTGTCATTGTGAGAACCTTAAAAGAGTGAATCTAAAGCGTCCAAACGTTATATACTCCAGAAATTTTAAACAGATTCTAACTCACGTTGACTGTTCAACACTTTTTTTTTTAATTATCTCTTGTTTTGATTTTGTATTGAAATGATTTTTGATAATTAATTAAAACATCTAAATTTGCTCCTTGTTTTATTTACCTAAATACTAAAATAAATCATTATCATCGTCGTTTTGAGTTATGCCAATCTCGTTGAAACAATTACTACTAAAATCACTCGTAATATGATGAAATTTGTATTTATAAAATATTATAAACAATAAATAGAACGTTGTTATTAAGAAAAAGAAGAATTTGAAAAACGTAGATAGTAAAAAACGAAAGAAGAACGGAAAATTCGGAAAGAAATTGAAAAACAAAGTTTGGAAGAGAAAGAAGATAAGAAGGTTCCAGAAATGCAAGGAAAGATTCTGAAACAACAGAAGATTTTGAAAGGAAAAGAAAGATTATTAGAAAAAGAAGACCAATTAAAAATCCTAGAAGAGCTTAGATGATACCGAACGAAAGAAAATGAAGAGCCAAAGAAATTCTAGAAAAAGAAGTTGAAAGATGATGACTAGAAGAAAGGGGATCTTGGAAAAGCAATGATGAATCTCGAAAAACAAAAGAAGTTTCTAGAACAAGAAAAAGATCTAAAGAAGATTCTGAAAGGTCTAAAAAAAATTATAAAAGAGCATGAAAAATGACGTTAGGAAAAGAAAAAAAAACAATAAAAGGTTCTAGGATTTAGTATTAAAATAGTTCCTAATGCAAGTAACGATTTTGAAAGAAATGTTTGGACAAATGAGAAAGAACAACAGAAAAAAGAAGATCAATTCAAGATCTAAGAAGATGTTAAAGTATATCGAAGGTTAGAAAAAAAAGAGATAAAGAAAATTTTAGGAGAAGAAGTTGAAAGATGACGACTAGAAGAAAAAGAAGAACAAAAGGGGATCCTACAGAAGCAAAAGAAACTACCAAAAAAAAAGAGCTAAAGACGACTCTAGAAAGACAAAAGAAAAATTCTGAAAGATCTTTAAAAACGACGATTGGAAGAGAAGGAATAAGACTAGAAGAAGAAATTACCTAAACAAATTATTACCGAGGACTTCCACTGTTTTGTATTTAACTGCCAACAGTTAATAATTGAAACAATTGAAAGTCGTACTACAGGGAATCAGTCGAAAATAAAGGAAGAACTAATTCGTTTATTTTTGAAAAGCCAAAAGAAAGAACAATAAAAAATTCTAGAAATGCAACGGAAAATTCTAGAAAAAGATAGGTAGATTTTGAAAGAAAAAGAATATGAGAAACAACGATTAGTCGAAAAAGAAGACCAATCTCTATAAAATGTTAGAAGACATTGAATGAAGAAGAAGTGGAAGATGACAGCTAGAAGAAAGAGAAAAACAAAAAGGGATCGTAGAAAAGTAAAAGAAGATTCTCGAAGAACAAGAAAAAGAGTTAAAGAAGGTTAAAAGAAAATTTTGAAACAGCTTGAACAACGGAAAATTCGGGAAGCAATTGAAAAACAACGTTTGGAAGAGAAGAAAGAACAAAAAAGGTTCTAGAAATACAAGGAAAGAGTCTGGCAGAATAGAAAAAGATTTTGAAGGAGATGTTTGGAAAAAAAGATAGGTTGGTAGAAAAAGAAGACAAATTAAAAATTCTAGATGACAGAAGATATCGAATGGTAGAAAAAGAATAGCTTAAAAATTTTAGAAGAAAAAGTTAGAGATGACGGCTAGAAGAAAGAGAAGAACAAAGAGGGATCGTAAAAAAGTAAAAGAAGAAAGGACAAGAAAAAGAGTTAAAGAAGAAGGTCACAAGAAAATTCTGAAACAGCTTGAAAAACGACGATTGGAATAATAGGAACGTCATACATCAT
This sequence comes from Tribolium confusum, assembly GCA_029207805.1. Classification (NCBI taxonomy): domain Eukaryota; kingdom Metazoa; phylum Arthropoda; class Insecta; order Coleoptera; family Tenebrionidae; genus Tribolium; species Tribolium confusum. The sequence continues at coordinate 25,334,601 of JALGAY010000006.1, read as the reverse complement.
AAACAATTGAACGTCATACTACAAGGACTCGAAAATAATGAAAGACAAATTAGTTTAATTTTGAAAAATGAAAAGAAATATAACGTGGTTATCAAGAAAAGGAGAATTTGAAAAACAAAAAATTGAAAAACAACGTTTGGAAGAGAAAAAAGAAGGTTCTAGAAATACAAGGAAAGCTTCTGGAAGACCATAAAAAGATTTGAAGAAGGTGTATGGAAGAAAAAGCAAGATTAGTAGAAAAAGAAGACCAATTAAAAATCCTAGACGATGTCAGAAGATGTCGAATGGTAGAATAAGAGTAGCTAAAAAAAATTAGAAGGAAAAGTTCAAAGATGACGGCTAGAAGAAAGAGAAGAACAAAAGTAATTTATAAAACAAGAAAAAAGCTAAAGAAGACTCTGAAACGACAAAAGAAAATTGTGAACGTGCTTGAAAAACAACGATTAGAAAAAAAAGGAAGAGCTTAAAAACAAAAGACGATTCTAAAGGAGCTTGAAAGACAATGATATAAGAAAAGAAAAAAATCAAAACTACGACTAGAAATGATGGATAAGCCAAAGGAACTTCTAGAAAGATTCGGGAAACGACCGTCAGAAAAACAGGAGAATATCTCCAAGAATTTTGACGCTTTAGAAGTGAAAAATGAATCAAGTAGAAGCTAGAATCTCAAAAAAAATTAGAAAAAACAGCTAAATTCGTAGAAGAAAGCAAAAATAAGGAGGACTTTCGGAACGAACAATTTAAGCCGAATATTGAATGAGTTGAGTTCAACAGAGCAGCAATCTCGGGAGCGAATCGAGCATAGTGAGCAATAATCGTGGGCGTTATACTATGTGACTGAGTTATTTATTTATCGAGTTATTATTGCGTTGTTCCTGTAAATAGTAGTATTGCTCTTGTATTGTAATTAACATATTATTATTTTCAATCAGTCTCCAAGTTAGCTTTAAATAAAAAAATTCTCGACAAGAATCCCACTTCTATTTTATTCTCGTGATTATTTTGAATTGAGTAAGAAGAGATAAGAGGTTAATATGACAGTAAAACGAATCTAGGTCTTGTTCCTTATCACATTTATTAGTCAATTAAAATCATGAATGTAACAATTCTTTTTCTCGTTTTATCATTATCGTCTCTTTTATTCGCAATTAACCCTTTAAATCCTGATAATTTAAAAGAGAAAAAGGCTTCCCTCGTGAAAAAACATCTTAAAAGACTGAAAAAAGTCGAAGGCGGTATTAAACTTGTAGGTGGTAGAGCAGAATTTGAAGGTAATTAATAAAACAAATCTCGTAAATAAAAAAAAAAATAAATTTTAGGTAATGTTGAAATCTTGCATGAGGGTCAATGGGGCGCGATTTGTGATGACGAATGGGACAGATCAGAAGCGGATGTGATCTGCCGACAATTGGGTTATCCTAACGGACCAGGAAAAGCAACAATCAATTCCCATTTTGGTCCAGCAAAACGTAATAAACCCATAAATATGATTTACGAGACCATCAAAAAATACATACGTTAACAGGCAAATACTGGATGGATAATGTATTCTGTACCGGAAACGAAAGCGAAATAACTGATTGTCGGTTCGATGGATGGGGTAACAACGATTGTACAGAGACAGAAGCAGCTGGAGTGATTTGTTATGAAGAAGAAGAAATAAAAGAAAAGAAAGTCGACACTGTAAGAAAGCTACTACCGACTCAACTCGAAATTCGATTGATGGGAGGAAGGGTAAAAAGTGAAGGCCGAGTTGAAACAAAAAGTGAAAATGGCGAATGGACAGCTATTTGTGGGGATGGGTGGTCGCTACTAGAAGCCATCGTCGTGTGCAAACACCTGGAATTAGGTACATGAAGCAGTAAAAACTTAAAAGTTACATTTTAAAATATAAAGGACTTTGCTAGTGGAGACCTCTGTAAAATGTATCATTCCTTACCTAAAATCTTCATTTGTTCCTTCAGAACTTTTCTATCGACGTTTATCAACTTTTTCTTAAATCTTCCTTTATTGTTTTTTTTCTGGTTGAAGTGTTTCTTCTTTTTCCAGTCCTTTTTTCTACTTATTTATTTTCTTCCAGTCTAGAATTTGCAATTGTTCTAGAATCCTCCTAACTAGGTTTTTCACATTTGCCTAGATTGTTCTTTTGTTCCTCTATAGATTTCTTTTCGTTAAATGCTTGTAGAATCTTGTACTATCCTTTTTTAACAAGTTTCACTAGAATCTACATCTCCTTGTTCTACTTTTCCTAGTACCCGTTCTACTGTTCTACTTTTCCTTATTCTTTTATCTCTTCTGTTCATCGCTTTTTTGTTTTTCTAGAATCTCTCCTCGTTTTTAAGTTCTTCTTAACTAATATGTGTCCCTTGTTTATATTGTTATTGTCCTTTTTCCTCCACTATAATCATAGTCACAATTCTCCTTATTCTTCTTTTTCTTTAAGTCATCTGAAATTTTCAATTGTTCTAGAATCCTTCTAACTAGATTTTTCACATTTGCCCAGATTCTTCCTACATAATTTTCCATTTTTTATATGCTTATAAAATCTTGTAGCATCTTTTCTTCAAGTTCTACTAAAATCTACTTCTTCTTGTTCTCTTAGTACTCATCATTTTCCTTGTTCTTTTATCTCTTTCCGTAATTGTTCTTTTTGTTTTTCTAGAATCTCTCCTTGTTTCTTATTGTGAGTTTTTAAGTTTTTTTTACTAATCCGTCTCCCTTTTTTTAAATGTTAATGTCCTTTTTCCTTTACTTTAGTCACAATTCTCCTTGTTTTTCTTTTTCGTTAAGTCATCTAGAATCTTTGATTGTTCTAGAATCCTCCTAAATAGGTTTTTCACAGTTGCCTAAATTGTTCTTTTGTTCCTCTATAGATTTTTTTTCTTTAAATGCTTGTGGAATCTTGTACTATCCTTTTGTAACAAGTTCCACTAGAATCTACATCTCCTTGTTCTACTTTTCCTAGTACTCGAAGTTCTCCTTATTCTTTTGTCTCTTCTGTTCATCGCTTTTTTGTTTTTCTAAAATCTTCTCTCGTTTTTAAGTTCTTTTTAACTAATATGTGTCCCTTTTTTTAAATGATATTGTCCTTTCACAATTCTCCTTGTTCCTCTTTTTCTTTAAGTCATCTAGAATTTTCAATTGCTTTAGAATTCTCTTAACTACGTTTTTCACAATTGCCTAGATTGTTCTTATGTTCCTTTATAACTTTCCAGTTTTTATAGGCTTATAGAATCTTGTAGCATCTTCTTTTAAAGTTCTACTAGAATCTACTTTTTCTTGTTCTTCTTTTCCTAGTACCAGTAAATTTCCTTGTTCTTTTATCTCTTTTCTTATCGCTTTTCGTTATGGTTCTCTTTGTTTTTCTAGAATCTCTTCTCTTTTAAGTTCTTTTTTATTAATTCGTCTCCCCCCTTTTTTAATTGGTAATCCTTTTTCCATTACTTTAGTCACAATTCTCCTTGTTTTTTTTGTTAAGTCATCTAGAATCTTTAGTTGTGCTAACTACCTTCTAGTTTTTTCAATCTAGACTGTTCTTTTGCTCCTTTATAATTTCCTTTTTTTAAATGTTTATAGAATCTTGTAGCATGTTTTTTTCAAGTTCTACTAGAATCTACTTCTTCTTTTCCTACTAGCCGTAATTCTCCTTGTTCATCTTGATCGTTCTTCTTATCTTTCTAGAATCTCTCCTTCTTTTTTCTTCGGGCAAAAACTTTTTCATTGAAGAATTTTTAAGTGCTCTTTTTTTACTAGTCGGTGTTCCTCTTTTTATCTTTTTTCTTTGCATTAGAGTCATAAGTGTTCCTTTCTTAAATTGCTATTGTCCTTGTTCCTCAATTACAATCACAATTCTCCTTGTTCTTCTTTTTCTTCAAGTCAATGTTTTCAAACGTAAAATGTTTATTGATCTTCCAAAAAACAAAAACGTTTTTTAAGTTCTTTTAAAATCTTCTTGGCTCCTTCTTTTCTTTTTAGTTGTAGTGTTTCTCTTCTTCATCTCTCGTCCAGTCGTTATCTTTTTTTTTGTTTTTTATTTTCTTCCAGTCGCTTTCTTTTGCGTCCTAACTGAATCGTTCTTGGTTCTTTTAGAATTTTCTAAACGATGTTACTCAAGTTCTTCTATGATGTTTATTTGCTCCCCTAGAATTTTCCTTTGTTCTTCTTCTTGCTAGCCGCAGTTTATGTTTCTCTTACTCTTCAAATTGCCTTTTATCAAATAGAATCTTCTAGTAGTTTTTTTTTTGGAATTTTCTTTTGTTCTTCTTGTACTAATTGATAACTATTGTAATCTGGAAATCTGTCTGGGAAGACCAGATTAATTAATTCAGTTACCCTCTCCACATGGAGTAGCTTGCCTTCAAGAGAAAGTCGGTTAAGACCTAGAAATTAGAGAGAAAATGATACAAAAACTGATTTAGAGCACTGGATCAAAGCCTCCTTTAATTCACTTTATTAACTTTGTATAGGATACGCCAGTGATGCCCCCCAAACCGATTTTTTTGGAGGAACCATCACTAAACACAGCTATTCAGGAGTAAAATGCCAGGGAAACGAAACTTCTTTGAGCCACTGTGTACACTCTCCAGCTTTGCGAGGAAAATGTCAAAGCCGTGACGTCGCTGCTGTTTCCTGCGTTTCTGTGATGTCCGATTTGGTGATCGACCATATTGATTTAATGCGAACTGCCCATTTGGAGGACCGCCAATTATTTTTTCTCCAATGTGCCATGGAGGAAAATTGTCTTGCCTCTCAAGCCTACCAAATTCAAAAAGACACCGATTCCTGGCATTTGGAAACTCGCCGTCTCTTGCGATTTACCGCCCGGATTTTCAATGCAGGAACCGCCGATTTTCGTCCTGCCATACCTAAACATTTATGGGAATGGCATATGTGCCACATGTGAGTGAATTTTGTCTCACTTTAATTAGCGAGAAAGCATTTTTTTCGTTGACGTCACACCGAATAAACATTAATTTCCAACACAAATAACAATAGCCATTTATGACGAGCTATTATTCGGAGTAATAACAACATTCTCGCATGACAGCTCGTAAATTTTTATGGTTTTCAGGCACTACCACAGTATGGAGGTATTCGCAACGTTTGATATTTATGATTCGAAGGGCCAACGAGTTGCAGAAGGTCATAAAGCGTCTTTTTGTCTTGAGGATAATCAGTGTTTACCTGGAATTAAGCAAAGATATGCTTGTGCGAATTATGGAGATCAAGGGATTTCGGTGAATTGTAGTGATATTTATAAATATACAGTCGATTGTCAATGGGTTGATATTTCTGAACTTGAACCAGGGATTTATACACTTAAAGTTGCAATCAATCCAGAATTTAAAGTACCAGAAATGACGTTTGAAAATAACGCGGCGGTTTGCCGGTTTTTCTACTCGGAAACGTTCGGAACCGTCAGCAATTGCACTATTCAAAGGCCGTAAATAATAATCAGTAATTCATGTTGTGTGTTACGTCCATTATTTAAATTTAGAAAAAATGACAGGAATATGGACTGGCGCAATAAAAGACTTTGTTATACAGCCAACGATTCGAGCCCTTTTTGGCTCTTTATCAAAGCTAAACCCTGAATTAAAAGTACTGAGTCTTTTAAAAACTCAAAATGTTGGCTGTGTAGCAGTCTTTTATTGTCCCAGTCCACTAAGCCGTATTTTTTTCTAAATAATCAGTAATCATCCACGATATACAGTGGATAAAAAAGCTTGACAATGAAAAATATTTTCAAAATTTTTACCCACTTATTACCTATATTATTCACTAGACAACCGTTGAAAAAAGATACTAAAGGACTCACTTAAGAGCGAAAGTTCTAAACACTTTGAAAGTTCGTTAGCCTGCTAGGTTGAGAACCTTCTGGTGCGGATGGGCTATTGCCGATATCGATCAAATTACGGTAAGGCAATAGCTGGCTCAGCATTTGATGGGGTTGGCGAACGGGCAGGTTGCGTTAACCCGGGAGTCGAGTGGTAGCTCTGGTGGAGAACAGTCAAGTGTCAAACGTGTGACATATACCCAAACCCTTCTACTTTGTCATGATGTTAATGTAAGTAGCTTTTACCTTATTTGTTTTTAATCTCAACCCCACCTCGCGAGGCAAAGCTCGTGACATATGGTGGAGGCGCCGGGTATGACAAACTGGAAGGGTCTGGGTATATGTCACACCTTTGACACTTGACTGTTTTCCACTAGAGCTACTCGACTTCCGGGTTAACGGAACACGTCAGTTCGCCAACCCCCCAAATGCGGAGTCAGCTATTGCCTCAACCGAAGGTGACTCGATATCACCAACCGCCCGTCCGCACTAAAAGGTTCTCGACCTAGCAGGCTAACGAACTTCCGCTTCGTGACAATAGTGTCATTTAATTTTCAGTCACGCTATATAGGTTTGCTTTTCTTGGACATTCTGTATATTATGCTGCACCAAATGAGATTTAGTGGTGGAGTTATGCATTTTACATGCTTTACAATTTTCTAGACCAACCATTTTTCATTCTGCAAGCTGTCCATTGCTTATATTTGATGCATTTCTGAAGATAAACCTAACTAAAATTGGAAATAATTAAAACAATTGTAAATAAATGTTTTAGCAGACTCTTTGAGCTTTAATAATAAGTAATAACCATATATATTGCTAAAAGATGCTTGTTTTTTTTTTTGTTTTAGCTCTTAGCGGTTTTACCAGGTTTGTTCAGAAAGAGGTGACTTACTATTTTTCTCGAAAAATATTTATTTATTCATCAACATCTCTTTTGTTCATTTCCAGTAATCCTTAAATCCACCTCAGATGTGTCAGAGCTTTTTCTAGTTCTTGAAGCACTTTTGATATGCACTTTTTGATATGACCTTAAGATCTTCCAGCGATACGGTCTTTATCTCCTCAATCGTGGCAAAACGCCAGCCTTTCATAAGTCTTTTCAGATTTGGAAAGAAAAAAACGTTGCCATAAATTGTTTTGCCTCTAAACCGGGCATTTTCTTTGTATTGCTTCACGCAAATGGCGCATAACCTGAAGGTAAAATTCCCTATTGACCTTTTGGTGAAAACTCATGACGCACCACACCATTGTACTCGAATAAAACAGTGAGCAAAACCAAATTTGATCGATCTTGCCGTGCTTTTTTCGATTTTAACTCTTCTGGCTGCCATCCTTTGGGATGATTGAGCTTTGGTTTTTACGTCATAACCACATATCCATGTTTCGTCATCTTTTGAGCAAATCTATATCCTGAGCGATGCTTTCTAGCCACTCAATTTTGCAGTTTCGCTACCACACGCTTCATGCCCGAAGCACCCAAAAAAATTGCATGGTGTGAGCCAACCGATAAGCAAACATCCTCAGCAACTTCTCTAGCAATGACTCCACGATTCTCTGTAACATTTTTTTTCAATTTTTCAACGTTTTCTTCCGTTGTTGACATGATAGGGCGTCCAGAGGAGGAGGGTATCGTCATTAGCTTTTTCTCGGCCTTCTTTGAAGAGTTTCTACTATTAATAAACAGTTTTTTTACTTAAAGTAAACTCTCCAAATGTCACAGTTAATTATTAACAAGTCATGACGCACCACGCCATTGTAATCAAAGAAAACAGTGAGCAAAACCAAATTTGATCGATCTTGCCGTGCTTTTTTCGATTTTAACTCTTCTGGCTGCCATCCTTTGGGATGATTGAGCTTTGGTTTTTACGTCATAACCACATATCCATGTTTCGTCATTTTTGAGCAAATCTATATCCTGAACGATGCTTTCTAGCCACTCAATTTTGCAGTTTCGCTACCACACGCTTCATGCCCGAAGCACCCAAAAAAATTGCATGGTGTGAGCCAACCGATAAGCAAATGTTCTCAGCAACTTCTCTAGCAATGACTCCACGATTCTCTGTAACATTTTTTTTTTTCATTTTTTCAACGTTTTCTTCCGTTGTTGACATGATAGGGCGTCCAGAGGAGGAGGGTATCGTCATTAGCTTCTTCTCGGCCTTCTTTGAAGAGTTTCTACCACTAATAAATAGTTTTTTTTTACTTAAAATAGACCCAAATGTCACAGTTAATTATTAAGAACTCATGACACACCACGCCATTGTAATCAAAGAAAACAGTGAGCAAAACCGAATTTGATCGACCTGGCGTGCTTTTTTCGGTCTTGACTCTTCTGGCTGCTTCTATTGGGATGATTGAGCTTTGGTTTTGACGTCATACCCATGTTTCGTCACCAGTTATAATCGTTTTGAGCAAATCTAGATCCTGAGCGATGCTTTCTAGCCACTCAATTTTGCAGTTTCGCTACCACACGTTTCGTGCCAGAAATACCCAAAAAAATTGCATGGCATGAGCCAATCTATAAGCAAACATCCTCAGCAACTTTTCTAGCATGACTTCACGATTCTCCGTAACGATTTTCTTCATTGTTTCAACGTTTTTATCAGTGGCGTCTACAGCAGGAGGGTGTTGTCATTAGCTTCTTCTTGGCCTTCTTTGAAGAGTTTCTACCACTAATAAACAGTTTTTTTACTTAATGTAGGCTCCTCAAATGTCACAGTTGATTATTTCAAGTACATTGGAGTACACAAAATTTAATAGTTTCTTGGATCCATTTTTTTTTTTCAAATGAAAAGAATAGTTAAGTATACCAAAACACGTCCAACCTTTATATCTACCAATAACAAACTAAAAATGCAAAATGGCTGACCATGTCAACATAAGATCAGTGTTGCCAACTTGGGGGATTTTCCCCTAAATTTACGGTATTTTTTGAAGAGGAGAGGAATATTTAGGGGGGAAAGCTCTGTAGGGGACTTTTTAGGGTATTTTTAACTACTACTACAAATTACCAAAGAATTAAATTGTTATTTTTTTTGCCAACTTAAAACGGGTGCGCTTCGGGCGCTTGAAAACCGATGCGCTTTGAATCCGAGGAGATTGAATTTTATCTTTTTCCCGCCAGAAACTTGACATTTTTAAAGTCGGCCAACAAAATAACTGATATAGTTTTTTGAAGAAGTATATGAGTTATTTTTGTTGGCCGACTTTAGAACTGTCAGTTTTCTGGCGGGAAAAACAAAAAATCAATCTTCTCGGATTCAAAGCACATCGGATTTCAAACGCCCGAAGCGTACCCCTTAAAACAGTATTTCTTTATGACAGTGTAATTCACATTTATCAGTTATTTGGAAAGTGATTTATTATCCATTCATTAGAACTAAATTAAAAATTGTATGTTGAAAACAACTATGTTTTTCTTTTTACTTTGTGGTTGTAGTCTTTTTTAAAATAAAGTACGTTTTTGGGGGAATTTAGCTTGGATTTAGGGGATTTTGACTCATTACATGGGGAAATTATCGTCAATAGGTTGGCAACACTGTATAAGATGTCAGAAACGTGAAATGAGTATTTGAAATTTGAAAACACACCTTTCTTTTGTTCATACCGCCTATAATTAATTCGTTTGTTACAATAATTATTTACAACTTTAGTATTTTTCTTCCAGAAATGCATCAATCATCAAACACATTCTTATTTATCAGATTTAATATCGAATCTGTATTTTCTACCGTTAAAAATAAATAAAGTTCTAGCACGAGAAACTGTGTTTATTTTTGTTTCCCTATTTCGAGTTTCATCAACGAACATTTTTTATAAGGGAAAAGTTTATTTTTTCAGTAAATCTTCGAAGGTGTGCGTAAGTTTAGCCTTGACTCAATAAATTGAAACGGGAGATTGTGAACTTCCTCACAAAGAAAATTTAAAAAATATTTTTTTTGCCTATCCTTTTAGAGAAAATATAATTGCTATTGTGTAACAAATTAGTGCCTTTTCTTAGCAATAATAAAATTTAACATCCTGTCGTTATGCAAAAATAATCACGCCTAAAACCAACCACACACAATTTTATTACAGTCAATCCACTTTTGGATATACTGAGTTTAATAAAATTATTGACCCAACATGTGATATTAATTAATCCTAATTAGGGTCTTGTATCTAATTAGAAATTAATACATTACCAAAATCTGGGTGTATTTTTCAAAAAAAAAAAGTTTTGGTAGTCGTAGTAAAACTAAATTGTATTGATTAAGTCGATTAAGTAGCTTCAATGCAAACCGAGTACGTATAACAGTGTAAACACTCGTAAAAGCGTTTTTAGAATGTTAATCAGGTGGGTATTAAACAATTTAAGGCATGCTGATTGGTGACACCTAGAGAGTCGCATATTTTTTCTAGGAAATCCTCAATATTATTCAACACATAAAAAAACACAGTTACGGCATTATAAAAGACAAAAAACAAAATTGACTCTTAACAAAAATAAATAAATAAATAAATAAAATAACCCTCCTAGAGTCGACGGTTATGTCTAATTAACATTTATAGTGGTAGGTAATACGTAGTAATTCCATAGTCGAAAATTACAGTAATTAACCGATCTCTTCTGTATACAGAAAGTCAAGTAAGTCCTGAAATTTGTTTTTTTTTTCTGATGTTACACACGTGTTTCGGTTGAAATCTTCATCTTCAGATCACCAGGTCCGCAACTGGTTTTATTTGTGTCTATTGTGCGATTTGTTTTACTTGTTTCTTGAAGTACAAACTGAAAAAATCTATATTTTGAAAAAATCCTTCTTTTGTAGTTATCCTTTGATCCTGCGTCAGGTGTGTGTCCCCTCTTGCGCATCCTTGATCAATACCTCGACGCATCTCTGTCCGGGCGAAGCATGTGCGGGCAGTCGGCATGAGCCAGTGCAGTTCGCAGTCCACTTGGACGCCATCCTCGTGGTGACATGCGGGACGATGATGACGCCACCTGCCGCCGATGATGACCTAGTGTCGGCGGGGCAATGGCTGGAATCAAACGCGGCCCTCGTCGAGCAATGGCTCAAACGGCACGCTTCCGCAGAATTTCGCAGACGTGTCCAGGAGGCCGTTGCGGATGCCAGATGCAATTCGGTTACTCCAGATCTCTTCCAGCGGTGGCTGGTCCATCCGCCGGCGTTGCGTCCAACACAAGATCTCGAAGATATGGAGGAGAACGAACTGTTTATGGAGCTTATAAGAGACGTCGCCAACGAGCTCGATATCGATGTCTTGTGTCATAAGATATTGAGGAATGTGAGTTTGCTGACGAGGGCTGATAGAGGGTCCTTGTTTTTGACGAGAGGAGCAGGAGAGGAGAAATATCTTGTGGCGAAGTTGTTTGATGTCAGGCATGATACGTCGCTGGAAGAAGCTGTGAAGATGGCAAGATCCGAGGAGATTAGGATACCTTTTGGAGTGGGTATTGCAGGAACAGTCGCCAAAAATAAAATACTCATCAATATCACCGATGCCTATAATGTGAGTGCATGTTTTGCACAAATTCAAGATTTTTTTTAGCACGTCCCATCATGTCATAATCCTGTCTATATCCTTTTCTGTTGATGGTAAATTTGACACGAGATAGGAGTAGCTAAATCACTTTTTAATGCATCCTTTTAAATCATCCTTTCATCAGGATAAACGCAGATTTTTTTTTATCTCCCATCTAAAATTAGATATGATTTAACTTAATTATAATTTTTTATATGAAAAATAAATACAAACATTTTTATGCAATTGTTTGGTAAAATAAACAACGTCATGGACGTACGATACGTCAAAGCGAAAAATGGGTCACTCTATAAAGGGCAAAATTTTTATGTTAATTTCTCTCAGCCGCAAGCACTCAGACCACTTCGTTTAAAAATATTATTAAAACGCTTTCACTCATTAATTGTGAAAATGTGTAAAACGTAAATTACAACACGACTAGTAAGAAATTACCTACTCTACTACCATAAAATATTAAAATCTTGTTATCTCAAATAGAATCCAGAAGAAAATTTAATTTAGAAATATGTTATACACAGTAATTCGCCAAAAAAATTGTTTTCCGTTGATTATTTATTTATTTATTTATTTACTAAGCCTTTTCACCCTTAATTACTATATTCGTTACTGTCTATTTTGTGTTAAAGATCTCTTATTTCATTCCACATTATATCGTTTTTCTCTGTTTCTTCTCTAACTTTGTCTATCCATCCTGTTCTTGGTCTTCCTGTTTTGTTTTTCCTCGCCACTTGCCGCATTTTGAACATTTTTTAAAAATCTATCGAGAAACTTATATCGTGATCTAACCCAGCTTTTTGCTTTAGATTTCTCAAAATTTAGTCATCTGGACAATTTGCGTTTCGTCTTATTCTGAATAAAAATCTTCTTAGTGTTTCTATTTCTCCTAAATCCGAATTGAATCGCTTCTAGTCTCGCATCTACCCTAATTTGTTACCATTTTTTCCTACAGTGAGAACGAGACTTGACTAATCCAACAAAAACAAAATGTCAAAATGAGCAAAACTTGCTCTGATTCAGTAAATTTTCGTTCTCACGAATACAAGAATCACAATATTTCACTAACAATGTTGAATTTGATAGTCCAAAGCGTTGCCTGGGTTGATTGACAGTTATGTCAAGTCGGTCCACTCAATTTCAGCGCAACTAAAGGCGCTCCAGTCATGAGAAAATGGAAACTGTAAGTGAAAAAAAAAAACGTTTTCTGTCAAATTAGAGTTATGGACTATTTTTGAAAATTCAATCAAATTAATATTTTGTGTTTATATTAAATAGAATTTCGTGTTATCCCTCTTAGTTGCTACAGTTTGTTTTATCTCCATTTCTATACCCTAGCAAAACGAAAATTTTTCGGTATTTTTCTATTTTCGAGTACCTCGTTTAATGTTCATTAACTCTTCTACTTTATTTATTTTCTTTGTCGAAATATAATACCTTTACTTTACGTAATCTTATTTTTTTAATTGCTTCTTCTATTTCTTGTTAGATTTCGAATTTATGTTTTGCCAATTCTTCCATTCACTTTGTTCTATTTTGTTTTATAACCGTATTTTTGTCTCTTCAAAATGTCCTTTTCATTTTTCCATTATTTTATTTTCTTCTGTTATTATGTAGCGCTGTCTTTATTTTTTATTTTCAGTATGTTGTATTTTTTTTCTATTGTCCGGACCACCTAGCAATGAATTTACGTCACCATCTAGAAGATCACGTTTACATTCATACACTAAATCGAATAGATTTAGTGTAACGTAATCATTAGCTGACGAGGTAAATTCACTGCTATATGGCTCCTGCTACAATTTCTATTTCTAGAGCTCTCCCAAGATTTTTGTTTTACCTCTTTAATTGTTATTTTAACTTCCTTTCTTTTCTCTCTGTGTTTTTTTTATATAATTCATATGTCCACTATACTATTTTTCTCATGTTGTCGTTTGTTATTTTTTTTTACTGTAGGTATTTTTATCTAGAGTCAGTAAATGCTGTTTTTGAGGTGGTAACACCTAAAATTCATAACTTCCAACATATCTTCCAGTATTTCTTCATATTTTTTTCGGTATTATTTACCATAGTTTGTAACTTTTTTTTTATCTTCCCTTATCAATTTTCCTTTTCAGTTTCTTTCTTATATATCTAACGTAACATCACCCAATTCGTATAGAGTTGGTTTATTTATCAAAAAACGACCACCTGTTGAATTAGATTCGTCAGACGTTTAATTGCGACAATTTTGTAAAAATCTTATTTACAATTAATATTAAGTGGACCCAAAATTACCTAAATTAATTACAATTGGAAAATTACTAGCATTGATAACGGAAATACAAGTATAGAAAGGCTAATGTTGGCAAAAAATACGTATATCCACTTCTCTTTAAGCTTATCATGTTAGAACCTTTATTTATAAACAGTTTTTTTTGTTTTAAGGTAAATTTTGAATTTTCTGTTTGGCTAAAAGAACCTCGATGGCGTCGACTGTTTAATTTTTAAGACACAAATTTTTTATTAGTGATAAGAGTTATTGAATTGTAATTTGCTAAAACATACAAAAGAAAAGATAAAATATCTCGCTCAAAATCACTTAAAACTAATTCTTCTAAACCTAGAATCATGTTGAATTTGATCGTCTAAAGCGTTGTCTGCGACAGTCAGGTCAAGTCGGTCCACTCAATTTTTAGCGCATCTAGAGGTTGAAAATTCAAATTAATATATCACAATTATATTAAATAGAAATCGGTGATATGTTCTACATTTATTTGGTTATCTGTTAAGAGATACCAAGTTTTTTAATTATTTTTTTTTATCTAGTAACGTTACAGGTTCCTACAATGCGTCATCTAGAGATGCTTTTCATTTTTTTTGGACGCACGCTTTCTAGCGATTGGCATGACTTTGTATAACTGTCATCAGTGCAGACGACGGTCTAATGAACTAATTTCAAGTTGAGATAATACCGGTAGTATCTTCGTTTCTATAGGAAATTAAAAAAAATCTGTGATTGTTTATTGCCAAAGAAATAAGGAGCAATTAGTATCATTACGTTAACATTGTAGTTCTTCAAATAAAGCGGCTAAATTAATTTAAAGTTTAAATGACTTCTGTCACCGAGTTCATGAAACTCTCACTTGTTATTTATGGGAATTAAGTGGGTTGATCCCTGGGTTGTCAGGTACTGCGGTGAAATAGAGATATTTCTTGGTATTTACATTTTATTACCCCAAACTTCAGAGATAGTAATTTCTTCTTAGATTACTATCATATTATTACTTATTATAATAAAATGAACGTTCTAGTCGAAGCGTATAGAAACATTAGTAATGTTTATGAAATGAAACCTTTAAACCAACGCACCAGAAAAATTTTTGCAATGTTTTCGTTTAGAAATAAGAATGTTACTAATAAAAATAATAAATAATCTTCAGTTTGATAATCCCTGGCTAAAATTGATGTGAAACTCTGTCACGCTGTGAGAAAATTCTAGACAGACTTTTTAGGCAATATATTGGACCAATGACGTAACGTGACAGATTTTGAAAAATTCATTACAAAAAGATGATAGAAGCTAAGACAAATGTATTTAGAACCCAAAACGCCTACGATCCGTTTAATTTTTTTATCCAAATTTTGAAAAATAAAAAAAAATCAGCTTTTGGAGGACGTTATAAGTTTGATATCTCGGTATATGAAATAGCTTAATATAATATTGTAGATTTGCTATAAGAATAATTTAATAAGGTCACTTTTTATCACTAGTTATAAAACAACATGTGGCAACAAAAATTACGTATCAATAACTGGTTTTTGTAACTTAGTTAGACAAAGTTCTAGATTTTAAAATATTAATTTCCGATTTTCTGGTACCATGAGTTTACAACGAATATATTTAGATCAGTTTTGACTGTATATAAATTAATAATTTAATATCACATTAGTTAATTATAACTGTATATCCATTATATTAGCACATCTAAATATTTTATTATAAATATCAGTACCAAATAATAATATGTTTCAGGATTTCTTTTCTGAATATTATCTGAAAGGTCCTAAACCGTAATGCACCTCCCATGGCGTTAAGCATATTGTTAAAACTACCAGATTATTACGATCAAAACCCAGCTTTGATGATTTATAGACTTCCAAACAATACCTGTCAATTTGTCTGGCCTCACTGTCTCTCACTCTTGCCAATGCATTTTGTATTGCCGTTTTTAATTTTTTAATCTTTAATTTAGTCTTTATTTGAAGAGCTACAAAGTTGGCGCAATGATACCAATTGCTTCTTATTTCAAGAGCTATCGATTGATACAAAAAAATCTCGATTTGAGTGGTCATTAGATTTCCATAAAATGGGAACGATCTCCTTTGACAATAACAACTTCTGGACAAATTTTAAGAGTACTGTACTCTAAAAACTAACAAAATAAAATACTCATCGCTTAATTTTGATGATTAGATGAGGATATTACAGTTTACTTATTCCCAGTTTTAACTATGTACTATTTTAATCGTCTTTGACAAGTTGGTAGGCCAGAATGATCAAAACTTTGTCAATTTTCTGAAACTAAACGAGCAATTTGTTGGAAGAGATTTGATTATAAGTGTGTCTAATAATCCTGGAAGGTAATAGAAAATCAAATTGCGCTTTCCGAGTATTAACTAAAACTGAATTAGTAAATTAAACTTCATTATTTTAATAACGACATTAATAGAACGAAATGAATTGAATTTAAAAAAACCCTCGCTAGACCTTAATCCTGAATTTTTCCTGCGTCGTCAACTCTCGTTTTGTTTGTGAGTAAATATTAGAGGTAGAACGAGATTAAAAACTCTCCAGTAAGCTTCCAATAAATTCCTGTGCAAATGTCAGGTGTGTAATAATTACCACCGTTCATTGCACTTATTGTATGCAAAATGTGCGGTTTTGAAAATAATTTGTCGCTTTAATCATCTTTACCATTTGTTGATTGGATAAGAAAAAACAATAAATCGATTTCTTGCGACTCGTCCCGTCCATTATCCTCCGATTTCCCTCGAGACTCTCGAAATAAGCCACTGAATCAACAATAGTCACGCGAATTTTCAGGACCCGCGTTTCAGCAGCGACATAGACCACAAAACTGGATATAAAACCAATTCAATCCTTTGCATGCCTATCTGTAACTACGAAGGAGAAGTTATTGGAGTCGCGCAAATTATTAATAAGACCAATGATAGTCAAGAGTTTACAACACATGATGTTGAGGTTTTTAGAAGGTATTTAACTTTCTGTGGAATTGGAATACAAAACGCTCAGCTTTTTGAAGTTTCTGTTTTGGAGTATAAACGAAATCAGGTGAGGTAACCACCAAAAAAAAAACCTTCGTATAACTTATTCCTTTCCAGATTTTATTAAATCTGGCACGGAGTATATTTGAAGAACAAAACAATTTAGAATGTCTTGTGACGAAAATAATGAGAGAAGCACAAGATTTATTAAAGTGTGAGAGATGTGCAGTCTATTTAATGGATTTAGATTGTGGCGAAGCGGTAAATACAGGCTTATTCACGAATTATCACGAATCCATATGCAACCAAATTTACCTATTAAGCAACTTTCTTGATAAAAAAAAAATTACGCAAAGATTATTGATTTCCGTCAGTTTTTTTTCCATAACTTGTCAAACTGAATTAAATATTTTAACAATTAAATTAATGTTTTTAACAATAAATATTAAATTCAGACTATCTTTGGATGAAAACCACCAATAGGTTTACATAAAAATTCCTGTATGTTACACACAAGTTTTTTGCTGTTTTTGAACAAGAAAACAGCATAAATTGTTAAGATTCGGTGTTTTTGAACAATCAAAAATTAATCTTCCAGCTATTTTTAGACAATTTGTTAGTATTTTTGGACAGTTTTCAAGCTCTTTTAGACAATAATAAACAATTTCTTTGTTTATTTTCGAACAATCCTACCAATATTTGAACAAAAAAAGTCACAACCGCAAATTGTTTAATTTACAATATAACTAACGTTACTTGAACAATTAAATTAACGTTTTTGAACAACAAATTAAAATTTCAGGCCGTCTGTGAATGAAAACCATCAAAAAATTTACGTAAAAAATCCCGTTTGTTACACACAAAGTTTCGGCTAATTTAGAACAAGAAAACAGCATAAGTTTTAAAAATTCGGAGTTTTTGAACAATCAAGATTAATCTTCTAGCTGTTTTTAGACAATTATTCAATTTTTTGGTGTTTCTGGACAATTTCCAAGCTCTTTTGGATAATAATGAACAATTTCTTTATTGTTTTTGAACAATCCTACTAATAATATTTGAACAAAAAAGAGTCATACCACTCTAATTGTTTCTTGTATGTTGTCCGATATAGATAACGTTACTTTAAAAATTAAATTTATGTTTTTGGACAACAAATAATAAATTTAAGCCGTTTTTGTATGAAAACTACTAATACACTTACCTAAAAATTCCTAAATTAAAGAGTAAAGTTGAGACTTGAAGTCGTTGCCCAACAAAAGGGGGAATAAATGAAAAACTTGTAGTTTGAACTAGTTTCGGCTTCTTTTATTGTGCCATCATCAGCGAACAGAATTATGTAAAAATTTATAACTAGATATTTCGAACATGTAAGAATAAAGCATTTACATGTTAGAAATGAAGGAAATTTATGGCTTTGTACAAATAAAATTAAAATTAGAAGAGCACATGTGCTCGTGTTTGTAGCAAATTTGAAAAGGTACAGAAATCGACAGAAAATAAAAATTCCTGCTTCTTACACATTTTAAAACAGTTTTAGGCTCTTTTTGAACAAGAAACACCATAATTTGTTAAGATTCAGTGTTTTTGAACAATCAAGCTCTTGTAGACAATAATGAACAATTTCCTTATTGTTTTCGGACAATCCTACTAATAATATTTGAACAAAGGAGAGTCATACTACTCGAATTATTTCTTGTACGTTCTACGATATAAATAACGTTACTTCAACAATTAAATTAACGTTTTTGAACAACAAATTATAATTTCAGGCCGTCTTTGAATAAAAATCACTAATATATTTACGTAAAAATTGCTGTTTGTTACACACAAGTTTTCCGATATTTTAGAACAAGAAAACATCATAGTTTGTTAAGATTCAGTTAAAATTTGACAATAAAAAATTAAATTGCACTTAAAATGTTTGATCCCAAAGACATTTTTTAAACTAAAACTTATCAGAGTCTCATGCAAAAATGTAAAATTGGTTGCATAAATCTTTCGTCATAATTCGTGTATATAACACAATTTTTTTTTGTGGTCAACTGCTTTTTTCAGAATCATTTAGAACGGATTTTGGAACGTCCAGGACGGATAATTCGAAGACATGCTCCTTTAAACCGAGTTGAAAGTGGATCGGTTACTGCTGAAGATATGAGAGAGAGTGGTTTAAGAGCTCCTTGTTCTTTTACTACAATTTTTGAATTAAGAGATGGTGGAAGTAACACTCTTGTATCACGACCATCTTCATTCGATTTGCAATGTTCGACTTTAGCCCAAATTGCAAGTTATGCAGCTTCAACAGGACAAATTCTTAATATTGGAGATGTAAAAACTTGGTTAAGTGAACAACACAGTGAAGGAGATGCAGAATCAGCTAGAACTATACTTTGTATGCCTATTCTTAACGGCCAAAGAACTCTTATAGGTAAGAAACTGATGAATTCAACATCAGCATCGGCGTGAAAACAACTCACAAAATTTCTAGACTTGTCACATAAATAACTATTATGAGTGTCGTCAATAAAATTTATATAGCATCAAATCTATAAAAGAGCTTTAATAATTTATCGTTGGCTTAATATCGGTCGAGGAATCGAAACAATAAAAGATTTATGTTTGTCAATTTCCAAATATTGGTTATATTTCTCGACGAGGTTTTAATTATTCAAAAATTTTTTTTCAGGGGTTGCCCAACTTATAAATAAAGAAAATGGTGCTCCATTTACCGACTGCGATGTTTCTTTATTCGAAGCGTTTGCAATTTTTTGTGGTTTGGGTATTCATAACACCCAAATGTACGAAAATGCTTGTAAATTGATGGCGAAGCAAAAAGTCGCTTTAGAATGTCTTTCTTATCATGCGACGGCAAGTAACGACGCTACTGAAAAACTGATCAAGGAGAATATCCCTTCAGCTGAAACTTACAACTTGTATAGCTTCACGTTCATCGATTTTGAACTTTCAGACGAAGATACTTGTAAAGCCACAATTCGGATGTTTTTAGAATGCAATTTGGTTCAACAATTTCATATTCCGTATGAGGTAAACAGATTTTTAATTTTACAGAGAATCTAGAACATGAACAATTGTTTCATTGACGTCCGTCATGCGGAACACTTGAAACAATATTACGAAAGCGACTCCCCTATCAATATTGTGATAGTTGCGGCTACTGAAAGGGTTTTGTTTAATTTTCCAACGTTGTGGTACTTGTCACAACAGGAAATTAAATTTCAACCTGATACGAAATGCGAGAATTAAAAACGTTTCTTCGAAATCCGGAAATGAGAAGAGACGAGCTCGGTTATATATTTAGAAAGAAAAAAAAAACGGTTTGCCGCCTTGAAATTAATACAGGATAATTAACAATTATTTAGGATAATTAGGGAAATGTTGTCTAATGGGATTGCCAGGATAATAGCACTGTGGTTGTTGTCCCATTGTGCTTTCAACCGGCTAATAGTTAAATGCTTGAATAATAACGTGGTTTACTGATTTTCTAGAACTGGGATCAAATTAGAAACCAACAGAAAAAAATCTGAAACTGATTTTGTGTTTTTTACAGGTAACAGGACACAAAAATTTCATTTTAGACTATTTTTGAAATGTGAAATTGATAATTTCTTTTCTCAAATCTTGTTTATAAGTTATACCATAATATGGGGTGATTTAAAAGTATGGAATAAAATTTTTACAAGAGATACAACATTATTAACAGATAAAATATTGTTTCATACTATTGAATCACCTGATATATATATTTTAATCTAAGAAAGCAATTTTTGGAATTAGAAAATATCATTTATCGTTTTTATTATTTATTTAAAAAACTAAGTTTTAAAATATGTTATTCCAAAATAAACGATTTGTGTTTTTGAGAGGACTATTTTTTTTGAGATTTTCGGCGGCTGTTTTGGCAATTTTGTTTATAGAAAAAACGAATCTTGTTGAAAGAAAGCAATTTTTATCATAGATGGAAACCAAAATTTTGGCTTAGGCTATTTTGCCACTTTTTTTAATATAGCTTTTTGTTTGGATTTGAAGTAGCCATTATGAAAAATCCACAAAAAAATTTTTTAGGCTATTTGAGACTTGTAAAGCCCTATGAGATTTTTTGAGATTATAATTGGGATTTTTGAAAGCAATTTTATTCCGCAAATTTTGTCAAAAACCTATTTTGGCTTCAGAAAACAATTTTTTGTATTTATAAAAGTGAAGAATCTCAATTTTAGGTGCTTCAATTCAGAATCTATTTTTTTTTTCGTTTTATTATTTTGTAAAATCCGCAAAATATAATTTGCAAAGCTATTTAACATTTTTTTGAGACTATCATGCGGACTTTTGACACCAATTTTGAAAATCCTACTTCCCAAATTTTGCCAAAAAACAATTTTTGGCATTTTCGTTTTATTTTGGAAAATTCGCAGAGTAGAATTTGTCTGAGAATCGGGGTTCTTTTGTTTCAAAGAATTGAATTAATAATGAATAATTTCTTTCTACTATATACCTACACGCATACACAATAATAAATAACTCGATATTCACTCACTCTTCAATCGCTTGTCTTTTTCTCATTAACTAACTAGAATCGGTCAATGTCGCTGCTCGCTTATATAACCATACGTCCTTCCAGAATGTGTCCGGAATTTCCGTGACCTTTCTCCACTCGTCCGATGAGATTCAGCGATTCTCATGCTGAACATCACACGTCTATTTATTGATTTATGAAATTTTAACTTAAAAAATCGTGTTTTGCTGTATTTTCACGAGCACTTTGGAAAATTTGGTTTGGTTTGCAACGAAAAAGCGATTTTTGGTTCCAGTGACTCGCTCCCTAATTAGTAATTTCAGAAATTCAGCTCCAAAGTAATTAAATCGTTCCGGAACTAGTTTGAAAGTGCTCATCTAAATCACTATTGATTTAAGATTTAATTTTAAATGGAAATTGTGGAAACTGCATCAAACTTGAAATGATTATTTCTACAAAGTTTCAGTATTGATCGTCTCTCAAAGGCTTCACTTAATCGCTTTTCAGGTCTTGTGTCGATGGATCCTCAGTGTGAAGAAAAATTATCGGCCAGTGAAATACCATAATTGGAGACATGCTTTAAATGTAGCTCAAACAATGTTTGCAATGTTCAAAACGGGAAAAATGGAACGTTTTATGAGTGATTTAGAAATGTTAGGACTTTTAGTTGCCTGTTTGTGCCATGATCTCGACCATAGAGGTACCAACAATGCTTTTCAAACCAAAACGGAATCGCCACTTGCTATATTATATTCTACAAGCACAATGGAACATCATCACTTCGATCAGTGCGTCATGATTCTCAATACTGACAGCAATAATATATTCCAAGTAGGTGGGTTTAGTTACTTACGTATCTCCGGTTAGGAATTATTTGAGTTTTTAAAAGATATAGTGAAAAGGTTATGTCATTTTATAAAAAAAAAGTTTATCACTCCCAAGTACCTAAGTTATAATCTGAGATCGAAATGTAACTGAATCAGAGCAAGCCGTGTAAGTGAGTATTAGCATTAGACACATCATTACAGTTACACTGGCACAGCCTGCTCTGATTCAGTTACATTTCGATCTCACCTTATAAATTCTTGTAAATAAAAATAAAAAAAATGCCAAGATGAATTGGCTATTATAATCTGACCGCTAAACCTATTTAGCCAATCAAGGTACAGTTGTAACTATATCGCTATCTTTATCATGCTTCTCATTCTAATGTATACAAATCATATGGTATGGTATGACTGGTTGCATATAACCGTTTATAATAGTCAATTCACCTTGGGTTGTTGCTACCTATTTCATGGATATCTTCTACCTAAAATGAGAATTCTATTGCTTGCCCTCTCAGGTATTTCTTGTATGATTTCCACTTTAAAAAAGTTGTTTTAGGTCGATACTGACGTCATTGATTTTAGGCTTTGTCCACTGATGATTACCGAAGAGTAATGAAACTTGTGGAAACTGCAATTTTATCAACGGATCTTGCAATGTACTTTAAAAAAAGGAATAAATTTCTTGAATTGATCGATAATGGAGAGTTCGATTGGCAAAGCGACGATAAAAAGGAATGTAAGTTATTTGTTTGTTACAGTCGATCGAACTTGTAATTAGTGATTAAAGTGCTTCGTTTAATTAAAGAACTGGTTTTAATGATCATAAAGCGTCCTCGATTTGACTTTGGAGAAGCTATAATGCAATGGATCGTGGTGAGGACATTCGGTGGCCATCTTGGAAAAACCTAAATTAATTTTTGATTTAAAAAAGCGATTTTTTCGGAGATCTTGTAAAAGAACCCTTGAATTTTCTTTACAAAGTAGCATAACTCCAAACCCCTATTTATTCGGTATTCGTCGGCCATTTATATAAAATCAATTTTCAAAATTTAGTTCAAAATTTGCTACAGAGATATTTACAAGAGCAAAAAACTATTTTTATTCATCACTGCAGATATTGGTAGATCTCAAACATCCGGATTTCGTTCGTTTCCGGCGATTTTTGTAATTTTAAAGACCATTTTGAAAGACTCTTCAATTCGCTCATTTTTGAAATGTGTTTCAATTTTCGCAAAGGTGTTGACGTATATTAAATTTATTAATTAAAATAAAATTACTGATAAATTACCTGAAATTTCACCCAAAAAAAATATTTTTGCTTTTAATAGCACCAAATAATCACTTTTTCGACTATTTTTAGAAATTTTGTGTAATCTTTTTTTTGGAAACTTCACTCTTTGAATTTGTTTTAAAAACTAGTTAAAGATCTGTTTTAAGAAAGCCACTTTTAACATTAATAAAATATAAAAATCTCTATTTTTGGCGGTTTTGTAAAAATATTTGACATTTTGAGAACTCAAAATTGCAATCGACCAATTTTGCCTTTTCTTTTTAATAGTTTGGAAAATTTGCAGCTAATCTTTGTCTGTAAATTCTGTTATTATAATGCTACTTTGACCAGGAACGACTTTTAAAATAAGAGAAACTCCAAAATTTCTATTTCAGCCGTTTTAGACGATTTAAAACAGTTTTTTTTTGTGCGATTGAATTTGGATTGTCTACCGTGTTTATTTCCTAGATAGTAAAAGGGTTATTTGCTGGTTGCCAATGCAAATTGGTCGGTAATAGTATATTACAGAAAAATCTGTTAGAGTAGCCTTTACGGCCGAGCCAGAAATTTTGTGAGACGAGCTCGAAGAGCGAGTCGAATAATACTAGCGAGGCCGTAAGGGCCCTAACAGACGTGTACTGTACAGTAGTTTTTGTAATACCTCAATAATTTGGCCGCATTTATTTTTTGATTTTATTAATTTTAATTAAAAATGAGATGATTTAGAGTGCGTTGTACGTTGTCAATGTCAACCGTTGTTTACATGAAAATTGTTGGCTCGTTTTTTATTTGTATTTCCATAGTGATTTACTCTTTACGGCCACTCTTTACGGATCCTTGATTGTTAAGGTATTATCTTCATTATAACAAACAATCCTTAAAGCTACTTTTAACAATGAGGTATTACAAAAATATTGTTTATTTACATATTGCCAACGAAAACTCGTCGGTAAGCATACTTACCGTTCTAGATCGGTAAATAAATTTATTCAAAATTTAAATCGTTAAAACATTTTAGCGATCAAAGACAAAAATAAACATACATAATAAGCAATTATTTCGTAAAATTCGTTCCTCGTTCAGTAAAATGTTCTTATCGTTCTTGATACTTAATCTATTATTTTGTATTTTCACTTTGGGAGATTTTTTTAATAATGTCAACCATTTAAAAAATTGACTTTAAAGGTATTCTGAATAGAAAAAGCAATTTTTGCTTTGACAAGACAAGAAACGACTTTTGAAATAAGCGAAACTCAAAAATTCCTATCTCAGCCGTTATAGACGATTTAAAAAAAGTTTTTTGTGTGGTTTAGCTTCGTTTTTTTCCTAGACAGAAAGGGTAATTTATTGATAGTTAATGCACAATCGTCGGTGTAAATATTTTGTTCATTTATTGCCAACGAAAACTTGTCGGAAAGCATACTTACCGTTCTAGAACGGTAAGTAAATTTATTCAAAATTGAAATCATTAAAACATTTTAGCGATCAAACACGATAATAAACAATTGTCCTCCGCCGGTAAAATATTCTTAACGTTCTTGATACTTAATAGTGTATTGGATTTTCACTTTGGGAATTTTTTTTAAATTTTAAAATTAGCGAAACTCAAAAATTTCTATCTTAAGCGTTTCAGACGATTAGTAAGGGTTATCTACTGGTTGCTAATGCACAATCTTTGGTAAATATTTTGTTCACATATTGCCAACAAAAACTCGTCGGTGAGCATACTTACTGCTCTAGAACGGTAAGTAAAGTTATTCAAAATTAAGTCAATCCCACAAAAATGCCGTAAGGAACACAAACGGTAAGAACATTTTAGCGATCGAAGACAATAATAAACAACTCGTTGGGTAAAATGTTCTTACCGTTTTTGATTCTTATTATACTCATTTGGATTTTCATTTTGGGAAACTTTTTGAATAATGTCATTTACAAAAAAATCCACACTAATTAAAAATTTGCCCCTAAACGTATTCTGACTTTTTTGACAATTTTTGCTTTGACATGATTTAAAAACTTGGAACTAGCAACTTAATTTTTTTGACTAATTTTGTAAAAAAGGCATTTTTGTGAATGTTTAGCGACAATTTTGAAAAGTCTGGACTAGAATTTTAATTCCTCAATGAAAAGAAGATGTTTGGTAATGTAACAACTTAAAAATTGCGATTTTTTAAATTTTGGTGATTTTAAAATTTTTACGGAAATTGCTCAAAATTGAAAAACCGATATTTGAATTTAGGGAAATCAATATGTCTGCTGATAATAAAAAACGTGTTTTTTCTTTATCTAGGGCTGGTATTTTGTAAAAAATCTCGCTTCCAACACGGTTACGGGATTATTTTGACCTAGAAAAGCAATTTTTGGAACCACATCTCAAAAATATTGACTTCTGGGCTAATTTCATGTTGAGATACTACCAATTACAATCCCGAATTTTATTAATTTTCTATAGAAACTAGAATACATACTAACGGCATTAGCTCAACTTGAAATTAGCCCATTCCTCCCTTTAGATTTTTTTTCAAGGAAATCAATTTTATGGAATTTTCAGTGCTTTCTGGCATGATGATGACCGCTTGCGATGTGAGTGCAATCGCAAAACCATGGGACGTACAACACCGTGTAGCAAAACTGGTCGCTGACGAATTTTTCGATCAAGGTGATATGGAAAAAATGCAATTGAAAGAACAACCAATCGTAGGTGTATTTTTGTTTTTGGTGATTCTCAACTGTCATGTTTGTCTTCCAGGCAATGATGGATCGTGAAAGAAAAGACGAATTACCCCAAATGCAAGTGGGATTTATAGACGTCATTTGTTTACCACTCTACCGAGTTTTATCGGAAACGTTTCCTTGGGTTAAACCCTTGTATCAAGGGACTTTAGAGAACCGAAAGCATTGGCAAGATTTGGCTGAAAAAGTCGAAATGGGACTGACATGGATCGATCATGACACGATTGATAAGCCAGTTGAAGCGTTTGCAGGTAGTGAAAAAAAATTTTTTTCAAATAATAGACAAAATATTTATTAGAATTTCCAAAAAAACTGTTAAGTAATAAATAACATACATACACAATCATAAAAACCATTTTTTACAAGTATAAAAATAAGATTAGTTAACACAACTTAACATAATGCGATAGCACCACCTAAAAAAAAAATTTGGTGCTCTGATTTAAATCAAAGAACCAAATTTCACATGACTGATTCAGGTTTTTTTTTATTTTAGATACTGAAGAGACCAAAGATATAGAATTAACTGTTCAAACTCTTCATACAACTCCAGCATGTCAGCAGTTACCCCCATTGGGTCACAAATTGAAACGTAATAAACACAAATTATGTTGCATATTGTGACATACCCCATTCGTAAAAAGCCACTTTTGATTTCTTTTGATATTGTAGAGAAAATGCTCATACGTTACGTCATCAGGGATGGAATTTTTACACAAAGGAGAGCAAAATGGTGATGCTTGATATATAAAAAAAGACATTTTGTAATTATATTTGTATCTAACAGCAAATAAAATGTATATAGAACAATAAAAATTAAAAGTAAATTTGGAAAACATGAATACATTTATTTTTTCCACTTTACAACATTTGTTGGACACAAAATTGCGCATTTTTGATCCGAAAATCAATGGAAGATGGATCAATTCCGTGATATTGCTTTTTATTGGCTAAACAAATTATCACCTTGTCCAACTTAAAATATACCAGTCTAGAAGTAAGATATAGGGTTGTAGACAAACGAGTTTTTTTTTTTTTCTCTCTTACATAAAAAACTCCTGAGTGGAGTGAGACAATGTAAGTCATGCATTTGGTGGCCTATCTAAACAACTTATTTCTATCACTCTCAGTCCTCGCATGCTGGGGTCTGTCAATTTTAAACCTCGTGGTTCGTATACAGTCTGGTTTTGTTCCGCTACAAACTTTGACACTTTTTTGAGACACTGCAAGATAACACAAAATTATAATTAACAAACAAAAAATCTAAAGATAGTTTTTCATTCAATTTTTAAATATTACGCCACTCTTTCAACGAAAAACAATCTAGAGAAAAAGAGACAATAGTCAAGTCTGAGAATCTACTTTGTTTTTATTAATATTGTTCTACCGAGTGGTTAAAAAACTATTTATAAAGACTACTTTCTGTTTTTTTAAAGCGTTTATTAAATTTACTCTTATCTGTCAGTCTCCTAAGAATCTACAGAATCTAGAATTTAAGCCATTTCTGTTAAGGGTCCTCTAAACGACCGTGATTCTAACTCTGCCCTTTCCTTTTTTAATAAGCGGCTACCCAAAGAACACGAATGCTATTTCACAATGATACTACTAAGACGTACTGTCTAAAAAATCCCTCTCTCTTACTCTCAATGTGAGCTATTTTGTTAGGACTGCACAAACAAGCCGCTGCGACGTATGTCTTGTTGAAGTCATTCGGCGATAAAGCGTCACCCGTGACAAATGTTATGAACTAAAAAGATTTCTTCATTTTGTTAAATAATTAAAATAATTATAATAGATTGTTTATTTTCATTTTTTTAAAGTGTACGTAATTTATAAACACATTGTAAAACTGTACACTTGTTGCTGTTATGAAGGTACAGTTCCTTTGTTTAAACAAGCGTCATTTTAAAAACATTAATTTTAACATAAATAAAATACATTTTGTGTAATTTGTGCATTTTTGTTCGTTTTAATTAGAGAAGAATATTAAAAAAAATATTTTTTTTCTAATTTAAACATTTAAAAAAAATCAATAACGTCCCTGTCTAGACAATTAAAAAAGCTTTCACCTGATATATAATTATAGGTAAAACTATTAATTCAAAGAGAACTATCTGATAATAAAAAAATGCTCCCATTTAGAAGACCCTTAAACCAGTAAGCTAAAATTTTGTGTATATAGTACAGGGCTATCCATTTCGAGGTTGATAAAGTAAAAATCTGTATACCGACATCTGTCAAAGATAAACGTCGAGTACGCTGTCATTTATTTATTCATTCTGCTATTTAAGAATATGGAGCATTTAACAATCGACCAACGCGTTAAAATTATTAAATCTTATTATAAAAATAGTGATTCTGCCGTAATCCACATTTCGCGCTTTACGAGCAGATTATGGTCGTCATAATCGTCCTACAAAGCAAACCATATTGAATACAGTGAATAAATTTGAACAAACTGGATCTGTTACTGATATTGTAAGACCTGTGCATTATCGAAACATTCGCAATGCTGAAAATATCGCTTGTTGCTGAAAGTGTGGAAGAAGATCCAAATTTGTGAATTCCTCGCCGAGCTCAACATTTAGGCCTATCTTATTTTACGAAAATCGAAGATTATGATCTTGACGATATGTGGTTCCAGCAGGATGGAGCAACCAGTCACGTAACACAAGCAAATCGAGCTCTTTTCCAAGAGAAATTTCCTGAACGTGTGATTTCGCGATTGACTCATGTCAATTGGCCTCCAAGATCATGCGATTTGACGCCTTTGGATTTCTTTTTGTGGGGCTACGCGAAAGATCGTGTTTACGCAAACAATCCTCAAACTCTTGACGAATTGAAAACTCATATTCGTAATGTAATGGCCGAGATACGGCCCGAAATGTGCCGGAAAGTCATTGAAAATTATCTCAAAAGGATCAAGGTCTGTAAGAAGTCCCGTGGAGGACATTTGAATGATATCTTGTTTAACTAAAAATTGCAAGGATCAATCTTTAAAATGAAATAAAAATTACATTACATTCCGAATATTTTGTGTTTTTTTTAAGTTTACTCTATCAAGCTCGAATTGGATAGCCCGTTATGTCCTCTGATCGACTTTAAAAGAGAAAAAAAAATTTGATTTATCAGAAAATTTTATTCTTGTTGATAACTGTTTCAGTTAAATAAAAAGTAATTTGTGTTTTGGGGGTTTGAAAATAAGCAGGGCAAATCAACAAGAATAAAATTTCCTGAGAAATCAAAAATAAAATTTGTTTCCTCTTTTAAAGTTGATCCGGGGACATACTGTAGATACAATCTGATGACAATACAATAATATTTAGTTTAATAATTTCAGCGTTAAAAGTGCGTTTACAGATCGTATATTTTCAGACTTATTTGTCAATTTTAAAGTAAAAAATACGAAAATTTTTGAAAAGTTCTAATTAGCACCTTTTCCTGCTTTATTAAAATTTTATATTTTTACGTTTCAATAAGAAATTCTTAGATACTATAGAAAAAGTAGGTTTTTTAGGTTTAAATGGTAAAAACCGAATTACATAACACTTGTGGAAACTATTGACTCACACTGATTGGTTTCCGAGATCTTCAAATAATAATTGAAATAAAAACATTAACAAAAGTTAGTTTTTATAATTAAAAATAACCAAAAAAAAACACAAAAACCAAAAAAATTAAACTGGAATAAAAAGTCAATTAAATCTCGCACCGAAAATTTTATCATATTATTAAAACGTCTGGTGGCGTGACTAAAGGGGGCCTCTAGTTTCTTTATACAAAAAAAAAATTCATGGCTTCAGTACTCAACAATTGAAATGAAACACCCTAAAATTTTAACAAAGTTTAAAGTCATGTAACTTCTACAAAAATTTAGTAATCAGAATCATCTTTTTTTTCTGGGTAGCTCATCTCTTATACTTTAAGATGATTAATAGAACGTTTTTTGTAAATTTGTAGTTTACGTTACACAGGGTGTCAAAGACAAGCCCTGCTAAAAACGTAAAGTTAAGACTGTTCCCATTTTAACAAAAAAAATTTGAATTTTACTAATGAGTTTCTGAAGAGTGCTGGATCAAACCCTCGAAACGGTTTTGCAGATTTTGAGCTAAGTTTATAAATGAAAAAAACTGTTTTTTGCTTTGTAAGCAATAATTTTGTTAATTTGTGTAACAAATTTTCCTTTTTCAGCCTATTCTAAAGGTACAAGTTCAAACTTGAATTTTGGAAAAAGTGGTAGTCATACCGTTAACATTTCGTGTAATAAAAGATTTCCAAAAATGATCATTTATTTTTAAACAGCTCTGAATTTTACTTTGGTAAAACAAGATAAAAAGTTAAACGTTTATGTAGAAACATGACTTGGGTTTTAAACCTCAAGATCCTTGTAGCATTAGTTTACTCGGTATAAGTTGGTGTTTAAATACGATTCTTGAAAGCATATTTTTAGAAAAAAATTAAAACTTTTGCTCATCTAAACGGCTTGTTTCCAATGATTCGATTGTGGATAGATAACAGTAGCGTCCGTGTCGTGGCGTGGTAACGAACTGTTTAAGTTAGAAGTAGCTTCAATTTCTCAAAAATATGCTTTAAAGAAACGGATCTTATCACCGACCAATACTAAGTAAATTAATGCTGCAAGGATGTTGAGATACAAAAAACAAGTTATGTGTCTAAATACATGTTTAAATTTTAATCCTTCCTTTATCAAACTTAAATTGTTATTTAAAAATGTGGTCATCTTTGGAAGTTTTTTTTTACACAAAATGTTAACAGTATGTCTATCGTTGCTTTCTTAAATTCAGGTTTGAACCTTTATCTTTAGAATAATCCAAAAAGAGGTAAAATCAATTAACAAAACTATTGCATAATGCGCAAAAAACAGTTTTTTTTTGAATTATTGCTTTAATTTCTAAGTATAGCTTAAAATCTGTAAAAGTGTATCGAAGACTTAATCTAGCGCTCGTCCAGGACCTATTAAAAAAGTCCAATTTTTTTTTTTGTTAAAATACGAGATGTTTAAACTTTTCATTTTTTGCAGGACCTGTCTTTGACACCCTGTATAATTTAATCAACAAATCTACATGAAACACTTTATTAAATATGTTATAGTATAAGAAATGATCTACCCAGAAAAAAAAGATGATTCCGATTACTAAATTTTTGTAGAAGTTACAAGACTTTAAACTTTTATAAAATTTTAGGGTGTTCCATTTCAATTGTTGAACACTCTATTTTTTTAACTTGATACATGAACTTGAAACTTTAAAAACTGGAACATTTTATCAGTTCTTATCTGTTGTGTATCACTTAAATAAACACAAAGCGTCCTTGTGCCTCGAAATTAATTACAAAATTCATTAAATCCAAATACCTAAATGGTTTAAACTTTAATTTTTTTTTTTTCAAAAGGTTACTACCAACGTGACGCCCACAACATAACTAAAAATACGAAATGCCAGACTTGTCAATACATTTTGTGGGCATGTTTGAGTGATTTTTTTCCGCACTTACCTTTTCATAATGGGTTTCCTTACAAATATAAATTAAATAGGCAGTGAGACATGCTAGACATCCCTCGCAGTACGTGGAGCAAGTGGCATTTTCAGCCTCTGCAAAATAACCATTCAGTCTATTGATAGTGGCTTCGAAAGCCTGCCTTTCTAACTGCAATAACACAACGTAAAACGCTTCTAAAACCGATAAATTCCTCTTACTCTGCCATCTAATTCCTGTGGAAACCTAGTCTGGAATTTCACTACAGTTCCTTCACTATAATCTCTCTGGATAAAAACTTTCAAGCACTGAGACGGCGCCATTTGCTCCGTTTCACCGGCTCGAGAGCCGTTATTGTGGTGATTACTCATTGTGGCTTAATTAGTGTTGTAAGAAAAAGAAAATGCAAAATACGAGATCAAATTAATATCAACACACCTCCATCTTAGCTGTCACTTCAACAGGTTGGCCAACATGCGAGCGATGACAACACTACAATCACATAAGACGCGCCAAATTTGAATTCAAAATAACCGCCAATCGATAATTTTTTTGTAAAAAAACTTGTGAAATAGATTGAAATTGTTAATAAACTTTTTGGTAATTAATTTTCTTTGTAAATGTGTCTTTTTTCTTGCATTTACTCTTTAAAATTATTACTTTGCGGACACAAAATTCGGCCTAGTACTTAAAGTCATCGTGGGAACATTTGAGCAAACTATTTTGATTATTTTTACAAATTATAAATAAACTAATTTTTTTAAAAAATTATTTCATTGATAGAAATAAGTTTTATACAAGAAAACTTTTCTGGATGCTTTTTGGAGCCAAAGAACAGGATAATTGTTTTGTCACTTTAATACCATAAAACGTTACTTTAAAAATTGAAAAAAAAAATATTCACAAGTTTTGTGTATGTTCTCTTGTGCCTTAATTTAAAAATATAAAATCAAGTTTTTTATTCTTAGATTTATTATTGTACAGAACCTAAAGTTAGTACAAAATTGGAATTAGTAATTGGTGATAAATTTAAAATTTTTATTGATTTTACATAAATCACAACAATTATTAGTTATCAAATATTAGGTATATTCTTTAAAAAAAAAATTTATTTTCTATTAAATATTCAAAAAATAACATTTTCAAAGCATTACGCTGTCGTAAAAACAACAATAGAGTGACATTTATTTGAATCACAAAGGTTCTTTGAAATAAAAATCACAAATATTTTGCAGAATAATTTAAAAAAAAAGATTTAATTAGAGCATAGTCTAGTTAATCTACATATTTTAAATCCCTTTATCAAACGAGGTAGTTTTAATTTTTAATGATTTACATTACATTTACAATGATTTTTACGTGATTGAGAACCTAAGCTTTCGACATCAGCTAAGATTTGGAACTGCTTGAAATCATTAGAAAAAATTTTCTTTGTTTTTTAGGTTTGTGTTTATTTTAATACTGCAATATTAATTTTTTAGTAAAAGCGTTTCTACTCATTTTCAAAGTCAACAAAATTTAAAAATTTAAAACCAAGACGGTTAATGAAGATTCTCAATTTTTGAAAGAACCCGAATTTTTAGTACATTTAAATTTTTCTTAATTTTTAACTTAATGCGATAGTTTTACAAAAATACAAAAATAATCAAATCTATTTTTACAATGAACAAAGCTTCCACAGTTCTCAAGATACAGCTCTTGAAAGTTTTGCAAATTTTAAAAAATACAAATTTTTGTTAAGTTTGAATTTCAAGCAGTGGTTTTATGACAAAAATGGTTATAAATGTTTTGAAAGTTAAGTTTTATAATAAATTAAGTATTAGAGCCAAAACGGTTAATACTGTTCTTACAGTTTTATTACATTTTCAAATTTCAGTTATTTAAAAAAAAACACAAAATATTCTTTATTTTATTAGGTTTTTGTTAATTTTAATTCTGAAGCATTAAGGTCAACTAAAAATGGCTATATTTATTTGTAAAGTCAAGAAAATTTATGACATTTTGAAAAAAAAACAGTTAATACAGCTTCCACGGTTTTCAAAACATCTTCAAATTTTAACAATTCTAAAAAGGCACAAAATTTTGTCCAATTCTTGAGTTTTTGTCAATTTTAACTCTAAATCTGGTCAACCAAAAATGGCTATATTTGTTTGTAAAGTCAACAAAATTTGTGACAATTTAAAATCAAAAAGGTTCGGGTTAATACAGCTCTCACATTTTAAGACATTTTCAAATTTCAGCAATTTAAAAAAAGACAAAATTTTTCTTTTTCTTTTTCCTCCCAGAGGAAGTGGTCTATATTTGCCAGGAAATATATACGGCCAGGTTTGCACTTCATGGCGCCTTCTTGCAGATCAAGGAAAGTATAGAAGAAATGCGCCATTGGCGCGTCTTGGGCGGACCCCTATATCTTCTCCCATAGACTTGTTGACGAATTGATGGTAGCACTAATGTTATAGGATACACAGAAAACACTGGTTAAAAACAGAGGTAGAAAATAAAGTGGACTCTTTTCGCTCTGGGGCACTAGCATAGCTGATCACAAAGAAAAGGGGATGTCTCGGTTGTATAAGCAATGTTGGAGATACCAGGTAGCTACCAGGGTAGTAATAGAGAGTTAGTAATAGGTAGCTATAGGGAGATATTACAGCGATGCAGGTGATCGAAAATTTCAGACCAAGCAGGGTTGAGAGGGTCATTCATCATAGGGACAACTGACAGAGGATTGCTTTTAAATTTTAAAGCTTTTTGAAAATATTTATCAGGCGTATGAGAAAGCAGTTAACATTCAAGTAGGATGTGAGACAAATCGCCGAAGGCTCTACAAGCACAAGCTGGGAGAGTTTAACATACCAAAGCGATGAAGAATTTGGGGGATCGAAGACAAAGTTATAATCCTGAAGCACTTGCATCAAGCAATGATTCCATTCGTATATGTTTGTAAAATCAACACAATTTTTGACATTTTCAGACTAAATTGGTTAATACAACTTTCATATTTTTTAAAATACAGTTTTTCAAATTTTTGCAACTCTTAAGAAGCACAAGATTTTTAAATCGATTTTTGTTAATTTTGAAATTTATTAAACACTAGTTTATGAAGAAAATAATTATATAGTTTTTGAAAGTTAACAAAATCAGTGACAAATTAAAAATTATTGTCAAAACGTAAAAGATTTTTAAATTGTAGCAATTTAAAAAAAAAACACAAAATTTGTTCGATTCTTGAGTTTCTGTCAATTTTAACTCTAAATTGATCAACCAAAAATGGCTATATTTGTTTGTAAAGTCAACAAAATCTGTGACATTTTAAAACCAAAACGGTTAATGCAGCTTTTACTGTTTTAAAACATTTTCAAATTTCAGCAATTTTAAAAAAACTACAAAATTTTCTTTATTTTATTGGATTTTTCTCAATTTCAATTCTGAAGCATTAGGGTCAACTGGAAATAGTTATATTTATAAAGTCAAAAAAATTTGTAATATTTGGAAACAAAAACGATTAATACACTTTCACGGCTGCAAAAACATTTTCAAATTTTAACAGTTCTAAAAAACCACAAAACTTTGTTCGATTCTTGAGTTATTGTAAATTTTAACTCTAAAGCACAAGGGTCAACCAAAAATAGCTATATTTGTTTATAAAATCACAAAATTTGTGACATTTTAAAACCAAAACGGTTAATATAGCTCTCACAGTTTTCAAGATATCTACAGATCTTCACAGCACTAATTTTACAAAATTACAAAAATTGTTATATTATTTTTAACGCCAACAAAGGCTTTACTGTTTTCAAGATTCAGCTTTTGAAAGTCTTGTAACGTTTGAAAGAACACAATATTTTGTTAAATTTGAGTTTTTGTTGCCAATTTAACCCTGAAGTACTAGTTTTACAAGAAAAATAATTGTACTTTTTTAAGCCAACAAGAAATGAAACAAAAAAAAATGCAGTTGTATTTAGTGGGCAGATTTGAGATGAAATATCTTATTTGTATTAGAAATTTATAATTAATTAAATATGTACAATACGTTTCACTCATAAATCATTATTATTAATCAGAGGCAAAATCAAGAATAATAATTCTAGGAAAATAACAGGTAGCTCAAGTGGCATACCTACATTTTATTTTACAATTCTAGGACGGTAAAGCGCGTTTTTTGAATGACTTAACTTGACAAAAACGAACAAAATTTAAAGTAAATTTTGCTTTTTTCGAAAATAAGTTGTGGCCCCATTTGGCAAACTTCAATCAATAGCTGATAGTGCGCTCTAAAAATGTCGTTTGAGTGAAATATCTGATATCACCGATATAATAGAATTTATGACTGTATCTTGAGACATCAGGTGTTAAATTTGTGTCTCAGATTAGAATCAATTTAGGAGTTAAACTGTGCGTGACAATAAAAAAATTCTAATTTGTTAATGGCCCCTTTTTACTGATCTTTAGAAATAATGATTAGAATTATCTTAATTTGCACTATTAAATAATATAAACGTTATTTTATTGACTGAATTAGTGTAATATCCTGACCTCGTCTAATATTATAAAAAAGGCAAAAAATTATCGATTGATTAACAAATTTGTGAATGTTTTTTAACTGGGACGACACTTTTAAATTATCTATACATTTGTTTATTTCAGATTTATGATTCATTAAAGATTATGAACATTTTTTAAGTAGGATTTCAGGACAGGGCCTGAACTCTTTTTTTACTAAACCAGTAATTTGGCCTGCGGTTAAATTCTTTGATATAATCGATTAGAAAAAGACTTTTCGATAATCTATTTACTAGTGTAGTGAAGCGAAACTGATGATAGATAAGAATTGGCACAAGGTATAACTCTGTCGCCTTATAATTTGAGAAAAGCTAGACGAGGCGTCGGCGTCCTTAATTTCTAGTCAAGTAGAATCTAAATCAAAAGTTTATTTTTAATCTATGTTTTTGATGTATCAAATGACATGAAATGCATCTCTCATGGGAATATTAGATCGACCACAAAAAATACAAGTATTTATCAAATTACAGGAAACTAGGGCGTGCGGATGTCGTATAGTAGGACAATAAGTCACAATAAGATTTTTATTTTACTGTTTGGTTAAATGATATTAAATGTGATCAATAAAAGGGTTAAAAAATTGATTTGTTTACAGTC
Organism: Tribolium confusum; assembly: GCA_029207805.1. NCBI lineage: Eukaryota > Metazoa > Arthropoda > Insecta > Coleoptera > Tenebrionidae > Tribolium > Tribolium confusum. Next base: position 25,297,942 of record JALGAY010000006.1, on the reverse strand, counting down.
ACCTACATATCGAGTGATTAAATTTTTTTTAAGTGTTTGTCAATGAGAAACTTCATCAGGATCACTCTTTTTAAAATTTTTGAAAGCCCAAAATTTGTCTTCTTCGTTCTTGTGAACTGGAGGCGTTTCCGTGCAAGTCCCTCCAATTTCTCGTTCCAATTATCCTTCATGATATAAGCAGCAGAACGTTGTCAGCTCCACTACTTAGCCTTGACCATGCGTTGGTTCCCTTTCGTTATACTCCTCGTGTGTGTATCCTGCGATGACTACATCGACGAAGTGCAAGGTCGGTGCTACTCCACTCCTGAGCAATCCTCATCGTGTGCTAAATACAAAATTTTGAAACACATCGACGAGTACCTGCCCCAGGAGTACAACCTGACAAGTGAAGTGAAACTAGTCACGATTCCCGGTGCCAATATCAGCACCGTCCACGCCGGCAGGTACCTGGAGGCTGACTCCGAGGCCGTCAAGTTGTTCAAATATCTAAAACGGCGCATTGCGAAGTTTATACGAGAGCAAGGGCTGTCGGTGGACCTCCCTGATGGGGCTCAAGTCGTCGAAAAAAAAGTCGCTGGTGAGTGAACCCTGAAAGGAGGTGAACGGAGCAAATTATCGAATTGTACCGTTTAGAAACACGGTGTAATGATGAATTTTTGATTACGGCTTGTTATTTTGTGAATCTTGGCCTAGTTTTCGGTTTTAATGAATTTTAACGTATGGTAATTAAGGGATTAATTAGAGTAGCGAGAATTTCATGCTTTCACACATATTTCCGGAATATTAAGAGAGATAGTGTAATTAACTAATTTAGATATTGTGGGGAAGACAAATTATTCCGGTTGGTAGTGCATTTCGGAAAATTTTTCAAACTTGTGGAAAAAATTGGGATGACACGATGTTTACATGAGCGAGAAAATGGTATTTTCTACACAATAAACTCGATAATTTACTTATTTGACGTATATACCAATGATATACAACTTATACAAGGTATATAAGTACAAGCTGTGTCAAAAGATATTTCAAATCTAATTTATCATTATGTTGATATTCAAAGTTGCACCATTTAGGGACTAGAGGGCGCCAAATTTAGAAAGCACAATATGTGTTTTACGCATTTGATTAACAAGATTTTTTTTATCGCTTACAAAGTTTTCGTATTTATTCTAGATTTTAAATCAAAAATAGTTAAGATAATCATGGCTGAATTAAAGCCAACGATTCAAGACTTTCTTATGCAAAACTGAATAGATTCAGTTTTTCACATATTTGTTTCTACAAAAATTAGCCATATCCTGTCAAAATTTTGTAAAAATGTATATGCAAATTTCGTAAATAAACAAATATCAACAAGTTTGTGTAAATATGATTGTTAGTTAATATCAAAAACAGTAGTAATAAAATAAAAATTTTCAAAAGTACAATGAAACTGTTATATTTATTTTGATTAAAGTAAATCTATTTTTTGGAAAATTGTGTTACATTTGTATGCAAAATTGGATATATCTAATGTTTTTTAAATTGTTTATTTTTTTATCAACAAATTGATTAAACCAATTAAACTAACAATGTTTTTTAAACATTTTTTTAAGTAAATGAGTAAGAAGTTTTTTTATATCCACTTTTGTATGCAAGCTCGTTGCTCGTTAATTGTAAAAATCCGGTAATATCTTTAATTATTAGCAGATTATTAGAGAGAGAAGAGTAATTATTAAATAGTGTATAACGGTTTTTTTTATTTTTTAACTCTTATTTTCTATTAAATTTAATTAATTGACCGACTTAAATTTTAGCTTTTAAGCGTGATATAACTACTTAAGTACTTAATAATTTTTTTACTCGAAACTAGGACAGATATAAAAAATTTAAAAAAACAAATTATTTTAAAAATAATGTAGCATTAATAAAAATCAGACTGTCAGAGTGGTATGTGTTTGATACCATTCGAAAGTACTTGAAAAGACAAATAAAACCAGAAAATTTATTTAAAATTCTGATAAACTTCTGTTTCTCTACTTCATAAAACGTCTCTTTAAATTATTTTGCGGTTAACTTGCTAACAACTTTTAAATAGTGTAGGTACGACAGACAAACTTGTTTTTGTTATTTGCAGAAATTCAGATAATTAGAGTCCGTACACTTTCAGAACAGCACACCAATAAAAGTGTGCAGATGACAAAATAGTGTCGGACCAGTCGCATTTGCAAATTGAAGGGGAGGAAGCCAAGCGGCACGTGGTCAGCGAAAGGTCAGCGGCGTTCGTCATTCTTGGTCATTCTGTTTAGTGTCGTTCGCTGACAGATTTTGATGACCCAACATGCTGTTCTGAAAGTGTACGGACTCTATCACATTATTACGACAAGAAAGTGATATAAAATAGACTCAGATATGCTTAAATATACTTTATTGTTGGCTAACAACTTAGCTATAGTCTGTCTCACCGTCATATGTCCATTTGTAATACAAGCATTGGAGTTACTGTCTCAATCTACGACGTATAGCTTCGTGTGAAATTGACATTTGACAGAACACAAACGCAACATTTAAATAACAAAAATATTTTTCAAACTACATTACAGAAACCCTTGTTGCTGCAAAAGAACTGATTACAAGGAATTATACTTTTACACCCAAAATTTTAATTTCATAGGTATTGAATTCACTGCACGGTCATCTGTTTTGCATCCGAGTTTCTAATACTACCCCAGAAGCTTTGTCTTTGTCGTCGCATTGAGGTGAAAAAAGATGAAAACTGTGACATTATTAATACAATATGTTTTGTGTCTATTGCAGTTTAGACCATGATGTAGAAAGAGATAGCAATAAGGACTTAAAAGTTTTATGACAAATAGGGAAAAGACGGTGAGACAGACTTAGTGAGGTCTGTTATAAAATAATTCAAACTAATTTATGATAGGCAAGTCAAAACAAGCCGTCTCAACTAAAGCAAAAATTACAAAATCTAAAAAGACGTTTGCTTTATTTGGGCTGTCATAAATTAGTTCGGATTATTTGACAGAAGGCATTATTAAAAGTTAATTTAGGAAGGCTTTTATTTAATATTTACTTTAAAATAGTTATTTTTTAAGTGACTTTTGGGGCGTTTTTTAGCGGTTGCACTATTGTCTTTTACACTTACTCAATTTTGGGCAAATTTTTCTAGTATTACAGGTGCTTTTGGTGTCGTCACGTTGAGTATTTTTAGTATTAATTGTTAGGTTTTTCGGTTTTTTTGAAGTTTGTAAGTGTTTACAGATTGTTTTTCATTAATACAATTTTAGATTTGATTCTACTTTATTATACTAAGAACACAAAATTTGTTTATAACAATTGTGAACTTCACCTGTTATTTGTGAATTTAATATGCAAATTTTCGAGCTTTAAAATTAGAAGAGCTAACTACCGATAGGATAGCTTTGAGTCTAATTATTATAATATATGAAGCTCTTTGAAATATCGGCAAATTTATAAAAATAGTTTTTTATTAACATAAAAAAGTAACAACAATGTTCACAACACTAATAAAAACAAATTTTAATTTCTAATTTTGGTGTCCTCTATCTTCTGTAGAGATAAGCTGTGTTAAATTACTTAATTTTGCCTCAAGAATCGGAGGTTACTCTACAGAAACGGCTTTTTGTGATACTTTCTATAACAGATAATAAAATGATTTAACAAGTAAATATCTCTTACGTATTTGTAACGCCTATAAGAGGATACAATTTCAGTTTTTGTAAATTACCTTTAAATTCTGGGAATTTCTCACACCAATGACTAAAATTTAAGAAACATGAATTTAAAAAAAATAAACAATAAAATTAGAGATTTGAGTTAGTTGTCTAAATTTGAATTTAATGATATAGAACTGACATATCTATGATCTAAAAATACAATTTAATTAAGAAATTTGGTGCTCTCACAACTGACATTGCTCGCAGCTTTATTATTCCGGTTTAAACTGAAGAAAGGTATTTTAAATGTAAATCAGAGTAGGTGGTTATTTTTCATTGAGGTCCAGTGCTGTTCCAAAATAAATAACAGTAATTTGTTAAAAGCTTATCATTCTAGTTCCTCATAATTTATATCAGAAAATAATTCCATCGAAAAATAAGTTCAAAGAACCGTCATCTTTTCCTACGTCAGTGTTTTAATTAAAACCAAATCAATTTCGACTTTGTGTAGATAATTACTAATCTTAGAAGAAGCCTAAAAAACTGTTTGAAGTCTTCCACGTTCCAACAACAATTTAATTAATTTAGTTGATTTGAAGAAACCGAAAGACATAATTCCTTTCAATTGCACATTTCAGCTTGATTAATCCGTATTATCGTCCCACATTCAAAATTTGGTACATTTTCCGCTCACCTAATTACGTAAGAAAAACGATCAAGTCTGTAGTGTTAACAGTGCTAACCCACATTCCGTCCGCTTCCAAAAAAACCTAACGGAATCAAACTCGACTGCTTACGTCAATTTGCAGGTTCCGGCAGAAAAAAGAAAGAAAAGAAACAAATCATTCTACCACTCCTCATCTTGATCAAAGTTTTCAAGATTAAAATCTTGGTGAGTCTAGTTTTGGCTGGTATTATTGTTATCAAGAAAATGCTCCTTGTTGCCGCCTTTATCCTTCCGGGAGTTGTAGCAGCGATTAAAGCTCACTGCAAAGCTCAACAGTTTCATGTGGTGCCTTACCATGTCAATGAGGATCACTACACCCACGACCATGAACACGACCATGACACCAGTGGATACGCTCTTTCGGGGTATGGAGACGACAAACATTTCTGGGACAAGAAGAGATATTCTTTTCTATAAACAAATACGGAAAAATGTTGGCGGATTAACTGTTCCTGCCGCCTTTTTTTGTTTACTAGTCCTATTTAATTAGATCGTAGGTATTTATTTAAACAAAAAAAAACAGTACAAGACTGAATATTACTAACAATTTTATTTATTTGTTTTATTTAATAATATTTATATTGTACAAGTGTTCGTATTAATAATGTAATTTTAATTGGTAATAAATAATTACAAAATTGTGTTTTATTTAAAGTATTACTGGTTGCAAGCATTTTATAACACTGAAACAATGTTATTACAATGGAGACTCATTTAAATTAGGTACCTAATTAAATCGTCAGATGATCCTTGTCCTTTTTTTTAATAGAAATTTTATCTTTGTCTTGCAGGAATAATATAGCTGTTATATCGATGTTTGCCAGCTTTATAGGTATCTGTTTTCATGAGGCCGTTATGAAAAATTGTAAATAATATTTCAGGGGTCGTGAAAACAAGTCGTTTTTCATTATGGCTGAAACTGGGTGACATCTTGAGGAAAGTCTCGACTTCCTGGGGACTGCTATGTTACTCAACACCAGTTAATTTTTTCACAAAATTAATCTAAATACGTCTTTCTTAGTTTAAACACTTGATAAGTGGCCATGTCTGACACATCATCATTATTTTAACCATTTCTATTTGTCTTACTTTTTGTAATTTAAATTGGACAGGGTTTTAGATTATATATTGTAAAATATAGAAAACTTTAAATTTGATAGAAGCATTCTTTCTTTTTCAAAGTGCATTGATTTTTATTATAATTCTGGCAATTCAAATTATATTTGGATCGCCATTGTCCAAACATATACTTTTTTCTGCAGTTTTAGTTTTACTTTCATCTTGATAGTTTTTAAAACCTTTATTTCTCTCTTCTAACTTCTCATTTTCTTTGTATAAACTTTTCCTTTTTTTATATATTTTTTTAAACTTCTAACTTCTGCTGCTTTAGACCCACTTTCATCTTCAAAATCTTCACTTTTCTTTTCTGCAACATCACTTGGACCGTCTTTACGTAGACACTCAATTTTTTTTGTAGCTCTGCCTTCACTCTCATCTATCTTTAAAATCCTCATTTTTTTTTCTTCAGAAATTTTATTTGGATTGCCATTGTCTATACATTCACTCTTTTCTGCAGTTTCAGCTTTACCTTCACCTTGATGGTCTTCAAAATCTTCATTTTTCTCATCTGTATCTTCAATCTAACATTTCTAATCTTCCTGGTGTTTTAGGCCCATTTAAAAACTCTTGAATACTCACACAAACACTGCCATATCTTTCCTTAAACTTGCTATAAATTGTGCTAATAAACCACACTCATTCATGGTTTCATCAACATAATTACTTGCTTTTTCTTTAATTTCAGCTTTTTTCTCTTCATGTGTTGCTTGTTTTTAAATCTCTTCGTTTCTCTTCATCGCTGCAATTAGTTTAAACAACTCGTAATTTTTATTTTTACCCTTTTTTTACATTTTTTTTTAAACTCTCGCTTCTTCTATTTTTTTCATTGGCAAAATTTTAGTTTTTATTTCTCATATTTTAAAAAACTAGTGAAATGTAGAAAACTTTAAATTCGGTAAAAGCATTCTTTCTTTCTCAAAGTGGAGTGATTTTCATTATAATTTTTTTTCTACATATTTCTTTTAAAACCTCTTTTCTTTTTTATTATCTTCACTGGCAAAATTTATAGTTTTTATTATATTTTAAAAAACTAGTAAAATGCAGGAAATTTTAAATTCTATAGAAAACATTCTTTCTTTTTCAAAGTGGTGTGATTTTCAATAGTAATACTACGAGTCGGTACGAAATTGCCGATAAATTTCGATTCATAATTTTACGAGTATTTGTTTCGACGACAATTTACCACAAATGGGCGCAGCAAAATGAGTGGAAATTGTCGTCGAAACAAATACGAGACCGACGAGCCGTATTCGACAGACAATTCCACTCTGAAAATTTCAACCAATTAGGTTGTAGGATTTTAAATCATTAGCCCAATAGGAACAAATTACAGCTATAATCCACCATGGTCTTCGAATTATCGCTGTCGTTTAGTATGGAACGTGAAATTGTATGTCGGATACGACTCGTGGGTAAGAAATTGCTGCACATTTTTGCTTAATTTTACTCGTATTTGTTTCTTAGACAATTTCTCGTAAAATTGTCTCTCGAATACGACTCGTCGGTAAGAAATTGCTGCAAATTTTCTCTTAACTTTACTCGTATTTGTTTCGACGACAATTTCCACTCATTTCGCTGCGCCCATTTGTGGTAAATTGTCGTCGAAACAAATACTCGTTAAATTATAAATCAAAAATTATTGGCAATTTCGTACCGACTCTTGGTATTACTATTGACAATTTTACAATCCATACTGAAATACAGCGATAATTCAGGACTATGGTGGATTATCGCTGTAATTCGCTCATAATTGGTCCAATGATTCAAAATCCTACAACCTGATTGGTTGAAATTTAATGAGTGAAATTGTCATTATAATTCTCTTTCTAGATTTTTTCTTTTAAAACTTCTCTATTCTTCTATTTTTTTTATTGGCAAAATTTTAGTTTCTATTTCTCATATTTTAAAAAAACTAGTAAAATGAAGTGTATTTTAAATTTAATAGAAACATTCTTTTTTTCTCAAAGTGGAGTGATTTTCATATATAATATCCCGAGTGCATGTCGAATTGTCGATAATTTGCTCGAGTGCACGTTGTGCACGAGAGCAAATTAAAAAATGAGACATGCAGAAGGGATATTCGGACGATTATTTCCCGAACAAAACGTAAATTTCTTAAATATCTTTGCTTTGCGAGAAAAAAAAAGGAAAAAAAAATCACAGTGGCATATAGTTTCCAACATATTTTCAAAAGTACTACACTGAACATAAAGTTTTTTTGTTCTTTGATAATTTGCACTAATGCAATAGTTTTGATAATTTTGCACTAGTGCAGAATTATCGCATAATTCGATTATGATAGGCTTGATTTCAAAATTTTGAGTGACTTGATTGGCTTAACTGTTGTGAGGGAAATAGTCATTATAAGTCTTTTTCAACATCTTCTCTTTTAAAACCTCTTTACTTTTTTATTTTCTTTATTGGCAAAATTTTTAGTTTCTATTATATTTTAAAAAACTAGTAAAATGCAGGAAACTTTAAATTCGATAGAAATCATTCTTTCTTTTTCAGTGTGTGTCAAGTGGAGTGTTTTTCATTGTAATGCTTTTTCTAGATCTTTTCTTTTAAAACTTCTCTTTTCTTCTGTCTTTTTATTGGTAAAATTTTAGTTTCTAAGTCTGGTATTTCAAAAAACTAGTAAAATGTAGAGAATTTTAAATTCTATAAAAGAATTCTTTCTTTTTCAAAATGGGGTAATTTTTGTTATAATTCTCTTCCTACACCTTCTTTTTTAAAACCTTTCTATTTTTTTGTGTTTTTATTCCCAAAGTTTTTCTTCTTATTTCTCATACTTTAAAAAACTACAATTTATAGCAACCATTTGTTTATTTATTTATTTTTTTATAACAATGAACACTTTTTTACTGAAATTAACGATTTATTCTATTTATAGTATACATTTTTAATCTTTTATGTTTGTAATTTATTATTAACAAAATTTGGTAAGTTTTTTCTAACTTTTTTATATATTTTTTACATTATTATTTAGGCGATGATGATAAGACATAAGGTTTTGAAAGCACTTTGCCAGTTATGTAAGTATTTTCTTTGATTAAACTTGTGGTAAAGAACACTAAGTAGGTTAAGGGAAACATCAATATTTCACTAATTTAATAAGAAAGTAATAATCTGATTTATGCTCAATTAGAGGCTTAATTATTATAACTTAAATAATACTTAACTCAAATTTATATTAACTGAACTAACTGAATTAGGAAAAGCATTTTTATTTTGTATTTTTTTTGGCACCACCCGATAAAATAGCCGAATTAAAGAGAGGTGGTCCTGAATTGTCTTTTTACGAGGGTTTGGTGCTGTAAAAAGCATCTTGGTTGAAAAAAATTAATAGAACTGGAAATATGAAACCCTGCTTGTGAAGAAAATTAAAGTTGAAGCCGCAAGCAATGAAAAATTAATTATTTAATTCGTTCATATTTACCTGTAAAATTTAATTGCAAATGTACTGAAAACAGGTTTTATTTATTCAACAGTGTAATTTCCCAAATGTTAATTTTGAATTATAATAATATAGTTTTTAGTTTCCGAACAAAAACACGATAAATTGGAGTAAAAAAAGAGTTTTTCTAATCAATTTTAATCAAAGTGTTTTGTTTATTAAACTGAGAATAAGCGAGCAATCCCTGGATATTTATAAAATTTCAATACATTCTCTCCTGTCGAACATAAATAAACAATCGATAAAATGTCCGAAGCTAGCATTATTAAATTTTGGTTTTGATTTGATTATGAAAGGTCTGAAACCTAGAAAATTTTCAGACTTTAGTAGGTGGTCACTGGAAGGACAGCCTTTCTATTGGGTGATTCGAGCTTTGGTAATGACGCCAAAAATGGCTTGATAACGCTAAAATCTAGTCCAAGCTATCTAATCAAAGTTATCAGTAGCAGAAAAGTGTAAGTAACCAATTGATTTTTTTGGTAATAATAATTTTTATAAAACTGTTTTATAATGTCGCACAAATTGATAAAAAGGTTAAGCTGGCTCAAGTTGGATTAGGTCAAGTAAAATCAATTTTGTAAAATATCGGTGTAATGAAATAGATTTCTTATTTCCGCACGTTTTTCCCCGAAATTTCCTCTAGTAAATTGTTGAAAATTCCATCAATCTGATACTTAAAAATGATTGATGAATTTTATTTGGATAAATATCACCGATTGTGACTGGATCAATTACCATACAGCACAAAGCAAACAATCGCTTAATGGTAACAACTAAAGCTTCAGGTCGTCATAATAAATCACACACGTTGGTCCTTTTCGAAAAAAATGTCAATAAAATTTGCTATTTATTAGTGTATCATGTTCAGGAGGGGGCAGATGCGCCGCCGCCTCTTATAAAGCTACAACCCGCTGAAGAAGGCGCAGTGTTACAAGTGGCGGCGTCTGAATATCACAAGCGCGAAATTTTCAGTTTCAGCGAGTATAGTGAATCGGCGGATTTGACCTGATCTTACGGTAAACAAATCTAATTTTTCAAAAACTTGCTTTATGTCAAAGAAAAATTTTTAATTAAAAAAGTTTCTTTCGACCTTAAACACTTTTTTTAAATTGAAATTTTGATGACACAAACAGCTTATTAAAATTTGTTCTATTTTAAGAAAGCATTACAATATCTGAAAAAAATTGCTTTATAAAGTAAGAACGAAATAATAAAAGTAATTTGACACTGAGTTTAAAATTAATTAAGAGAAAGAGTAAATACAAGAAGCCGACAACATTCTTAATTAGCTACAAACATTTAAAAATTTTAGATTAAATTTTTTCTTTTTGATTTGCGTTTGTAAGAAATCTTTTATAACACTTATTTGACTGTTTTAATATCTATTGTAGCACGTAACATTTTACTTATTACAGTTGTTTGGTACGTGTAAGGGAAGTACAGATGTTTAAGCTCTGTTAAACAAAATCAAAATTAATGGTTTAAGTATTTACAAAATTTTTTTGGAATTTTAGTTATTGGAAATTTGACGCAATTTCTACACCTGAGTTCACAAATTTCGTTCAAAAATATGTATCATTATTTACGCTAGTCTTCATTCAAATTCTACTAGTGAAACAAATAGATTTGTTAAAAATAATTGTTTTGCAAAAATTGCTAAACTTTTACTTTTATTTTGTAAAGACGCAGAATTAAATTGTGACTTTAAACTATTTTTTAAGAAAATAATAAAAAAATGTGTTAGAAAATTCTGTAATTGTTTAAAAAAAAGCTTTGTAAATTTTAACCGTAGGTTACAACAAAAAATAACTGGTTGCATACCCATAAGTTTATTTTTAAATATTTTTTTTTGTACATTTTCGTAGGACGTTTAGCCGAATTTATTGTAGATTATTCTGTTTTGTTTTGAAAATCCAAAAAACTTTTAATTTTTGTGTATTGTTTGTCGTGCGTTTTGTACCTTTACACAATTTTGAGAGTAGAATCTTGCCTGACCTGACCTGAAATTAGAAGATCGTTGTGAAGACTGTTTGTTCGGTCTTTTTCATTTTTCTAATATTTCAGGCGGCTTTTGTTCTTTTAGTGTCGCCATATAGCGTTAATTTTTTATTCTTTTTTTGCCTTTCTAAGACTTTTGGTTTTCGTTTATATAATTTTAGATTTGCTTCTATTTTACCGTGCCGTGTTAATAACAATTTTGTTTGTAATTATGTCATTCATCTGTCAACTGTGAACTTAAGCATTGAGCGTTTATCTATGTATTTAAAAATTTAAGTTTTTAGAAGGTTTTTGGTATATACAATTTTTGGCTGTCAATATTCGTGTTTTAAAATTGAAAAAGCGAAATTTCTCAATAGATGGCTTGATATTCGCGTTTTAAACTTAGAAGAGCAAACTATCTTGATGGATGGCGTGGAAAAAGTGATTCAAGTCGGTCCAGAATTAGGTGGGTTAACTTTAAAGAAGCTGAAATAATTCTAGTTCTAGTAACTACAACCACAGTATAGAAATAAATCAGTATCGACAGCTGATAAAAACTTGTCAAAAGCTAGCATCACTTCACGTAAAAAATGTAAGATGGAGCCACTGATTTTTAAATTTATAGGCAACTAATAATACACAATTTGAAGAGCTGTTTTACTCTTGTCTTTTGTTTATTTATTATATAATTTACAATTATAGCCTTTTAAATTAAAATTGTGTATTATTAGTTGCCTAAAAGTTTAAAAATCAGTGGCTCCATCTTACACATTTTACGTGAAGAAATGCTAGCTTTTGACAAGTTTTTATCAGCTGTCCATACTGATTCATTTCTATACTGTGCTACAACGGTTCTTTAAGTTTTTGGTACATTTTATTGTCAGTGTGGTCATTATTCATGCCGCAAAACTAACTTTTTATAATTTGCGCCTCAAATAAACGTGTAATAAATCTCTTTTAATTTTTTATCCACAATTACCTTGTAATTGAAGTGTTATCCACACTTACGAACCGTATAAAGTAACACTTTATCCACTAGTGGAATAATGAAATCACTTTATTTTACTAGTAAAATAATAAAAAAATACAATCTTAAATCAATCGCATTCTATTTATTATTAATATTGACATTAACATTTACCTTAATAGACATTTCTTTTTTTGTTTTATCATATTTCGCTTCGTTTCCATTAATAAAAAGCTTGTAGTTGTTGTCGGTTCCAGAACAAATAGTAGTTGTAGGAACAATGGACGTCTCCCCTAGTAAGGAACGACTAGTATCAGGAGAACCTTGGATTTTTCTTGCGATATCAAGCTTATTAGATACAGAATCTTTGATATAAGTTTCTGCTATGGCGAAGCTCCTCCACCCACCATGTCATTTAATTGTTGTAAGATTAGCACCTCCATTGACAAGTAAAGTTATTGAAGTGCGCTTCATACAATGACCGGTATAAGCTTCTGCGTTCACCAGATTCAAAAACAAAGCAATTTTAGAAAGAACTTTCGATAAAGTGTTGATTCCAACAGGTTGCGATGTACATTTTTGATTAGCGTATCGTATAAAGAATCTCTTAATGGATAACTTCTTCGGACGTAAGGACATGTATTTCCTACACTTTGATAGAGAATCCTTCTTCTATACTTAATTGTGAATTTTCGTAAAACGCCCGTCTTGGTATCTGGTATCGAAACAATCAGGTATGCACCCTTGTCTTCAACAACACTGATTTTCAAATTTGTCAGCTCACAGCATCGACACCCATCAGACACTCCCATTATTAATGCAACCTAAAATATTCCAAAATTTATTATCTACAATGTCTATGTAATGACAGAGCTTACCTTGATCATCAAATATTCTTAATTTAAAGCCCTTGTCAAAAACTCTTCTACGTGTGCTCTTTCCAATACTGCAGCTTTCTTCGGCTTGTATCCTCTTGACTGATTCTTCAGATAGATCATGAACTTACTATATTTTACAATGTCTATGTTTTTATAGACCTTTACAGAGGCCTTCAGCATGGAGTACTTCGACCACATGAATAAAATTGCATACCTCTTTTTCAAATTTAAGGAATACGATAGCAGAACTTTCTCATTTATTGTCATTACCCCTCGTTCTTCTTTCCATTTATTAATTTCTGAAAATACTTTTTCATAATGTTCCCTGGACTTCGTAGGCAATTACTGGCGAGTCGCTTCTTCAGCTTCCTCAAGTATTGGCTCAGGAACAGTATCACTTTTATCCATTTTCACCAACTTGCACAGCATTTTCTATAAAAGGAGTCGATAAACAATCGAAAATAAATAGCAACAATTCAACACCTCTCATATTTTTTAGTTAATTTTAATAATTTTTGAGGTGAAATCCGCTGTCAGAGTGTAATGTCAAATCATTTTTTGATTACATGAGATGAAATTTTGACGATTCTGCTTTTAAATCGCTGTAATTGTGGATAAAACGTTATATTGAATTCGTGTTTTAGTCGCGTTTTATCCACTTAAGAATATTAAACATTCTTGCATAGATAATACGCTGTCTAAAACACTTATACAATAAATAATTATTAATTAAAATAAATTAATAAAATAAATAAAATGCGCAAAATATAAAGAACTTGTTTCCTATGCTACTGTGGAGCTCGTTTTATAGTCTTGGATTCGTGCTGCAAAACAGATTTTTCGCACTTTTTTCCTTAATTTACAGTTATAAATCTCGTTTTTAATGTATCATTGTAAAATAGTTTTTGTAGTTGTGGAGGTCGTTATTGATCCTGTCCAAAACGTGGCTTTTTACAGCGACTGGCCTTAATCACCACTATAAACATTAAATCCCGATACGACTCGAAATTCACCCAAAAAAGTATTAAATCCAGAATCGATTCAGAAAAAAAGAACTTTCTTTTAATATCTCTCAAACTCGTGGAATAAATAACGAGTATTGAAGCCCGACTTTGGTATTTATCTTGATTTGTAAGTAATATGTCAGTGGCGTGTTCAAACGAATTTTTCTGAAAGTCCAGATACTGGCAATTAATGATTTTGCATTCCAATGGATGAGCGTAACGTTTGAAAAAATAAATATCACTAATTGGATAAATAAACTGATTTTGAGAAATATTAATAATGTGGTCACTTTACGACTATTGCAAGGATAATGAATAGGACAAACATAACTAAAAATAGTTCTTTTCAGAAGGGATTTATGAATTCCTGAAATGAATGCAAAGCAATTTGAGAAATAGTCCGATTAGGTCCCACAACGGTTGTCTTTCAGATTTACATAATTGGGCCTTTTTAGTTGATACATACTGTTGATTTACATTTTGATTAGATTTTCCTAGTTTCCAAGTTATCATCTCTTCTAGTATCAACATTACCATTATTCAGTTTTTTCCTGATTGTTGTCGACTTTTATACAAATTAGTTTCCGCGGCTTGATAATTTATCACTCCGAAGTGCAATAAACTTTTTGTCACCTAAGCTTTTGAAAACAAGAGCTTTCAGGGTTCCTTTGTTCCTGACACAATTAAATTAGCGACATTTTGGCCAAATTTCAATTACTTGACATATTGATTGATAAAATATTTATTCCTTAAATCTGCAAAGTTTATTATCAGCTTTTGTCTCTCACACAACAGCTTAAACCCGTTTCTAATCAAAGTTCTTCATGTTCCTTTGTGCTTAACATAATTAAAGTGTCGACATTGTCCTGGCAATGTCAAACCATTTTTACTCTTTTGAAAAATTGAATTAAGCTCTTGTCGTTTCAACATTAGTCAATTTCCGGGTGTATTCGTGATTTTAATTATCAACATGACATGTGGTTGATAAAAATCGAGTATTTTCCATCGAAAATCAAACAAGACTAAATTGTTGTGCAGTCCTTTGTAAATTTAGGGGAACTTGAAACTGTTTAACATCGAACTTCCATTAAGTCTATAATAATAAAAGCTCTCATCGATAATCCCTTTACCTGAAGATGGGCCTTGACGTATACACACAAAATTCCTGTTTGTCCCAGTTTTTAGTTTGCAGGAAAATTTTCCAATTTCTTATTTCATTAAGTTTTGTGTCCTTTGTGACACAAAAATTCATTTATACACATTCACCCGAAAGGAACTTGAGTATAATTCATTTGCAGGAAAAGTGAGAAGCTTATTACCTCGATTTGTCTCCGTCCGCAATTTTCTTTCAGTTTCAGGAATTAGAAGTGAATTTTTCTATAGGCAAACTGTGGGTTATTTACCTCATTTGAAAACTTCCGGGGACATATATTTCGCATGTTTTTTCCGCCTGCGATTTATTCCGCGATTCTCCAAATTACGTATAGCCTAATTCCGGTCCAAATAAATCCCTCGGGAACTTATTCATGGAATAAATTTCACGTATGTCTACATTTTTGTATTAATTTGTTTTGAGCTCATAAATCGTCTCCGCCCACTTACATAAAGTCGTAAACAGGGACAGTTTTCAGGACATATTAATTGTCCTGCTGGTGAAAAAAGCTTTTACGGCATCAAATGTCTTGGAAAATGTCCACTCGTTTAAAAAATGAAACGAAATATCTCATAATAAGATTTTAAGTGGTGATAAATCGTGTGATATCATTTTAGGGACTGATATTCTCTTAGTAGGCAGTTTTATCTCTTTAAAAAAATTATTATTGAGAGTTAGAAGTTGAATTTATTGGATTGGGGAGATTTAGTGATGAAACTTCGGTTTGTAGATTGTGATTTCGGTTAACTTTGCAATTTAAGGGCCGGTTGTAATTAATTGTCGGGATCGGGTAAATATTTTTGGTGGCGAGACTATTAATAGCTTGAGGGTGCGAGACTGAGACGAAACAACAACTTGGGAAAAGTTCACATCTTCATTATTTCCTGCTGGGGGAAAAAATATTTTAATTAAAGTGAAATAGACACGACATGTAAATTAATCGATTCAATTTTCAGGTGTGCCATGTAAAGTCCGACCAATGGATTCGAATCATTCGTATCTCCATAATATTTCATCGATTTTGGACGAAAGTCGGAAAGTCGATCCGAAACTCTATGATAGATATGTAAGAAACAGAGCTATTGACGAACCGGCATTTACTGTCCTTATAGCAATGTATAGTGTGCTTATCGTATTAGGAGCTTTAGGAAATACTTTAGTGGTAAGTTAGATTTTTAATTAGATTCTAGATCAGTCTGTTTGGAAAACACATTCAACGTCTCTTTAGATACGGTATGTTTATGTAACGTTTCTACTGGAAACGAGCAAAACGTTCGAAAGGATAAGAAGTATTGCTTTTCTTGAAGCTCACGGTATCAGCTCTTAACGGGTCATGTCATCTATTTAGCATTGAGAGTGTGGAAAAACGTAAAACTAGTGATAATGACACTGAAACTCACTTCTGACTTTTATCGGTTGTAATTCCACTGCAGTGTCTTACTAATAAGAGATATCACTGTTAGACACAACCATTTTAACAAATAAAGAAGAAGATACCGATTATGAATACAACAAAACTAATTACAGCTAAAATGACAATTTTAATAATATATAGTATGTCCCCTGATCGACCTTAAAAGAGAAAAAAATTTTTTATTTTTGATTTCTGAGAGAATTTCATTCTTGTTGATTTGCCCTGCTTGTTTTTAAACCCCCAAAACACAAATTAGTTTTTGTTTAACTCAAATTGTTTTCGAGATAATTTTTTTTTCAAAATTTGGACTTTTTTTCGTAATTTTTAGAAGTAACTGTACTAGACGGATTTCTAATAAGTTAGTTGAACTTCAAATAAAATCTTCGCTAATTGAACAGTATTGACGCTATAATGTTGGCTTTACAACAAAGGATTTATCTAAATTAATAATACGAAACTGAAGAAGAGTGCTACTAAGTTGTTATGAGAAAATTCAACCAAAAATAACCAAAAGTTACTATTTCAAATTCCGGTACAAAAACTTGGTGAGCAAACATTAACAAGTCAAAAATATTGTTTAATTAAGACAATGCTACTTCAGTTCTTGTCATTCATTTCGCAAGAGAAGCTCTAAGATTGTCTTTAAGAAGGAGGGCAATACAAAAAATATTCAAAGAGAAAAAATTTTTATCATTTAAACCGCAATTTCGCGAAACTTTAAAAAATGTTGATCAAGTCAAACATCTGGATTTTATATTGGAAATAGCCTACAGAGTTTTGGTTAGTAGTCGTATAGACAGACACAGTGTGCCATCTAACGAAGAGTGCTGGAAGGTAGCGAGAGTTGGTATAATAATGTTGGCGGATAACAAAGTTATCTCTTCGGCTTTTGCTCGGCCACCAACTTAACCAACCTTTACGATTAAGCAAAAACAACTACTTCGCGGACTAATGCCCCGACCGACATTGAATTACATTACCTATTCGCCCAGCTAGTAACACACTGAAAGGCAGTGTAACCAGAACTAGCAAAGGTGATCCAATCGAGCAACAACGTTGAGAAACTGTGTACCGGATTTGGGTTTTTGTCTCTCATCAGTGCGGTGTATCCCGGAGCGTTGTGCTCGATTGGAACGGGTGGGAGAACTCGCTTATATCACGCGAAGTTCGGCTAGTAGTCGTATAGACAGACACAGTGTCTGTCTAACGAAGAGTGCTGGAAGCTAGCGAGAGTTACTATAATATTATTGGCGGATAACAAAGTTATGTCTTCAGCTCTCGCTCGGCCACCAACATAACCAACCTCCACGATTAAGCAAAAACAAACAACTACTTCGCGGACAATGCCTCGACCGACATTAAATTACATCACCTAATCGCCCAGCTAGCAACACACTGAAAGGCAGTGTAACCAGAACTAGCAAAGGTGTTCTAATCGAGAAACTGTATACCGGATTTGGGTTTTTGTCTCTCATCAGTACAGTGTATCCCGGAGCGTTGTGCTCGATTGGAACGGGTGGGAGAACTCGCTTATATCACGCGAAGTTCGGCTAGTAGTCGTATAGAGAGACACAGTCTGCCATCTAACGAAGACTGCTGAAAGGTAGCGAGAGTTGGTATAATATAGCGAGAGTTGGTTCTCGATTGAAATACCTTTGCTACAGAGTTTTGGAAGATTCAAATTTTTATAAATAAATTATGTTTTGCGGTGAATCAACCTTTTCAACTAACAGAGTCGTTTCTTCTCAACATTGCCTCTACGAGACGAATTCAAACTTCAGGATTTCTTGTCGCAAACAATATTTTCAAAAACTTAATGTGTAGTGTGTGGTTTTGTACTATGACATTATTGGACCATATTTTTTGATGAAAATTTAAACCGTAATTCATATTTGGAAATATTGCAAAATATTTTAGCTGATAAACCGGATGAATTGCCTTTCAACTACTGAATGGAAATGTTTTTGTAGCACGATGCCTGCTCATTATACCAGCATTGTTTGCGAGTTGCTTATACAGAGTTCCATGATAACTGGATACAGAAAGATGGTAGCATTTTATGGCTACCGAAAAGATCTCACAATAATAGACTTTTATCTAATGAGTCGTTTAAAACAAATTATGTACCGTGAGCCACTAGGCAATAATGTAGAGTAATTGAAAAATATGATACAGAATGTAGTCTAGTTCATATCAATCTTAGAAATAAGACGCAGTTTCAATAAATTTAAAGCTTGCATTAAAATTTTTCTAAAAAAAAAGAAAGCATTACTTGAATAAAAAATTGATAGTTTAGCTTTTTGAAAATTTTGTTTTATTTTACCATTTATTTATTAAATAAAACTTAAGCTTAATTTGAATATTTTCGAGTCATAGAATGACATTATCTTGAGAACTGTTTGAGTTAAATAAAAAGTAATTTGTGTTTTGGGAATTTGTAAACAAGCAGAGCAAAACAACAAAAGTAAAATTTTCTGAGAAATTAAAAATATATTTTTTTTTCTTTAAGTCGATCCGGAAACATAAAGTACTTGCACAGTTAAGATTTTTATTTTATTTTAACAGCGATGTAGATGTTTTAACTATTAATATTGGTCTTTAAAAATTAATTATCAATTCTACTTTAACAATCTTTAAAACATATATATTTAAATATCTAAAGTACAGTCTTTTTGACGTCCTCTAGTTGGTTCTGTCATTACACTATTCACTGCGCTCTGCTCTTATCCAAATTACACATTCCACAGGTTTAGAAAGTTCTGGTAACATCTTATTTAGTTAGTATATTAAATTTTTATGCCAGATTTTATCAAATTCCTGAGCAACATCAAGAACATTGTCAAACAAAATTGTTTTTCTTCTAGAGTGATTAATTGATTAATTGTAAAATGTTTTTGTCGAAATCAAAATTGATAATTTTTTCGCAATCGTAATCTTTTTAATATCAATTTTTCAAAAACTTTTGATATACATAGAAACAACAAAATCGGTCTGTACAATAAAACAATTCTCGCAATAAAAACTTCTGTCATTTTGGTTTTGATTTACCAGTGGAATAAAAGCTGTACCTGTTTTCTTCAATAGCTTCTCTTGAGATAAAGATGAACAAAGTAAAGATAAAAAATGGATAAAGCAGTTACAATTTATTATAAAAAGATTAGCCAGGAGGGGAAAAACTGATAAATAATTTCTATTTTAATATGAGATAGATGTTTTGTATTTATTTCTAAGAGTATATAGGTTTATTGTCCCCAACTTTCCACTCGCCCATAAAACAATACAACCTTGTAGCATGTATCCGAAAATTACGCGACCTTTCTCCACTTAGGTAAAGTAATGACACTATTTCTCTTAATCGGTCCATAACTCTGCTTAATGATAGTTTCGTAGAATTTTTCGCTGCAGTGTAACTCACGACACGAATTCTTGTGGTATTTTCTCAAACTATTTACTAGAAAATTTCTATTCTTTTAAGGCATTTTGGTAACTGTTTTTATTACAAAATTGTAGCATTATTTATCTTTATTATCTTCTTAAAGTTTACGTAATGTTTTAATGAATGTTAACGCCCAAAAATGCAAATATTTTCATTTTTACAAATTACAAATTTCTGATTTTTTAAGATTCTACTAGTTATTAGGTTCTTACATTTCTAAAATTGTTCGGCATTATCAAAATTTCTGACAAAAAACTACAAAAAATTCCGAAAATCATTAAGATTCTAAATTTTATTTGTTTAATATTTCTAAGATCTTTAAGTTTCTTAGCAGCTTCTTAAAAAGCTGCTTTTTTATGTAGCTTTTCTGGCGCTAGAATTCTCTAAAATTGCGTCAGTCACTTTCTTAGTGAAAATCTTTTCCGAGTCGCAGTCGTAGCGAACTAAAGCTAATTTAGACCGATCAAAGATAGGTCTAAGAAGTAAATCAGGTGAGTTGGAGCATTTATTGGTAGTTTCGTGTGAAATTAGTCTGGATTTATTATTATGACGAAGTGAATTGAAATTGTTACTCCGCGTGGTGCAATAAATTCATTGCTGTAGAGGAGCATTGTAAAATTTGAATGCGAATTTTACTAGGTATGGCTTAATTAGGAAATCTACATATGGAGGAGGATAATAAACTTTGTACTACTTTATGATAGAAACATGATTTTTTCCGGAAATTGTCAATTTATATCAGTTTATTATTATCAAGCTACTAATATTTATCAACCACTCAACGTGTGCATTCAATTAAAAGCAATATGTAGAAAAATTTAATGCTCCCGCATCGGAAAACTCTTGAAAGTCGTTATAAGAAACACATCTTGTTATTTAAAAATAAGAAGTAGCAGACTTTATATGCAAAACGAAAATATGTCCCAACTTCAAAGACAAACTTTTCAGCTGAAATGTTTTTTCTTGTTTCAGATAGTTTCAGTGATTCGCAAACCTGCAATGCGTACTCCTCGAAATATGTTTATTTTGAATTTGGCTGTATCTGATCTTCTCTTATGTACAGTGACCATGCCTTTGACTCTGATGGAAATCATCACCAAATATTTTCCACTAGGAAAAAACGTATTTATCTGCAAAATTGTGGGTCCTTTACAAGCAACAAGCATTTTTGTATCGACAATTTCGATAACTGCTATTGCTCTCGATAGGTATCAGGTATGGAGAAATTTTTTTCTACGTCATTTCAATCAAAAATCGTGGGTTTGGTTATTTATGAGCTTAGTGTAAACGCACCGTGTCTGTCTTTTGTCTGGAATGGAAATTTTGTGTATTACAAGAAAATTAAATCCGAAAATCTCTTTAAGAAGTTTCTACCTGCGTATTTCTAAATCCTTAACGCCATTGAAAGTTATGTTTATTAATGAACGCAAATCTTTCTCTTTATTTATTTAAACGAATTCACGTTTATTCTATTCAAAGGTAATCGTCTACCCGACTACGGAAAGCCTACAGCTTTTTGGAGCCATCATCATCCTAGGTCTTATATGGTTCTTAGCCCTTTGCCTTTCAACTCCTTTGTACATAGTGAAGCAACTCAACACTCATAACATTTCTCTGGGGAAAGGTATCGACGAACTTAACTTTTGTATAGAAGATTGGCCTTCCGACCATGGGCGAGCATACTATTCCATATTTTCCCTCATCTTCCAGTACATTCTGCCCATCATCATCGTTTCGGTGAGTTACATTTAAATAACACGACATGTTTTGGATTTGGTTTCGGAGAGCGATACGTGATTCGTATAAGGGTGTAAATATCCTCAAAGGATACGTGAGAACTACACAAACACGGAGTTTATAGTCTTAGGGTAGGCGCTTGCTGAAATCCGGGGATTGGAGACAACCGAATTTCTACAGATTATACAATACAGCCGTGACCTCAATTTAAATAAATACGAGTCAATTTTGTAATTCCAGAAATTTTTGCGAAATATTTTGGATTTTATTAAAGCAACAGGAATTTTATATCTCACTATTCTGCTGAGGAACAATAACGATATTCCTGCAGAATTGGACATTATTAACGTCTAGTCATGTTCAATAAAACGAGTAAATTTTTGCAATGCTATTAAATCTCGCCATGTTATAAAACAGAAGCACTATTAAAGATCGTGTAAACATACATACAGCGGGCAAACATCCAACTATCTTTTGTTTTCAAACAATTCTACAGATTTTGTAAGAATTCGCAATTGTTGAATTTAATCGAAAGAATTTATTTTCGTACGTAAATGCCACAGAAAGGGGCCGGACTGACGCGAATTCACGCTAGAGCTTTATCGAATTAACCGTTTTGTTTTTCTCAAATTTTATCCTTGAAGAAACGTCTGAAAAATGTGCTTCACAAAATCCGGGAAAAACGCATAGACAAAAAAAAATGGACAATCCTACGTTGTGTTTAACAAGATGGCGGGGTAGTTGCTTTAACAAAATTTAGATATTTTTTAAATATTTTGATCTGGTGAAATAAATTTTCGACAATGTAAATTCATAAATCACAATTTTATTTTTTTTTCAATATGCTTTATTCGGAATTTTGTTTTCCATTTTAAAACCTTTGTGTCTGTTATTTTTACGAAATCAAAATATACTTCATATTTGGTTAAAACTGTTTTAAAATAATAAAAATAATAATAATAATACTTTTTTATTTTATTGACAGCAAACAAAATATCTCTTTTTCACTTACTTCCGATTACAAATTCATTTACAAAATATAGATTTTTTCAAATATTTTGATCTGGTGCAGCGATTTATCTGAATTCTAAATTTCAATTTATTTTTTTCTGTGCTTTTTTTGGACTTTTATTTACTATTTTAAAAACTCCATTTCTGTTTTTAAAGAAGCAAGATATACTTTATATTCTAACGAAACTTATTTTTTTATTGACAGCAAACAAATCTTGTTTTCACTTACTTCCAATTACAAAATTATTTCCAAAAATTAGTTTGTTTTTTCGTAATTGCATACATACCTCTTGAGTCAAAAAACATTTTTTATGCTTTTTCATAAATTGTTTTTATCAGAAATTTAGCTACTTTGACTTTTGGCAGTCATTTTGAGCAATTTGATTTAAAATGGTTAATCTACGTTGTGTTTAACATGATGGCGGTGTACTGGTGTAGTTCGTTTAACAAAATTTAGATTTTCGTAATTATTTTTATCTAGTGAAGTGATTTCTTGAAATTCTAAATTTATAAATTCTATTTTATGTTTTTCGTTGTTTTTTTTCGAAATTTTATATACCATTTTTAAAATTCTGTTTCTGTGATTTTTATAGAAGCAAGATATATTTTACATTCTGATAAAACTAATTTATTTTATTGACAGCAAACGAATCTATTTTTTTTCACTTATTATTTTTAATTACAAACTCATTTTCAAAAATTAGTTTTTTAGAATTACTTCTCAATAATTATATTAAAAAATTTGCTAATTATAATTTTTGCGAAAGCATTTTGTAATTACATACACACCTATGAAGTCAAAAGACATCTTTTACGCTCTTTAATAAATTATTTTTATCAAAAATTTAGTTATTTTGACTTTTGGCAGTTATTATAAACAATCTGACTTAAAATGGCCAATTTACTTTGTATTTAACAAGATGGCGGCGTAGTTTGTTTAACAAATTTAGATTTTTTCAATTATTTTTATCTGGTGAAGCGATTTCGCAAAAATCAAAATTTATAAATTTCATTTTATTTATTTTGTTAAGTGCTTTTTCGGGCTTTTATTTACCATTTTAAAAACTCCAGTTTTCTAATTTTTATAGAAGCAAGGTATTTTGACAACAAACAAATCTTTATTTCATTTACTTTTAATTACAACTTTATTTAAAAAAATAGTTTTTTAGAATTTTCGCTGATTATTTTGAAAAATTGGCTAATTACAATTTTTGCGAAAATAAAATAGGTAATATAATATAGCTTACATCTTTTATCCATTTTAATAAATTATTTTTATTAGAAACTTAGTTATTTTGACTTTTGACAGTTATTTGGAGCAGTCTGTTCCAAAATGACCAATCTACGTTATGTTTAACAAGATGGCGGCGTAGTTTGTTTAACAAAACTTATATTTTTATATTTATTTTTATCTGGTGAAGCGATTTCTCGGAATTCTAAATTTATAAATCACTATTTTATTTTCTTTCTAAGCTCTTTTTCGGTCTTCTATTTACGGTTTTAAAAACTCTGTTTTTGTGATTTTAATAGAAGCAAAGTATACTTCATATTCTGATAAAACTATTTTTTTATGAACAGTAAACAAATCTTCTTTTCACTTACTTACAATTTGAAGAATTCTCGACAATTATTTTGAAAAATTTGCTAATTATAATTTTTGCAAAAATATTTTGTAATTATATACACACCTATAGAGTTAAGACATCTTTTACGCTTTTTAATAAATTATTTTTATTAGAAATTTAGTTATTTTGACTTTCGGCAGTTATTTTGGGCAATCTGTCCCAAAATAATCAATCTACGTTGTGTTTAACAAAATGGCGGCGAAATTTTTTAACAAAATTTAGGTTTTTTCAAATATTTTGATCTTATGAAGCGATTTCTTAAAATTCTAAATTTATTAATTCCAATTTTATTTTTTTCTATGTGGTTTTTTTGGACTTTTGTTCACCATTTTAAAAACTCTGTTTCTGTGATTTTTATAGAAGCAA
The DNA here is from genome assembly GCA_029207805.1 of Tribolium confusum. NCBI lineage: Eukaryota > Metazoa > Arthropoda > Insecta > Coleoptera > Tenebrionidae > Tribolium > Tribolium confusum. Next base: position 25,273,394 of record JALGAY010000006.1, on the reverse strand, counting down.
GATATACTTCATATTCTAATAAAACTTATTTTTTTATTGACAGCCAATAAATCTTCTTTTCACTCTTCCACTTACAAAATTATTTTCAAAAATTAGTTTTTTAGATTTTATACTTAATTATTTTGAAAAATTTGCTAATAATAATTTTTACGGAAGCACTTCGTAATTACAACGCTACAATAATCAAAATTTTCTAAATTGAGACACGCCAACAACGGAATCAGCTCAAATTAACAAAGCCGCTTTGTGATTATGTCCATATTATGTCACTGGTGCCAGTCACGTGATCCTTAAACTAGCTTACTTCATTTTGTTTGTTCTTCAGAGTGTTGAGGATTGCATATAAAATGCCTGAACTTAGCATTCGTATAATTACTGTCATTTTCACCAAATTTTTGAATAAAACAGCACTAATTTTTACAAAAAGTGGTTTCACAAGCTCTGATTGAGCGTTTTAGTATTTTTTTTATTCAGTTAGGATAAAACAGAAGGAAAAAATAGATAAACGACTTAGAAATACTTTTAAAAATTTAATCTAATTTCAGATCAAAATGTGGTGTTAACTGAGCTGTTCTACAATGAGTAAATTTCAAATGTACTAATTAGAAATTATAACTTTCTAATTTTACCCTCGAGGGAAATATCCTCCCGGTCCGGTCCTGTTTAGGATATAAGCTTGCAGATTGTTTAACTAAACAGTAACGTAGCACATTTACCGCTCTAATCCTCTTTCAGGGAATCCTTTATGCCTGATTATAACTGATCAAAAATGCTGAAACAAATATAAGTGCTGACAGGTGTTTACGAGTGTTTTATGCTTTTAGTCTTGTCTAAAGTAAATGAATAATGATTGATGAATATTTTGATAACTCCAGTATTGTTGGTTGTCTAATTTTTTTCCCCCAGGTCGCATATTTCCGCATCTCCTACAAGTTGCGCTACCGATTTGCTGCCGGTTTCGTCAGCAGCGAAGAATCGTCGCAAAAAGGCCGCCGTCAGCTCCGCGGTCGCCGCCTCCAACGCACTAATCTCCTCTTAGGCTCCATCGCCATCATCTTCTGTATCAGCTGGTTACCTCTCAACCTTTACAATTTAATCGCAGATTTAAACAACTTCCCCACAACCTCCCAACCGATGATGATCGGTTATGCCGTTTGTCACATGATGGGGATGTCCTCAGCGTGCTCGAATCCGGTCCTGTACGGCTGCCTTAACGAGAACTTCTGGAAGGAATTCAAGGATATTCTGTGTATTTCTTCACAGAAAACTGACACAGCGGGGGAGAACCAAAAGTTGTCAATCAGAAATAAGTTAAATAAAGTGCTGGGTAGGAGTAAGCCTGATCTAGTGACTGGTGTTACAGAATACCAACCTTGTAACACCGCAAGCAGTGATATGACTGTGCTCACCAAGTGCTAGCCATTAAGGAATTTACGGACGAGGAGTAACGGAAGAGAGTCAAGTGTAAATAGAACGCAACAAATGTGACTCAGTTTTTAATTTTCTGTGGATTGATCAGGGCTTAAGCCTAGCATAGTCCTAATTTGTGAGGCTAAAACGGTCACGACATCGGTGAGTCCACGATGTCAAGTGACCAAATATGCCAGGCTTGAGCCCGACGCTTATTTGATGTCAAAAGTGCCACTGGCTGTTGTCAATTTATCTAGTTAATTGTCGACGATGTATTACTATATCTATAATAAGAATGTTTATACCTAGAATATAAGATAGAGGTGTTTAAAATAAATTCTTTTAAATATATTTTACGTTTTTTTCCCGATGACAAACTTTGAAAAAGTTATAGGTTTCAGTTCGGAATTTCCCTAGAGTCTCTTACATCGTTCAATTTCCAGAAAGGTAAGTAAATATATGTAAAAAGCTTTGAATTTATGATTTATGAGAGAAAACTCATGATAAACGATTTAGTCAGAAAAAAATGCTTCAATGACTGATTATTATTTGGATAATTAACGAGTCCTTTTGCACCTTTTCACTTGTCATCAGTCATTACATTTCGTCAAAGTAAACATCAAAAATATTTCGAGGCTTTGTGAATCAAATTACGAATTCCTAACATTTCCCCTCCTGAAAAATGTGGCTTTGCTTATATGACAGGCTTCAGGTATATACAGTCACTTTTAATAGAGTTATGAACGCAAAATGAAACATTAACTTGGTGAACAGTTTATTTTAATTGGAATGTCCCGGAAAAGTTGTCGACAACTCGAAATATTTCATTAGGTTGGAGGTCAAATTTAATTGAAGAAAGTTTATGACTTTTCCGATTTTTTACTCAACATTTTCTCATTATAATTATGTGGGAAAATTGTATTTTATTAAAAATATACGAAAAAATTGCCAAGCGGAACCGATTGTCACTGCTGGAATAAGGACAAAGTAGATATGGCCGATTGACCGCGTTTATTACGTCATTGGATTACAATTGATTGGTGCTGAATTTCAGTTTCGGCCTGTTCCTAAACGAAAATATAATAGTGGCACTACTGCTTTCATCATTATTTAGTTTGCTGTTAACGGAAGGAGACATGAAAACAGACAATCAAAACAAATAAATCGTTAATACAGAACCACTGACATTCGATTATTGATGCGACAAAAAGGACCGGATAAAACATTCCTAAATAGTGTACACAAACAAAGCTTTAAAACATTTTTCACTTAAATGTGGTTTTTTAAAAGTTACGAAAATCTAAATGTAGAAATCTGTAATACGTATAAACAAAAATATGGCTAGAAAAATGTATATATGACCAAATCTGAACTAAGTACACTTTCCTAATTCTGTATAAACTGTTTAAAAATCAATACATAATTTACTGAGACTTGGTAAAAATGGTTACTTAAGAACGTAAACACTTATTTTTTTAAATTTATCTAGTTGTAGCAAATTTACATTTAACTTTTTATTATTTATTTACAATTTAAGTTTAGTTAGTTATTAAAGAGTTCAACTAAAGCAGAGAAATGTAAACGTTATTATGTAAAACAAATTGGCTTGTAAAGTGTTTGAACCTTTCGAATACAAGACCAAGAATACAGATCTTTTATTACAAAACATGTTTGCGTCATTGCAGGAAAATCTTCTCCTATTCAAAAAATAACAGAGACTTGAAAAAAAAGCTGAATAAACGTCTAGAAAAAGTAATTGAAATGTTTATAGATCTTAAGAAAGAAGAAAACAACGAAGAAAAATTTTGACAGAAATTAGTGAAGTAAGAAACACAATTAAAATATCTAAGACCGAAGTGAGAAACGAAATTAAAGAATAAAGATGTTTGTGTCTTAGGAAAAAGGTCACAGATTGCTAAAGAAACAATCTTAGCAAACGCTAATAAGAAAACACGGATGAAAACAGAAAAAAAAACTGTAAAAATTGAATTATTTGCAAAAAGAGAATCAAACACAATTCTATGATCTGGCACTTAAAAAAAATTGAGACAACATGAAAAGAAGTTTGAGCAAGAAAAAATGTCTCTTGAGAGAAGCTGCGAAAGCTGTAGAAATGTTAAGCCAGAAGCAAAAAATACAAACGTCTAAAAAAATCCAAAACGAGCAAGAACATGAGTTGAATTTATTCCGAGACGGCTTGAACAAGAACTGGGATTACTAAAAGCTAAAATTGATCTGTAAGAAGGTTCATTTAAACTTGAACAAAAATCGTGAGAATTTTCTTCGATTTCCCAGGAATTCGCATTGCGTTACTAGAAAGACAATTTTTGCAACAGAAAGCTGCGCTTTGGGAAGTAGAAGAAAGGCAGATTTCTGAAAAGCGAGAATTGATAAAGATACAGATTGAAGAGATCTTTATTTGGGAAATAAAATTAGCTGATAAAAAACATTAAAAAGATCTTTATTTTGCAAAGATATTTGATGTTGGCAAAGCACGAAAAAGAAAAAAAACGAAGTGGTTTGGTTAAACAACTCGAAAAAAAAGAGATGGTAAGTGCCGAAAGTTACAACAAGACTGAGTACTATATAAAATAGTAAAGTAGTTAAATAACGTAGTTATTAAAATAAAAAAAAGACAGCAACGTTTAAAAGTAGTTGATAGTGATCGTTTAACTCTCTACTATAGCAGAAACTCTACAGTATTCGTCGAGACGTCAAATCTTTAAGACGGGGGGTAGTGTAGCAACTTTATGTTTAAGAGTATAGTTAGTAGTTCCTAAAAGTTCCTAAAGAACTTTAATAGTTATTTACATTAGAATGTGGTAAAGTCATATTTTACAGCGCGACAGCTTCGTTTGAGAAACGAGCCCGTAGGGCGAGTTTCTCATTAGCTGGAGCGATGTAAAATGACTTAACACACGAAGTTTGTATAACATTTTTTGTCCGACAGTTTTTTTTTTTATTTTAATAAATCTAATAAACATACATAACCTCAAATTTTAGAGCAAAATAGGAAATCTTTCATAAATTTTTAAATATTATCAAAATACTAGAAAGAAAGATGGGTAAATTAACAATACTAATGATTCAGTCTCCAGAAAAATTACCACTTTTGTAAAATTGAAAAATCACGATCAGGTCCTCGTCACGTCACGTCATGAATTGAGAAGTAATAAGACATCATTGATTCATGCTGGGTGGATTTGGAAGCAATAGAATGAAACGGTTTTAAGTTTTTCTTGAATGTGTTAGATTTATAAACTGGTCATTATTATAATTTAAAACAAAATAAACATCAACTTTTAAGGTTAGGTAGGTACCTAAAAACTACAAGTACAAACCAAGTCCCAGCCATTGTAAATTGTTTTTCTTTATACAACAGTGTTTCTTATAACTATTACTATTATTGTTAATAAACTGAATAAACTAAAAAATACTTCACCTGTAACTGTATTTTTTATACTCTATAAAAATATTTGACATTTGGTCAGGTGTTTGGTCGGTATGTCGGTAATACAGATAATTATAAACTTACTTAAATTCGCATAGATGTCGCCCTAATTTTATAAAATAAAAAATAGAATAATAGATTTATTTCCTTTTTTATTTATTGCTTATTACGTAAAGTAAAGTTTTGTGTAATTAACTATATCGTCGTATACCTAACTTATTTTTTAAACATCTTCTAAAACTTAAAATTTACTGCAGTTTTTGTCGCACTAGTGCGTAAAGGGACACTTTGAGTTAACGTTTACAATACGTCAAAGTCAACTTTACAATTCAGGAGGACAAAAACGTTATTTTTCTGTTACAGCGTTTTATAACAGTGATTTTTTGATTGTTATTCTGACTGCTAAATGACGTACTTTTACGCACTAGTGCTCAAAAATAAAAAAATACTGTTTTTATTTTATTTATTTATTATAAACATAAAAAGTACAATTATTTAAGTGACTAAATTGGACATTCGAAGATTCAGATTTCTTTCCTGAACTTCAATACAAGTGGAAACGGTACTTGCAGACGCCACTTCAGATTTGCTGTTTTCGTCACAGATTCTTCTTTTCTTTGATACAGTTTCTTCTTTTCCCATAATTTTCATCGAAATTGCGTTTTTGCTTTCAACAGAGTTTTCTATGTAACTTTCCACAACAGAACTGATCGCCATTTTCCATGTCTTTTGAGTAATGTAATATCTGCTCTTAAATCTGCTAAAAGTGTTGCTGAACAACGGCGAAAGCAGTGTCCGATATATTCTTTTGCATTTAGAAGGCCGAGATATACTACAATTATTTTAGGCATATTTCTAAGAGTATTTATACTAACGGCTAGCGTACAGCACCTGGAATGTCTATAGGCTAAGAAAAATCTCTGATGTTTAGTATAAGAAGGTCGAAGCTGTGGGTATTTGCGGAAAATTTCTAAGAAACTAATTCCATCTACAAATTCTTCAGTTATTGTAAACTTTTGTGAAATTTTTGTCTTGGTGTTCGATATCTTCGCTTTAATAAAACTTGTAGAATCTTCTATATCTTCCACCTTCAAAAACGTAATTTCTTCTCTGCGTAATGCGCCAAAAATCCCAGTAACTAGCACAACTTTTGCCAATAAATAGTCATTGTCATCAGCTGTTTTCATAAAGAGTTCTATCTCTTACTTGGAATATTTTGGATTTTTTAGCTCTGTACCCACTGGCATTTCTTTTTAGAAATGCAATCAAATTTGTAAATTTTTCAATATCTACATTCTTGCTAAGATATATCATGGTTCTTAGCATTGAGTAGGTACTCCATAAAGTAGACAGCTTATACATAGAAGATGATTTCGAAAAATAGACCAAAAGTACCTTTTCTTTAATACTTGTTATATTGTTTCCCTCACACCAACTACCAAAATTTTTCTTGTAAATTTTCTTAGATTTTTTAGGCACCAGCGTGGCGAGTGCAGCTTCTGCAGCATTTTCAATGTCGGAATCAAATTCAGAATCGCTTATTTTTGTATTCCTTTATCACAGAACTTAAACACCGAGCACAAGTTGACAGTCTGTAATTTTATAAAAACAATAAACAACGAAATTTACATCCATAGCAACCTGCCGTCTGCCTACTGTACAATGTGAATGTTCGATTGAGATTATTACCTTTAAAAGAAAAATCTGTTATAAAACGCTGAAACAAAAAATCTTGAATGCAATACGTTGCAAAATCGATGTTTTTTAAGTTTTAAGCTCTTGATGTGTTTCAAGATTCACGTCGCCTGCTTAAAAGACTCTCTTTTTGCAACTTATTGCATTAATAGCTATTGTAAAACAAGTTAGTTAACAAGTGTTTAGATCGCTTAAAAGTGTGTTTGTTGAAGCTTCAAACGTAACAATATAAATTTTTGTATAATAAAAATTGTAATAAACAAGTTTATCATAAATAGTATGTAAATAAAATTTACAAATAAAATACTGTTTGTAATGCCATTATATTTTTATTTAAACGACCACCACAATGTTATTTAGTTTTGGTTGGATACAAGTACTAATAAATGTTAATAAAATCTAAATAATGAGCCACTTGTCGCTATCAGGTTGGATTTAGCTGGCTTATTATTCATCCAATATGTTAGTTAAGAGATATTTTACTATAGATTCTTTTTACTATACCAGCTACCAGTAAAACATGCCGTTTGATAATTATGCATTTTTGATAATTTTAACATCACTTTAAAAAAAAAATTTTAAATTCGTGCATAACGATGTTCGCAAATATTTGACTAACAAAAAAGTGGAATCAATTTTTTCTCTTAAATAACTTTACTGTCGCTATCACAAAATCTGTCTTTATAACCTACAGCTTTTTTCATTCAGATTTGGTGCAGTTCAATTTAGAGAAATAGAAATACTTAGATAAAATTTAATGCTACTCATCCTGTACAGAAGCAAAAAATATTCTCTCCTTTAGTGCACAATATACTATTAAAGAACTCTAGTCACGTTTAGTTACAATACGGCACATTGCCACGCTGCTGTATGAAATACATAATTAATTTTCCTTTATTCACGTTCACCTGAAATGTATGTTCTCAAGCACCCTATTTATCTATTATTTCCATTACATGTGTCTTTTTGGATCCCTTCCAGTAAAATGGAAAACATTTTCGTAATAAATCTTCAAAATAAATTGAAATTTATGATTTGTTGTAAAAATTAAGATTAAGCTTCTTTTATAAAAATTCTCTTTGAACGTCTGCACGGAAAGCTTTTTATTGTAAATTTACTGTGGGATAAACGAAATTAGGATTTTGATTAAAATAACATAAAGCAATTAGTTACCTGAAGGTGAATTGGAAAAACCTGTTCCAATACTATCCGAATTGCACCTCACATCGCCATTAAGTATGTTCGAGTTCCGTTATTCGGACTACAAATTTGTTGATTTTTGACCTGTTCTGTTTCTTGGATGCAATGACGAATTCGAGAGCAACCTTGGAAACTTTCTCCTTTTAGACTAATCATCTTCAACGGATCTTAAAAATACATGATATAGAGCAGATTTAGAATGAAGACGATCGTTAACGAAGCATTGAATGTAATTTGTATCGTTGGCATTTTCTTGCTTGCCAAAATCTCAATGATATATAGCTTTACAAAATAAGGAGATAAAGTAATCTGATTTTGAACGGAGATAACTGAAAAAGGGGTGATAATCCACAATCAATACCTAGTATGTAGCATTAAGCTTTGAACTGCAGGCAATCTAAATAAACGCTGGTTTTGTTCATCCAAATGAGAATAATCGGATTCAAGCTACAAATTCTATCTCAACAACTCATTATCCTTGCCAAATTTGCGATCAGTAAGTAGCAAATTTCTGGCTAGTTATGTCCACTGGGTAACAACATCGTCGCGGACGAGTGACCTCATGACCTGAATTCTCCAAGTCAACAGTCCATGCCTGTTACACCTCTAGGTGCATGCAGCGAGACCGTCTTCTTGTAGTGTTATACAAGAAACGTGCCAGACAGTTTGCCACATATTCATTATTTGCTAAATACGAAGATTTTGTGAACACGTGCTCTAGGTGCTTTTCGTTCCCATACGTTCGTGCCAAAATGGATAGACACTGACAACAGGTAAGCTTTGCTTATTTTCAATCCAACCTAATTCTAAAACTTGGTTATTCAGAATTTATTTTTCTCTGTGTGAAACTGAAAAACTAATGAAATGTTGGTACGCTCTGAATTCAAATGAATATTAATTTCCTAAAGTTTGCACGTCGATATTAAAGGATCTCATCCTTGGAACTAATCAAGCTACACGTGTCTATCCAAAAACACCTCCTCATTTTCCGGTTAGCCACCCCATTACCAGCCATGCAATATAATATTCAAGACGTTCAATTTAACAAAGTTTTGAGCCCATTTATTGCAAACTTTGTTGTTTAAACTTTGCCACATTTTACAACTTGTCTCAACTACAGCTAATCTTGACTGATCAATGTGGAGAATTTGCCTTTTGTCATCTTGATGAGCCGCTAGGTATAGCAATAATTTAATAGAAAGTCATAAGAATTACAGAATTCTACGTAATTTCATTACTGAGTTACATCTAATTGAATTCATTTGATAAGACACCTAATGAAATATAGGTCACATTAATATTTAATTAGATTAGTCGGTTTTTTAATTAGGGTTGTTATCAACATGATATCTTTACTACTAATATCATGAAAGCTAATTTAATTAAAAATAACTGAAATACTAATGTGTAATGAGTGTTTTTTTTTAATTTGAGTATATTGAAGAAAACGTTTCGAAAACTCAGTTTTGTGACACGGATGTAAGTTTATAAAACGATTGCGAAGCAATGAGTGCCTACAAAGGTCTAAAAAACAATTTCTTTATACTATTTTTTATAATTTTATTTATTTTTGAATTCGGGCAGCATGACATCAAAGAAATTTGTTGATTTTTGCTTGCATTTGTGTTTTGCATTTCAACGAATGATACAGAACCAATTATTCAAAAATAACTCAAAAACATTAGGTCTTGTCTCAATAGTTTGTTTTTTTTTGTTTTTAAAGACGGGCAGTTACCTTGTTATATTGTGATAAAAACAGCTTTAGCACCCTTAGAAGCAGCCTCTATAGGTGTATCCAGATACAAGTTACTATATTAAATAATTCTGTTAACAACAATTTGATAACATTTTATTGATTAGTTAGAGATGCAAATTATAAAATCAATGTTTTCTAATTTGCGTTTTAAAATGGCTTATTATGACACTTGTTGGAGTGTTGTAATATCTATTAAAGCACGGAACATTTTAATAGAGAAATTGTGAAATAAAAGAGCTAAAAAGCAATTGATGAAACAAAAATCTACATTATAACAAATGTAACAATAAAATAAACAAAACTGACCTATCTCAAATATGAGTACAATCAGGAATAAATTAAATGTCACTCACTGGTGCTGGCACACGGGCTTAGCAGTAATTTTTTGGTTAGCCCTTCGTTGTTGGTAGCGCTTTGCTTTAACAATGATTTTATTTATTGTAATTTGTCGTGTAGTAGCAATAAATTAAAAAACAATTCTTAAAAAAAAATAGTTTTACAAAATTGGCTAAAAATGAAAAAACTTTATGCCAAAGCCGCAAAATTTGTGACAGGATAAAGGCAAACACTTGCTTTATTATTTTTTTAATGCTGTCTCAGTTCTCAAATCCGCAATTTTAATTAAAAGTAGTTGCTTCTAATTATTTATATAAACGTTGAACATGTTTTTAATTTTAAGCTCTGAGAAAACTGTAAAAACAAAGACCCGTTGCCAAGAATCTATAACAGCTTTCAGCTTTTTTCTATTCAAATCTAGAAGATAAACATTTTTTTAAATAGAAACTTATTTAATTTTTACCCTACGCAAAAGATTTCTAAAAGAAATGTCGTTGGAATTATCTTTTTTATATTATCATTGAAGGCTTTAAATTGACAAAAAGAATAAATATTTTTGTTGTCTGGATCTACTTCTAAATCACCAAATTAAATAAAGTACTCCCACCCCTTCCCGACTTGATTTTATGAGACAAATATTTTATTTTTCGTTGCAAAACCTTCTAATGGTTCGCGAGCGTTTATTATAAACTATAATGTTTGTTTGCGGAGCTAGAATAGAATATTAAAAAACGCAGTTTTAAGGAAATTCATTTTATAAAATATTTCCTACTTTTTTGGATTTAATTTAGGTAAAAAATAAAATTTTGAGTTCTATAATCGTAAAAGTGTGCCACTTTTTAGTAGCAGCCACTGTACTATTATTATTCGATTGTAGTTTTAAATTTAAATGTCTGACCATTAGTTTTTTTTAGAATTTTAAAGAATGTTTTACTTAACAATCAAAAATTATAAATAATCGGTTTATAAATAAAATATAAACCGATGAAACTCTTAAAAAATAGAACAGCATAGTATCAGCAAATTAAAAAGTCATTCGTAGACTCTTTCTGTATAAAACTCGTGCTTAGCTGCTCGTTTTACAAACCCGAATTCGTGCTACAAGACTGCTTAAACAAAAAAAGTTATTTACTACTATTTTTGTTTATTTAAAAGATTGTTTAAAATTCTAGTCACGTGACTTGAATTAGTTCACTTTCCTTCCAATGTTTTTAGTTTTAGTTCAAATTTACATACACAGAAACCTACTAACCCATTGCGATTAAAAAAGATAAATTCCTTTATGTGCGTCTCAAATTTGCCAAGTAATAAATTTATAGATCTGACATCAATATTAGTAAGCGTGCCAAATCACCAATTTTGTAAAAATCTATAACAATACTCAATCAAGCCCTCAAGATTCGACAAAAGACAACTAATTTCCAATTTAATCACGTTGGCGTGTACGTGAGCTTACATAAAACAATATTGAATTGTTACATAAAAAGCTCTGTATAGATTCAGTAATTATATTAAGTTTATCTTCTATTATTATTTTCCGGATAGCAAATCTGATGTTTATGCGGCCTTGACACTTTTTATGCTCAATTTAAGAGCAATACATGAGATGCTCCACATATACCGGTAAAAAACAAGATGCCTGGAGAAAAAAAGAAAGTGGGTGAATTAAATGAACAAAAAATCTTCCATTCTGGAACTAAAAACCTCCTCCATTCACTTGTTCTCGATTAAATTTCGTTGATTTTTCAGATGGCCTCAAAATGGACAAAACATGGCAATACAGAACAAGTGACATGCTAAGAGTTCTGTATGTGTTAATTTTAGTGACGACTCTAAAAGCGTGTGAAAGTGAGATTGATAAGGAATTGAAAAAATACGTTGATAGTGTTTTAAGTGTTGATAAGTATTCGATTTTACCGGGAATTGGAATCGAACGGGTTGCTAATTCAACCCAAAATGCAACATGTGTGAGTTCAAGAAGTCTTGGAGGCATTCAAGACTACATCAAGAAGAGGATCGATGATTACACAAAGACACATGTACTTTCAGTTGATATCCCAACAACTGCCCGCTTCTTTCAAGGTAATTTGACCAGAAAGCTGTGAGAGACAACTACGTCATCGAGTTTAGAGATGAATTTTTATGCAAGGTTACTGTATCTGAAGAAAATTCAACTTGAAACTCGATGAGGTAGTTTGTCCGCCACTTTTCCGTCTATATCACTTTCGGCGTTTAGTAATGTAATCGCGCTGTGTCACAGCAAAAAGACAAAAACTTAACCGAATTTCCGTGAAGTGAAAAAAGCTTTTAAGCTCTTGTAAGCTCTTATTAGAAAAGCAATTGCGCTCAACTATCTCGTGTAAAAATATTTGTTATTTTGTAGCGGCAGCGAGTACACCAGATGCTGCTGTTGCCGATGATAGTGGAAGAAATTCCTTTATGGCAGGTTTTGGTATGGGCTTTTTAGCGTTCGCTTTGAAAAAACTTCTTTTACCGGTTTTTATTGGAGCGCAATTGGTGAAATCGGTGTTGATCGCTATGTTTCTTCCATCAATCCTAGGAGGGTTTGGAAAGATACTCGGGAAGGGATTATCGACGTTCTCGGGAATCTCAGGAGCGTCTGCGGGGATCAACAACAACCACCAACAAATCGAAGACTTTGAATTTAAAGATACAGATCCGTATAGTAATGATCCAGGACAGGATTTCAATGCGGAGGGGGCTGATACCAACGTGGGGATTAATGTTGCATCCACCACTGCGGCCACGGCTGCCAACAGCAGGTAAATAAAACAATGTTTGCGGAAATTTTCAGCGAAAATTATTAAATCACTTGAGGAATTGATTAACTAACAGCAATTAATTAGTGGAATAAAATTGCTTATTTAACACACTGTTTCTTGTTGGGAAATAGTATATTAAAGAACGCGTTTTGAAAAGTCATCTTTGTGGCACGAATTCAAGTTTATAAAACGAGCGCGAGTTTTTATAAAGAATGAGTGCCACAATGACTTAAAAAAACAAGTTCTTTATGCTATTTCGTCTACTTTACGTGTTTTACGTAATTTTTAAGTAAAAAAGTTAATTATTTAATCTTTAGGGACTTTTGCGTTAATACGAGACAGTTGGTAATAAAAATGTCACTAAAGTGTCAATGTAGTCATTGAACTTTGAAATGTTTTCAAATTTGTCTAAAATTCTGTGTAAGTAACTCACAAATGGTTCTTTTTTACGTACCGTATCGGTTATTGATTGAATAATCCAATTGGCATTAACACAGTAAGGAAAATCTCCATTTATCTCTAAATTCCCACTCCATTTGCGGTTCTCAGCGACTCCTTTCATTTCATCGTTATTTCAATCAAGCAGATTTATACACTCATCTAGCAAATAACTTGTAAATTATCGAATGCTATGGGGGTTGTAAATGGTCAAAATAAAGGCCAAAAGCTCCATTTTAGTTTCAAGTTTCACTTTAACGCTGTTCTACCTCAAAAGAAAAGTTTGTGACGTCTACCACCGCTGTCCAGTATCCACCTTATTTTCAAATATTTTATAGATTAATTGCGAGACACACACACAAATACATTTTGTTGAGGAATACAGCTGGTCATCAAGTGCAACAAAATTTATTCGAATATAATTACTGTAATCTCATCGGCGACAGAAACATGACGTTACATTTCAGCGATAGCGTGTTACACGGTGTTACCAATACGAAAACAGTAAATTGCACTAGGTGTTACCGCACGCAATTTGGGTGCGGAATCGGCTATTACCGCACCCAAATCGGACTCTGTTACCGACGTAAAGTAAAAAAAATATTTTTAGGCTCACTTTTGCTGTCACTCTTAATCGGTGCTTTATTAAAGCTATTATAAACTACTAAACTCGGATCATACTATAAAGTATGTAGATAAAGTTATAACTACAAAATTCTGATAGAAGTTAAAAGAAAACATGGCAGTGTTGGAAAAGTTGAATAAAGTTTAAAAAAGTGGACAGTTTAATGGGCTGATTTCAAGTTAAGATACTACCGGTAGTATCTCCGTTTCCATGGAAAAATAAACAAATTCGGGGTTGTAATTCGCTGTTGTCATGGAAAAGTATTAAAATTTGCGCTAGTACCGGTATTATCTCAACTTGAAATCTGCCCATCAAATACAAATGAAACGTAATTATCTAAAAACACTGAGTGATAGTAGAAATGTCTCTAGAACTACAAACAATAAATATATTTTGTCAATAACCTCTCTAATGAAATCACTGAAAACCAAATTTCAGTTGAAGAAAAAACAGAACAATTGTTGCCGAAAGTGATTCTGAAAGAAATAAATATGAAAAACAAGTTGAAAATAACTGATTAGTAGAGTTGAAAGATCAAAATAACCAAGAAGAATATGAAAACTGTATTTTTCAAAAACACTTACACGAATGGACAATTCAATTTAAAATTAGACAAAATTTATTTTTGCGCGTTAGACTAGTGTTTATTTTGAACTCAAGAATTCTTTAAAGCCATCTAAAATCTCTGTAGTTTTAAGAAATTCTATTATCAAGACCAAACAGGCTTTATAAAAATTATGTAAACTTGGTGAAGACTTCTTTACTTTTTAACAAGCAAATTCAATTTTTAAAGATGTCTAGTAACGAATCGATAAAAACATTTTTTCTGAAAAAAAATAGTTTTAAAGAGAAATAATTTTGTAACAATAAATAAATTGTAAAAAGGTTTTATTTCAAAAGACGCCATGTTATTCTCTAATCTTCTTGGACTTGTTGACATCCGTATTGGAAAATCAGAGACGTTAATAATAAATCTTCAAAATCTTGCAAAAATGAAATGGTTTGTCCGGTCTTAAGCAACACACATGCTGTCACGTAGTATATTTTTTAATTTTTTAGCTATTTGCAAAATCAAGAGTGAAAATACCAGTTTAACAATGTTTTTAATTTTTCTTCAAACGTTCATTTTCAGGAAGCTCATTATTTTTATAGATGTCTATCAAATAGCATTATCAGTAAAGTGACCTGCGTTTGTAAATCAGCTTTGAAAATGATTAGTTTTAGAGCTCTTCAAGTTATGAAAAATGTACCTTCATACAATATACATCATTATATATATTATAGATTTCAGTGTAGCAGTCATATTAAAGAAAGCAGGTAGCTGCGAACAACCACCAAAGAATATTCTGTATTTAAACTATTTGATATGTAAGAACTTAATGAAACCTTTATGTGCTGTAACAATACCATTTTAAGATCACTTTGAATGTTATGTTTACTTTGGCTTTTTATAAGAGATTTAAAAATAAATTTTAAAACAAGTTTTATTGCAGCTGTTAAGGCTTCATTAACGGTGGCCTTAATAAAATAAAGAGGTTTTAAAAACTGGCTTGTAGAACCTTTATAAGATGGTCCTTTTTATGTTTAACAAGTATATATAAAAGTTTTAAAGCGATATATTTTACTAACAAGTTTTAAACGAAGTTTTAAAAAATAAATTTAACAAGGATTTCAAGATTATAAAAAAACTAAATTGTTTCTTGAAAAATTTACAAAAAAATTTAGTAATTTTAGCTTGTTGATTTAGAGACCGATTTTTTCTCTTCTGTAAATCTTGCAAAACAATATTTTTGTTTGAAAACTGAGGCAACTATTAAGATTGTTATTCCTGCCTCAAAATTTGTATAAAGTTTGCTCTTAATGCAAATTTGTGATAAAGTGAATCTAAAGTAGTGAATGCTAGTTTTCAAGTAAACATAACTACTGTAGAAATGAGGGTAATTTAGAGCAAACAAATTAGAGTTTGAGAGTTTTTGTTTGTCAATTCATTATCTGCTGTCAGAAATATTGTATCTTCCATCTCATTGCATCCTCCGTCAAGTTGTATTGAGTAAATAAAAATTTCATCCAGTAAGTGCAACGATACGAAGGCTTATAGATATTGAGTGACAACATTATAAATAGCGTGATATCAGGGATGTACTAAGTGAAACAAAACAATCGCTTCCTAAGCTTGAAACTAATCTTTGTCGACATGTAATAGTGTGGATAATTTCGTGTGTTATGCAAATTTAATGACTTTAGTAATAGAAATTAGCAATGACATTTTCTTTCTAAGGATGATATATGTATGTAAATTTACGTTCAGGGATGAACTCAAACATAAATAAAGCTTCGAGTTAATACCGTCCTATTTTGGTTTTGCTCTAATAAAGTTAAGTAGAGACTAGACAAGTCCAATGTCGGATATTCTACCACATCATTTGGAAAGAATTCATGCATAAATAACAGATTGCGATATTTTCCAAACGAATAATTTTTCATACGTCAATTAAAGAAGCAACGGTCTAGCTTCACCTCCAGTTTGGCTCTGAAACAGACATCATTAAACATTTTTTTTCTTCTCTTGTAACAAGTATTTACCCTGAAAAGTTTTTAAAACTGCCATAACATTTTGTTTGAAAAAATCAAGAAAAATGGTAGTTGGAACTTAACTTTTATAATTATTACGCTCCATAACCATACAAAACCCAGAGAATACTGTTCAAGTTGCATCAAAGTCACACAAGCCAAGTTATTAGTTGCAAAAAGCTTTCAGATTACTAGTTTTATATAATAAGTTATAGGTCATTAACCCGCGAAAATGTTTCGCAACAATTAGTGGTAACAACGGCAGCCGAATTTGACGAAAAAGTACTTCAAAATGTTGTGTTATCATCGTATCTTTTATTTTTTCTAAGATTCTTTCTCAGTTTTTTTCTACTTAATCAAGTCTTTCTCGTTCTAAAATTTATGTTTGCTCGGCTTTCAGTTGTTGTTTTGCAAGTTTTTCTAGTTTTTTTTTTATCTTGATACTTCTAAAATTTTCCTTCGCTCTTTTCTTTATTAATCGTTATTTTTCAAATCTTTCTGTTTCTTAAAACGCTGATGTTTAAGTTCTTCTTCAATGTATAACTTCTTTGACACTTCTTTTGTTTTTTGTTGTCATCAGACGTTGTTAACCTCTTCTATACTTTTATCAAACGTTGTTTCTTACGTTTTTCTTGTTTTCATAACGCCGTTTTTTAATTTTATTTTTGCTGGTTTAGAGTTTTGTTTTTATCTTTTGACAGCAATTGTTCTATAGCAAATTTTGTCTTTTCAATCAAATGCTGCTTCTTAAGCTCTTGTAAAACCTTTCCCTTACATTCTTTCAGATTTTTTTCCTCTTTTACAAAATGTTTTTTCTTTTTTCTTTTTTTTTGGTTAACGACTTTCTAACTCTCTAACGAACTTGTTGATAGAAGATTGTGACCTTTTCTTTTAATGTTAATTTCTTATTTATTTCAAAATCTTTCTATGAATTTTTGCAATCTTCTTTCTCTAATCATAGTTTTATTTTTGTTTTTCTAAAATCTTGATTTATCGTTTCCGAAACTTTTTTAACTTTTTCTTTCTTTGAGACGTAGATTTCTTGCTTTTTTACTTTTTAATTGCTGTATTTTACACTCCTTTGTACTTTTAAAAATTTCTTTAATTTTTTTTGTTTTCTGGTTGACATTTATGTTTGGTTTCTAATTTTGGTTTTTGAACATCTAAGCATCTAGCAAAGATGTTCCAATCGAACAACTACATTTACAACAACATTATTTTAGTAAGTCTCGCTACCTTCCAGCACTCTTTGTTAGATGGCACACTGTGTCTGTCTATACGACTACCATCTGAGAATCTCTAAAGTTTTTCTACGTTTTTCGATTTTGGCTGTAACGTCACAAAGCAGTATTACTCACAAATTGTGAATATTTAAGGAATTAAAATTTTTTCTTCCAGTTGTTTTTTATTAATCTTTTTTTTCGTTTCTTCTGGTCGAAAGTTATAATCTTTTCCAAAAATTTTCTCTAGAATTTTTCTTTGTTTTTTTTGTATCTTGTTCAGTTTTTTTTACTCTAGCTTCTGTTTTTGTTTAGACTTTGTCTGATTTTTTAGTTTCTCTGTTACTGCAAGACATAATTTTTCTTGTTTATTTTTTTACTTTCTGATTTAGTAGCTTTCTGCGTTATTTTAGTTTTTTAAAATACTTTTTTGAAGCTTATTTTCAAGGGTTTTTCGTTTTTTTCTTCTAGAAATTGCTTGCACTCTTCTTTCAGGCGATTTTTTTTTATTTCTTTTGTCTTTGTTTCGACCAATCGTTGTTTTTTAAATTTGATTTGTTTTTTCATTCATTGTTGTTTAAGACTTTCTAAATTTTTGTTGTTTTTTTTCTGAATTCAGGCTCCTTTAATTGTTTTTTATTTCTTGTTTTTCTAAAGGTCGTTTTTGTCTAAATTTTTTTATGCTTATCTAGAATTTTCTCCGATCTTTTTTTATCGCTTTTTGTTTTTCAAATATTTTTCTCAAATTTAATTACTTTTTTGATCCATGTTTTTCAAGTCCTTTTAGAAACTCAATTAATTCATGATTGAGGTTATGTTTAACGTCCAGAAATTTTAAATATGTAGGAGAGTTAACAGAGGATGGACAATAAAAAATCAGTTGTAAAATTCAGTCGACGTTTCGCTATTCTTTACAGCTTCATCAGGACTTTATTACTAAATTGTTATTATGAAACTAACAATTTAGTAATAAAGTCTTGATGAAGCCGTAAAGAACAGCGAAACGTTGACTAAATTTTACAACTGATTTTTTATTGTCCATCCTCCGTTAACTCTCCTATATACTCAATTAATTCTTTTTTCTGGTAATTTTTAAAAAAAATTTTTTATACTAATTGTTTTTTCTCAAATTCTTTTGTATCTTCCACAAATCGCTGTTTAAAATGGTCTTTTTCCGATTTTTTGAATTCTTTTCTCTTAGCACACGTCTCAAAAATTCTTATAGAATATTCTTCTCTTTCTCTTTTTCTTGTTCTACTAAACGCCGTTTTTCCCCAAAAAAATTTTTAGTTAGTCTAAAGTTTTTTTGGTCTTTTTTTTAAATTACTTGCCGTTTTTCAAATTCTTCTTCTTTGAATTAAAAATATTTTTCAATCATCAAAAATAGATTGACATCGATTTCTAAAAGCTTCACAAGCTCAATTCGTAACAATATTTATTAATTAATTTGTTTTTTATTTTTAACTAATTTTTTTATTACAGATTTGGAATTGGTCATAACCGTATATCCTACGGCCAAAACGACAACTACTACATGCGCAAACCCAACAAAAAGACTGACTACAAGGTGTTCCACAAAATCCCGTCCTCATCTCTTCTTCTCACCAGTTACGATCCTTTCTACAGCCCACTTCTCTCACGTCTAGATGCTGTTTTCCAACAACTAGGTCTTGGTGATGACAAATCACCGGAAATTGAAAAATGTCGTGAAAGACTCGTTTGTATGATGTATGCTAATCCTGCAAAATACGCACCGTATAGTAACCTTGTTTCGGCTCAATTGAGCAGGTAAGATCTATCCTGATTTTTTTGTGTCGTTCTGATAACAGTTTTTAGGGAACTGAATGAATTGAAAAAACCAGCTTCAGATAATCCGGATATTTTGAGGTTTTTCCGGTATATGAAAGCAGCTAAAGATGGACAGGATGGAGAATGTTTGGCACATAAAGGGTGTTCGTCCTTGTCTACCAGTCAAGCTAGTCCAGCCATTCTTACTACGTACAATGAAATTAACAAATTGGTACAAGCCAGAAAAATCGGTTAAGTGATTTGATTTGTTAGTCATCTAATATTTATTTTAATTTATTTATTAGAGATAGGTCTGTCTCTCTATTTATTTATTTATTTATTTTATTTATTTATCTGTTGTAAATTATTTCTCTAATAAATTTTAATGAATAATTCTGTTTCTACTAACCATCTAACACACTTTTTTTATCTTTCCAAATCCTTTTAACTAGTTTTTACATTTTTTTAGAATTATATTTATTATTATTTATTATTTTTTGGAAGAAAATTTTTGGCAACAAAATGAGTTAATTTAAAGCTAGTTATGGTAACCATTGGAACTTGCAACGGTTTTTCTTTCACAGTTCTTGCAAAAAACAGTTCAACCTCTTAGTTTCTGTTAAGAAAAAGGCTTATCAGAGCTGATAAGTAGAAGTATTTGCAGTTGTTATATCTCCGACTAGTGTGCCTCCAATCTGAAGGTCTCAACGATATCACAATCTTACCTATTTCGACAGAGGTAAATTTGTGATGGTAATGAGTCTGTTTCGGATGTGAACAGAAGAAGGTAGAGATACACGAAACATACCAACAATTCAACCGAGAGAAATCACAGAGCGTCAAAACAAGCGCTTCAGACAACTAGCTCTCCGAGACCATTTTGCTACTACGCGACAACTCGGTGACTAATGATTGGGAGAAGATTGACTTGTTAGAATGCGAACGTTATATCGCTGCATTCGAGCTGCTGGAGTTAGTGCTTTATTTAGCTGGGGAACATCGTCGTCAACGTTTGGATTGGTGCAGAGAACGTCAGGTCTTGGAGGCAGAATAGCATAATGTGATATTTAACAGGAAATCGCAGTTTTGCTTAAGCATGCATGATGACTGTCCGAGGGTAAGATGTCGTCGTTGAGTGCAACATGATATTGGATCCGCTAGTGAGAGTTGGGTTGCTAACCGTTCTTTATTTCGAAAAATAATTCTTTAAATTTGTAAACTGATCTTTAGTCTTTGACATGAATTAAAGGAGAGACTTTGTCCTTTTATTTAGTTTTTTTTTTACAAAAGAAAAACGAGCAAGCGTTAGAAGATTGACATACCTATTTCGTAAAAGTTTGATTTCAAAAATAAATTAATTGTCTAGACGATTTTTTAAGTCACAAAAATAAAGTTTAAGTACGCATAAACAAACAAAAGTTTTAGCCAGACTTGAGTTATAAAACCTACGTAAATAAAGTATTAAATGGTAGAGAGAAAAAAAACAATAAGGAGAAATACGACTAGAGAAAAAAAAAACAGAAGTAAATTCTAAAAAAAATTTGAAAAAGTAGATTCTATAAAAATTTGTAGAAAAGATGACGTAATAACCAACAAACTCAGAAGAGTAATATGTATGCTGAACAAGAAAAAGAAAACAAAAAAATTTTAAAAACATAATTTAGACAATTTAACAAAACTGTAGACTCTAGGCCTAGGTATAGAAAATAATAAAAAATTACAAAACCAGCGATTGGAAAAAAAAAGGAAGATACAACTCAAACAAATAATAAAGAAAGATTTAAGAAGTTGAAAACGGAAAATCTGGAGGAACAAAATTCTAGGCAACTTTGAAAAACAATACAGTACAACTTCTCTAATTCAAACAGGGTGTCCGGATGGAAGGGTTTTTCGTATTAGCAAATATTTTTAAATTAAATTAACAACTCAAAATTAAGATGCATATATTGCTATTAAGAAACAATAATTTATTTAGAAACTAACATAAGCGTTATTTCAAGTTCTCTTAAAGAATTTATTAATTTTGTTGTGTAACATTTTACAAATATTTTTTTTGGGCGTCTGTCTGGTAAAAGTACCTAATTTTTTTCGGCCTATTTTATACATATTAAAAATGCTTCAATCGCGTCACAGTATTTTATCTTAAAAGCTTCCTCATTCCCACTCTCTTATCATCATGTTTGTCTTCTTTTTTTGTTGTTTTCTTTCTATAGCTTCAGTGTTTATTTGTTCATCAGCTCCGTCAGCATTAAAGTCTTCATTTTCACTAATCGCCCAAATTCTAATTTCTTCGTCTGTCATTTGAGTGGTTAGAACTATGACAAGAAGTGTTGCTTTAATTTGGTTTAAATCTTTGTTAATATTAGCTCTAAACCTTCTTTTTAGTTCCACAAAAAGAAAAAAAAATTTCTCATTGTCATTATTATCTTTTGATGGCCATAAGGCAGACTAATTGCTCTAGATGTTCTCTTCTATTATGGATTGCCATGCTTGATCCAAAAATATAACGGCGTCTTGAAGATTAAATTTCTTTAATATCTTCACTATATCATCATCATTTTGATCAATTATGAAGTTTAATTTTTTTTCTGTAAAAGACTTGAATGTTTTGGATTAAGTTCTGATCTATGGGTTGCAATGTAGCCGTGCAGTTAGGTGGTAAAAATAAGACTTTAAGATTTAGATCAAAAATAATTTTTGATTTAATAAAGCGTCTTTTAAAACAACTCTTAAACAGCTGTTGTGTCATCCACCCTTTTGTTGATGCCTCATATAACACTCGTGATTTTTATCTTTCCAAGAACCAAAAGTTTGAGCTTATGACTTCCAGCGGCATTACATCATCGCATAGATGTTATTCTGCCTTTCATACTTTTTTCTAAGCACAGACTTCTGCTTATCGTGTACCCAAGTTGTTGATGGTAAAACCCTCCACAAGACAGCGGATTCGTCAGCATTACAAACTTGATGCCTATCCAATTCCATTTCATTAACGATTTTCAAAACTTTTTTTAAACAGTTTTATTGCCTTTACGTCGCTTGAATCTTTTTCCTTTCATATTTTTAAATGACGAATGGCATGCCGCAATTTAAATTTGTCTAGTCACTTAGAGCTTGCAAAAAAGACGTTTCTTCCAGTTATTTGCTCAAAAAATATCTTGGCTTTGTCCCCAAAATTTCGGATGAGACTGGTAGGCAAAAAACAATTTTTTGCAAGCCTTTAAGTTAGTTTTTTTTATAAGCATTGCAGAATAGTTATTTATGTATCAAGGGAATTATAAGGATGTTAATTACCGAGGACAACGACTGTCCAGAGGGCCGTTAGGCCCGAGGGACAGTAAGTTGCCCAAGGTAATTAACATCTAATAATTCGCGTGATTCATAAATAATTTTATTTCTTACTTAATAAACGTATTTTTTGTGAATAAATAGAATTTTGTGGACGATTTACTTAGTTAACTGTGCATGATTGCTATGGAAAACATTTGTTGCCAATTTTTTTTTCTGAATTTATCGATTGCAAATATAAATAAAAGTAGTAAAATTCCAGAAGAATTATAAAAAAGCCAAAATTTAAGTTAAAAATTGTTATTTAATAACATTTCTTTTCTTCTTGTAACTTTAGATCGCCATATTTGTAACTCTTTTTAATATGCAAATTAGAGAGAATTAAGAATTCTTAACTCCCTCGGGAATTATGAATGTCATAATGGTTACCGAAACTAAGTTAATATTTGGCTATATTGATGTAGTAAGAAATAAATATTTTTATATTAGTTGTTTTTTGGTTCACCAAATGTGTTTACAACTGTATGGTCCTTCGAGCGGAATAAAGAAAAAAGGTTTGAGTGTAGACGGGACATTTTGCAATAGTCCTATTCATAGCACTCATTTTTTGACTTTTGTTTTTGTTACTTTACCACTAAAATTTCAGGACTTATTAGATCTTATAAACCCCAAAACATTAAATAAGACATAATTTTTTATAAACAAATAAACGGAAATACCAACAATAAAATTTTGAGACACTTTATATTTTTTTATTTTAATATAAAAATTGTGTTGAAAATTGATGGTTTTCCGAGCAAGATATTAAAAAAAGTCAGAGATTAGAAAAAGATTACAATTTTTTTTTCAAATTTTATCGTTTTACTCTTGATGTAAGTCTACTACATTGCTAAAAATCACATTCAAAAAATTATTTCGTCTAGGTATAACACTTCTAATGTCACTGGGTGTATTACAGATTCTCTTAAATCTTCGAAGTCCGTTTTGTTTGTTGATAAACAAACTGTAAAACCCTTGGGACCCAGCCACATGTCAAAAACTTTTGATTTCCAGTCAGGTTATTCGTCATTTTAGTACATTAAGCGTAAACAAAAACAGATCCGTCTATTTTTCACGCTTTTCGCTCTTGATTTTTGTTATTATAGCCAATAAAATTGTATTTAGGCTTGTTTCATCTGTCAAAATGAGCGTTTATCCCACTGGGACAACATTACAAAACAACGGTATTATCGATCGAGATTTCGTCTTTGCACTTGATAATGAAATTGTATCAAAAGTGAATATTCGTAGGTTTGAAATATCTATAAATATTTCACGTTTCGTTCGAAAATTCAACCCTTGTTTGCTAACAAAATACGAAAAGAGATTTTATTATCGTCGCGAGACGTCTTCGCTATTTAAATTTCAAAAGAGCCAGCCATTTAGACGCTTTCTTTTTACTCAAAAAAAATCCCACTGTTATATATAGATGAATGATTCAGATTAAGTTGAAATGAACTGTTCTACATTTTATTTTTGAAATTTTAATTTAAGTTTCAAGAGATAGAACATTGCGGGGGCTTGTCTAGTCAATTTTCGATGTTCCAATAACTACGTAAATATTGGAATTGGTGATGTCAAGATAAATATGAGGATGTAGCAAAAGTCAGGTTGAATAAATTTTGTGGTTTGTATTAATTTCGGTTTCCTGGAAAAAGAAGGATATACAGAGGGTTGAGATACTGGAAATAAAAATTGACTTGTAGCGAATTTCATTTAAGGGAAAATCATTGTAAAGAAAACCTGATTTATAGTACATAGGTAATAAATATTATATCTCTTTTCTCTTCTAACTTCTCACTAAATCTAAATGACTTTTTCAAAATTCTCTAATGAATCATGATTACCCAGATTTTTCACTTCTTCTATAATTTTTTCTAGTTTCTTAATTTTTATTTCTATCTTATTAACCTTTAAGTCAAGATCATTTTTGTTTTAAATTTTTTTCCTAAAATTTTTTTCAAGTTTTTTATTTTATTTATTTTTTTCTTTAAATTTTCTTAAACTTCTAAAATTTTTTCGAATTTCTTTTACATGTCTGGTACGTCTCTCTGCAAAGCGTATTGCAAAAGTGTCAAATTTCTTAAAGACATTTTTCTGTTTTTCTAGTAGTCGTTTTTCGATGCTTTCAAGTTTCTTTTGTTTCTCCTTGAGTTTCGGTTGTAGATTCTCATTTTTTTAAATTTCTTTATACTCTTTCCCTTTTTTTCAAGCATTTTCTTTTGTTCTTTTTTGCTGTTTTTTCCTTTTTATTCGTTGTTTAATAAGTTTTTTTAAAATTGATTTTTATATTTTTAGAATTTATCAGACTATTATTTTTCTTATAACTGTTGTTTTTCAATTTTTTTTAATTGTCTCATTTTCAAGCGTTTTTCAAGCTTTTACAAAATCTTTTTTATTTTTTTAGAATTGTTTCTTACATTTTAGGAACCTTTTTCTATTGTCTTATTTTCTAACATATATTTTTCAATTTCTTGTAAAAAAATTTTATGCTTCTCTAATTGTCGTTTCTCATATTTTTCCTTCTAAACGCTGTTTTTCAAGCTTTTACAAAATTTTTTTTGTTTCCTTAGAATTGTTTCTTGCAGTTTTAGAATCTCCTTCTGTTCTTATTTTTTGTCAAAAATGGGATATTTCTTAACACTATATACATACTTATAATATTAATAAACATTTAATGTAATCACTATAAGAACAACTTATGTTGAAAATACAGTAATTTATAGTGAATTCAGAGAGAAAAAAACAAGATAGGCACGCTGTGTCTGTCTATACGACTACTAGCCGAACTTCGCTTGATATAAGCGAGTCCTCCCACCGGTTCCAATCGAGCACAACGCTCCGAGATACACTATACTGATGAGAGGCAAAAACTCCGAAACCGGTATACAGTTTCTCAACGTTGTTGTTCGATTGGAACTCCTTTGCTAGTTCTGGTTACACTACCTTTCAGTATGTTGCTGGTTGGGCGATTAGGTAATGTAATTCAATGTCGGTCGGGGCATTAGTCCGCAAAGTAGTTGTTTTTGCCTAATCGTGGAGGTTGGTTATGTTGGTGGCCGAGCGAGAGCCGAACAGATAACTTTGTTATCCGCCAACATTATTATACCAATTCTCGCACCTTCCAGCACTCTTCGTTAGATGGCACACTGTGTCTGTCTATACGATTACTATTAATTATTTTGTTTTATTTAATTATTACTTATTTTAAAAATTAATTATTTTGTGCATTATGGTTAGATGCTCCATCTTGTTGAAAATATAAACCTTCGTAACTCTGGAGAGGTAAATCTTCTGATAAATCCAAATCTCTCTTGATAAACCGCGGTTGTCAATTATACGATGCTGATTGACATCTCTCCAGTAATGTAAATTGTGACCATTACCATTTCTGTCACTTCCTATATCAGCTTCGTCTGTCTTTGAGATATCGCCATAACAATTTGGATTTTTATTTAAATTGTTAAGGCAAAAATAACAAAACTCTAAGCGTCTTTTAGCACCATCTTTATCCAATTAGTGAGTTGTGCAATACTTGTTCGAACAATATCTTTGTTTTTTCAAAATAAATGCTTCTTATTTCAACTAACATTTATTTCATTTTTTGTTTGTCTTGAAGATATATTAGGATTTGCTGCAACACATCCCAATACATTAATTTTATTTTTTCCTACATTTTTTTTTGATAGTTTTTAGGACGTAATTTCTTAAAAGAAACAAATCATTTCAAATTTTTTAAGAACCGATTTTCCGACTTAGCTCCCAACTTTCCGGGTATTATTCGAAGTAATTTTGACTCATTTCAAACGCATTTTTGTTCTCTTAAATATAGCATTCTAACATGTCATACTTTTTGAAATGTTAGTAACTTTGCATTTTAAATAAAATAAAAGACGTTTCTTACAACTGTGAAACTTCACTGCACTTTAATTTTCTTTATTATTAAATATTTAAATAAAAATATTTCCATAGAAACGTTATTTTTATTTAAAAGCCAACTAATAAAATTTCCAAATTATGTTTTTTTAAATTTTTATCAAGAAGCAGAATTAGAAAAAAAAGCTTTTTAAAAATGTGAAAGCCAACTACGACTTATATTTAAAAAATACAATTAATTGTTATTGTGACTAAACTGCTAGCTAAAAAAAATATGTAGCTACTCTATTAGATTTTACGCAAAATTTTTTTTTTGAATTCAGTGTCTTTAATAATAATCAAGATATACTTTTCTAATTTTCACCAAAATGTCAACTGTCAAATATATTTTTGAAAAAAAAAATGTTAGTAGAATATAATCCGTAAAAATGATTTTTTCAAAAAACGAGCTCGAAAATAAGCAAACCGTTTTTTTTTCTAAACTTAAGAGTTTCGGAGATACATTATGGATATTCAATTTGCATCCACCACCTACAGTACAAACAATTTTTATTTTTTTTAATAAAATATAAAGAAACAAAGTTTATTTTTGTATTAAGGACATAAAATAAAAGTCCTCACACTTTTCTCTGAAACAATAAATTTCGAGGCAAAGTCATAAAAGTCCTTATATTGATTTTAAGAGTGTTCTTTCTTTCCTCTAATAAAATCTAAGCGAAGGCAATGACCATGATCTAGAAGTTATATAAGCCTGTTGTAGTAATAATCAGTAAGCATCAGCAAGGGTTTTCCAGCCGGATTTATATCACTTTCTCTCTTATTGCTTTCACATGAGTCATTGTTTATTTATATTTAGTGAATTTTTTGTAATAGTTAATTGTTGAATATCTAAAAACACAATTATCTTTATGCGAAAATTTCCAAGTTATTATCAACCCCCCATCTCGGCTTGTTGCAAAGTTCCCCAACTCGATTATCCTTTTATTCTCCTGTCTCATTACCGAAATGACTTTTACTTTCTGTCGTTCCATCAACTTTCTCTGGGCATTGCCCCAACAGTTACTTAATTCTGGACAAACCCTATGCATCACACCCTCGTATATAATCCAAGCCAGCTTCTTCGTCCTCACATTCGTCCGCCGACTCGATTACAGCACTCTGAGTACAGTTAGTGACCTACCTAGTGTTGTACACGTAATTGTTAAGATTCCATCGTCGAAAATCCGATTTAAAAGTAATTCGGCGCGTGATCATGTTGGCCGCCTCCAAGTGGTTGTTTCTTTCTTCTGTAATTTCGTTGGTAGCGCTGCAATCGACCGGACCAAACGAAAGGAGTTTCCGGCCCCAAGCAGAAGAGGCCCAAGGTGATCTATTCACTTTGATCGAAACTTGACTAAATCTGATTTGTAGAACGAACTATTTTGGATTGGATCGGACTGGGGACAGGACCGGACACTGACCCCTATCTCGCCAAGACCAATGCGGCCTGTCTTGAAGGAGATCTTGCGGAATGCTTCAAATCCAGAGCACTTGCATCGCTTGATGAGTTCTTCAATAAAGTGAGTCATTGGATAATCCTTCACTTAATTAAATCCTGATTTTTATCCTTTCAATTAAATTTATTGGCGAATTGTTAAAAATGCGGATTTCCTCTCAACAAGTTTAATTAGCGAGTTGTCCTTTTCAGCCGGCTTATTCCCTCACTGAACACGTCAGGATTTTACGAATGCCTCAAACGCAATTGAGGCAACTCACCCATGAACCCTATGAATATTCCTCAGCACCTAGATCAGACGAACCAGAGTGGGATCAACTGGTCAAATTTGGATTACGAAAAGTAAGATTTTTAACACATCAAACAACAATTTTATCACCAAATTTCAGATTGAAAAATTCCTGAAATCGACGGCAATTGAAGTACAGATTGATAATGAAGTTACTGAAAGAGGCCGATACTCCCCGAGATTTATTGATGAAATTGCCGACGAAATCGACGTAATCGAGGATAAAAAAGACTCGCTGTTCAGTGAGTGTTAATCAAAATGTATTGTTGGTTGCTTAAAATTTTTTTTTAGAACGTAAGCAGTTTAAGAAATTGTTCATTCCGATGCTGATCATTTTGAAACTTTTCAAATTAAAACTGTTGCTGTTTCTGCCTTTGATTTTGGGTCTGGCTTCGTTTAAGAAACTGTTGGGTTTCTTGGCTATCGTTATTCCCGGTTTAATTGGTTTCTTCAAGCTTTGCAAGCCTAATCTACAATCAAGTAATTACTATACGGGACCTCATTATTCTCCAGCTGGAGTAGGATATCCTGGGCATTTTCGAGGTGAAGCTGAATACACGAATGGGGCACAATACGGTGCCGTTCATTTCGGCCCTGATGATAATAATGCCCAACATTTGGCATATAATGGATGGGGTCATTACAGAAATAATGGAGGTGATATTCAAGCTGAAGAAACAACGTCGAAAAAGTCGATTTTACCAGACTCCTAATCTAATCATGTAAATATTTTAGTTTGTAAATATTTATGCCATAATTTATGTAAAAATGTAAATAAATAAAATAGTTTTTGCTTGTATTGTTAGTTGCGGATTTTTTTCCACCTAAGAATTTCCGAGTCGTGATTCAATTATTTTTTAAAAGCAAGGAATTTCCAAAGAAAAGTTCAATTAATATTTCATTCTCTTTATCCACTTTGCCCTTTAGGTTGAATCTTAAGTTCCAGTAAAGAAATCGAGATTTTCAAGATTTGATTACATCGCCATCGTGTCAAAGAATAAAACAACACTTAACCTTATTTAATTATATTGATTTCATAAAAATAAATTAAATTTTTGACAAAAAGTAAAGCACAAAAGAGAAAAGACAAAATTAAAAACTTTTCAATAAACCCACCTGTGTAGTATTACAGTTTATTAAATTTTGAGCATAGCGAGCTTCAATGATTAAATTTTCGTTTTTTGGATTTTTACATCTAAATAATGTTTTGACCGAAAATACATAGCCAATTTTATAAAAATTTATTACTAGAATTAGACTATTTTAATACAAATTATTTGTGAAATTAAAATCTGCATGAAAATAAAATATCTCTCTAAATGAAAAACTTACGTATCACAGGTAATTACTTTATCTGCCGCTTCTCAGCGGCTGTTGTCTACAACGTATGTTTACACCCGCAGGACTTATTTTACTTCTTATCAATTGCAAGTCTTAGAATAACTCACAAACCCTTGAAATTCTGCACTTAACTCTAAACAGATCGCAATTAATTTTTGAAAAGGAGACTAATGTTATTCTTAAGCAAAAATTTTCTTTCTTGAGTTTGTAGTCAGATTGTCTACAATAACCTGCTACAATTTCAAATGACGCCACACCTATAGATCTTCTAAATGCATTCAATAGTGTTATAAATTCTCTCTCAAAACCGTTTCTTCGGTTTACAGAAGCATCAAAATCAACCAAAGAAGTTGGACTTTCTTTTCCAACATCCGCGATACATCTACCAAATTTTGACTTTCTACAGAATGTTCTATAGTTATATACAGCTATATATCTTCACTTTCGAAAATGTAAGACAATATCAAAACCTAATTATCACAAAATGCATGGATGACCAACTTGAAACATCTTCAAAAATACTATTGTCGTAGCTTCTTAGCGCAGAAAATTCAGTTTAAACTTTATAAATTATCGGGATCTCTTCTCATGCTAGTATTAAACTATAGCTGAAATTAAGGCAAAATTAAACAAGAATTTACCAAAAAGCTTTTCTCTAAAAACTATTTACCGCAGTGATGCTTAACATGCTTTTCAGAAGGCCATCTTTTACCAATAAAACTACTCATAGGCTAACTCTCAAATCCATTTTTCAAAAGTCAAACCTAGAAAGTAGAAATCTGGAATATTAATAGAGAAACTCGAAAAAAGCCAGTTGTCCTTTCTCGCATTGCTCTTGGGCTTTTTAAAACTAACAAATTTAGCCCAACAATTATAAATATTGTACTTTGATATTGTATTGCTGAAGTGTTTTATTCCAAACAACGTCAAAATTGCCTATTGAAACCCAGCTTCAATGCAGTATTTGGCAACAATACCTCAAATAAAGAACAGCTCTTAGACTTCTTAAAGTTAACAAATATAGCTCAACAATTATAAATATTGTACTTTGATATTGTATTGATGAAGTGTCTAAAATACTCCAAACAAGAATACTTCAAACAACGCCAAGAATGCTAACTTGAAGCAAGATTTAAAGCAGTACACGACAACAATACCCCAAATAAACAAAACCTCTGGACTTTTTAACAACTCTAGCTCAACAATAATTATAAATATTGTTCTTTAATATTGTATGCTGAAGTGTCTAAAATACTTCAAACAACGCTAAGATTGTCAACTGAAAGCTAGCTTCGAAGCAGTACTCAGCAACAATATCTCAAATGAACAAAAGCTCTGAGAGTTTTTAAAGTTAACAAATCTAGCCTAATAATTATAAATATTGTACTTTGATAATCTATTGTTGGAGTGTCTAAAATACTTTAAACAACACCAAGAATACTTTAAACAACGCCAAGAATGCTAACTTAAAGCAAGCTTTAAGGCACTACTTGACAACAATACCCCTAAATAAACAAAACCTCTAGATTTTTTAAAGTTAACAAATCTAGTCTAATAATTATAAATATTGCACTTTGATATTCTATTGTTGGAGTGTCTAAAATACTCCAAACAACGCCAAGAATACTCTAAACAACGCTAAGATTGCCCACTGAAAAAAGGCTTCAAAACAGTACTCGGAAATAATACCTCAAATGAACAAAAGCTTTTAAACTTTTTGAAATAAACAAATCTATGTCAACAATTATAAATATTGTATTTTGATATTGTATTGCTGAAGTGTTTAAAATACTTCAAACAACGCTAAGATTGTCAACTGAAAGCTAGCTTCGAAGCAGTACTCAGCAACAATATCTGAAATGAGCAAAAGCTCTGAGAGTTTTTAAAGTTAACAAATCTAGCCTAACAATTGTAAATATTGTACTTTGATATCCTATTGTTGCAGTGTCTAAAATACTTTAAACAACACCAAGAATACTTTAAACAACGCCAAGAATGCTAACTTAAAGCAAGCTTTAAGGCACTACTTGACAACAATACTCCTAAATAAACAAAACCTCTAGATTTTTTAAAGTTAACAAATCTAGTCTAATAATTATAAATATTGCACTTTGATATTTTACTGTTGCAGTGTCTAAAATACTCCAAACAACGCCAAGATTGCCCACTGAAAAAAGGCTTCAAAACAGTACTCGGAAATAATACCTCAAATGAACAAAAGCTCTTAAACTTTTTGAAATAAACAAATCTATGTCAACAATTATAAATATTGTATTTTGATATTGTATTGCTAAAGTGTATAAAATACTTCAAACAACGCCAAGATTGTCAACTGAAAGCAAACTTCAAAGCAAGTACTCGACAACAATATCCCAAATAAACAAAATCTCTGGATTTTTTGCAGTTAACTCTAGCTCAACAATTATAAATATTATACTTTAATATTGTATTGCTAAAATGTATGAAATACTTTAAACAACGCCAAGAATAAACAAAGTCAAAATTGCCTACTGGAAGTAAGCTTCAACACAGTACTCGGTAACAATAAACAGTACTTCAAATAAACAACAGCTTTTGGAATTTTTAAATTAACAAATCTACTCCAACAATTATAAATATTTTATTTTGATATTGTATTGTTAAAATGTCTAAAATACTCCAAACAACGCTAAGATTGTTAATTGAAAGCCAGTTTCTAAACAGAACTCAACAACATTACCTCAAATAAACCAAAGCTCTTGAACTTTTTAAAGTTAACAAATCTTGCCCAATTATTATAAATATTGTATTGTTTTATATAATTTATTGTATCAGGTGCTAATAACTTCTCAGGTTGTTCCTCTCAAAATTTACAATAAAAAAAAGACGGTCATTGCTGCAGCTACTTACTTAACCCTCTTGAAGCAGATAATGCTGGTCACTCCTAGCCATTGATATAAACATTTTAGATCAAATACAATCAAGAATTTTAGTGTCAATTTATTTATTTATGTAGTTTAAAGCGAAAAAAATAAAATTTTAATGCACTCTTTATTTTTTTAAATTCGTTTTGTTTTTCGTATTCTTCAGGTAACTTGTGTTGTAACTTAATTTTATTTAAAAAAAATTCTGTAAGATAGGTCAATCAAGTTTCTCGAATATCAACAACAACTCTAATCGTTTCAACGTGTTTATTTTGGTTATTTTTTAAATTTCAAAAATAAAAATTATAACAATACTTTAGAGAAAACTGTCTCATTGAGAAAACCAGTTATAATGAGACATTGCTCTTAAAAACTGCCTCAAATAATGTAGTTTTTTAATACAAATTTTTGGCTGGTTTTTTCAAAGTTAATCGGTTTTTGCTGTAAGAAAAAAGTTAGTAATTTTTTAAAACCGGCGTTCTTAAAATAGATCGCTTCTTTTTCGATTACAATTAGTTGAAATTAAAAGAATTCGATTAATTAGTTCTCGAAGAAAGGATTTTTGTTACAATACGTTTTATCTCAGCAAAAAGAAGTTATTTTTTCGTGAAAAATAGGGAAATAGAACGATGTATCCTAACAATAAATTCTCTATTCAAAGAGCGAATTCAATATAGCTACAAAATAGATCGGTTTAGTTTTTTGATGTCAGTTAATTCAAATTCAAACAGAAGTAGAAACATCCTTTTACAATATAAGTAGTTCGAGTCATATCTTATTAAAAATATAATATAGGTGTTAATATGTTGTTGTCTGTCAGAGCGTGACTCTTTAACAATCCGAAATGTTAATACAGTTTCCAAAATAATAAATAAATTAATTACAATTGAAATATGTGAAAATAAGTAGGGTGTTACATGCATTTTCGGTTTTTGAACTAGATTTCCATTGACATTTCCTCTGGAATGAGTCAAAGTGTGTTAGTGCGTCGCATCTCCCTACGCACGGTCAAGGTTATCAATGTAACGGCCCTCTTGCCCTAAGGTCCGCAGGAAATTCTTCGTAGAGATTTCGATAGTCGAGCAAGATACCAAAACTTTCTTATTATTTACGGAAGAAGCATCTGGCTGACGAGAATTGAGGTTGCGGTCAAACCTCTTTTATTTTTCCAATGTCGCTATCGATAGAACGGATAACCGGAAATAAGTGAAAATAGAACGGATATTTAAAAATTAATTTTATGTAATATTCAACGGTTGACTGGACGAGTTATGCAAATTGATTTTAATGTTCTAATTAAGCTTTCAACAATGAATGAATACAAGTGTAGATTCTCATAATTATTATCTGGCACCGGTGTTGTTGTGATTTCAGGAAATGAGTATCATATTGTAGAGAGTATTATAATGGAAATTATGCCAGGTGCCTTTCGACACTGACCTTAGACCTACATTTACAAAATCAAGGTCAATCAGTCAAATCTAACTAGAAACAAACTAATTCTGTAATTACTTTATTGTTATTGCTTTAATTGTGTTATAAATTACCGCTTTATTGACTGTTGATTGATCCAGTAGCTTCAATAAACAATAGCTACTTAGCTACTTTAACAATCACACAGATGTTTATTGTTATTTATACAATTTATTTACGACAAAGAATAATTTTTTAAAATGTGACAAGACTGAATTATTCATTCTCTTTGAAAAGATGCATTAGACAACCCCAGCTTCTATATTTCTTATTCAAGGGAGACGCGAGTTCAAAGTTCGTGTAAATTGTCGGTGATTTGTTGTTTCAGGGATGAGAGAAACTTGCTTATAAATCAAACCTACATATCTTTAGAAAAAAATTCGTAAACATAATTTTTATTCGAAGAAATTTCTTGTCGCATTAGAAATGACCATGTTGTCCCACATTCTTAAAGAATCGACCTCAAAAAAACGCATCAGTCGAAGCCATCGGGCACGTCCGCTACAATTACTCACATTAATTAATCCTGAATCGCTTTACGCACCGAAAATTGCGTTAATCTTAAATCGAATTGGCGAAAGCGATCTTTTGAAAAATCATATCGGGACACAACGGCAATCTCACGGTTTCTTAATCCACTTTCTATTTTTATTTTTTGAGCCGAAAGAGAAAAAACGAGCAATGAGCTTTCACGAAACACGGAGAATCCGTGTCCGGTCTCGTTTCACCAGCAATGAAAGCTGCGTACAAGCACATATCTAACTTTATTGGATATAGATAGAAAGCCAATAGTGTTATAAAAGGATATATGCACGTGCATGGGTTGGTTCTTCTTGTTGCGACCTCGAAACTGCATCAATTGTGAGATTCGATTTATTACGAACTGGCACACATCATGCCAGATTAGATAATCAAAATGGAAAACACATCAATTGCACACAGGGGCGAACTGATAACTTTGGTGGCTAACACTCTGTAGGGCCTAACAAACGAAATCTTGTTTCAATAATGTGTCTGAAATATTTCATTTGTAACATAAAAATACATTTTAGACATATCTTAGAATATCCTTCTTGTGTGTTGCTTCAACATCTTTAAAATGTAGAGTCAAGTCTGTCTCACTTTCTTATCCCCATTTGTAACAAAATTCTTAAAGTATGCCTTAATCTACGACGTATAGCTTTGTGTTAATTTGACATTAACAAGACACAAACGAAACATTTAAATAACAAAAATATTGTAATTTTAGAAACTACATTGCAAAAACCTTTGTTTCTGCAACAGAACTGAATACAAAAAATGATACTCTTATACCCATAATTTGATTACTTAAGTTTTAAATTACGCTGAGGTCATTGATTGCGCTGATATCTCGTTTGCATTCGAGTTTCTAATACTACCCTAACAGCTTTGTCTTTGTCGTCGCGTTAAGCTAAATAAAGATGGAAAGTGTGACATTATTAATTGTGTTCATTGCATTTTAGACCATGATGTAGAAAAAGATAGCAATAAAAACATAAATATTTACTTGCGTTAAAGGTTTTATTACAAATGGGGATAAGACAGTGAGACAGACTTTATACTTTATTTGCGGTCGTAATGCACAGGTGTTCTTGAAATAACTTTACATACGTATTCTAACAGGTGATAGTTCTTGTTAAAGGAATGATAAAAAAACTAAATTTGCTCAGAAACAAGGTAGTCATACATTCTGTACCTCAAAAATAATATTTTTTGAGATTTTTTTTTAAAAATCAACAACATTTTTAAAATCAAATTTGAATATTTAGCATTGATTTAAAGAGGACTATTACTAAACAAAATTTCTGCACTTAGTTTAATTACGCCCTGTATATTAATAAAATCGCTATAGTAAATAGTATCTCGTTCAAAAACAACTTTTAAAAATTTTTATAATAGACTAAAAATTATAAATATTTATATAAAACAATTTGGGTTATTAAGCATTTTTTCAACGAGCGCTAATGCCTAATAGAATTTGTAAAATAATTTTGAAACCATCACTCTGTATATTCGACTATTACACACAAAACTACAAATTTTTTTGCCAATTTTTTGAAGAAGAAATTAATAAGGGAAATGTCTTATTTAAAATGCAAAAAATTGTTTAAAAAATAGTTTTTTTAATTAAAAGCTGGGCCGGTCTTAAGCACAACCAAAGCAAGCACTTATTTGTACTTATAATTATACAGTTTTTGGTAATTTTAATACAAAACCTGTAAAATCAAAATTTAGAAAAAATCAGATTGTTAGGCTCAAATTTGACTTTCACG
The DNA here is from genome assembly GCA_029207805.1 of Tribolium confusum. Lineage (NCBI taxonomy): Eukaryota > Metazoa > Arthropoda > Insecta > Coleoptera > Tenebrionidae > Tribolium > Tribolium confusum. Next base: position 25,237,123 of record JALGAY010000006.1, on the reverse strand, counting down.
ATTCTAAGTACTCAGATCCACAACGTTTCAAAGAAAGAAGTAGATTCAAAAAAACAAAACATTGTTTTTAAACATGTAGACAACAGTGTTCAAGAGAAGAACAACAAAATATATTTAAAAAAAAAAGTTTGTCAAGGAACACTCAAAAACGACGACTGAAAGAAGAATACGTTTAAAATAATATTAATAAATTATTCTAAAATAACGAAAAAAAGATATAAAAAACTTGAAAAGCAATAATTAAAAGAAAAAGAAGAACTACAATTAAGAAAAAGAAAATTTATAATAACAAGACAAACAGAAAACTTTGATTCGAGCAAATTATAAAAATATTTTTAAATTGAAATTAGAGGAAAAAATAATATTTTAGAAGAACTTAAAAAAGGACAACTGGACTAGAAGTAAAAAAAAATTTAAAAAAATTTAACAATTTATTACAAAAAAAAAAAATAGAAAATAAATGGTGTTTACAGCACCAATTTCAAAACTTATCAAGCTCATAACCCTCTTTTCAAAAAAGAAAAAATACTTATCGCTTCCTCTTCAAAAATTTAAACAAAAGGACCAAACCTGTATGTCAAAATTTTTACAAAATTTATATTAAAAGAAAAACTGGCGTCTTTTGTTTTAATTTTTATGTGTGACAGTGCTTTCAATTTTTTTTTAATGAATGATTTTGATAAACTTAGGTATTTTCTATTAACTACAATTAGTGAACTCATTCGGTTGTATAAGATAAAATTTAATAACTTATTTTCTAAGCTTCTCTATTTTTCAGCCCTGTCGATAGCGTATTGGATCTGTAAATTCTGTTAATTCGGTTCTTATTTAACGATAATTAGGAGCCGCAGATGACGCTTTAATCAAGATTTGAAGCAGAAGGCGAGTGTTACATTAAAATTGAGAACACAAGCCACACAAAAATTAGAATTCTTATTAAATAATTTCAAAATAAGAAATAAAAATTTTTGTAATGTAGACTCATCAGAAGACTCTGCTTAAATGACTTTGACCGGTCTCTCAATAAAAAAGTTGGAGCTTTTCGTGCTTGTCGAAAGTGTGTTACACCTTTTTTTAAATAAATTTGTTTTGCATTTTATTTTTTCTTTAGAATATGACCTTTAAGGCATTTAAAAATAAGGTTCTTTCTTAATTTGTGTGTAGGAGATTACGTCTTAAATTTCTCTAAGCCAGCCATTTTAAAATTGTTATACACTGTCTTTCTTACGTACGAAAATGTTTTAAATTCACAGTATTGATGAGTCAGTCCGGTCAACTCAAAATCTAACCACCACCAATCTAATTAAAAAACAGTTTTACTTATAAGTCTGTTAAAATCGATTATAAATTTTTCTTACCCAAAAATTTGTACTGCACTTTCGCCAAATACGTGTTAGAAGCTCCATCTGTTTTATTGATAGACTAGTTAAAATTATTGAAATCGACTTCATACTCTTTTAAAAACGCCAACTAAAAGAGAAAAAATAACAAGAAAATGCTGACACAAAGAGTAAAAAAGAAATTAGCTAACAATAAGTTATAAAATGTTTTTAATAGAAACAAAACTAATGAAAAACAAAAATTAAAAAATATTGTAAATTAGAGACAAATTACTTTATTTAATCCACCGTAACAATAAATATTTTTTTTTTAGAATTTTAAGCCTTAAACACGTCTAAGAAATACAGATTTACAACTTAAACTGAGAAATTAAAGTGTGAGTTGTAAGACTATTAAGGCAAGCGCACCTGATAATGTTCTTAAGGCGAAATTCATAAAAATAAAGCATGAGAAAGCAGGTAGAAGCCATGTAGTAAAAATTGTCATTTTTAACAAATTCTCACTATTTTGAGGTTCATAAAGTCCGGCCCTGATTGCCCAAAGCTCTCAATACAGAAAGTAAACAATTTTCGTCCACCCAACTTTCGTTCGAGTTATCAAGTCTCATCGAAAGTTCTCACAGTTTTTTTAATAGAAACCTCATCAGATAATGATTTAATAAAAAAAAGTGTGCCGCCATAATTAGTCTAGTTGGAAACTATATCATCTGAAATTTGGGTTAGACGATGATGTGTGACGTAATTTAAAAATCCAAAATCCGATAGGTCACAACACCCTAAACTATGTGGGGTGTCAACCCAAAAACCCGGAATTTTCACTGTCGACGTAAATCATAGGTTGACCTTAGTCTGAAGACCAAACAAACAAGACTCCCATCGCTACAAGAGATACTTACCATAACCCTAATTCTTTAACTGGTCCATACGACACACTTGTAAAGGCGCTATAAAATCTTTACCACTACCTCCAGTTCTTCATTCCTTTTGCAACCACGGTCATGATCTAAGTTTTTCTCTAAATTTTTTTTATTTTTTTTTAATTTTCTACAAAAATCAAGTGATACAATGAACGCTAAAGTGATTTGTGTTGTGTTATCCTTCGCCATACTGGCGACCGCAGGACCCGTGGTTGACGACACCAAAGGGCATTTAGATAACTCGGTGAGATTTATTGCCATATTATTCCACCCTTTATTTATAAATTATGACCCTACTGACATTTATCAAAAAAATATATGACAAATTTTCAACTGATTTATTACTTCCCAAATCAGTTTCTAATTTAGAAAATCAAAAATTTTAATTATTGAAGAGTTAAATCAATACATTGCTACCGTTATAACTCGACAGATGTTCAATTATTTAAATAAAAAACAACACAAAACTGGTACAACGGAGAACTTACCGTTATTTATTTAATTTTTAATTTATTTAAATAAATGTTTCTTAATTACTCCTTTAATCAATTAAACAAACAGTTTGATATTTAGTGAATTCCTGAAATGAATTAGCATCAATTATCGCGTCTTTATTGTGTGAAAATAGTCAATTATCGCGTATTTAATCGCTTTATTATCCTAGGTGCACACTGGTGAATCGACCATAGAGGAATCCCTCATGAAAAAACTGAATTCCAAATGTTTAAATCGCGACATCAGTTCTTGCATGATGCTGAAACTCGTGACTTACTTCAACCGAATGCTGAAAAAACAATCCTTTGAGTTTGGTGACGTTGAAATCACTCAAACCTCAACTGAAACAATAACAGCCGACACCTCCAGGTCACTAAACACCGAAAACATGTCGGAAGAAGCTTTACTAAGTGAAGTAGTAGCGGACAAAATCTACAGTTTCCTAAAGACGAGGTCACTAAAATGGAAGGTGGGTTCACGACCTCGAAATAATTGAACCGTGGAAACCAAGTGTTTTAGGTCTTGGACGGTGCCGATGTTGTGATTTCGGGTAAAAGCGAGAAAGACGGTGGCTTGAATGTCGGTCTATCCATCCACCCGACGCCATCCTCTGAAGGCGACGCCCGTAAGAAGAAGGAGAACGGCATGGGCGCAATTATCGCCGCCGCTGTTATGAAAATCGGGCTTTTGAAAGCGCTCGCGTTCAAAGCTCTGGTGCTTCTAGTCGGCAAAGCTTTGCTCGTGAGCAAGGTAAGTCGGGTTTAGGTGAAATTTCTCGGTTTTGAGGCTCTGTTTTAGCTTGCGTTGGTGCTTGCCGCTATTATCGGACTCAAGAAGCTTCTTCATCATGAGAAACACGTGACGTATGAGGTTGTCGCTCACCCACATCATGAGCACCACGACCATCATACCAGTGGAGGCGGTTTTGATGGCGGGCATGGAGGCTGGGGAAGAAACTTCGAGGCGCAAAACATGGCCTATAAAGGACAAATACCTCAGAATTGAAAAGAGGGGGTGAAGTGACGCCATATTGGCGGCTCTTTTGTAATTGTTTATTTATTTGTATTTATTGACATGTTTTTGTAGTGTTTAATGTTTTTTTTGTAATAAATGTTACAATGTTCGAAGTTTTTTTTCTGGATTGGAATTCGATTGTTATTATAAAATGGAAGAATTGGACGATTCTGAAATTCTTTGAAAATGGTATTATAACTGAATCAAAGCTTTTATTTGAGCTTCAGATTTGAGAGACGTTTTATATTAAATATTAATAACTAGTTTTAGAGCGATAAAATTTTAATTAATGACAGAAAAGCATTAACTCATAAACTCATGACAGACAATTTTTTTTTTGGTAGAAAGTGTTCTAGAAACACATTTTTTCGATAGAACAACTTAAGATTCTTGAATCTAGACGATAAAGTAAACCAATGTAACACAAGCTAAGTTACCTTTTTACCAGGTTAAACCATTAGCAGCAAGAGGGCGCCAAAATTAAAAAATTAAAAAATTTAAAATTCATTTTGTATTAATAATTTGTTAATCGTTTTATCGATTTTAAAGAATTTTAGTACAAAAATAGTACTGTTAAGACCACACTTTTCTTTGTTGTTTATTATTGTTATTCTAATGTATTAAAGTAAAGCCAGTACATTTAAAATTTTTGTTTAAATTTTTATTGCTTTGACATATTTTTTTAAGTAACAGTTGCATTTTCTAAAAATATTTTGTATATACTTTAGCATTCAGGTTAATGCATCTATAAAAACGTAAATTTAAAATTTAGTACTTTAAACTATCAATTAAAAAATGTAAGTATTCAAATAGTAGGTACCTCTGTAAGTACAAACTTCATTTTATTAAAGTCAAATCAATAAAACAGTTAAAAAGCTATTAAAAAAAACGAATTCTAATTTCAAACTTTGACGCTCTCTAGATGCTAAACGGTGCAAGTAAATTAGATGATGAATTGCTTTATTTTAAATTATTGCGATGTAAAAACATCTTTCTTAGACACTTTGGGGCTGATTTCAAGTATAAGATAATACCGGTAGTATCTTCGTTTCTATGGAAACATAAACAAATTCGTGGTTGTGATTCGCTGTTGTCATGGAAAAGTATTAAAATTTGCGATACTACCGATATTATCTCAACTTGAAATCAGCCCATTTGTATATAAGCTGTTCTAAAACAAGCGTGTCCAATTATTCTTAAATCATTAGTTAAGATTTGTAAGTCTTATTGCAGTATTTATTCTACAGTTTATTTTATTGCTAGAAATGGTTTTGCTGTGAATTTTGCCTAATTTTTTTAAATTTTACCTTTTGTTCTTTTTAATTTAAATTTTTATTATTCTAGATATTGTTAATGTTAAAAACTTGGATGGGATTTTTTCGTGCTTCTTCCATTTTAATTGACCACCACATAGAAATTTGGCACACTTTTTTTAGAATATAAATATTGTATATACAAGGTGTAATCAATTGAATATTGTACAGAAGTTTTGCTTAATAATAATTATCGTTGAAACGTTGCTAAGTACTCAAATTTATCTTGTAAAAATGTTAATGTTTTTTGAGATATAAGATGTACAAGTTATTTTTAATTTATTTTTGTACGACACACGGTGTATTATAACATTTTTTTGTATACAGAGTGTGATTGAAATATGTGTACGCATTTAATGTAGTCCTCGTTAAAACGAAGGTAAATATTTATGAAATAGCTCAAATTTTTTTTTTGGTAATAAACGTTATATATCAACAAGGTTTTTTAGTAAAGACTTTTACATTACATATCTTAACTATATAGATCTAGGTAAAACATATTTGAGTTTTTAGCATTTTTTTAACAAATTTAAATCTTAAAAAAATATATTTAAAAAACAAATTTAATTTTTCTGAACATTTCTGTACATTTAATTATACCCTGTAAATACATGTACAGTGTTTTTGGTTTCTAAAATTACAAAACATTGTTACCTCTGTTTACAACTTATTTATTATTTTATTTAAAATTTGTAAATTTATGTCTTTTTGTTTTAAATTTAGTGAAGTCTATTCTGCTTTAAAAACTCTGTATTTTCAAAGAAAGCATAATACCTAAATTTTGTTTTAAGGGGTGACTATTTTGAGCAAATAAAAAATTGCTGTAAAAACAACTTTAAACACTATATCTGAAATGCTTTAGGTATAGTAAAACAGTGTCAACTTTTTTATCGTTCTAAGAAATGATTACATAATTTTTTAAACAAAATTATTTTACACCCTTTAAAACAGAATTTGAATTTCATGCTTTGTTTTGAAAAAAATACAGATTTCCAAATCTTTTAGCGGCTACAGTAAAATACATACTTTCTCTAGTTTTTAAAATAACAACTCTGCTTTAAAAATTTAGTAAAAAGTCGTTTTTCAAAAAATACAAAAACGACATTGTTTTCATCATTAATATTTTATAAACAAATTAGTAAAAAAATATTGCTTTTCTCTTCTAAAATTAGTAAAGTTACATCTTTGAATGTCAAAAATAGTATAAAAAAATTAAACTTACAAAATGTCGTTTTTGTGTTTACACTAAGGTGGGCCAAAAAAATCAACAATTTTTTTTAACTTCCTACACTAAAAAATTGGATCTTAGGCACTTTTAAAAAATGCTTTTTTAAGATGAGCTCTTAATTTTAATAGGAAAGACTCCCTCATTGCAGTTTTCCATTTTTTTTTTCAGTTTCATATGGCAAAATCTATATCTCGTCACTACTTGATCGTACAAAAAAAAATTACATTTTTTGTAGGAAATTGAATGTTCTAAAAAAGATATTTTACAATTTTTTTGTAGCTTGTACCGTTTAGAAGATATCAGAAGTCAAAATTTGAAAAATTTAGCAAATATTTTTTTCACTTCTAAATTTTATAACTCGTGGATAAATAAATATTATGAAGTGCGCAACATACGGTTTTGTAAGAAATTAAACGCTCTAAAAAAAAAGTCGTTTGTGGTTAATCGATTACTTCAACCATTTTAAAAAAATTAGAAGCTTATTATCAAATTGTTGTTTTAAAAATGCGTATATCTTCTAAATGGTTAGAATAATCAATTAATCACAAAAGACCATTTTTATAGAGTGTTTAATTTCCTACAAAGCTATATATTGCGCATTTTACAATATTTATTTATCTTTGAGTTATAAAATTTAGAGGTAGAAAAAGAATTTTTGTTAAATTTTTTAAACTTTGACCTCCCTTATCTTCTAAATGGTAAGAGATATAAAAAAATTGTAAGATAAGTTTTTTGTAGGGCGTTTAATTTCCTATAAAAAATGTAAACACAATTTTTTGTACAATCAAGCAATAACGAGATATAGAACTTACTATATGGAACTAAAAAAATGGAAAACTGCGATGAGGGATTCTTTCCTTTTAAAATTATGAGTTCATCTTGAAAAAGCATTTTTTAATGGTGCCTGAGAACCAATTTTTCAGTTTCGGAAATTAAACAAAAAATAATCGATTTTTTAAGCCCACCAAATATTGTTTCCGGCATATAAAATTAGTAAAACACGTCGCCAGATTTTGCAATTATTGAAAATTGCTAGAAAAATTAAAAATTAGTAAAATGTCGCCAGTGACTTTTAAAACTTACAGCAAGAATGTAGTCTTTGTCGTTACTAATTTAAATATTAGTATGTTATATTGTCTTTATTTTTTAAAATTAGTAAAATTACTCTAGATTCTACAAACTAAACAAAATATAGTCTCTAAAAATATTATTTTGTTGTTTCATAATTCTAAAATAAGTAAAATCTTGTCCCTCTATTTTAGAATTTGTAAAATTACATTTTTGAGTATTAAAATTAGTAAAATGTGGACACGACCTTAAAAATTAGTAAAATTGTTGCTTGTAGTTTCCAAAATTATAAAAATAGTAATTTCTTGTTGTAACTGATTTAAAAATTGCTAAAAAACATTGTTTTCCGCCTATAATACTAGCAGTAAAATTTTTCTCCTAAATGTCAAAATTAATAAAATGCTAATTCCGGCTAATATTAAAAAAAACATGTTACTTTTTTACAAATTTAAAACTTACGTTAATATCTTGCCTCCGAATTTCTAATTTAATAGAGTTAATGTAGTCTTTCTTCTGGATACTAAAATTAATAAAATTACGTCTCCAAATTTCAAAATTAGTAAAATGTTGCCTCCGAATCATAAGATTAATAAAATGTCCGCGTTGGTTTTCAAAACTAAAAATACTGTTGTCTCGTTACTATTTTCAAAATTGGTAATAAATATAGCTTCTCGTTTAGTAAATTAGTTTTAAGTATTTATGTGGTAAAAATTAAGTGTTGCTTTCTGCTTCTAAAATTAGTAAAATTATGTCTCTACATTTTGAAACTTATAAAATATTGCTTCCAGCTCTCAATCTTAAAAAAATATTAACTTTAGTATTTATTAATTTAAAAATTACTCTGAGATATTACCTCCGACATTTTGAGTTAGTAATAGGTCGTTTCAGACTGAAAAAAAATAGTAAAATTTGACATTTTACAAAGCTATAAACTGTAGAAAATAAAGCTAGTAAATTTAATTTTTTTTACTTTAACAAAAGTATTTAAATTGTCGCTACTATCGACACTAAGTTTTAAATTTATGACCTTATTTCATCAAAAACCGATATAAATATTAAATAAGAAGCTAGTTTTTGACTTTGATCGTTTTAAATAGTCTTCTAATACTATCCCAAAAGCTTTGTCTTTGTCGTCGCGTTGGACAGAAAAAAAGATGAAAATTGTGACATTATTAATACAATACGTTTGGTTAGTAGTCGTATAGGCAGACACAGTGTGCCATTTAACGAGAGTGCTGGAAGTTAGCGAGAGTTGGTATAATAATGTTAGCGGATAACAAAGTTATCTCTCAGGCTCTCGCTCGGTCACTAACATAACTAACCTCCACGATTAGGCAAAAACAACTACTTCGCGGACTAATGCCCCGACCGACCTTGAATTACATCACCTAATCGCCCAACTAGCAACACACTGAAAAGCAGTGTAAGCAGAACTAGCAAAGCTGTTCTAATCGAGCAACAACGTTGAGAAACTGTATACCGATTTTGGTGTTTTTGCCCCTCATCAGTGCAGTGTATACTGGAGTGGGAAAACTCGCTTATATCAAGCGAAGTTCGGCTAGTAGTCGTATAGACAAACACAGTGTACCATCTAACGAAGAGTGCTGGAAGGTAGCGAGAGTTGGTATAATAATGTTGGCGGATAACAAAGTTATCTCTCAGGCTCTCGCTCGGTCACCAACATAACCAACCTCCACGATTAGGCAAAAACAACTACTTCGCGGACTAGTGCCCCGACCGACATTGAATTATATCACCTAGTCGCCCAACCAGCAACACACTGAAAGGCAGTGTATTTAGGTGTTCAAATCGAACAACAACGTCGAGAAACTGTACACCGGTTTTGGAGTTTTTGCCCCTCATCAGTACAAGACAGTATTATAGCAACTCTCGCTACCTTCCAGCACTCTTCGTTAAATGACACACTGTGCCTGTCTATACGACTACTAGCCGAACCTCGCTTGATATAAGCGAGTTCTCCCACCCGTTCCAATCGAACACAACGCTCCAGGATACACTGTACTGATGAGGGGCAAAAACCTCAAAACCGGTATACAATTTCTCGACGTTGTTGTTCGACTGGAACACCCTTGCTAATACGTCTGGTGTTTATTGAATTTTAGAGCATAATGTAGAAAGAGATAAGAAAGCATTAAAAACGTAAACATTTACTTGCGTTGAAAGTTTTATTACAAATGAGGATAAGACGATGAAACAAACTTTACTTGCGTATATAGAGAAAAGTTACTTTTTAGTAGTTCTAATAAGTCATATTTCTGGTATGTACGTAATAATGTAAGTTTTTCTCAGACTGTTAGAATTTTTCTGAAGAAATTGTTGGTGTAGGTGCGAGTATATTGTCCCGTTGACAAATTCTTAGAGTAATTTTTCATTGTTTATTATTGTTTATTATTGTTAGTTTTTTGTATTGTTTAATGTTTCTATTTTGTAATATACATGTTCCAGTGTTCGAATTTTTTTGTATTGGAATTCGATTATTATTATAAAATACAAGCCTTGGACGATCCTGAAATGCTTTGAAAATTGTATTATCACTGAAACAAAGCTTTCTATTTGAGAACAAAGAAACGGCAAGTTCAAGCCCTCATATCTTATAAAAGCTTCAGACAATAATTGCACAAACTTTCATTTTATTGAAATTAGCCCAATTTTCATATAAATAACAAAAAAATTTTTCTAATAACCACAAAATCCAATAAAAAAATTCATAAATGTGTTTATTGAATAGAAACTAATACACTTAAAGCAAAATTTCTTTCAAGACTTAATGGAATATTGATGTATTGTCAACAACGGCACTCTTCTTCGTTTTGAAACGTCTCGACGTCTCGACACTTGTTGATTGCCCGGAGCCGTCAAATTGCCACCAGATGTCTCTGGTACGTAATCAATCCCCGGAGGAAAGCTTGCGTATGAATAGTAGTCACTAGACGGTGCTGAAAGATATTCTAAAAGACACAATAGCACTGGAATAAACTACCTGAACTCACCTGGAGGAATTTCAAGATAATCAGGCTCAACTTCGATATAAGCCGGAACTTGTTGCTGTTTATGATGATGGAAAAGCTTCGATACCAGAAGTATTATTGAAAGGACAGCTGCAATTTTAGCAACACTTAGAGCTTTCAAAACTAAACCTCCAACAGCTGAAAAGGCAAGAGTTGCCATCGTTGCAAGCTTGTAACCAATCATCATACTGACAGCTTCTGATTCGGCATAATCCTTGTATCCTCGCCCTTGTCCTAGAATAAATTAACTATTTTGTAAGTTAAAAAAATTGTGGTAATACCATTGGAGTGAAATCCGACCAGTAAGGCGTCTTTGTTCCGAGCTTGAGTCACACTAAGTCCAAATCCGCCGAAATCCATCATCACGAAGTGTCTCTGGAGGAAAGTTGTGTTGGGAAGTTTCGAGTCAACCAAATGAAGTGCAACTCCATCTCCTATATCCCATCCTTTGGGTGATATTAAATCTCTTAACCAGCCACCAGCAGTGGCTTTAATAAAACACAAAACACCAACAAGAATCAGTTGCATTATGGCAAAGAGAAGTTTGTCTTGCTACTTTTATATTAAGAGGATTTAACCAACCCTAACGTTGCGTGTATATCTATGCATTTAATTGCAAGATGCATTGGCGTGCAGCAAAGCAAGGCTTGATTGAAGAAGTATGCGACGATACTTAATTAAAGTGACGTGCTACTTAGCGAGATTCAGGAACTTTAGAACTTCATACGGTAAAAAATTTATTAAGTCTTGAGGGAAATATATGCTTAGGCTGAAAATTAGCTCTCGTCTCTAGCATTTTAAATGTTAAAGTAGTTGCTTATTTTAATTAGATTTTTTTACAAATAAAGAATATGCAGTAAGATAAAAATAATTTTGTTAATTTTACTACAAATTGGAGGCTCTACAAGTTAATTTTTTCAAGTTTGTTTCAGTAACTTTGTTAAGTAATAAAAAATTTGGATGTTTAAATAATTTTAGCCAATATTTAATAGTCGCCAACGTAATAAAGACAATCTGGCAATTATAAACAGTTAAATTTAGAACGTGGAGCCATTTGTTGAGCTATTTATCTTTTTTATTATTTTTTTATTTAACTCCATTTTTTTCAAATAACAAAAAGTGTAAGTACTACTTGCTGTAACAAATGCAGTCAAAAAACTAAAAAAGTCTCAAAAAAAACTGTTATAAAATATATTTAACAATAAACAAAAGAAAGTTTTTTGGAAAACATTGCTACCAAAACTAAACCAAATCTTACAAGATAAAAGTTTTCTGAGAATAACATTTTGTAAAGTGTTTTTCAAAAAAAACAATAATTGATTTTCTCAAATTATCAAGAAGCAGATCTCGAAACTATAGAAGTCAGCTAGTGTCATTTGATGGCTCTGGAGAAGGTTTTAAGAAACTGGAAATGTTTGTTAAAGACGTAGCTAAGATTGTAGAGCTTCAAACACGACTTCTCGAAACGACTAATATGTAACGTTGTATGTATAATATCTTATAGAATGTTCTCTGACCTCAAAACAACGATTTTCAACTTTTTTTTGGTGAGACAACTTCATTGACACACCACACTTAAAGATACTTTCGTCTTGTATAAAATGTTTTCTCGAAAGACGGAAAACCGATTTCCAGTCTTCTCGAAACATCGATCTTTAATTTTCTCTCAGTGAAACAATTTCTGTAATATACTACACTTAAAGATTCTCTAAGTAGTCTTCTATAAAATCTTCCAGAAAGTTTTCTAGTCTTCTCTATTATCGATTTCAACTTCATCTCGGTGAGACGACTTCAGATAACATTTTGGAGTTTTGTCGTCTTCTACAAAATTTTTTAGAATGTTCTTTACACTCTAAACGGTAAAACGACTTCAATAATGACATTTTGGGGTGTTCTCGTCTTCTATAGAATTTTTTAGAATGTTTTCTGATCTTCTCTAAACGTCGATCTTCAACTTTCTCTCAGTGAGACGATTTCAGTTATACACCACACTTAAGAATTCTCTCGTCTTTTATAAAATCTTTCAGAATGTTTTTTTAAAAGACGAAAGACTGGTCTCTAGTATTCTCAGAACATCGATCTGCAACTTTCTTCCAGTGAGACAACTTCAGTGATACACTACACTTAAATATTTTCTCGTCTTGTATAAAAGCTTCCTAAATGTTTTCTCGAAAAACGGAAGACCGGTCTCTAGTCTTCTCTTTAATTTTCTCTCAGTGAGACAATTTTTCTAATATACTATCCTTAAAGATTTTCTAAATAGTCTTCTATAAAATCTTCCAAAATGTTCTCTGGCATTTTCAATTGTAGATTTCGACTTTATCTCGGTGAGACAACTTGAGTCGTCTTTTAGAATTTAAAATTTTGGAATTTTCTCGTTTCCTACAGAATTTTTTAGAATGTTCTCTAAACTCTGAACGGTAAAATGACCTCAATAATGACATTTTGAAGTTTTTCCGTCATTTATAAAACTTTTTAGAATGTTCTCTGACCTCCTCGAAAGATCGATTTTCAACCTTTTCCGCTGAAACAATTTCAGTGATATACTATAAATAGGAATTCCTTCGTTTTCTGAAATATCTTTTAAAATATTTTCTGATCTATAAAGTTTTCTAAAATGTTTTCGGAACAACAATCTTTAACTTTCTCTCGGTGAGACGATTTCAATTATACACCACCCTTAGGAATCCTCTTCTTTTTTATAAAACCATTTAAAATGTTTTTTTGAAAGACCGAAGACCGGTCTCTAATCTTCTCAGAACATCGATCTTTAACTTTCTCATGGTGAGACGACTTTAGTGATACACCACACTTAAAGATTTTCTCGTCTTGTATAAAATCTTCCAGAATGTTCTCTCAAAAAACGAAAGACCGGTCTTTTCAGTGTTTTTAAAACATCGATCCTTAATTTTCTCTCAATGAGGCGATTTCTGTGATATACTGCACTTAATGCTTCTCTAAGTAGTCTTCTACAAAATCTTCCAGAATGTTTTCTGGTTTTCCACATTATCAAATTCCTCTTCATATCGGTGAGACGACTTCAGTGATAACATTTTGGGATTTTCTCGTTTTCTATAAAATTTTTTAGAAGGTTTTCTGATCTTCTCTAAACCTCGATCTTCAACTTTCTTCCGGTGAAACGACTTCAGTAATGTACCAGATTATAGGAATTCCTTCGTTATTTGTAATATATTTTAAAATATTTTCTGACTTTTTGTAAAGTTTTCTAAAATGTTCTCGGAACAACCATCATTAACTTTTTCTCGGTGAGACAATTTCAATTATACACCACACTTAGGAATCCTCTTGTTTTTAATAAAACCATTTCAAATGTTTTTTTGAAAGACCGAAGACCGGTCTCTAGTCTTCTCAGAACATTGATCTTTAACTTTCTCTTGGTGAGAAGACTTTAGTGATACACCACACTTAAAGATTTTCTCGTCTTGTATAAAATCTTCCAGAATGTTCTCTCAAAAAACGGAAGACCGGTTTTTCCAGTCTTTTCGAAACATCAATCCTTAATTTGCTTTTAATGAGGCGATTTCTGTGATATACTGCACTTAATGCTTCTCTAAGTAGTCTTCTACAAAATCTTCTAAAATGTTCTCTGGTTTTTTCCATTATCCCATTATCGAATTCCACTTCATATCGGTGAGACGACTTCAGTGATAACATTTTGGGGTTTTCTCGTCTTCTATAAAATTTCTTAGAATGTTTTCTGATCTTCTCTGAACCTCGATCTTCAAGCTTCTTCCGGTGAAACGACTTCAGTAATGTACCAGATTATAGGAATTCCTTCGTTATTTGTAATATATTTTAAAATATTTTCTGACTTTTTGTAAAGTTTTCTAAAATGTTCTCGGAACAATCTTTAACTTTCTCTTGGTGAGACAATTTCAGTTGTATACCACACTTAAAAATGCTCTCGTTTTTTTATAAAATCTTTTAGAATGTTCGTTTTTATAGTTTTTTCATAGTTTTCTCAGATCATCGATTTTCAATTTTCTTCCAATGAGACGACTTCTGTGATGTACCTCACTTAGGAATTCTCTAGTCTTCTATAAAATCCTTCAGATTGTTCTCTGGTCTTCTTGGATTGTCGATGTTCGACTTTGTCTCAGTGAGATGACTTCATTTTCTCGCTTTCTATAAATCTTCTGGAACAGTTTCTGACCTTTTGGAAACAATGGTAGCCGCTACAGAAAGACATGTATCTACCCAATCTATCAAAAATCAATTGTATAGAAGTAGTTTATATGCTCTACAAGAATCACAAAAAAGATTGATGTTTTGGGCACAAAAACATCAAAACTTAAAGATTGTGCTCTTTAATGTGCTCCTCAACCTGACCTGCGCTGACCTGTGCTCTTCAATGAAGAAAAAAAGAGTTTTGATATTATACACTGGATTTCTGTTTACCCTAGACGAAACCTTAATCTTGAAAGTGAAAAAAACAAGAAGAAAATATTCTACTAAAGCTAAATATATGGCTTTCTCTCAGACTGCAAAAAAAAAAGGTTTCTAGGATCTCCTTAGCGCTACTTTGCACTATTCTCCAGTTCTCTTGCTTTTCAGCATAATGGTGAAGATCGACAGAAGCACAAATGCATAAAATAATTTATGAATTAAATAATTAAAATAAGTATGAATTGTCAAGTCTTCTTGTAATTAATAATATAATTATTTTTGTAAGTCAATGTGTAATCTATACATATTTAAACAATTAGTCTTAAAAACTCAAAACTATTTTTGTGTCTTACCCAACATATTTCACAGATAAAAAAATTGTATTAAGCTAGGACATCTGTATGTTAGGTTAAATAAATTTGTCCTCTTCTTTTTCAGCTTTAATTATTTTTTAACAAAATTATTTACAATAAATCACCTTAGTGTTAAAACCTGTAATCCCTAACTTTTCGCTATTGATTTGCCTGTAATTCTCTGAAAACCATTGGAAACTTCCTAACCACTCGCCCGACTTGAATGTCCCCTAATCGAGGCAATACCGAAATTATCCTGGTCGGTTAGTTCTGACCAGTCGTTGAAAAGTTGTTTTGTAGAACTCTCAACCATATATGCAAGATGTCTCTGCATCCGGAAAATTTCTAAACGACTGCGGATCTGTTATACTTGTGCTCATTAAAATCGCTAAGCTGCTTATTCCACTTTAAGACTAATTAATTTTATTATGTCGGCTGGTAGAAGAATCGACGCTAATTTACTACTTTTGACGGAAAATCTCATAGATATCCATAATTTTCCTCGCAATAAATTCGTGTTTCCTGATATACACGTCTCTTGAGATTTATTACTTACATTCTTGACAAAATAATTGATTAATAAAACTTTTGCTTCAATCTACCTTCAAACTTAATTAAATTCCTTAACAAATTGAACATTTTGTATTACATTTCTATCTAAAATTTAGTTTTCAACAACTTATTGAACGACGTATAAATCAAAAAACTTTAAACGGTTAATCTGATTCAGTTTTTTAATTTTTATTTAAATATATTTAAGTATTAAATGTAAAAAAACAATTAACAAGTCTTGTTTATGAATATAAAGCAATATTAACACAAACGTTGCCAACAATTTAATTAACTGGGTGTTAAATTTAAGCGAGCATTAATTAGACACCTGTTAGTAAGGTAACGAGTTCATAAAATGTTAGACATAAAAGCCAGCGTTTATTTCTTTTTGTTAAATTAGACTTAGATCTAGATTTTGTAATATTTTTTATTAAAAAATTTATGCGTAATAAATCTACCTAAAACCTGATTAAAAAATTTTACAAAAATTACTTTAATATGTACAAATAAATAATAAATGTTATAAAAATAATCAAACAATAAATAAATAACTGTTCAGGGCGTTAGCCCGAGTCTGGCTTCAAAGTAAAGTACGTTTTCCAGGTTCTAATACCAAACACTGAAACAAAAATATCGAGAAAAATTTTAATTACATCAGGCGGAATTAATGAAGTCAACATATTAGAATTAATTCGAAAATATGCTGAACTTTGCTCTAATAACAACAGTAGTGAACGGTTTTTTAGGATACAGAAATCAGAGGTGTATAAAGTTACCTGTTGGTATAAACACATTTGCTGCTTTTCCTAAAAATATTGCTACTTTTCTTCAGTTACCTAATCCAGCAGGATTTACGGGACATTGTTGTAGGCGCTCATCTACTTCATTGCTTGCTAATTTGAACGCTGATCTTTTAACAGTGAAGCGTCATAGAGGCTGCTGCTCGAATACAGTGGCAGAGGAGTATATAGACAGGGCAGAAGAAAATAAAAAACGAATTGCTTCAAAAATTCTGGATGACAAAAATACTATAACAGTTAGAACTACTTCATCAAGAGCTGTTATAGAAAAAATGTATGAGAAATGGCTTGTTCTACTATAAATGAGTGTAAAAATTGTGTTATTAATATTTATAACAATAATAATATGTCATTAAGATTGAGTTTAAAATTAAAACAAATTATTTTAAAAAATGAATTTATATTTGATTACTTTACTAGTGAAGAAATATGTCACTTTACTTTACTCAAATATTTATCATAATATGCAGTTATCAAAGCAGTCATAGATAAAAAGTCTTACGTCTCCAGAGATTGCAAAACAAGCCAGAAGCACCACTAAGCTTTTGTTGGCAGCAAAATCTTCTAAAACCTATAAAAAATTTTACTCTTAATTTATAAATAGGAGAGACGGCAAGAAAGTTAGCATTTATACACCAGACACTGTTTCCGTCGCAGTTCTGCGACAATATTAGTTGATGCTGCTGGTGATATTACATCACTAAAACGCCACGGTTGGTAGAAGCCTACTACAGTAGCCGAAAGTTATATAGAAAAATCAGTCTAAAATAAACTGAACATGAAGCAAAAATTCTGAATTCAATTGAATATAATCAGAGCAATAATTCATTATTGCTCCATCAACAACAGCATCTGCCAATATTTTTACAAAACTGTCAAAAATGCCGCAATTACAGTTTAATAACTGCACTTTCAGAATATGGCAAATTATCAAAAAAATTATTTAATTTGTTTATTTTGTGTTAAATTGACTTTTTACAATTTGGTTTTGTTTTATTTCGTGAGTTCAAGTTTAATCAATTTTGTAAATATTTTTTTTTATTATGACTGGTTGTAGAAAAAATAGTGTATTCAATACGCATTTAATGGGTATTAAGTATTCATTACAATTTTCATACTCGTGTTTTAATAATTAAATGCTCGTTGCATAAAATACCACTCATTTTTATTTAGAAATAGTCGGTACTAATATTGTTACATTTTCTTTAAAAATGTTTAATTTTATCTAATTTGGAAAGGATTTTGACATTAGTGAAATGAACAAATCCTTGAAATAAGAAAAATAAAATTCAAAATTTCCGCTCTTTCTAATGTCAAAAAAATTATTGTGCAATCGTCCACTAGGGCGTGTAGTAATCTCTAATCAATTAAAAGTTACTAGATTCTAGTAACTTTTTAGTCAATTGTTTTGTGAATCTATGCGAGTGACATTTGACAAGCCGACGTTTCACGCATTATTAATTTTTGTAATTAATACGATGTCTGAAGCTGTATCTCATAACAAATTAAAAAAATTACCAATTACGATGAGTGTTAACAGTGAAAACTATTCTGGAGCGGCTGATGAGCCAAACAAAAACCAAAAATATGAAATGGTTGGAGGGACGCCTTCAAAACCAAGGTCACCTCTATCACCTGTAAGTATTTTCTGAGTTTGGCCAATAAAAATAGCAATTACACTTTTTTACAGATTAACAAGAAAACTGATACAATCTGGAATTTACAACAACAAACTATGGAACCACAAGTCAAAATCAAACATCATGTTGTTATCAACCCTTCGCCAGTACCTGACCAAAGAAACGTTGCCACAATGTGCAAAATACGCCAACACGATAAAACTACTTCTTGTAGTGTAGTCATGAGTGATAATGAAACCCAGACTGATCAACATGAGACTGAAAAAATTCTGATTCCAGTTCCTATCTTCATATTTATTCCTTTACCACTTCCTTTCTATTCTATACCTGTACCTTACCCGCTTCCCTTCCCACTCCCTATCCCTGTTCCGTTGTTTATCCCAACTACCCGAAACTCAGCTGAAAAAATAATGAAAGACATTATAGAAATCCGAGATAAGACTCCAAACAATCACTACGAAGCTGAACTTCTGACAATAGCAGAAATGATTGCAGGTGACGAGAAAGAACAAAATACGAATTCTGAAAGTAATCCTGGCGAAGAAAGCTTTTTAAGTCTTGGAGATGCTAATATTACGTTTGGAGATGATATCCTAGAGATGGCATTGGACATGGTCACTGAACTGGAAGAGCCAGCTGTTGATTTTGAAGAAGCTATTACTGCCAATACAATTACAGCTCCTCAGGAAAGTGAAACCACAACTGAGAAAGCTGTGACTAGCCCACCTATAATCAATAAAAAACAACAGTCTCTTAGAAGCAGGAAAAGGACAGCTCGCAGAGGACAACAGAAAACTGTGGATGACCCTCTTTTATTAAAAAAAGGACAACAGTCTCGTAAAAACAAAAAGGGAGCAGCTCGCGAAATAAAACAAGAAGGTGTGGATGACCCCTCTTCGATCAATAAAAAACAACGTTCTCTTAGAGACAGAAAAAAAGCAGCTCGCGAAGCAAACCAAGAAGGTGGTAAACAGAAGAAAACTTTACAGTCTGTAGAGCTACAAGCAACTTCTCAGAAAAGTAAAACCACGACTGAAAAAGCTGTGAATGACTCCCCTATGATCAATAAATGGCAACAGTTTTTTAGGAGCAGGAAAAGGGCAGCTTGTATAGGGAAACAAGGTGTGGATAACCCACTTTTAATCAAGAAAAAACAACAGTCTCTTGGAAACAGAAAGAGAGCAGCTTGCGGGGCAAAACAAAGAAGTGTGGACAACCCCTCTTTGATCAATAAAAGACAACAATCTCTTAAAAACAGGAAAAAAGCAGCTCGCGGAGCAAACCAAGGAGGTGGTGAACAGAAGAAAACTTTACAGTTTGTGAAGCTACAAGAAGCTGTAGATGACTCTCTTATGATCAATAAAGAGCAACAGCTTTTTAGGGACAAGAAAAAAGCATCTCGCAAAGAAAAACAAGAAGGTGCTAAACAGAGAAAATCTTCACGGTTTGTGGAGCTACAACTAGCTTTTCAAGAAAGTGAAACTACGACTGAAGAAGCTGTTGATGATTCTTTTATGATTAATAAAAGACAACAGTTTTTTAAGGACTGGAAAAAAACAGCTTCCGAAGAAAAACAAGAAGGTGCTATACAGAGAAAATCTTTACAGTCTGTGGAGGTAAAACCAGCTTCTCAAAAAAGTCAAACTACGACTGAGAAAGCTGTGGATGACTTCTCCATAATCAATGAAAAGGAACAATCTTTTAACGACAAGAAAAAAGCAGCTCGTGGAACAAACCAAGAAGGTGGTAAACAGAAGAAAACTTTACAGTCTGTGGAGCTAGAACCAGCTTCTCAAAGAAGTCAAACCACAACTGAGAAAGCTGTGGATGACTCCTCTGTGATAAATAAAAAACAGCTGTCTTTTAGAGGCAGGAAAAGAGCAGCTCGCGAAGAAAAACAAGAAGGTGCTAAACAGAGAAAATCTTCACGGTTTGTGGAGCTACAACTAGCTTTTCAAGAAAGTGAAACTACGACTGGAGAAGCTGTAGATGATTCTTCTATGATTAATAAAAGACAACAGTTTTTTAAGGACTGGAAAAAAGCAGCTTCCGAAGAAAAACAAGAAGGTGCTATACAGAGGAAATCTTTACAGTCTGTGGAGGTAAAACCAGCTTTTCAAAAAAGTCAAACCACGACTGAGAAAGCTGTGGATGACTTCTCCATAATCAATGAAAAGCAACAATCTTTTAACGACAAGAAAAAAGCAGCTCGTGGAACAAACCAAGAAGGTGGTAAACAGAAGAAAACTTTACAGTCTGTAGAGCTAGAACCAGCTTCTCAAAAAAGTCAAACCACAACTGAGGAAGCTGTGAATAACTCCTCTGTGATAAATAAAAGACAGCTGTCTTTTAGAGACAGGAAAAGAGCAGCTCGCGAAGAAAAACAAGAAGGTGCTAAACAGAGAAAACCTTCACAGTCTGTAGAGCTACAACCAGCTTTTCAAGAAAGTGAAACCACGACTAAAGAAGCTGTAGATGACTTTTCTATGATCAATAAAAGGCAACAGTTTTTAGCGGACAAGAAAAGAGCAGCTCGTGAAAGAAAACAAGAAGGTGCTAAACGGAAGAAGACTTTACAGCTTGTGAAGCCACAACCGGTAGCGTCTGTTGAAAAGTCAGACACGCATTTGTGTCTCAAGTACTTCTTTGGTGTAAGCGCATGGAAGAAGTGGATAACTATGAAAAACGCCGAACTAATAAAATCTAATAGGTACGTATTACCCTTCAAGACGGAAATTTTGCAATTGGCTGCAAATGAGTTGAATTATTTACTTTGTTTGTTTGTTAACGAAGTTCGCAATCTTAATGGAGATGAGTACACTCCTGATGCAATTTATTATTTGTGTTTAGGGATTCAAAAATACCTATTTGAAAATAACCGTAATGATCATATTTTTTGTGATCCGGCTTATGAACAATTCATTGATTGTTTTGATAAAATTGCTAAAAAATTCTCGGTGAATAATGATTCTCAGTATATTGCTACAAGAATTGAGGAGGAGCATTTGTGGGAGACCAAGCAGTTGGGAGCACATTCTCCGCATGTTTTGCTTAGCACTTTGATTTTTTTCAACACGAAATATTTCAATCTTAGCTCTGTCCAACAACATATGCAATTATCTTTCTCGCATATTATTAAACACCCGAAACGAAATTCGTACCAACCAGGCTCTCCTAAAAATGTTTTCTTACGGTTTTATCCGCCCGAATCTGCTATGCAGAATAATCCAAAGAAGAAAGAATACAAACAGGAGGAAAATAATGAAAATCCCTTGCGTTGTCCAGTCAAACTGTATGAGTTTTACTTGTCAAAATGTCCAGACAGTGTTAAAACACGCACTGATGTCTTTTACTTGCAACCGGAACGATCTTGTGTACCTCGTACTCCAGTTTGGTATTCAACAACAGCTGCACCTGAAGAAGTACTTGAAAAAATGCTTCGTCGTATCAAAATGGTAAAAGAGATTAACGTTGCACGTCTTACTAATTAAGTTTGTTTGTTTTTCTCGTTTTCTTTAGAAATGTAGTTTGTTTAACTTTTAATTGGTTGCTTAAAATAAAATTTTCTTTGCTTGATTTTTGACTTTTATTCTACTTTAAATTTCAAAAACTTTAGAACTAACTGTTATAAAATATTTTAATTAATAGCTATATTAAGGTGGGCCAAAAAAATCGAATATATTTTCTAACTTTTGATACTGAAAAATTGGTTAAAATACTTTTTAAAGATGAGCTCCTAATTTTAATAGGAAGACTCCCTCATCGCAGTTTTCTATTTTTCTTTAGTTCTACTTGGCAAAATCCATATCTCGTCACTACTTGACATAGAAAAAAATTTTAATTACATTTTTTGTAGAAAATTAAACGCTTTAAAAAGGAATCTTACAATTTTTTTATAGCTATTAACGTTTAGAAGATATCAGAGGTCAAAGTATGAAGAATATAACAAAAATTTTTTTTACTTCTAAATTTTATAACTCGTAGATAAATAAATATTAGAAAATGCGCAAAATATAGTTTTGTAGGAAATTAAATGCTCTACAAAAAAGTCTTTTGTGATCAATCGATTACTCCAACCATTTAAAAAAAAATGAGGATTTAGTTTCAAATTTTGGTTTTTAAAATGCGAATATCTTCTAAGTGGTTAGACTAATCGATTAACCACAAAAGACCTTTTTTGTAGAGCATTCAATTTTCTATAAAACTATATATTTTGCATTTTTTAATATTTATTTATTTATCTACGAGTTATAAAATTAAGATCTAAAAAAGAAATGTTTTGTTAAATTCTTTAAACTTTGACCTCTGATATTTTCTAAACCCTAATAGCTATATAAAAAATTGTAAGATACGTTCTTTAGAGCGTTTAATGTTCTACAAAAAATGTTAAAAAATTATTTTCCTACAATCAAGTAGTAACGAGATATGGATTTTGCCAAGTAGAACTAAAGAAAAAATAGAAAATTGAGATGAGGGAGTCCTTCCTATTAAAATTAAAAGCTCGTTACTAGTTACTAAAAGAACTGTCACTACTCAATACCAGCTACTCTTGTATTAATGAGGAGGAGGTATTACGCAGAATTTGATCTGTTTCTATAATATTACCAACAAAATCCATGTTTTTTTACTTATGAGTTCGGAAAAATATAAGTAAATAGAGGATCTCCCCGACTCGACTTTAGAAAAAAGAAAACATTTCTTATTTTTGATTTTTCAGAAAATTTTAATTAAAATTCTTTAAAAACTAAACTATTAATTTTCTATTCAAATAGTTTTCTTTTTTCTGCACATATTTCAATGCAAGCTTTAAATTAAGTTCATAACTGCGTCTTATTTCTAAGACTGATAAGGACTGGATTGCATTTTGTATTCTATTTTTTAATTGCTGTACGTCATTATTTAGTGGCTCACTGTACATAATTGGTTTTAAACAACTCCACAGATAAGTCTATTATTGCAAGATCAGGACTATTTGATGGCCATAAAATGCTGCCATCTTTCTCTGTTTAGCCATCATAGAACTCTATATTAAGTCATTAGCAAACAATTCTGACATAATGAGCAGAGCACCCATCCTGCTGGAAAAACATTTCTAATCGCTTGTTTAATAGTAATTTACCCAGTTTATTAGCTAAAAAATTTTGCAACATTTTTAAATTTCGGTTTAAACTTTGAACAAAAAAATATGAGCCAATAATTTTATAGTACGAAACGGCACACCACATATTAATTTTTTTTTAAATATCTGCGACAAGAAATCCTAAAATTTAAATTTGTTTCACTCCAGTACTGGCAATGTTGAGATGAAACGACTCATCAGTTAAAAATGTTGATTCATCAGAGAAATAATTCGTTTATGAAAATTTGAATCTTCCAAAACTCTGTAGGCCATTTTCATACAAAAATCCAGACGTTTGGCTTTATCACCATTTTCTAAAGTTTGCCTAAATTGCGGTTTAAATAGTAAAATTTTTTTCTCTTTGAAGATTCTTTGTAAATGAGGTTTACTTATCCCAGTTTGTATTGTCCTGCTTCTTAAAGACAACCTTAGAGCTTCTCTTGCGGAATAAACGCAAGAACTGAAGCAGCATCGTCTTCATTGAACAACTTCTTTGACTTCTTAATGCTGAAAACCGTTTTAAAATATTTGGTCATCAAGTTATTTATACCGGAACTTACGAGTATTTTAGGCTGAATGTTGAATAACAACTCGGTAGAACTCTTTCCCTGTGCCACAGCATTGAATTAGATAAATTCTTTGTTGTAAAATCAACAGTATAGCATAAATACTGTTCAAATTAGCGAAGATTTTGCTCTACTAACTTATTAGATTTGTCATCCGCTATCAGTAGGATTTTTCAGTGAAATCCGCCTCTAGATTTAAGTGTAAAAATTACAAAAAAAACTCTAAATTTTAAAAAAACATGATATTATCTCAAGAACAGTTTAAATTAGATAAAAAATAATTTGTGTTTTGGGAGTTTGAAAACAAACTGAGAAATCAAAAATTTTTATTTCTCGATCGAGGAGCTTGCTGTATCTATACATTAGAAAACCGGGCAACATAATTTTCAATAAAAAATTAAATATTAATTTAATTAATGATAAATAAAAATTCTGCTTGTTATGTTTATAGGTCTGTAAATTTTTAATTATTTCACAAAAGGTGATTCATTTGGCTCTGCATGAAAGCAGAGAGCAAGAAGCTTTAAATCATAAAAGACGAAAAATTATGAAAAGTTTAATTAAGTCTGGTCATAATCTAGTTTAGAGCACTTAGATTAAAATGTATGGTATCCATGAATCGTAACCAACTAATTAAGAATAATTTAGGTTTAGATTCTTAGAATTTCATCGTTTTACAGATCAGAGCTTGTAGAGTTCAATGCTTCCGTTCCAATTAATTAAAACAAAATTATCCTGAGGCACTAAATATATCTGTAAACGATTTTTTTGTAATTAACCACGCACAACACTTGTTTTATTATTTAGATTGTATTCACTCGTATTTTCTCCACTCATCCATTGAACAATATAAGAAAAAGGTAAAGAGCGAGAGTTGTCTAAGGCCAATCTAAACTCGTCTGATAATTAAACCAGGCCACGTTAAATTTCCATGCAAAAAACTGCTCTGCATAATTTGAAAAATTCGATGTACCGTTGAATAAATTTGGAAAAGGACCGTTAAGTGTTCTGGCTAGCAAGGGATGTCTTGTAGAAATGAGAAGACATCTTGAATGGCTTCTGTTTAAATAGAGGGATGCGATTTGAAAGGCCCGTCCGGATGTGTTCTGATTGCGTTCTAATTAACGTAAAGGCGTTAGAATCTCGACCTTAACTCGCTCTAGATATCATCGAGAAAAAATCAAGAGATGAAGACCATCACCAGCGGCCATACAAGAATCGCACTTGTACACAGAGAGATTGTGGAATTTGCTTAACCGGGTCAGATGGACTAGTCGATCTAAATTATTACTTTATTTTTTCCTCGTCTATGCTCCATTAAGCTCTACTAGATGAAAAGCAGCCACTTTTTTTGCTAAGATATATAAGCGCGGTTTTGACCAACGGAAGCCACATTCAGTGTCCGCTACATCATGTGCAAGCTTCTAGTGTTGCTCTTAGCCCTTGTGGCGGCGGCTCATGCCGAAACGGCGGACATCAGTCATGGGATGCAAATCCTAGGCAAGATTGTCAGACAATATCTCAACTCTCAACCAGAAGATGTCAAAATTAGCGATGGTGTACATCTTGTCAGTGTAAGAAGCGAAAATGACGCAAGGGCCAACACCGATGACAAAACTGTACTAGGAGCGGTCGAAAACTACCTACAGAACCATGAACTCAGGATCAGATTACCAGAACTCATGCCGGGAGAAGGATTCGGAAGGGCATTCAAAGATGCCCTCGACAACATCGAAGGCAACGACGCAGGTATGGACCCCAAATTTTTCTTAAGTACAATATTAAAATGAAAATTTTGGTTGTCAAATTAGAAGCATTGAGCTGTCTCTGCTTCTTTCATCAATTTGCCAAAAAAAAAAATAAAAGTACTGAAAATCTTTAAGTAAATCATTTAATTAACATTTTGACGATCAAGATTTTCTTTTCGCTACTTTATTTAGAATAAAATAAATTGTTATTGTTTCTTCTCATCCAAAAAATTTTAATCTTAGCCAAAAATTTTTTTTTGAAAAAATACAGTAAAACACCTCTTGTTTCTTTCTGTCCGCTATGAAGAAGTTCCACTGTACTCAGAACTAATTACAAGAATTATTCGAGCGTTTATATCACTTTTATTAAAATAATTAGAAACAATTATAATTTCTGCGAGAAGAAATAGATCGGAAAAAATTATTGACCGAATCGTATTTTACCATTCTAAAACCTCGTGAAGCGTTACTTATGCATCACACTATACAGTTGTAGTGTGGGCAACCAGTAAGGCGTGTTGATGATTGTCTATACTGTATGTTTCTTTGCAGGATCTCCTCGTGGAGGTGGTGGTGGTGGCGGCGGCGGCGGCGGTGGCAAAAAAGGAGGTGGTATGGGAGGAATTCTGATTATGGGTTTGATGATGGGAAAAATGATGGCTGCTATTGGTCTTGGAGGTGTTGGTCTTTTGGCAATGAAAGCTTTGATGGTATCCGCTTTGGCATTGATGTTGTCGATTATCATCGGTTTGAAGAAATTGGTACATTCTGGTCATGATGAAGGTGGTCATACTGTGATTCATGCAAGTCATGGTCATGGTCATGAGTACAGGAAGAAGAGAGAAGCTGCTGATATGGCCTACAGAGCCTGGAACGCATATAATTCCAGCTAAAGTGGAAGTGTCTTGACTATTTATTCTCAGTTATAAGTGAATCGTGACGTTTTTGGATCTTGGAGTTGCTCTTTGAATTTCTGTTTTCTTCTATTTTTTTTTTTTAAGTAACTTCGGGATAGCGAAGATTTACATTATTTGTAAGTCTTAAGTCACTAGATTTACAATTTACCGCTCAGTGCTATTTATTTAATTTATGTTTGTTAATTATTTGGTCGAATAAAAGACCTGAATTGTCAAATCCGGCTTTTTATTAACATTGACCCAAATCAGTAACCAATTTCTCCATCCATTCCTTAGTTTTTATTTTGTTTGGAAATCTTCAAGTTCAATGAATGGTCATTACCTAGAAATACACTGACCTCGATCCATTAGACTGGTTTTATGGAATGAGGAACTGAGAGAAAGATATTGAACTTGAAAGAAGAGGAAAAAACCTTCAACAGGTTCAAGAGATGTCGACTTTTTCGGTGGGAAAATAGAAAGTGTCGAATTGAAAGAAGATTGAATCGAGCTCAATGGGTCAATCAAGTGTTTAGGTGTGCTCTCTCTTTATTTATTATTTATTCTACGGTCAAGGTAAGACGTCGACGAAGTGCTGCATTGGACAAATCGAATGCTTCTGCCGCTGCTTGCCGGACTTCTTCGGGCTTTATAAGGATATGATCAAGACCCAGAGACCTACATTTGCACCAGCCGAGACGAATCACTGGTATGCGACAAGGCACCCAATGGGTCTTCTGAACAAGTTCACAAGACCAGCGTTATCAATGAATATTCATTTTAAATCTAAAGAACACTTTGAAAAAACTTATGAATGAAACCAAAGTTCACAAATTTTTTTTGAAATTACTAATGTATGCTAAAACAAAACCTTCTTGTTTGAAGAAGAGAAAATTTAATAACAAGCTTTTAGAAAAACGATTAAAATCAGAAAAAACTTGTGAATGAAACCAAAATTCACAACAATGTGTGCTAAAACAAAACCTGCTTGTTTGCAGTAGAGAAAATTCAATAACAGGCTTTCATCAAGCTGATTTTAATTAAAAATGGTTTTAAATCAGAAATGCGTATGCCTTATAATCCTCTTATATGTTTGCGTATATTTAATTTCCAAATATTTTGCTTCAAACATTAAACAGGAGATTTTCCCTATACAGGGCCAAATTGCTCTAATGGTCCCGCCTCACCTCTTACTTAGTCTGATTCACATCAAAGTAAATTGGTTAGTAAAGCCCTACACGCAATTAGCATCGAGCAGCAAGCGGGTCCACTTTACCGCCGTGAATTAATCACAGATAAATATTTATTCCACGGAAATTAAAATTTATCACTTTTTCTAGAGCATGTTTATTGGGTTGCCTAACAAATTTTACATTCCTCATCAAGCCTTGACCTCAACATTGAAACACTCACCTTATATTATACATAATGCTGCCTTCTGTTAAATAAATTTAACATTTAATTTATTGCTAAAAGAGTTTATAATTTAAGATATAATTTGAACACAAAATCGTATCAATAATAAATTTATTAGTCCAAAAGAAATTGGTTCCAGCGATTTTTTTTATTAAATATCACGCATTGATTGAATTTTTTCTTGTATATTTCAAAATAGTATTATTAATTCTGACGATTTTAAAAGGGTACTCGAAAAAACTTTGTAAAAGAATCAAAGTACTTTTAATATTATAACTGGCAAAAAAGTAGAATAAATAGATATAATACTACCTACATAATATTCGTAAAAAAACCAACGCAAAACATTCAAAACAATCCTAAAAACAAAAATAAGAAAATAGAATTAGCATAAATATAAATAGCAAGTATAACAAAAAATGTGAATAAAAGTTAAATAAAAAAACTTCTATTACAAATCTGAGTACACAATAAAAAAAGCCTAATAATAATACATATTCGAAAAAAAATTAAAAAATAAAAATTGTTATTTGTGCTAAATGTAGATAAAAAGAAAAAAAATTTTGCCGATCGGCAGTGAACAGTACATTTTAGTGACAATTTAAGAGCACTAAACTATCACATTTATTGCCTAGGCAATACGTACGAGTATATCGGCATTTTTATGGACTGAGCAGTAAAGCAGACACTTTAAAACTGTTGAAGATCTTTCAGCTGTTATAAAATTAAGTTTTAATATAGCAAAAAACAATTTATTCTAATTTTCGTAGAAAATAGTTATTTAAAACGAGAGGAATAAAATAATTTCTGTTTACCGCAATGTTTCGACTGTGTATTCTGTCTCCTTCATAGAGCCAATTCTTTACGCTTGAAGAAGACTGAATACACAATCGAAACGTTGCGGTAAATAGAAATTGTTTTATTGTTCCTAGGAAAAAGTCAAAAATCTTAAATTTCAAGAACGATAAAAAAATAACAAGTAATTTTTTCTAAAAAAAGATAAACTGGCAGGATCGGCAAAAAAGCAGATTTAATGCCTTGCCTTTGAACTGTCAATCACGGCATTAAATCACACGCTTTACTGCCTAATTAAATAAATAACCATAAAAAACTAAAAAGTATATAAGGTATGAATGAATAGTAACAAATGTCAAGCAAAAGACCCAAAAAATAAAAAAAACATTTCGAAAGAATAAAAAAATATATTTAAATCAATGCGAAAAGCAAAAAAATAAGAAATGGTAAAATGTGTTATTAAATACAATAAATAAATTAATAAAAGACGTAAAAAAATAAAAAAAGGGCAAAAATCACACTAACAAAAACTGAAAAATCTGAAAAAGACAACAATGTAATAGGTACTAAATGAATAAAGAAAAACTTGTACAAAAATAAACAGATTAAAGATTCTTTGTGAAAACGAACAAAAACATGTAAAATAGAACTGGATAGCTAGTTAGACGAAAAAAAAGTAATAAAAAATAAAAGTAAATTAAAACAACTTCCAGAAGATCCAGAAATAAGATTCTAAAAGCAGAATTGACAAAATAGGAGTAGGAAACACAAGAGAGTGTAAAACAAATATAATTGTGAAAGTAGATTTCAGTCAAAGAAATAGACTAGAGATTGGGCAAACTACCAACAAGAAAAATGAATAAAATTTTAAGCAGAAAACAAACCCGAGAAAGAAAGAAAATCGGGAAAGCAAAAATGAAATTTTAAGAAACAAACTGAATCAAAATAAGCGTATTAAAAAATAGTATAAAAAAAGAAAAACTAGTACAAGAGTTAATAAACAAAGCATAAAAATTCTTAGAATAAAAAAATAAAAAAACAAGTATAAAAAAACGAATTGTTTAAGATAGAAAAGGCAAAATACAATAAAACCGGCAAACCGAAAAATAATAATGCAAAAAAGGTTTTTTAAAGAGACAGAAAAACACATACAAAGTGGCTTAAAATAACAGTCCAAATTGTTGATACGATGTCAAATAGGGCCCTTAAAAGGCACGAGAAATATGTTAATGAAAATCCATCTCTGATTTAATAGTTAGAATGGTGATGATGTTTGAAATAATATAAAACTTAATTAAAATAGCTGAAATTGTACAGTTTGAAAATTTCTATTGCTAGATAATTCATTTTGTACAAAAATAAGTAAAAAAAATGTAATAAACTGTAGAATAACAACTCCAAATCGACTTACAATTGTTCACAAGTTTTAATTAAACAAAATGCAAAAACTTTCTACTCAAAATTTACTTCAAATGTCAAAGTAATGACCGTTGTTTAGCGCTCCAAAATTTCTATTGCGCATGCTCAGTTTAGTTCTAAACCGTTTTGAACTAGTTTAGAGCGTTGTTAAAACAAATCTGATAAGTCACTGTATATATAAACATTTACAATAATTAACAAGAGTAACGCGATATTAAATAAGTAATTTATAAAAATTTAATTGGCGCAAACGACTTTATTTTTTTAACAATTTAAAATTGTTTTAAAAGTTATAGATTTCTTAAACATAACAGTACAATAATAGCGTGAAATAAGAACTTTTATCTGCATTTCGAGTTGGTTTATTATGCTATTACAAGTATTGGCTGCTGAAAGAACGATAAATTGACAGAAAATCGAAACTGATAAATGATATAGTCATTGAGTCAGATGAATTTTTATTGATATTACTGTCAGATAATGATAAATCAAAAGTTCTTTTTCACTAGATGGTTCAGCCAATATTAAAAATATTCAGCTCCTGTTATGAATTCTCATTCAGACAGAAATTTCAAGTAAAACACAATCCGATGGAATAAAAAATTCAAAAGCCAGATGTGTCACATATTATTATATATACGAGCGAAAATACAGGGTATTCTTTCTTATTCCAAAACTTTACTTTCTATAATTCTATATATACAAAGTGTTTATTGGTTATTGTTATAAAATTTGTCTCAACAGACTATACAGTCCATATTGGACACAAAATACAAGATAAAATTACAATATATAATAAACTAAAAGTACAAGATTAAATATATGAAATATAATATAGAAAATAAACAGTATTACTAAATAATAATAAAATAATAATAGTAAAATAATAGCTATTTATTATACAAGTGTCTTATAAGACAAATAAGTCACGAAAGAAATGTTTAGCCACGAGAGCTTGCTCGAGCGGCCTAATTTTTTTAAGTGACTTATTTGCTGTTAAGACATGAGTACAATACATAGTTTTATCCAACACCTCTCCCTGTAAGAGTTCTTAAAAGATCATCAAAACCCAAAAATTTTATATCTACAAAGATTAGTAGTAGTTTATGGTTTGGTTGATATATTGTTGTTGACAACAAAATTATTACTTGAGAAAAATTTGCAAACAAACTGTTTCGGCGCTTGTAACATTGTTGGAAATAAAAAGAAGTAGTTCTCTTCCTAAAAAAATTGCGAAAGATGTTGAAGAAGTCACATCGAGTTTGCTACGCAAGAAATCCAGGGACGCTTATTACAAAGAATTGAGTGAGTTCAATAACTGGAAACAGGAAAACGATGTTTGTGGAGTAAGCGAAGACTTGCTGTTGGGTTACTCCTTCAACGCCAAAAAAAGAGGCTTTCGCAGCCTCTTCAATGTGGACGAAATACAGCATGTTAAGATCGACATCACAGTTTCACGAAAATACAGATATTTCACAATATGGCAAGTTGATCGCTTTTTTGAAGAACGAATCAAAAAATTACAAGTGCAAACAATCAAAAATTTTTGAATGAGAGTATATTCAACAGTTTCTAGCAAAAGCACCCAATAAAAAATATTTTATGTTGAAGATAGGTCGATTTTGTTATTAGAGAATGAAATCTAATTTTATTACATTACAGGTCGCACTAATTTTTGGTGTGTCAGGTGAGTGTCGATGTTGTGAATTATTGAACATGTTAATCAATAACGTAGAAGATAAAAGATCCTATATGTTAGTATCTGTACCAGCAGATACAAAAACATATGTTTCACGTAGCTTTACGATTATGGAAAAAGGATTTGCAGTTAATGTCTTAGATATTTGTAGAAAATATATGTCTCTTCGACCTAAGAATATTTCTCACAACAACAGGTTGTTTTTGTGCTATAGAAATGAGTAATGCACAATACAGCCAGTGAGAATAAAAAGTCAATCCAAAATACTATCAGTAGTAACTGAATTTTTAAATTTACCAGAATCAGAGTCTTACACAGGACAGTATGAGACACACATCAGCAAGTTTATTGTCCAACGCTGGAGCCGATCTTGGTATGGTCCAACGTCATGGCCGATTTAAGTAAACAACCGTGGCACAAGCATATGTCGAAGAGTCAATTTTGAGCAAAATAGACATTGCTAAGAAGATACTAGGTGGAAATTCGGAAATAAAAGCCAAGGTTATTGTAAATACTAAAAAGCAAAAATCGAATGAATGTGGAAACAACATTGAACTGACAAAAAATGAAGCAAATAAAGTTATATCTTTTAATATAAATGTTAATGTAAATCTCAACAAATGATTTCATCTAAGATTCCTGTTTCTTATAATTGTAATTTTATGTATTGTATTTTTTGATGTTCAATAAATTCTTCTATTTTCTGTAAAGTGTTCAATTATATAAAAACAGTTTTATTATTGATTCATAAAACCACTTGTGTTTTATAGACTTCATAATCAAAAACATTATTTTTATAACGTCATAATAAAGAGGTGTTGGATAAAATAATAATATAATAATAAAATAAGTTCCTAAACTGTTGTCAAAATTTTAATAGTACGTTTACTATAAAAAACACAAAAAATATTAGTTACTAGTAAATAGAATAGTTAAAGTTGTAGATGTTGCCGCTTAATATCCTCATATTTAGCTACTTTGTAAATAAATAATTACATAGTTATTTTGAGCAGTAATGCAACATTAAAATACAGAAGCGACTAAAATAAAATCGACTAAGTGAGTACGATTAAAGAGTAGGTGACTTAATATCTTACATAATACACCTTCTAGCCTTATTAAACATAAATATGTGTTTTGTGTTTAAACTATAATTATAATTTGTTACAAAAGAAGAACTACTCTTGCAATAAATTTGCATTTTTGCAAAAAAAGTGTTAGGACATTAAGAGAGATTAGAGAACAAACATTCTTCTTGTCTGTGCTGTGAGAAGCTCAGAATCCAAACAGAAAACGTAAAATTGGATTATTCAAACCGAGAGCATCTAATAGGTGCCGATAAATATCGCTTACAACAAATAAAACATTAGTAAATGAGTAAAAAAAAAATATTTTTATTAAGTTTTATTTTAAACAAAACATTTCGTAACAACTCAAATACTAAATAATTTTTCGCTTTAATTTAGTGAGTTATTGTTTAACTTAAATATTTTTCCCAGAAATTATTTTAATGTATAACATCTATTAGAATAATTATACAACTTTTTGTTATTCAAGTTGAGCACAGATTTCGAAATTGATGTTAGTTGTATTGAAACAATTTGTTAAAAAATAAGGTTAAAAGGGTCTAGTTGTAATATCCCCCTGATATCCATCAAGTTTTCACATAAGTATTAAACCAGGCTTCGAAACTTTTTACATCAGGCAAACTTTTATCGTATTCACTTCGTTGTCTAGTCTTTGATTAAATTAAAACGAAAACCGGAACGAAGTCTGGATTTATATTTTTTCTAAACGATTTCACGATTGAATTCGGGTTGGGTTTACTTAGAAAGCCAATGTAAGGGTGCGAGAATATATCAGAATAACAGCTTTGGTGCGTCTTTAAATAAATCTGTTGTCTGAATTCTGTTTTTTTTTTTTCGATTGAATTTCAAAGGTGTGTAACACATCGACGTATTATTTGTTGTTAACCTATTTATATTACAATGAAATAAAAAGCTTTGTAAGGGGCACGTGTGATTGCACGCAGTCTGATTGGCCCCAATTATCTCAGATTTCCAATGCTTTATTTCTGTTTAAAGCTACTTAAAAATTTTGTTATAACAAGAGAGATTCGAGTAGCGGTTTCAGACGGAACAAATACACAATTCCAGTTTGCAACTCTTAGTTTCGTTTATCCTGCGGCGGATTTTTTGCTAGGAACAGTTACTTAACTAGGAATGCTATCACTTTTCTATGATTACTTCTTCGATGATTTTACGCGATTTCCAAGTTAATAATGGTGAATTTACGGTGAAAAAATCCGACCTAATTTTCTAATGACACCAATAATTTCTGTCGACTCTAAGCCAATATAGTTTTGTTTGTATTTCTGGTCTAATTGAGGGAGACAAGAAATTTAATTGGAGAAATTTTTTTTTCTTATTCTGATTGAAACGACAAGCTCAGGTGTTGAGGACAATATTTGCATGTTCTCTCTGTGATCGCATTCTGATCGTCTGATGTCACCGTTTTTCAGCGATGAAACTGTTCTTATCCCGCGCTCAGGAACAATTAGTCTCACAATCAGGATAAGTAAGCCAATAGTCCGGGGTCAGAGGCCACAGGTATTCTCATCGATTTAAATAGTGCACCTGATTGTAAACCTTTAAAAATAAAAGTTACCAAAACTGGTTTCGGAAACTCAGTCAATGAGATTCACGCACAAACCTGCGAAAATTTCTTCCCTGTGAAATATTGACATCGATACATATAAATTTCCGATGAAAAACAGTTAGGCTTTGAATTAATAACACATTTGGTATGTATGTACCATTTGACATGGTTTTACTTTTACTACCTGCACACCTTCCAAAGTACTCAAACTTGCAAATTATCCTAACAGGACAATCAAACTATTTGCAACTTTTACTTTTGACTACAATTTTCAAATGTGGATTTTGAAGCAACTAGGTCATTATGTATGTACCTTAACACAATACTAGTCAATGGTCAAGATCCTCCTAGAAAAGAAAGCATCAGACTTTTCACTGATGCTCACATATCCGGTATATAAATAAAGTAAAAGTGACCAAAGAGCAAATGGCCCACTTTAGACATGCCCTGGATAAGGCAGAGACTAATTAAGCAGGTTCAACAAGAAATAAAACAATACATTTTTACAATCGGAATTAACCCATTTTAACATAATTTAAGTGACAATTTATAATCCTTTTTTGTATATTTAAGAAAAATGAAATGTTGTTTTTCAGCCGGTGCGGCATGTACATACCATAATTACCGTCACGAAAAGACGTCGGTGATTTTGCTTTCAATTGGTGAATTATATAACAGTAGATCTAATCCTTTTTTTGATGAATTTTTTTGTGAGCTGTGATGCATGAAAAGTAGCGAGAGTGAAGCTGTGAGCGTATCTGGTGAACTAGATTGCGTACAATGCTCACACCTTATGTGTGCCGGGTCAGGTAAGACGACCTGATAGTGACCCAATCCGCCCCCTATTTCCGGTGTTGGACATCAGGAACAAGCAATGTGTAATTGTGGGTGCTACGAAGCGCATAGACCCTAGGTGCATATCGCACAGGTCCAAAACGAGGTTAGCTACTATGAGAAAGCGGTCCAAGATATCGCCCCGCGGCCGTCATTATAGTCTCCGGACCCAAATTGTGCTAAGACACTAAGTAGGAGGGATAAGACTCATATATACCAGCGAACCATCTTCACAACATCATACACCGATAACGCATCATGCAGCCAGCAATCTTGTTGTTGTGTATTATCGCGGCCGTTACGGCTTTACCAGCCCAAGAAAATGCAAGAAACGCGCTTCAAACTGAAAACGACCTTTTGGACACCATCTACAACGACTGTCTAAGAAAAGATACAACATCATGTCTGAAATACAAACTATTTTCTTTCGTCGACAAAATGTTGGGACACAAGGATACAATCACAGTGACTGAAGGAGTGCAAATTATTAAAACTGGAAGTGATTCAGATGGAGCACCAAGAGCTTTAAATGGAGATGAAACCATCGAGAGTCTCATCATGAACCGAATCCAATCATTCCTGGAATCACACACCATCAAAGTTGATCTTAAAGGATCCGATATTGTCAATGCCGTCACATCAACTGCAAGATCCTTCAACGAAATTGTCGCAGAAGAAGAAACACTTGAAGAAGAAGGTCGTGGAAAGAAGAAGAAAGCCCAGAAAATTCTCGGACCTTTAATGGCAGCGGCTGCTCTCAAGGCTGCAGTCCTTGGAAAACTCGCCCTTGCTGGTATTGCTTTAATCGCGGGTAAAGCCCTTCTCATCGGTAAAATCGCCTTGGTGTTATCGGCGATCATCGGATTGAAGAAACTCCTCGGAAGTGGCGGCAAACACGTCACTTATGAAGTTGTTTCCCATCCACAGCATTCATCTAGTCACGTCAGCAGCCACGAGTCTGTCTATGGAGGAAGCAGTGGAGGCGGTGGTTACGGCGGAGACGTCGGTGGTGGATACTCATCTTCTGGTCATGGAGGTTGGGGAAGATCTTTGGACGCTCAACAGCTCGCCTACAGGGGCCATCCTCAAGCCCAGTAACCGGTGATGCCGGTCCTGTACCTGCAAATTCTCAGCGAGCATCTAGTTCCGTTCTGCGTATTATTTATCTTATTTATGTATTTATCAGTCTATCGATGACAAAGACTAAGATACCATACTAGATCTAGTTTAGGATTAAGTCTTAAGTGTTATTTTTTGTCAAGTCAATAAAAATATAAACACTTATAAACTGTTTTATTTGGGGTCAAACATTCAAGGGATACTTGAGTCAAGGTTAAGTACACACCTGACTTTTCTCGGTCAATTAAGTAGGAGCTGAACGGGATGCCAGATGACGAGGACGATGACTCGAACTACATTTCAGGATCAAAAGCAATCGACCTTCTGGAACTTCAATTAAATGCATTAGACATATCAATTTCAAAATGCATTTCTGTTTATCTATCTAATACAGTTTCTCTGTTATACACCGGTAAAATCTACAAAAACCGTAATGCAGAAACAGAATTATCAATTAGTTTTTATTGATCGAGTAAAATTTGCACAATTTTTAATTAACCAAAATGTTGATCTAGGCTCAAAGGATCTTGATACCGAAATTACACAAACAGAAAATTCTTCTATTAGCTTAGCTTATAATTTATGAACAATTATTAAACTTGAAGCACAGACATTTACAAGCAAAACACTATTAGCACTAACGGAATTTCACATTTTTGCAAAATTTTATTAGAAAAACCGATTAACCTGAAAAGATATAATTGTGTTTGTTGATGACAAATTTATTTTTAGAAAAAACGGTCAAATGCAAGTGAGGGTTCCGTACTGCAGCAACGACTAGATGGTTATAAATACTTTCGGCGCAAAATGAGATTCTTTATTGCTGCAAAATTAGTTTATGAGTGTTATATACCGTGAGACAATTTAAAATTATGACTAAGTAATCCATGAGTTTAAGCACAAATTTGGTAGCACTGGAACATTGACAACTCAAAAATTAGAACAGAAGCACAAATTGTGAATTACTTGATCGTAAATTTAACTGTTTATTGATTTAAAAAAATATCTAAAATTAGGAATTAGCAATTTTTAAATTTTTTTGTTCAGTTGTGAGAGTTTCTCTTATGCCAATTTTCAATTTTTCAAGGTCAACAGGGAATACTCTTTAAGTTTCGATAATGAGTTATACGGTTTTACTGTATAAAACTGAGATTTTAAGCAAACAGGAAACAGCAGAACTTGTGAAAAATCGCTTGGTGGTTTAAGGGTCCGTTTTTACGTTTTTACAAGTAGGAGACTCTAAAAACTAAAATTTTGTGTTATTTTTGGAGTATTTCACGAGTTGTAAACACAACAATGCCATTTTTTTCCGTAGATAATTAGATATGACAGACAGTTTGGCCTGTTTAAATTAGACGGAACATGGTGGAACTGCTTGTAAATGTGCACTCGTGTGCAAAAGCACGGAAGAAACGCGCTTTGTCTCCTGCAAATAAATATTCAAGCTTTCGATTTTTGTTTGAAAAGTAGACAAATCAAACTGCAGTAAAACGCAAATTTAGATAAATTTATAATTGTAAATTTTGACTTTTTTTAAGTCCCCTCAATTGTCGCACCTGCAGTTTTATAGTCTTTTATAGCCGACTTAAGTAGGACATGGTGTGGGTAGACTAATTGCTCAGTGTCGTTACTTAGGAAAAGATGTCACTACTTATCCTTTGTGTGACAGAAAATTTGAAAATTGGCAAGTATTTAAGAAAAACCAGTTAATAAAATGCATCTATTCATAGAGAGTGTCGTGACTGCATAATTAACAAAATAATTACAATCTGAATGAAATTATAATAATTGACAGAGAAAAAAGATCAAAGAGCGTTGGTGCTATTTACTATTTTTTTACAGAAATGTAATAAGTATACCTAAATTGGATCTACAAATTGAAAAGTGATGTAATAGTTTTCGTTCTAATTAAAATAGTTTTGCAAATTAGCATAAATCCGAAGACGAGAGTGCTCTATTAGTGTGAATTTGTAACTTTCATTAACTAGTTTGAGATCGTCTCGTTTCGTTTGTCATGATTCTGTTCACTCTCAATGTTCAATATACTTATTTTTAATGAGCTCTGTCTTAATTGGAAAATGCGATTGGATGTTACTTTCTTTTGCTCATGTTATTCATCTTCTTTATAATAGGGTATCTCGAAGTTAAACACAGTTTTTTAAATTAACTGTAGATCAAGTTGACTTGAATCTCACAAGCAGTTATTGATCACAAAAGCCATAATTAATTTTCAAGTTAAACTGTTTTTAGCTCTTTTAGAAGACAATAAACCACAAGAGAAAATAATTCTGATTGTTGGCAATCCTGAGGTTATTCAATTTGCTCAATTTGGAGCTCTTTGTGACAGAAAAACGCACAACAGTTTCAGAGTGACGCTTCGCTTATTTACAATAATGAAAACTTTAGAATTTCATCTAATAGTAAATAATAAACAATAATAACTTACTAGTCAAGAGTGCCAACAGAATCAAGCATACCTAATTTATCTAGAATTAAAATTTGTTTTAGTCAGTTCTGTTTATCAAGAAACGACACTTCAATTTTTATTTTACTAGAATAATTTCCTTAAAAAAATGAAAATGTGACTTAAGTCGTAAATAACTCCAAAAAGCAGGACTAATTCTCGGTTTAAGTGATTGAAAAAAGTTGTCTAAATTAAAAAAAAAACATTGTTATTGTAAAAATTTTTGGCGCTAGTGTATTTGTTTTTCTGAAGTTGGTAGCATTATCATAATAACTAAATTCTAAATTTAAACTATCATTGACAATAAACAATTATAAATTTTGACAAATCGTGCTTTTGTGCTAAAATAAATAGAACTTCTTCTAATAAATCAGAAAATGAAAGACGATAACCCAGAACAAATAAAAAACGAAGCAAGAAAGGCAATTAAAAATTTGCTGCCTGAAAAATCATATAACAGGTATTAGAATAAATACAATTTATAAACAGAAAATCCCTAGATTTTACTTTCAATGTCTAGACAGTGCAAAATAGTGACAAACGCAAACGATCACTTTCCGGACGATTTATACGACTAGAAATTTGGTATTTCTGGTCGACGGCCTAAAAAAATTATTTCTGTACAGATTTGGATAATGTTTAAAAAAATGAAAATTGAAAATGAAACACTCACTAACAATTGCCAATTTTCATTTAAACACACCAAGAAGATCCAACAAGAAGATTTAAAAAGATGACAGTGAATTTTCCAGAAAAGTGTCGAGGCCATTGTAGACTGAACACAGAAATATGGGCTCGAGATAAATTCATTTTTCTGTAAAAGATCCTACATAAAATGGCGACGAAAATTTAAAATCTCTATCAAGATTTTAAAAAAGAATAATGGAGCAGAATTTTTCAAAGAAAGCACAAACAAATAGAAATTTGACAACGATCAGTTATCTAAAATTCCGAAATTACATGAGCAGAGTAATTATATAGCGATACAGTTCGGTAATTCTACCAAAATCAATAAGCTAAATAATGAATTAAGATTTGTCCGAAGCTTGCAGCTTCTAAAACAACAACCGATAATAAATTGATAATAAACGATAAGAAACGAAATAAAAACAACAAAATTTTAAATAGTGAACACTTGATGTTCAACCAAATTCCAAAGTTTTATCGGCTTCTAAGTTACAGATCTATAATTATAAAAATAAAAAAAATTGCCCTTGGCTCAAGATTTTAAATAAACCTTATAAAAAATAAAGAATAAATTTACCTAATTCAGCTTTAATTATCTTTGTATAATAGCTAATAGCGATGGGTGATTTACGGTGTACGAGAATTTAGAAAAATTTTGCAATGCTAATAGTAGTCTAAATAATCTCAGTGGTAATCTATTTTTTGTATTTATTGGTAGAATTTTTTTTTATGGATATTTTTTGGTAGTGTTAAAAATGTACAGCATATTGGAATGCATGTTTGGTATTCAGTAGAAATCTTTGGTAGTGTTTGGAAAATCGCTGAAAATTAGAATAATACAATAGAATGGAAATCTCTAAGTAATCAAATTTATTGTAAAATATTTTTAATATAAAATGATAGTTCTCCTCCAATCAAAAAATATTCCCAATAATTCCAATAGTAATATGGAGATATTCTTTTATCTTGGGCTTTTTAGGCATAGCCAAATTATGGGTATTTTTTGGTAATTCTATAGCAATTCAAAGTATGATACAAGATATTTTTTAGTGTTATTTTATTTGTATTCAGTAGACCAAAATTTCTGGAAATCTAAAGTAACTTTAAAAACTCTGATATTTCTTGGCAATCCGGTAGTCAGGTCAGGTCAAGTCAGATTACAGTGGCTTTAATTTTACAGTCACTGTAGGTCAGTCAAATCAGGTTAGGTCAGGTAGTCAGTTTTTAATCTAAGAAAAGTCAACTAAAGGTTATTTTTTGACTTTGTCCGGTGAGATCGTAAAAGGGGTTATGCCGTTTAGCTCGTGGTGGGTAAAAGTGCTGAACATGATTTCACGTAAGCGGAAAAATACTGTTCGAAGAAATGCGCTTTCAAGTGACATTCTGCGAAAACTGTAAGCCGCTCTTTAAAGATGCTGTACAGTCGTCAGTTAGTTATATTTTCCCATGACCCCTAATGCATTTATATATAAGGTTCATTCTTAACTCGGTTGAGTGGGTGGTATTTTCAGATTCACGTTTAAACCAGTGGCCCCAAACTGTTTTGTTTATGCATGGTAAAATGCATAGCGCACGTTGAAATGTTTTAGAACCACTGACCTAGCAGAGTCTAATCGTTTACTCCGAGACACCACCCACACTAATTGATATTTACAAGTGCGTTAGAGGTGTTGATACAACACAACCAACAGACGACCCATACCAATGCGGTACGTATTTTTACAGAACACGTGCTAACCCTTTTACGATCCCATGGGACAAAGTCAAAAAAATAAGATTAATATTTCTTTGTCCTTTGTCTTCTTTGGGCTGATTTCAAGTTGAGATAATACCGGTAGTATCGCAAATTTTAATACTTTTCCATGGCAACAACCAATCACAACAACAAATTTTATTAATTTTCCATGGAAACAAAGATACTACCAGTATTATCTCAACTTGAAATCAGCCCATTAAGCATACAAAAGGGCTTACAAAACTGTCTATGACTGCTTCTTTTCGTTTTTTTTTTCTTTTAAAAATATTGATCGTATTTTAAGAACTAAGGCACTGTTATAAAAGAAATTATATAGTTTGGTGTATTTCCAAAAAAATTGAAACGGCGTTAAGATTACTAAACCAAAAAAATATATATATTCTGGCCATTTTTGCCGAAAATTTTGCACATTGGTAGATATAGAAGCAGATACATGCGTACTCACACATCATGAAGATTGAAAGTTTAACAGCGGTTTAGGGGTGAGCCGAAAGTAAAAAAATAAATAAAAACAATCTTATTTTGTGAGAACAACTGACATTGTAGCACTAAAAAATTTTTGAAATATAAAAGTAGATTAAAAAGTGACTTATTTCTTCTTATTTGCGGTATAGCTTGTAAATCAAAAATTTTATCTACTTCAAGAGCATAATAAAATAGTATATTACGTAACAAGAGTTACAAGAACATTTTACCCACAAATGCAAAAAATCGTGCATTAATTGTGGTTTTACTGTACTAAAATAAGATAAAATTCAAATTTCTTATGCAAAACTAGAAAACCTATAAAAATCTAGTTAGAGTTTTTATAAAAAACGCCAATAACACGTTAATGTTTAGTTTTTAGTGGATTAAAATTATCTAACTTTGCGATCGATTCATTTTACGTAGAGATGCACGTAAAGGCGTCTTTACATTGCGTGTTGATTATACAAAGTGGCCGTAGAAAAAAGTTATTTTAATAACGGTTTTTGCTTACATAATATTCCTGCATTTTCGCTCTATATGTCAGTTGGAAGATTCTGCAATAATCGAAAAATCTCAATTTGCTGAATGGTATTTAGTTCGCACACACCTGTTATTCCGATTTCCATTTAACAGATTCGGAATTAATTTGATGGAAAATTGCAAGGCATAATGTGTTTGTAATAACAATTATTTGAGAATACGTTTGAGATGTCAAGCACGTCATGCGACAAACTCTTCTGAATTAATTCATTTCCGAAAAATTGTGAAAAAATGTTTCTTGTATAGACAGGTTTGTAAATAAATTTCCGATAACATTGTTGAATAAAATTGAAAGAATATTGTAAAAAGTAAAAAAAGCTTTCAACTGTAAATACACACACTAACATGGTTTATTTGTAAGCACATGTGATGTGAAATCACAATTATTCTTATTAATAATAAAAACATAAATTCTATAAACATTAAATTGGCTAACGGAACAAAAGCTTCTAATTAACAAAGTGAAAACAATAAAATAATAAAAATAAAGAAGTTACTTACAAACCTACTTAAAAAAGACAAATTTCAAATAATTGTCTCCAATTCTGATTAAGGCTCGACGTCATCCAGTTTTTTTTTTCTAATTTGCAAGCTTCTTGGTTAGACATCAGAAAAAGTAATTTCACAGACCAATTGGTCGGTAGGCGAAGAAATGGTGTAATATAAAGAAAATTGAGAAAAATGTTAGCGACATAAGTTAATTAAGAGCAAATAAAAAACATGACCCCATAATTTTCAATTAATCATTTTTGCGGCTTATTCAAATAGCGGTTAAAGAAAACAATGGAAGAAAGTTAAGTAAATTCAAGTTTTGGATTAAGTGACTAAGAGCAAATTCCTAGCGGTTTTGTCTTGATCCGTCCCTGGACACTGAGAGACTAAATAGTCATATCGGTTATTGGTCTGACCCAGTGACCGCCTTCAGGTTCGAGGCCCTTCAATCCGACTAAACTCCGGGGAATTTTTTAATACCATCACGCAACTATTTCCGTAGGATCTTGAACTTGGACTAGACGAAGAGAAACATCAAGATCTGAATTACTTTCGAATGCGATTACGTATCGGAGAAAGTTACAAAGTTGTGAATCTGTCTTCGCGCATGAATTAGCGGGGCTGAATGGACCCACCCTCTGGACTTTCTCGAGCTTTCAGGTCAGAAAATTCGTCATCTAGGTTTCATGCTCAAATTGATCGAGACAAATTACAAATATTCATAACTGCCCCACATACTCCAGGAAAATTGAAAATGAGTGGGTCACCAAGACCTGTCCACGTGAGTGCTCTCACTGGTCCCTCTAAGTAGGTGAGGGTTAAGTCGCTGTCCTTGACACGGTCTTACTCCACTTAAGTCCTTTGGATCATCGTCTAATTGGCATTCCTGTCCAGTTTTGGTCTACTTGCGAAGTTTCTGCGTTTGCATGTTAATTGGTCGGATGCATCGCGGCCATAAGCTGTGACGACACGCTTATAGGATGTGTCCGTATTTCAATTCGATCTGTTTTTCGTCTCGGTCAATGTCACGAACGCATAACTGACCGCAGAGGGGATAAAACCTACC
The DNA here is from genome assembly GCA_029207805.1 of Tribolium confusum. Classification (NCBI taxonomy): domain Eukaryota; kingdom Metazoa; phylum Arthropoda; class Insecta; order Coleoptera; family Tenebrionidae; genus Tribolium; species Tribolium confusum. The sequence continues at coordinate 25,193,225 of JALGAY010000006.1, read as the reverse complement.
ACGAAAAGAAATTCCAAAGGTGGGACTGCACTATATATACTTGTCTTAAGTGAATTTATATCAGTTACCTGCAACATGTTGTTCAAGTGTTTAGTTTTGGCTCTCGTTGCATCAGCCTGGGGGCGATCAACAACCCCTCAACAAAACACAATCACTGAAGAAGCCAGAAGTCAAGAAAATTCATACTTGGGAGATTTACGTTACGTGTACAAAGTGTATCAAGAATGTGCTACAAGAGATTTAGGACCTTGTCTCAAACTAAAACTTATTTCGGCCATGGATCGAGTCGCAAGAAATTATGCCGAATTACCAATTTTTGATGGAGTTTCCTTCGTACAAGACCCCAAAGCAGTCACACTTAACGAAATCAAAACTGAAGAAGAATACGAATCTACCCTTCCTCGAGCACTCAATGAACGTGATTCCGCTCTCAACACTATGATTGCTGATAAAATCGCTACATTCTTTGACACTCACACTCTTCAGGTCAGTTCTAATAACACACTCTAAAAATAGCGAAATTAAATTTAAATTTCAGGTAAAACTACCCTCAGCTTTGAATGAAGAAAGTCGTGGGAAGAAAGGCAAAAAAGGCATGGGTCTTCTTCTGATTCCTTTGATTTTGGGAGGTACTCTCGTGCCGTTAGCTTTGGGAGCTTTAGCACTCCTCGCCGGTAAAGCTTTGATCGTATCAAAACTCGCATTGGTTTTGGCTGGAATCATCGGTTTGAAGAAACTTCTGAGTGGTGGAGGACAACATCATGAAGCTGGACATGAAGTTGTTGTTTCTGGTGGCCATGGATCAAGTTGGGGCCGTTCATACGATAAAGAACAAGCACAAAATTTGGCGTATAATGCCTACGTTCCCAAAACAAATTAATTTAATTTATTTTAATTTATTACGATTATTTATTGTATTTAATAAAAGTTTCGTCAATTTGTCTATTATTACGTTAAGTTTTACTTTTACGTGTTGATGTTTAAGTAAACCAGATCGACGACCTGATATCAGTCATCTTGTTTCTCGGTCGACGTGATGATTTGTTACGCTGATGAGGTACGTCAAATGGAGCGAATTAAAAAAAATCATATACTTTCCCTAGTGGATTATGTGACTCAATAGAAGAGCTTGTGGCATAATTAATGTAACAAGAAGACTAGTAAGGATAGAAAGTGATAATTAGTTCCGTTTCAAGAATGACATTGACTTTTGGAGACGCGATCACGGTTTTATGTTTTGAAACGTTTTGTAATTGTAATCGAAAAATAATATTTTATCAAAGCTTATTAATCTTTAAACGTTTTATTTTTATTACGATCCGTGGAAATACCGAAGACCCGTTTTCAGTAACTGTGCTTCATACATATGTGCATTTTGCGAAATGTCAACAATCTTATTTCTTTCAGTAAAAAATAAAATTTTGTAAAACAGTGTTTGATTATTTAGACTGCAATTTGGCAATTCAATGAAAAACATTTGGCATATATAAAATTTATTAAAACCACCTCTGCTTTGATATTTTAATATTTGATATAACGGAGATCTTATTTAACACGACCACAGTAGTAAAGTTCAAAAACTTATTTTTTTCTGATATTTTTGAAACAAAATTAACAACAAAGCCATTTCTAAAATTGCTGCAAAATTTTTTATAGCATTCAAGAGTCTTAATGAAATAAAATTATAAGAAATTCGTGTTATTTCGTTGGTTCGCAAATTTTGAGACAGCCTGTCTACAAGACGATTTTTTATTTGCTCCCGCCCGAGATTTCAAAATTAGGCAACACGTAATACAAACGATAAGTAATTTTAGTAATGATTCAAATGAACTGACTCTGGAAGCAATATCAAAGGTACTGTCAAGTATTTACCGTCGAAGGTATAACATCAAAATGGACAAAAACGAACGAAATTAACGCTGTCATCAAGTACCTCTGTTACAAAAATATCTACCAAAGATATACATAGCAACTTGGTGAACACATTGGGGGAGTCTGCTTCTCCATATCCCACAGTTTCAAGCTGGGCAAAAGAGTTTAAGCTGGTCAGAACATCCACTGAAGATGAACATCGCAAAAGTCGCGCATCCACGTCTCTCACTAAAGATAACGTAAAAAAGTCAAAAAGTGTTGTCAGATCGAAAAGTGGCCATCAGGCATGTAGCTGAGGTCACAGGGATCTTATATGGCAGCGTTCAAAGAATCCTTGTGAACGAACTGCATATGAAAATGGGCTCCGGGGATTGGGTGCCGAGAATGTTAACCGACGAGCAAAAGAAAAACCGAGTCGACATTTCGAGAGTCAATCTCAAAAAGTTTTAAGCAGATATAGAAATTTTTTTATAATTTGTTTTAACAATTTTTTGAGGTGTTATTCAATTTAAGAGGGGAACAGTTTCACAAGGTTGTGAAGAAGGTTGTGAGGTTGTGAAGACTGTTCCCCCCTTAAATTTAGAAATTTTTTTGTCACGTTTTGTGACTATGGATGAGACCTGAATCCACCATTTTGATCCTGATACCAAATAACAATCGATGACTTGGAAGCGACTCTCCTCATCGACACCGAAAAAATTTATTATCAAGTTCAGCAAGAAAGGTTATGGCGTCTGTTTTTTGGGACGCTGAAAGAATAATTATGATAAAATATTTGAAGAAGGGTGCTACTTTTACGGAGTCTTTCGTCTGAAAAAAGACGCGGCAAACTGCAAGCTGGTGTGTTGTTTCCCCAAGACAACGCACCGGCTCACAAAGCCGCAGTTGCGATGGCTGCCATTAAAGAAGCGAAATTTAAACTGCTTGAACACCCGCCCTATTTGCTAGATCTAGCTCTCAGTGACTTCTATCTGTTTTCTCAGCTCAAGGAACATCTCCGGGGCGAAAAATTTAAAGACGATAGCGAAGTGATGACCGCTATTGAGGCGTTTTTGGAGAGTCATGAAAAAGAGTTTTTTAAAGAAAATCCTGGGTTTAGAAAAAAGATGAACTAAATGTGTTGACATATTAGGAGACTATGTAAAAAAATAAATAATTTTTTTAACTAAAATCATCGTATTTTATTTTCATTATCATTACTTTGGATCACTCCTCGTAAAAAACTAGCAAAGAATAATGTGTTGCCTATTTTTGGAGTTTCGGACGAACGCAAATAAAAAAAAATCCTGTATTATATGCATTCCGATAGTAAAAGTTTGAAGACTGAAGACTCCAATTATTTGAAAAGTGTAATAAATAAATAAAAAAAAAACTTTTGTAAATTACGTTTGTTTCTATTTTAAATTTTAATATTTATAAATTTTTAATATTTTATTTTTATATTTTAAATATTCAACTGTTCTAAATAACACTTTGCAAAAAATGAAATTTTTCCGAATTTTTTTACCGCTATTATAATAGTGCAATCTACTATTTTGACCAGTGATGCGTATAGAATTTTTGCCAAGATTTTAACTGAATTTATCTTGATAACGGCTGAGATTCGGAAAAAAATTATCTAGAAAAAACTCTTTTCTAAACGAGATCTACAAGTGGTTAAAATTTTCGTATTTATTTCTAAAACACCCTGTATAAACAAAAACCACCGTTAAGATTTATATCAAAACTTTTCGAGATACACATTTATCAGTGATTTTTTTTGATCACTTATAATCTTGTTCTGCTGTTAGTTTTCTACATAAAACTTGTTGATAAAACAAGAGCGCACTCAAGGGTAGGACTTTGGGATTGAAGTCTTTCTCTCCACAAAAAAAAAAAACATAAACAAAATCAAAATTAGTAAAATGCCGCCTCCGGTTACAAATATAAATGTCACTTTTTGTATTAATTAATTTAAAAATTAATAAAAAATATTTTTAAGTCTCCGTTCAAAAACACTAATTTCTAGTCGTATAAATTATCCGGAAAGTGATCGTTTGCGGTTGTCACTATTTTGCACTGTCTAGACATCGAAGGTAAAATTTAGGGATTTTTTTGTTTTTAAATTGTATTCATTCCAATACCTGTTATATGATTTTTCAGACAGCAAATTATCAATAGCCTTTCTGGCTGCGTTTTTATATGTTCTGGGTTATTATCGTCGTCAATTTTCTGATTTATTAGAAGAAGTTCTATTTATTTTAGCACAAAAGGACGATTTGACAGAATTTATAATTGTTTATTGTCAATATGGTCAATTTAAAATCTAGTTATGATGATAATGCTATCAACCTCAGAGAAACAAATACTCTAGCGCCAAAAATTTTTACAATAAAAATGTTTTTTTTTAATTTAGACAAATTTTCGGTCTAAAAAACGTTGTTAATCACACGGCCAGAAACTTCTTCGCGAGTACTCGCACTTGTGAGCCTCGGCTTCGCCTTATACTCGCAAAACGACAGTTTCTGACTTTGTAATAAAAATAACTATTATAATAACTACTAATATAAATGCATAAGAACAATGTCGCCTTTGTTTAAATTACTTAAAATATTGATAAACAAAAATGTAATGTTAATTTTCAAAAATTAGTAAAATTACCTCTCTGGACTTAAAAATTAGTAAAAAGTACTATTTTCGGTTTCTAAAGTTAGTAAAATTACGTCTTCAGGCATATAAATTATAACAACATTGTTTCCAGCTTCAAATTTTTGTTTTCATTAATTTAAAAATTAGTCAAAAACCTTTCTGGATTTTAAAACTACAAAAACAAGGTCGTCAATAAATTAAACGAAAAGTATCTGAATTATAATATTAGTAAAATTATTAAATGGTTTTCTCCGCCTCTCATTCAATATTCAAAATCAATATTCTAGTCACTTTTGTATTTATTAATCAAAAAATTAGCCGATAAAGTATCTCTAGTTTTAACAATTAGTAAAGCATTGCCCTTAGATACTAAAATTGTGAAAATAATGAATTGTTTTTATGTATTTAAATATTGCTCAATTATTATTATTAAACTGTTTTTTTTTAGAATCCAATTTTGAAGATGTTGCTTTGTATTTATTACAGTAAAAATTAAATTATAAAATAATAATTAGTAAAAAATTTAGTTTTCGGTTTTTAGTTAGTTAAATGTCGTCTCTGGTTTTTAAAATTAGTAAAATTACATTTATGGATTTAAAAACATTAGTAAATTGCTTCCAACTTCCAATATTGGAAAAACTGTCGCCTTGATACTTAGTAATTTAGTTTTTTTAAGTAGTACCTTTATCTTCTAGGGGAAGAGGGTACAACAATTAAAATTAAATTTATAGCGCAATTGATCTTGAGAAATCTCCAAATATAAATTCGCACAATTCCTAAAGAATTGTGCATAAAAAATCAAAACAAAAAAATGTCTTAGAAAAGCCTGCCTCAAAATTTGTTTGTTTTTTTTTCAAATGCCATATCCACATAATCTATTAGAAATATTTATAAAGTTATTTAAAGATCTATCCAAAAATAAGTTCTCAAAATAACTTATACAGCGCATACAATAAACTTTGAAGAAATTTTGTTGAAGTTATGTATTTGTTTTGTTAAGAATCAAGCAGCTGTTTTCTAGGAATTTTCGTCACGCCTGCGAACCCTATTTACCTTTAATTTTATTTGCACTTCGTTCTTTTATTAAGATCTAACTGCTTTGTAAAACTAACTGTAGTAAATGATTTTAGAAATTTTTTAGTGTTTATGTCATTTTGGCCCTCCTGTTTTACTTTAAATTCTAGATTTTTACAGTTTTCTTTTGTTCCTGATAGTAAGTCTAGTAAATTTGTGTTGGCAAATCTAATTTAATAGGTAGTGGTTTTTCTACTTTAATTTTAATAGCATTTACTGATTTCTCTACAGATATTACCGCACTAAAATCGAATCATACATCCAAAAGCTGAAAGGCTTGTAGTAAGAAGACAAATTTACAAAATAATTATATAAAAAAATTCTCACTTTAAAACTATTAAATGGTTTAAATTATTTAATATTATATACACTAATATAAAATTCTAAATTTTTTAATTTGAATAGCAGAAGAGTTATTTTTGATCGTTCCTCGTATTTGCTCCTCTGTAATTAAAAAGTCAAAATCCGTTGCTTTGCAAAATTTAACTGCTTAAAACTAAATTAACACATTTTAGTGACCTTGGTGCTTAGTGGCTTTTGACCTTAATTCCTCTTTAGTTGTTCCTCTTTTCGGCTTATTACCTACATCTTTAGTTAAAAATCGTTGAATGCGAAACGATCAAATGCAGTACATGCCCTGATACATGAAATCTGGTAAATTATAACAAGTTTAAGAGTAATTGAATGACTCCCTGTCAAGAACAATAAGAAATCGAATTTTCTGTTTCAGTAATTTCCGATGATCGAATATCGTCAGATTTAAACCGAATTTATCTCTTCGTGACGGAAGCGCAATTTTTCTAACACGTCAAGTACAGAGTCTCTAAGTAGCAAAACAGTTATTTTTACCTCTTCGCCATGTTTCTTAAAAACAATTAATTTCATTTCGCACATAAAGTGGCCTCAAGGTTTGATCGTGCATGCATTCGTGGGAAAAACACTGGCTCTTCTTTCGATAAAAACATTCCAAAAACAGCACTTCCGGTCGCCCAAGACTTTAAATTACTATAAATGTGTATTGTACACGATCATTACACAAACTAGAACATAGACAGTCATTAAACTAGCACAGATATCATAAATTTTTTTTTAATGCTAGTCCTAGCTTGCTCCTCCTGATATAACCAGGACGCAATCACCCAAGGATCACAGTGTGTCTTCGTGCGCCAAACATGAAGGTCTTCGTGCTTTTCTGCTTATTAACGGGTGTCTTTGCTGACAGTTTATACGAAGAAAAGATCTATAAGGAAACCATCCTCTTTGTCAATGAGTGTGGATCCAAGTCCCTCACAATGTGTCTAAAGGTCCGTATTTTATTTTTATTTATTTTTTCGAAATTTGCAGTCACTGACCACTCATGGTCAATGCCATTTCGCTACAACCTGCTATTATAAACGAGTTAAAAACTCCCACTGTAATTATGGCAAAATCACGACCGCAAAAAAATTGATTAATCCTTGCCATTTTTACCTACATTCGATAAATTTTGAATTTTTTTTTATTTTATAAACTTTTAAATTCTTCTGATATTTGTTCATCCGAGTGTTATAATTTTAGCGAAATCACAACCGCAAAGTGTTTATTAATTTTTACTATATGATATTCGATAAATTTTGGATTTTTTTTATTTTTTAAACTACTAATTTTTTTTGAAATTTGTTCATCTGAGCGTTAGCAACAAGTTTAACCCAGTTTACCAAAATTTTTTTAGATCTCTTTCAAATTATGTATCTTTCACCTATTGAAACAGTTGTTTCAACTGTCAAAAATTTTGAAATAAGTTTTTTTTTTGAATTAGAAAAATTCATTTTAAATTTTGTAGAAGCTTTTCTGTAGAAGTTCCAATAACATTAAACAAAATAAAAAACAATTTTCAAAAATTTTCAGTAAAATTTCCTGTAAATTTATAACTAATACAAAAAAGAGATCGCAAAACAAAAATCAAAATAATTCTCAGTCGTTCTTAAATAGAAATAACTCTCTATCAAACATTTTTTTTCAAAAATCCAAAATTTGTTTAATTATAATACAAATTTATGTAAATAAAACGTGTCAAGCGCTTTTTTTTCAGTTAAGTGCCTAATTATGCCTTTATTTGATGTTCCTGCTTAAATTCTCACCATTTTTCTCGATTCACAAGAACAATGTCATCTTCTTCCGTTAGATGGTTTCCCGACCTTCCAAATTAAACCGTCATGCAAATCGTGTTTACCTAACTGTGCTTAAGTCCTTGAATCTTGTCCATTTTTCTGGAAAAAGCAGCACAATTCAAAGTGTCTTCCTTTCTTAAATCTCATTTTTGGATTTTTTAGATTTCAAAATAACAATATTTTAATATAAGCAGTTCTTAATTCGATAGTAGCAACGACTGTTTTAGATCTTAGATTTTAATCTTAGATTTATTCTAAAATTTACGAGCACAGAAACTTCTTAAAACACCTAAATATCTCAACAAACTAATATTCTTAAGATTTTTAGAATCTCAAAATAACTGTTATTATCCTTATTAATGCTTCTATTGTAAGATGTTGCTGGTTAATTCCTTCCTTTATTAGACTTCCTTTATTGACAATCTAAAACGCATAAATACTTTTGTTAATCAATATTTCTAAGATATTTTTTAATTTTTAAGATTCCAAAATAATCGTCGTTATTTTGAATCCTAAAATTTAAAAACTTTCAAAATTTCTTTGAGCTTTTTTATTATTTATAATATGTTGCTGTTCAATCATTTTCTGTTCTACAATTTTTGAGCATCTATACTTCTTGATTATCTAAAACATCTTAGTAATCAATTTTTCGATTTTTTCAAAATTTTTGGTATTCTAAAATAACACAAATTTTCACAATAATACTTTTAAATTTTCAGATGTTGATGTTCAGTTATTTCTTAATCTGTCTTTGAGTATCTTAACTCTTAAAACTCTAAAAAATCTGAGACAACCTATATTTTTAAGATTTCAATATAAATCTTGTAATTCATTATATTTGTAAGACGCTGATCTGCGATTTTAAGTATTTAAACCTTTGAGATTTTAAGGTAATTCTTATAATATACCAAATTCAAAAATTTTTAAAATTTAGGTTAGGTTAGTTATTTTTTTTAGTTTTTAGGATCTTTAAATTTTTGAAATTTTAAAATAATTCTATTAACCTGAATCCTAAAATTTAAAGATTCTCAAAACAGTAAGTTTATATATCTGTAAGATACAATTCAATCACTTAAATTCCAGAACTTCTTGCTTTTCAACTCACCAATATTTTCAAGATATTTAAACATTTGGTATTCCTAGATAATTCTTATTATCCAGAGTTCTAAAATTTAAAAATTCTTGAAATTTAAACCCTTCTATATTTGTAAGATGTGTTTAATCTCCTTTTCTGTTCTTAAGCATATTAACTTCTTAAAACTCTGAAAGATTACAAATGACCAATATTTTGACATTTTAAGACAGCCCTCATTGTCTTAAATTCCAAAATTTTTAGTTTGCTACAAATACTTTCCTATATTTTTGTACATCTAAATCTTTACAAAGTCTAAAATGTCTTAGATAACCATTATATTTCTTTGTATTTTTCAAGATCTTTAAATTTTTGAAATTTCAAGTTAATCATATTAGCCTGAATTCTAAAATTTAAAGATTTTCAAAATACTAACGCTTCTATCTTTGGGAGGTGTGCCCAATAACTTCTTATTTTCAAGCACAAAAACTTCTTGAAACTCTGAAAAATTAAAAATAACCAATATTTTTAAAATTTTTGGACTCTTAAGATTCTAAGATAGCCCTTGTCCTAAATTCTAAAATTTTAAGATTGCTATAAGATTGCTATAATCATATTAACCTGAATTCTATAATTTAAAGATTCATAAAACACTAACATCGTATTTATAAAATGTTGCTCTACAACAACTTCTCATTCTGAAAATTTTGAGCATCTTCAGTTCCTGAAATTCTACAATTTATTTCCAGAATTTTTGGCATATCCAAAGTAAGTTTATCATCCAGAACCAGAATCTTAAATTTGCAAAATGCTGAAATTCCTATATTTTTAAGATGTTTAATTATTTCTTATTTTAGAATTTTTGAGCATAATTTTGAGCAGTTTATCAAAAAATAAAAAATTCAATTCAATTTAGGGTGTTCTAAAAATCCAAAAAATAATAAATGTATGTAAATAAAGCGTGTCAGAGCCATTTTTCTAGCTAATTGCCAAATTATGCGTTTCTTTTGATTCCGTTGTTTAAATTCTCACCATTTTTCCCAGAGCAATCTCATCTTCTTCCGTTAGGTGGTCGCCCTACCTTCGAAATTAAACCGTCATGCAAATCGTGTTTACCTAACTGTGCGTCCACTTGAACCTTGTATTTTTTTTTTTTTTAGGAAAGAGCGCTCAAATTCATAGAGCGCCTTCCGAACAATATCGATATCGGAAATGGAATACGAATCAAACAAAGTGATTCAACCCGACTTGCTCGAGAATACACTCCAGTAAGTTTGCCAAATGAAACAGTGGAACGGGAAGCAATCCTGGATAGAATGCTTTTGGAGCGCATCACCGATTATTTGACATCCCATACGTTGGAATTTAAATTTCCGATGAGTTCGGATCTGGACATGTCAGCTGGGGAAGGTAAGACTCGGCTTTTTTCGGCCAAAATAACGCTTTTAATTCAGCACGGAAGGGAGGCGGCGGAGGCGAAGGTGGCGGCGGAGGCGGCGGCGGCGGCGGCAAGAAAGGCGGAAAGAAGGGCGGCATGGGGATGATGATGATGATGTTTTCCATGAAAGCTGCAGCGATGTATGCCATCGGCTTGAAGGTTGTGGCGATGATCGCGTTCAAAGCTCTGCTAGCAGCGAAAGTTGCGCTAACTATTGCAGGAATTATAGCGCTGAAGAAGCTGGTTGAGTCGAAACACCACACACAAACTTATGAAGTTGTGGCACATCCAGCTTCGCATGGTGATGATTATAGTCATTACGATAGAGCTTTTAATCAAGAATTGGTTTACAAAGGTCACAGAATCGGCTCGTAGATGACCTTTAAGTAACGGTGCTTAGTACAGTATTAGAGTTTCAGGTTTTTATGGCAATTGACCTCAACTAGTGTGTACCTGAAATTCAGATAGGTTTAGCTAATTTATTATATTTATTTCTTTTTGTATATGAAATTTTGCAAATAAAGTTTTTTTCTCAAGTTTTATACGGAGCAACAGCCATTTTGCCATTATTAATTATTCCTTTGTCCCTCCGAAATATCCTCTTACATTAATCAGTTATCTAATATCCTCCTTGACTATCTCATCATTTGTGTTCTCTGAATAGGAGCTATTAATGATTTCTTGACAGAATCAGAAACCCTAAGCCTTATATCAGCAGCAAAATTTAGATATCAATAGCAAAATCAAAAATTGCTAATTCAATTTGCCATATTCAGTTATTTTTGACGTATATTAATAAATGTTTCTGTATTTAGAATATTGATTGATTATCCATTTGTGAAACAGGACCGCTGAATGTAATTACCTGTGATTAAACATATAAAACAATTAATTTCTCTTCAGGTTTACTTTAAAACAACACAAATTAAATATACGTGTTTCGTACGCATTCCAGGTCATTATGAGGTAATAAATAAAGAACGAAAATTGTTATTATTTTATTTAAAATCACACAGCTTTATAAAATCAATAGAAAATTATAAATGTAAAAAATATTTATGGTAACTAACTACATGTGCTATAAAGAAACTGATAAGTGAAAATAAATCGGAAACTATTCAAAACGTACAGTCGAGTGCAAAAAAATAGACACGAAGTGATTTAGTTTGGTTTACTGTAATCAAATTTAATTATTTTTTGGTGTCACAACTGTCTTTTTTGTATTTTACTTTAAATTTTATTATTTAAGTTTCTCAATTATTAATTCAAAATTTCTTGTTGTATTTCTTCCAAATTCTTGTAACATTAAATCCTTTTGTCTCAAACATGTAGTTTTTTCGTTTCCCAAATTCCCAAAATAAACGCAAAAAAAAGCAAAATGTTAAGTGAAAGTTAGGGAAGAGACAGAAACAAATTGAAATGGTTAGTTAAGAAGAAGAAGCTTTTCTTAAAAAAGAAGAACCAAACAAAGATTAGTTTACTCTTAACTAGCCATTCTAATATTTTCTCTGTCTCTTCAACAACTTGCAAACTTAACTTTTTGTTTTTTCTTCTTTGTTATGAATCCTTTATCAATCATCAATGTCTGACTCATTTTTTTTTCTTCCAGTTTCAAACACATCTATTTTCTCTTTATTTACAGTCTTCACAACAAGGTTTTTTTCTTCTTTGCTCTAAATTCGTTTCTCCCTAAATCAATCTTTTATTAAAATTTGTTTCTTCTACCAAATTCTCTGTAAAAAATTGTTTTAAATAAAGTATCTCGTTTTTCCTCTGAACGTTTTCATTTTTGTTTACATTTTTTTTTGTTGTCTATACAAAAATTTTTGTTTCTAGATTTTGTTTAGTGGTGCTTGGTTTTTTGTTTTATTTGCCTACGTTTCGCCTCTGTGACTTCTTCAGGGCTACGAGTATAAAAGGGTGTTTTGTTTATTAAACTTATCATACAATAAAATCTTACTTAACTAAACTGGGAAACCGCTCACATACGTGGTGCGTCGCAGAAGGAAAGCCATTTTGTGAATGGTCTAAAAGGATGATACCGCACCCCTCGACGCAGGCACGAGTTTTTCTTTTCCTTCCAAATTTCTATAATTTGTAGTTTTGTTGTCAATTGTTCTAAAATCCTTTTATCAAATTGACGCAACTTAATAATTTCTATATTTCTTATACCAGTCTTAAATAAATTTCTTCTTCAAGTTTTTTTACTCGCAGATTCTCAGATCCCTCTCAAAATAATAGTTTTTGCTCTTTTTAGCAGTCCCCCAACTTATATCTTTAACTTTATCGAGGTTTAGACCTTTTTCTTCTAATTTTACATCTATGTCTTTTTTTCTTCTTCTATGGTTGCTTTTTAATGCTTCAATATTACATCCAATTAATTTGTTTAGTTTTTTTTTCAATTTAGTTTTTAAATCAATTTTTTTCTCTGATGTTACCAAAACTATTTCTTTAGATCTTTTTTTTTTGTATTGCAACTACAATTATCTCCTTGTGGTGGGATCTTCTTGGTGTGTGCACAGCTGCAAATACCTTCGATTTTTATCTTCTAAAGTCGCAATAAATCTAACCATATTTTCAATTTTTTTTTTCGTTTTAAGCTGTTCTAATACTTTCAACTTTTAAATTTAAAATTTTGCTATTTTGTCTTCTAAATTATTGTTACATACAACATTTTTCTTTTCTTTTAATTTTAGACTTTTTCTCTTCTCTAAAGTTCTTACAAGAGTGCTCTTTAACCAAATCTTTGAATTTCCCGTAAAGGGATGAATAAGAAGAGTTGGCATGCCCTATACCGACAAAGTTAGGTTCTTGGTCGAGGTACAGACACCTTTTACGATCTTATTCTATTGTCGAGACCACCGTTTGCAAATTTGTAGTGGAGGAAAAGCTATCCCAAGTTCAGTGAAAACTATCGTAAGAGGTGTTTGGCCATCGACCAAGATTTCAAGCTTAGGCCCACTCCTGTAATTCCTTCCTCCACGGAATTTCCACACTATTTCCAACTTCTGTAGACTTAAACCATTCCATTTTTTTGTGTGTTTCTCAACTCACAAAGTCAACTTTTCGCCGTTTCTTTTTTCGTTTTTTCTAATTCCAAACATGTCTTTCTTTTTTTATTTGCAATCTTCATAAAAAAGTTTTGTTTTAAATCAAACCTTTGCCCTCAATTCTTTCACCTCTAAATTCAATTTATTAATAATTTTTTTTTTTTCAAAATTTTGTATAAACATTCCTTTTTCTTTTAGTAAATTATTTTGTTCTTTCTCTAAATCTTTAAATGTTTTTTTTAAACAGTCTTCGATATTGCCTTTCACTTCTTAGAAGTTTGGATCTTTGTTGTTTAATTTAATTTATTTTTTTCTTTATTTTACTTTTTCATTTATTTTAAAATGCTCAAATTCTACATTAAAAAAATTTCTTAATCCTTTTTTTACAATTCGTCTCTAAATCAATCTGTTTTTTAATGTTACTAGGTGATACTATTTTTCTACATTTTTTCTCCTTTATTGCAACAGCAAACACTTTTAATTTTCTTATTCTAAAGTTTCAATAAGTGTGTTTTCGAAATTTTTTGCCGTGTTAAGCTGTTCTAATTTTTTTCGTGGCACTTTTCGAACTTTTAAATTCAAAATTTCGCTATTTTTTCTTTCTTTCAAATTCTTGTTACATCTAATTCTGTTCTCCTTTTTTCCAATTCCAAATATTTTCCTTTATTTTCTTCTAAAATTTTCAAAAAAAATTTTTTTTAACCGGATCTTCGAATTACTACATCATTTTTTAAACTCAAAGTTTTATTGTTCTTTCTTCCTCCTTAATTCTTTATCAAATCAGCAACGTTTCACCCATTCTTCCTTCGTTTCTTCTAGTTTCAAATACAATTTTTTCTTGTACAGCTTTTACAAAAAAGTTGTTTTTCTGAATCAAATTAAAACATTTTTCTTCTTCCAATTTTTTTATAAAATTTCTATTTTTTTCTAATAAACTATTTTGTTCTTTCTCTAAACGTTTAATTAGCTTTTCATTTTAGGTTCCAAAAGTTTCTTCAATTAGTTCCAAATTTCCATAATTTCTAATTTTGTTATCAATTGTTTTAACATTCTTTTACTAAATTTCTACTTTTTCCATCTATCTAAGAGCACTTTTCAACTATCTTAAACAAATCTTTTCTTCAAGTGTTTTTCCTCTCGAATTCTTCTTTCAAAACTTTTTGAAGAATATTTTTTGCTTTTTTTCGAACAGATTCTAACTTATATCTTCAATTTCTTGCAACTCTCTCTTCAACAGAAAATTTCTTCTTTGAATTTAGTGCATTTTTTGATGAAATTTAACTCTTTTAATCAGTTTAGTGTTTGGAGATAAGATTCTCGTGTTTTCTCCTGTTTTTGCTTCAAAACTATTCTTCAATTTGCTGATTTTTACCTCATTTTTCAATAATTTTCTAATAAACTCCATTTTATTTAAAGCTAAGCATAGATTGTTTTATTTCGCTTTCAGCAAATAAAACTATTTTTCTAAATTGGTAATAATAAATTTGTAATTTTGTTCTTTTGTTAGACATTTATTTAAAATGTCCAAAATTCTCCCACCGTGACCATCTTAATCTATAATAACTGAATTCAGAGCCCTTTTTTTGTCTCTAGTAAAATAAATTTTAAAATTAAAGTTTCGATTTTTTCCCGAAGTCTTAATTAAAACACAAGAGTTGTTTTCACCCAATTGAGTAGATATTGAAAAGGGTTTCAGATTAAAACTGTTCCGGAAATACGCTTCAGCCGTTCCAGAAGGAGAAAGGAAAACCCCGTCATAATCCTAAAAGATCTATGTCCTCTGTGCCCGACAGAATAAAAATTCTAATTAAAAGGTTAACTGTCAGAGGATGTACTGATTCTTCATGTGTAAAATTTCCAATGTAAGATTGACACTTCACTTTAAACTAGTTCACTCGGAGACAACCGATGTCTATCTTTAACAAAGAAAAAATGGTAATTATCCTCCGAGCACTTTCACTGAAAGTTCAAATTCACTCAAACATGACTATTGTCTAGTATATATGATCCTCTCAGCGAATTTCCCTCTTATTTTAACAAAAATGCTACCAAACACACAAAGAACCTCTATATTTCTATCACTTGTGATTATTTCAGCAGTTTGTAATAACAGTGTTAACCACCCTTCGATCGAAGAATCCTTTAAACAGTGTCTTGTCTCTCAACCTTCTGTCACACTCGGATACTGTTTTGGTGTTGGTGCTATTAGCAAATTGCGAAGTTTAGACAGTGACCACGAATTTGATCTAACTGATGGCGTTACTTTGAGCAGGAATCAACAGGAATACAGAGAGACGTATAATTTTGCAGACAGAGATCCATCGGATTTTCAGTAAGTACAAGAATAAAGGCGATTCTGTACTGCATTCTGTTAAAAGTTAAAAATGGCTTTTTTATTTTATTAAGCAAAGTTTCTATTTCCTAAAATGTTATTCTAGTAGACTTCTGTTAAATAACAACTTGTTCTGCATTGTTAATTTAAGCAGTATCGGTTAATTTCTTAACAGAATTGCAAAAATAAATTTTTTAAACTAACCGGTATTTTTAGCAGATTGTTACAGAATAGGCCTTAGAAGATTATTCTGTTCCGGATTCTGTTAAAAGTTAAAAATGGCTTCTTTATTTTATTAAACAAAGTTTCTATTTCCTAAAATGTTATTCTAGTAGACTTTCTGTTAAATAACAACTTGTTCTGCATTGTTAATTTAAGCAGTATCAGTTAATTTCTTAACAGAGTTGCATAAATAAAATTTTTAAACTAACCGTTATTTTTAACAGAATGTTACAGAATAGGCCTTAGAAGATTATTATGTTTCGGATTCGGTTAAAAGTTAAAAATGGCTTCTTTAGTTTATTAAACAAAGTTTCTATTTCCTAAAATGTTATTCTAGTAGACTTCTGTTAAATAACAACTTGTTCTACATTGTTAATTTAAGCAGTATCGGTTAATTTCTTAACAGAGTTGCATAAATAAAATTTTTAAACTAACTGTTATTTTTAACAAAATGTTACAGAATAGGCCTTAGAAGATAATTCTGTTCCGGATTCTGTTAAAAGTTAAAAATGGCTTCTTTATTTTATTAAACAAAGTTTCTGTTTCCTAAAATGTCCTTCTAGTAGACTTCTGTTAAATAACAACTTGTTCTACATTGTTAATTTAAGCAGTATTGGTTAATTTCTTAACAGAGTTGCATAAATAAAATTTTTAAACTAACTGTTATTTTTAACAAAATGTTACAGAATAGGCCTTAGAAGATAATTCTGTTCCGGATTCTGTTAAAAGTTAAAAATGGCTTCTTTATTTTATTAAACAAAGTTGCTATTTCCTAAAATGTTATTCTAGCAGACTTCTGTTAAATAACAACTTGTTCTGCATTGTTAATTTAAGCAGTATCGGTTAATTTCTTAACAGAGTTGCATAAATAAAATTTTTAAATTAACCGTTATTTTTAACAGAATGTTACAGAATAGGCCTTAGAAGATTATTCTGTTCCGGATTCGGTTAAAAGTTAAAAATGGCTTCTTTATTTTATTAAACAAAGTTTCTGTTTCCTAAAATGTCCTTCTAGTAGACTTCTGTTAAATAACAACTTGTTCTACATTGTTAATTTAAGCAGTATTGGTTAATTTCTTAACAGAGTTGCATAAATAAAATTTTTAAACTAACCGGTATTTTTAACAGAATGTTACAGAATAGGCCTTAGAAGGTTATTCTGCTCCGGATTCTGTTAAAAGTTAAAAATGGTTTCTTTATTTTATTAAACAAAGTTTCTATTTCCTAAAATGTTATTCTAGTAGACTTCTGTTAAATAATAACTTGTTCTGCATTGTTAATTTAAGCAGTATCAGTTAATTTCTTAACAGAGTTGCATAAATAAAATTTTTAAACTAACCGTTATTTTTAACAGAATGTTACAGAATAGGCCTTAGAAGATTATTATGTTTCGGATTCGGTTAAAAGTTAAAAATGGCTTCTTTAGTTTATTAAACAAAGTTTCTATTTCCTAAAATGTTATTCTAGTAGACTTCTGTTAAATAATAACTTGTTCTACATTGTTAATTTAAGCAGTATCGGTTAATTTCTTAACAGAATTGCAAAAATAAATTTTTTAAACTAACCGGTATTTTTAGCAGAATGTTACAGAATAGGCCTTAGAAGGTTATTCTGCTCCGGATTCTGTTAAAAGTTAAAAATGGTTTCTTTATTTTATTAAACAAAGTTGCTATTTCCTAAAATGTTATTCTAGCAGACTTCTGTTAAATAATAACTTGTTCTACATTGTTAATTTAAGCAGTATCGGTTAATTTCTTAACAGAGTTGCATAAATAAAATTTTTAAACTAACCGTTATTTTTAACAGAATGTTACAGAATAGGCCTTAGAAGGTTATTCTGCTCCGGATTCTGTTAAAAGTTAAAAATGGTTTCTTTATTTTATTAAACAAAGTTGCTATTTCCTAAAATGTTATTCTAGCAGACTTCTGTTAAATAACAACTTGTTCTGCATTGTTAATTTAAGCAGTATCGGTTAATTTCTTAACAGAGTTGCATAAATAAAATTTTTAAATTAACCGTTATTTTTAACAGAATGTTACAGAATAGGCCTTAGAAGATTATTCTGTTCCGGATTCGGTTAAAAGTTAAAAATGGCTTCTTTATTTTATTAAACAAAGTTTCTATTTCCTAAAATGTTATTCTAGCAGACTTCTGTTAAATAACAACTTGTTCTGCATTGTTAATTTAAGCAGTATCGGTTAATTTCTTAACAGAGTTGCATAAATAAAATTTTTAAATTAACCGTTATTTTTAACAGAATGTTACAGAATAGGCCTTAGAAGATTATTCTGTTCCGGATTCGGTTAAAAGTTAAAAATGGCTTCTTTATTTTATTAAACAAAGTTTCTGTTTCCTAAAATGTCCTTCTAGTAGACTTCTGTTAAATAACAACTTGTTCTGCATTGTTAATTTAAGCAGTATCGGTTAATTTCTTAACAGAGTTGCATAAATAAAATTTTTAAACTAACCGTTATTTTTAACAGAATGTTACAGAATAGGCCTTAGAAGGTTATTCTGCTCCGGATTCTGTTAAAAGTTAAAAATGGTTTCTTTATTTTATTAAACAAAGTTGCTATTTCCTAAAATGTTATTCTAGCAGACTTCTGTTAAATAACAACTTGTTCTGCATTGTTAATTTAAGCAGTATCGGTTAATTTCTTAACAGAGTTGCATAAATAAAATTTTTAAATTAACCGTTATTTTTAACAGAATGTTACAGAATAGGCCTTAGAAGATTGTTCTGTTCCGGATTCGGTTAAAAGTTAAAAATGGCTTCTTTATTTTATTAAACAAAGTTTCTGTTTCCTAAAATGTCCTTCTAGTAGACTTCTGTTAAATAACAACTTGTTCTACATTGTTAATTTAAGCAGTATTGGTTAATTTCTTAACAGAGTTGCATAAATAAAATTTTTAAACTAACTGTTATTTTTAACAAAATGTTACAGAATAGGCCTTAGAAGATAATTCTGTTCCGGATTCTGTTAAAAGTTAAAAATGGCTTCTTTATTTTATTAAACAAAGTTTCTATTTCCTAAAATGTTATTCTAGCAGACTTCTGTTAAATAATAACTTATTCTGCATTGTTAATTTAAGGAGTATCAGTTAATTTCTTAACAGAATTGCATAAATAAAATTTTTAAACTAACCGTTATTTTTAACAGAATGTTGCAAAATGACCTTGAGGGTTATTCTGTACCACATTCTGTTAAAAGTAAAAAATTAACGACTTCTTCATTTTTTAAACCGAAGTTGTCGTTTTCTAAAATGTTATTTTAATAATAATAACTTGTCCTGCATTGTTAATTGTAGAAAATTCGGATAATTTGTTAACAGCAATGCTAAAATAAAATTTTTAACCTGTTATTTTTAACAGAATTTTACAGAATAGGCATCCGTAATTTCTACTAATTACTAAAAAAAATTTGATCTAGAAATTAATATTTCAAATAATTATTAGGACCTGGATCGACTCTTTGAGTCATGTTTTCTCCCATCGGAGTTTGCAATGGGACATGGGTTTCGTATACCCCGGACTTTTCATGCGTGTGGCGCCCTCTACCAGTCCCGGAGGCCAACTCGAGTTTCTCTTAGATCCGCAACGTGAAATCCTCAATAAACACTCGTTGAAAGAGTTCGGTACAGGTAGGTTTGAGTCTTGAATACAGCGTTCTGTAACTATCTTCAACCGTGAAGACATAGATGTCAAGTTCAAGGATTATCCTTGATTTCTAGGTCGTCTTCTAGCGCGCCAGTTTCTCGTCCCGTTTCTTCTGGGATTTAAATTTAATGTCGCGACTTTGATTCCAATCCTCTTCGGACTTTTGGCTTTACTCGCTAAAAAGGCAATAATTTTGAGCAAAATTGCGCTGGTTATTAGTAGCGCCTACGGATTAGGGACTCTTCTTCTCGGGAGTAATGGAAATAGAGTCCCGAATATGTACCAGTCTGGTTCTTCGTCGTTTAATCCTGGATTTGGTGGAAATCATCATTTTCATCATAACAGGTTTATATAAACCATGTCAGATAAATAAAATTGAAATTGTTTATTGTAGATTTCCTGAAGATGAGGTGTATTACCGTGGGATGGGAGAGAATAATAATGTAGACCAATTACGCATCCATGGGAACATACAAAAATTATATTCGGACGAGAAAGCAACTAATGGTCGAAATTTTGCATGGAGTGAAGATGAAAAAGTTAAATCATAATTTTTTATATATTTTTTTGTTATAAATAAATAAAATCATGTGCCTTACTGTTCGTTAGACACGTATAGCAGATAATCTCTTTGATGACCAGATGCGTCCTGAATTCTTTGGCCTGAAGCTACATTCAACACAGTTTTGTTTAACTTTCTATGTACAGGTAAAGGCTTAGGAATTTCAAGAAGTCATAATGCACTCAAAAAAAATTGTTTACACGAATTCTGATTCAAATTAATTCCGTTATAGTTATGCAAGATTGTGAGCTATAAAAGTCATCCAGTTATTTCATTCAATTCACTTATTAAAAGTAAAAACGTTATGCTTAATCAATATTTTACGGCTTCTGCTTCAAATACAATCTGCACAGATATGTACAGAGTAAAATCCGTTTTCTCTCAAGTAATTTAGCCTCTAACCGGTAATGTCGCGCTTGACATTGACCAAAGAAAGTTTAAACACGGATGCAGGAGAAATTACATCTAACAGTTTTTACACACCTGCTGAATACACACTGTAATTGAACTTAATCAAATACGATTAATAATAATAAACCAACGAAGAGATAATGTAATAACATGGAAAACGTTAACAACCTGACAGGTTACAGCAAGCAAAGCAATTTTTAATTTAAGCTTTTGCAACTTGATTTACTGATTAATTATAGTAATTGAGTGAAGAAATATACTACTTTTCTTACTAGTTTCAGTAAATCTTCCTCAGCACAAAATCTGCTGTTATCATTGCGCAATTTACAAAACATTTAAAACATTTTATTTATATCTTATAGCAACAATTAGTAGTTAACAATGTTCTCAATGTTTTTTTCTATAAACGAGGTTGCCAATAGGTTTGTTCTAACAACAGTTCAAATTTAATTTAATATAAACAAATCTAATATATAAATATAAAAATAAAAAATATTTTTAATCTGTACAGTTTTTTTTTTAATTTTTAGAAAGCTTTACAACTGTCAATTTTTTTTTCAATACTTTACTTTTACTTCTAACTTATTTATCTTCTTTTTATTAATATTTCATTCTTCATTTTAATGTAAAATGCTTCTACATTCTTTATATTACGTGTTTATTGCAAGTCGAGTATTTTCTAAGATTCTAGTGTTCTTTATCTTTTGTTTGTCTTCGTTCTCAGCTATTTACCTGTCTTCCTTTTTCCTCACCAGTACTATATCACACTGTCCTCATTTTATCTCATTTATTCCGCATTTCCTTTCTTTCATTTTTTCATTTCATATTTCTTCTTTTGCCTTTGGGTTTTTTTATTTTCTTACCCAAGTTCTTTTGTTATCTGTTTTTTAATTCTTTTTTCTTGTATTTTTCATTATGAGTTTCATTAGTATCTTCTCTACCTTCATCTATTTCATTCGTTTTTGTAAATATTTCAGAAATTTTTTTGTATCTTCTTTGATTCAATTTTAATTTCACAAAACATTAATTTTCTTATCTTATCTATAACTGGATCTTCTTTTACCGCTGTTTTATCTTCCTGAATTTTTTTTCGAAATCAGCTTACGTGTATTTCTGTTCGTCTTAAACAATTTACCTTAAACAATAATTTTAAATGATTTTGTTATATTATACATGACGAAGCCATACTCTTGTAGAGAGTCTAAAGCTCAATAAATTATTCTATTCTATTCTGACCTTTCCTTTCCAATTTCTTCTGACTTTTTTCTGGTCGGCTACGACCTTCTTCATCATCTCTCAATGATAGCAGAATCTTTTTAAATTACTATCTATTCCACCACAGTTTTACTGCTTCTACTTTGGTATACTTCTGTATCAAATTTTCTTTAACTTCCAGAACTTTTTGACTTCTAGAATGCCTTACTTTCAAGTTTCTACAAACTGTTGAATTTTCTGAAGATCTTCATGGTGTGTTTAAATAAAAATTGGAAATGAAACACCCACTAACACCAAACTTCTTTACTTGATACGACGCACGTTTCGACAACAATGTTGTCATCCTCAGGTAGGAGTTTAAAAAAATTGAAGAAAACATTTTTTTAATTCTTTCCTGAGGATGACAACATTGTTGTCAAAACATGCGTCGTATAAAGTAAAGAAGTTTGGTGTTAGTGGATGTTTCATTTCCAATTTTCATTTTTGAAGATATTTTTCTGCTCGTAGAAGAAAAAACTTTTGGAAAAATCAAAATATAACATAAATGTCACAAATGACGATCTTCTTTATTGTTTCGATAAAACAAAGAAGAGACAGCTCAAACCTAAAACATTATCAGTATCAATAACAAGCGAAATAATTTTTCTCATTTTTGAAGCTTCTTCTGTGCTTTCTTTTTTTATTCGTACTATCTATTCACTTTCTTTGTGAGCGTTTGCTAAATTAAGTAGGCTCTGTGTGGCTGTGTAATACGTACTTTTCCACTAGATTTTTGAGTACGTGAGATGCAAGCTTGACAAGGCCTACTTGATTTAGCAAACGGTCACAAAGAAAGTAAATAGATAATAATTTTTTACATTTTTTTAAAACAGTTTTCTTGTTGTTTCTTTTATTGTAATCTTCTTTACTCATCTGTTTTTTAAAATCTATCTTTAAAAATCATCTTTGGTTCTTCTGAAATCTTCTTTAGCTTCTTTTTCTTTTTCAAACGCATTTTTTAAGCTTTTCTAAAACTTTTTTAGATCAACCACATTTTAGTGACAATTATTGATAGTGTAATACTGTTATTGACTAGATTGCAAAACCGACACTTTAGTGCTGGTTTAAATTGTTCAGTGTCACAGAAATTTGTAAATTTTTTTGCAAAAAAGCAACTAAATTGCGCTCCATTTGTGAAGGTTGCAGACACAGTGGTCATAAATGCCTCCTTCTGTTCCTCTTTAGACGTCTTTCAATAACTTCTAGAATTTTTTATTGACATTCTTCAACCAATCTAAGTTATTTATGTCTTTTTAAATCTTTTTTCAATAATTTTTATCCGTTGTTTTACACTTTTTCCTCTTATTTTTCTTCCAGTAGACGTTTTTCAAGTTCTTCAACAATTTTCTTTGCTTTCTTTTTTAGGCGCGTTACATTTTGGAAGATTGCACAGAAAATAGGCATAAACGTTTTGGTATGTAGTTTGATTTTGATACTACGTGGTATAACAAAACAAACAATAAAAATTTGCTAAACATGTAAAATCGAAAATATCAGAATGTTTTTTATGTAAATACGGCAAAAAAATTATTTAATGTCTTGACTGTCTTTAAAGATAAAAATGTCTTTTATCCAATTACTAGTCACAGCATTAAATTATTCACTTCTTCTTAATTAAACAAATAACAGGTTTTGTTTCTTCCAAAATCTTGTGTTGCTCTTCTTTTCTGCTCAACTCTTTCAACTTTTTCTAAAATTTCCTGTTGCTCTTTCTCCACCAGTCGTTGTCCCTTTCTTGTTCTTTTAAAGTGTCTCTTCAATTTCTTCAAGCCGACATCTTACATCTTTTTCCGGAGTTTTCTTTTGCTCTCTTTTTTATTTCAGTAGTAATTTCACAATCTCTTCTACAATTATCTTTTGTTGTTCTTTTTTACCAATTGTTGTTTAGCCCTGAATTTTTCTTTTTCTTCTAAACGTGTTCCAATCACTTCTAAAATCTGTCGTTTCTAGATTTTTTTTTGTTTTTATTTTCTATCACCTTCGATTTTTTTTCTTTTCCTGCTTTTTGTTCTTGTTTAATTGCCACATCTGCTTCTACTTCTACTCTTTGGTAGTCCACAAACTTAATTTTACACCATTGCTGATACTGTTTTCTACTCTCTTTTATTTTTCAATTATATTCTCTCTACGTATGCCTACATTTTTCTTGTTTTACTCTAAAACACTATTGATTTCTTCATCTATTTGGTCCAATTCTCTATACATTTTAATTTTTAATATTTCTAGCAGATTTTTTGCAGCAACCTTTCTTCTTATATTTAATTCTTTTGTCTAATTGTGTCCAATCACTAAAGAGATGTAGTAGCTTTAGTCCTGCAAATTTTAGAAATAAACTTCTCTTCTATTTTATATCTACTTCAACGTTCCTTTTTTCTCAATTTGTTTCAAATTGTGAGTAACATTGTTTGTCTTTTTACTCAAATAAAAATTTTATTTACAGTTTTTTAAGATAATTTCTCGTAAAAAAAATATCCTGTTAATTTCATTACGTTATATACAGTTTT
This sequence comes from Tribolium confusum, assembly GCA_029207805.1. Classification (NCBI taxonomy): domain Eukaryota; kingdom Metazoa; phylum Arthropoda; class Insecta; order Coleoptera; family Tenebrionidae; genus Tribolium; species Tribolium confusum. The sequence continues at coordinate 25,168,997 of JALGAY010000006.1, read as the reverse complement.
CTTATGCGACACACTCAAATAGTAATGCGCATCTGAGTGCTATAATTCGTAATTCCGTATTATATAGCTGCACACAACTGTATCACTGTCTGTAGCAATTTCACGTTTTCTAAGTAACAAAACAGCATTTTAATTGCTACAAGTTTCTAATTACAAATTTAAGTTGGTAATTGTCACAATACCGCTATAAAACCAAATAAATTTGGGTCGTAATAGACGTAATTGTATCGTTAAAAAACCTACTTTTAGTAGAAAATTGTAGCCGCCTCCAAATTGGAAACCAATACAAATTACATATCACAACCAGGCTAGAAATTTTTGATTTTTAAAACCCTTTTTAATTATGAGTATATCTATGACACTACATTAAAGAGACCGTAAATTCTGCCATCACCCAATTTTTTTCTTAAATATGTATGCACCAAATTCGTGAGTTTGTTTCTGTGGAACGTTCGCTACGGTGTGTAATTCCCATTTTTATATATAAGTCCCAAAATGCTCTCTTCCATATCAAACCGTTTTTAAAACCACTATGTGTACCATACGAATTCTTGTCTTTGTGCTCTTTGTTAAAATAAGTGCAGCTATGGATCGAGAGACTTACCGAAGTCTTGTTCCTTTTCGTGAGTGTTTCACTAAAACCCATCCCGGATTGTGTCTCAAAGAAAAAGCACTTGATTCACTCAACTCTACCATCATGTCTGATAAACCGTTTATTGTCTTTGATATGGTAGAAATTGTTAAAAACCCTAATTATCACTATAACAACTCTGAAGAATTATCAGAAGAACCACAAGCACGGAGTTTACAACTTTCAGAAATGTTGTACAAAAAAATTGAGGAGTTTTTTAAATCCAGGATTTTTAAATTTAACATGGCGCCAGCTTTTGATGAAGGTAAACAAACAATTTAAAAATAACTAAAACTATTTTTTTTTCTCGTAGCAAGAGGTAAAAAAGATAAAGGCAAAGGCGGGATGATGATGCTAGCAGTTGGTGGAATGGCCTGTATGATTGCTCAAATGTTCATGGGTAAAATTGCATTTATGGCAGGAACTGCACTAGTGATAGCCAAAGTGGCGCTTTTCTTGTCTGCAATAGTCGGTTTAAAGAAGTTGGCAGGCGGTGGAGGTGGCGGAGGTGAAACCTCTCATGTAGTATATGCCAGTAGTGATGGTCACAGTCATGGAGGCGGCGGATGGCACCGAAGTCTCACTCCTGAGGCTCATAATTTAGCGTACAAAGCGCATATTACTGATGCCAATGCAGGATATTAAATAATTTAGCTAATTTATTTATTTATTTTTACAATCTGATAAGTACAATTCAAGTCATGTTAATAACAATGTAAAACAGTAGATAGTTATAAGGTCCAGAAATTGTTTAAATAAACACAATCAAGCGTAGATATAAAATGCATTATTTATGTAACAGCATTAGCGTAACATATTTATATAACCTTAAATCCTGGATTTTTGCCAGCTTTTTAGCAAGAGGTAAAAAAATAAAGATAAAAAGCAGGATGATGACACCATCAATTGGTCGAATGGCCTCTATAATTGCTCAAATATTTATGGCGGAACTGCACTAGTGACAGCCAAAGTGGCGCTTTTCTTGTCTGCTATAGTCGGTTTAAAGAAGTTAGCAGGTGGTGGAAGTGGCGGAGATAAAACCTCTCATATAGTATATGCCAGTAGTGATGGTCACAGTCATGGAGGCGGCGGATGACAATAAAGTCTCACTCCTGAGGCTCATAATTTAGCGTACAAAGCGCATATTACTGATGCCAGTGCAGGATATTAAATAATTTAGCTAATTTATTTATTTATTTTTACAATCTGATAAGTACAATTCAAGTCATGTCAGAAACTATCTAAATAAACACAACCAAGCGTAGATATAGAGTGCATAATTTATATATATATAGCGTAACATCTTTATATAGCCTTAAATCCTGGATTTTTCAATTTAATACAGTGCCTGCTTTTGAGTAGCAAAAGTAAAAAATAAAGATAAAGAGCGGAGTGATAACACCATCAATTGGTCGAATGGCCTCTATAATTGCTCAAATATTTATGGCGGAACTGCGCTAGTGACAGCCAAAGTGGCGCTTTTCCTGTCTGCTATAGTCGGTTTAAAGAAGTTGCCAAGTGGTGGAGGTGGCGGCGGTGAGACCTCCCATGTGGTATATGCCAGTAGTGATGGTCACAGTCATGAAGTCTTACTCCTGAGGCTCATAATTTAGCGTACAAAGCGCTGATACCAGTATAGAATATTAAATAATTTAGCTAATTTATTTATTCATTTTAACAAAGATCCAGAAACTGTTTAAATAAACACACCCAAGCGTAGATATAGAGTATATGATTTATGTATATAGCGTAACACCTTTATATAGCCTTAAATCCTGGATTTTTCAATTTAATATGCCGCCAGCTTTTGATGATAGTAAACAAATATAATTTAAAAAAATTAAAAACATCTGATTTTTTTCTCGTAGCACGAGGTAAAAAATATAAAGGAAATGGCGAAATGATGATACTGGCAATTGGTAGAATAGTCTCTATAATTGCTCAAATATTTATAGCCGAAACTGCACTAGTGATAGCCAAAGTGGCGCGTTTCCTGCTTGCAATAGTCGGGTTAAAGAAGTTGGCAAGTGGTGGAAGTGGCGGCGGTGAAACCTCCCATGTAGTATATGCCAATAGTAATAGTCACAGTCATAGAAGCGGCGGATGGCATCGAAGTCTCACACCTGAGGCTCATAATATAGCGTATAAAGCGCTGATACCAGTGTAGGATAATAAATAATTTAGATAATTTATTTATTTATTTTTACAATCTGATAAGTACAATTCAATTCATGTTAACATTGTTAAAACAGTGGATAATTATAAGATCCACTGTTTAAATAAACACACCCAAGCGTAGATACAGAGTGCATAATTTATGTATATAGCGTAACATCTTTATGTAACATGCTCTGAACTATGACGTCAGTAAATTAAATGTAAGTGTCAGATCCGGATGTTCTGGTGGCTGCTAATGCAATTAAGATTGTCATTTTAAAGAGAAAAGACAAACAAATTTTTCTCACAAATAGAGTAACGTGCATGTACCATATATGAGTGAAAGTTGGTGAGAAATTGGTCGACCTAGTGAACAACGTCGGTCAAGATCAACCTTATTTTACCTCCTAGATGCATCCTAAATGGTTTCAAAGGTCGCAAGGTCAAGGAACCATTTTAGTACATGTGAACCTGTGCAAAATCTTTTGTTCTCAATAAATAAATAACTCCTAAAAATTTTGTAATTTCGTTGAAGGATACTCTATTCTACGGCCAAAAATGTCATAGGACCGGTGGTACTTATCCTCTTCTTCGTAGGAAGTCGAATGTGTGTGAACTTCTGAATGTTTGGGTACTTTAACAATCTCAAAAGTTGTTTTTTCCTGTCCACTACTAACCAATTTCTTCAGTCCCAAAATAGCACTCAAAATTAACGCCATTTTGCCTATAATTATTGCAGTACCTGACATTACAGCAATTCCTTGATAAGCCATCGCTAAGAAAGTTCCTTTAATTGCTAAAGCTCCTAGTAAAGCACCTCCATTTCCTCCTTTATTTCCTCCTTTTTTTCTCCCTTCTTCTAGTAATTTCGGTATTTTGATTTGGAATTTCCGGTGTTGTAAAAATCGGGTTGTTGTGTCAATTAACAAGTCGTCAACTTCTTCAGATTTGAGTTTTGCAAGTTTAGACTCATTTAGAAGTTTAGTAGGGAGTTGTTTGTCGTTGATTAAAACAATTCCTTCAGTGATTTTGAGAGATTTTGAGTGAAGGGCCCGATCTAAGAGTTTCAAACTTTGGATTTTGAGACATTTGATAATATCTGGCTTGTAGAAACACTGACTGCAGAATTTTTTTAAAATATTTAGATTTGTGTAATTTGCACTTGTTAATGTTAAAAACAAAAAAATAAATGTGAAGTAATTCATTTTGAGATCAATACTAAAGATGAGAAATCGTTTGAAAGGGTTTATATAGTGAAGAAGTTCGTGTTTAGTGCTTCTAGAGCGTGATTTTACACTTGATTCTTTAGTAGAATTTTAAATACACGCAACTTCCGTTTTCTGTTGACCACCATGTAAAGGCAGTGGCCATTTGGACTAAATCTAAAGATAATTAATATAATTTTTCTGAATCATCTTTATCCATCTACCAGATGTTATAACAAGTAGATCTATGCTAATAGTGAGCTCAAAAAAATTTTCTATAGAAAACCAAAAGTCGCCTAATTGAAAAGGCCACTCTTTCATAATTAAGAGAAGTAGGCCGAATGGTTTATTGTTCACCAGAGATAAAGAACAATTTATTACAAGACTAAACTGTTCTACTCTACATTACACTGTCACTCTTAACCAGCTTCTTATACATCACAGCTATTGAACCTTGAGAATTGGGTTATTCTAGTGCACTTTAATGCACTTCCTCTTGTAAATCTAATGCATTAAGGCATGTCCCCGTTGTTAACAGCACTTTGGAAATTTTTGGCGTTTACCACAAGCGTTCTTTGCGGTTTTTTGCAACCAAAAATCGTCACAGTCTTGCAAATTTAGAGAAAAAAACCGAGATTAATAATAATGAAGAACGTTCGAGAGATCTTCTGTAATTTTAAGTGAATTATGGCGAAGGATAAGTATACTAATATCCGGAGTAACACTGACCTGAAAAAGTTATAAGATAAATAAAATATTGTTATTTGAAAAAATACATGGTTGTCTCTAATTAGAGTAAGTTAATAGGACGAAAATTAAATTATTTGGATCCATGAGTTCTGAATTCAAATCAGAATCATTTTTTTTAAACAATAGACAATAAAATGAGATAATTAGTGTAGTCAGAGTTGATCTGTCTAGCTTATAAAATTAGTAAAATGTCGCCTTTGGCTCCCAACATTGAAAAAATGTCTCTTTTGTATTACTATTAATTTAAATTTTGAAAAAAATGTTAAAATTACCGTTGTAAACTTAAAAATTAGTAAATATTGCACTAAAATTGCTGCTTCACTGTCTAATCAATAAAAATGCTGACATTGACTAGTCGATAAATGTGCAAAAAGTGGACTTCAATTACCATTAAAATGTGGTGTTTGCTGTTTATCAGCAGAAAAGGTCATTCAGAAATTAGTAAAAATGACTATGCATTTCAAATTAGTAAAATTAGTTGGTTAAAATCACTACCTCCAATTTCTGAAATTAATAAAATTATTGCTGTGCATTATAAAATTAGCAAAATGTGTTGTTAAAAAACCCTAGCCCTGGTTTCTGAAATTAGTAAAATTACAACTGTGTATTTTAAATTAGTAAAATTAGTCGTTAAAAAACACCATTCCTGGCTTTTGGAAATAGGAAAATTATAACGGTGCACTCCAAAATTAGTAAAACTAGTTATTAAAAACACTAGCTCTGGCTTCTAAAATTAGTAAAAATAACAACTGAGTATTTCAAATTAGTAAAATCAGTTGTAAAAACACACCATCCCTGACTTCTAAAGTTAGAAAAATTACAACTGTGCACTCCAAAATTAGTAAAATTAGTTGTTAAAAAACACTATCTCTGGCTTCTAAAATTAGTAAAATACCTGCCTGTAACACTATAAAAACTATGGCATATGTCTTTTTTAAATTAAAATTTATTAGAACAACATCCTCTCTGGCTTTCAAATTTAAAAAATTAAAACTGTAATTTTTAAAATTAGTAAAATGTTCGAAAAATCGAAAACACATGCGCTTTCGTAATTAATAATCTAAAAAAAAATTATACTAAGCTTAAAAATTAGTAAAATACAGCTTCTGACTTCTGAGACTACAAAAACAATGGCAAATGTCTTATCAAATTAAAATTTGTTAAAAACATCCTCTGTCCCTAGAGAAAATTAAAAAATTAGTAAAGTTTTAAATATAGTTTTCAAAATTAGTAAAATGTTGCCTCTGGCTCCCAACATTAAAAAAATATCACTTTTGTATTATTATTATTAATTTAAATTTTGTAAAAATTACTGAAATTGTTAAAATTACCGATGTGAAAGCAAAAATTAGTAAAATATTGCCTTAAAATTGCTGTTTCACTGCCTAATCTAAAGTGGACTTCAATTGCCATTAAAGTGTGGTGTTTGCTATCTATCAGCAGAAAAAGTTGTTGCAAAATTAGTAAAAAACGACTGTGCATTTCAAATTAGTAAAATTAGTTGTTAAAAATCACTACCTCCAATTTCTGAAATTAGTAAAATTACAGCTGTGCATTCTAAAATTTGTAAAATTTGTTGTTAAAAAACACTGTCCCTGGCTTCTGAATCTAGAAAAATTACGACTGCGCATTTTAAATTAGTAAAATTAGATGTAAAAAAAATGCTATCAGCTTCTGAAATTAGCAAAATCACGGCTATGTAGTTTAAAATTAGTAAAATGTAGTTTCAGATTCACAAAACCGAAAACATTTGTTGCTTTTATTAATCTAAAAACTCGTGAAAAAATAGCAAAACATTGTCGCCGACCAAATATTAGATAAAAAATTCCCCTTTGCTTTAGTTAATTTAAAAATTACTAGAAGAACGTATCCACGACTTCTAAAATTAGTAAAATACAGTCACCTGCCTGTAACACTATAAAAACTATGATATTATTAGAAAAACATCCTCCCTGGCTTTCAAAATTAGCAAAATCGAAAACAAATATTGCTTTAATAATTATTCTAATATCTAACAATAATTTTTAAAAAATTATACTAACTAGGCTTCTAGAATTAGTAAAATATAGCTTCTGACTTCTGACACTATAAAAACAATAGCAAATATCTTTTCAAATTAAAATATGTTTAAAAACATTCTCTCTCACTAAAGAAAATTAAACAATTACTAATGTTTTAAATATTGCTCCCAAAATTAGTAAAATGTTGCCTCCAATTTTCAGTATAGAAAATAAAATGTCGCTTTAGTATTACTTAGTCTAAAGATTAATAAAAAAACTCCGGTTTATAAAATTGTCCCACTTTTATATTGATTAGTTTAAAAATAAATAAAAAAAATGTTTTCTTAGTTAATAAAATTAGTAAAATCAAGTCTCCGGCTTCTGACACAACATTAAAAATTAGAGGTTTTTAAGAGACATCTATCATGTCTTGCTTCTGAAATTAGTACAATTATGACTGTAGATTTAAAAATTAGTAAAATGTCGCCTATGACTTCGTAAAGCAAAAAACTAGCTTTTATTTTATTAAAAAATATCTTCGGTTTCTAAAATTATAAAAAATATATAAATATCTCTCCCAACTCACAATATTAGATAAAAATGTCTTTTATTGTATTTACTAATTTAAAAATATTACTCTAGACTTATAAAATTAGTAAAATAAAAAAATAGAACCTCTGGCTTTAAACACAAATAAAACAATGTTAATGGTCTTTATTGAATTAAAAGTTTGAGAAAGAGCATCTTCTAATTCTATAATTAGTAAAATTATGACTGCAGACTTGAAAACTAGTCGGCTTCAGCTTCTAATATCGAAATAAAATGTAGTTTTAGTAATTATTATTCTAAAAATTAGAGAAACATATCTTTGGCTTCAAAAATTAGAAACATTTTGCCTCCAACCCCTAATATTAATTAAAAATATTGATTTTTTGTTTATAAGTATAAAAATAAATAAAAAATATTACCCTTCTAGCTTCTAAAATTAGTAAAATATAAAAATACAGCCTCGAGCTTCTAACACAAGAAAAACAATGTTAAATATTTCTATTAAACCAGAAATCGTTAAGAAACGCCATTTTCTGATTCTGAAATTAGTAAAATTGTAATAAAAATTAGTAAAGGACCGCCTTCTTTTTCTAATATTGAAAAAAAATAGCTTTCGCATTTATTAGTCTACAAATTAGCGAAAAAATATTTTCAGCTTCTAAAATTAGAAAAATTTGAAAAATGTTGCTTCCGACCTCCAATATTAGATAAAAATGTCGCTTTTTTGATTAGAAAAATAAAAAAAGTAAAAATATTACCCTCAGCTTCAAAATTAGTAAAAAAAAAGCTTTCAGCTCTAACACAAGTAAAACAATATTACAAGTCTTTATTAAATTAGAAATTGTTAAAATGCATCATCTTGTATTTTTGAAATTAGTAAAATTCTAAAATTATTACTGTGGATATAAACACTTCTCGCCTCCGGCTTCTAATACCAAAAAATGTAGCTTTTTTATTTGTTAATTTAAGAATAAGAAAAAACATCTTCGGTTTCAATTTTTTTTAAATTTTTGCCTCTTGTTCTTAATATTGGATAAAAATCTCGCTTTTTTTATATTTATTAATTTAAAAATTAGTTAAATAATGTTAGCGCTGGCATTTAAAATTAGTAAAATACAACTTCTACCTTCTGAAATTAGCAAAATTATGAGTGTAAATTTTAAAATTTTAACTAAACATTGCCAAATTAAATTTGAGAAGCCAATATTAAAAAGAAATATTGTTTTTGCCTTTATTAATCTAAAAATTAGTAAAAAATATCTCCGGCTTCTAAAATTAGAAAAATATCGCCTCCGGCTCGAAATATGGGAAAAGAATGTGACAGTTGTATTCAGCAAAGGCTCGTCAAAAATGCGGACAAAATCAAGAATAAATAAAAACCAAGAAAAAAATTAGTTAGACTAATAATATTTTTTTATTGGACATAATATAAATATTTTTTTTGTGCGCCATTGAGTGTAGCAAACAATCAGAATATGATACATAAATTAAGTAAAATAAGTCACAAAGCCGCTGAATTAGTTATTCATTGATCTGATTAGGTATCGAGGCGTTGCAAACCCCTAAAGTCACTTATAATTTCGCTATCATTCTACCGTATCCACTAAATAAACCAAAACATTTTTAGTTTCAATTTCAAGCATCACTTTTCTAATAAACCAAACCAGATTCACTGTCGGCTCTCTCAGAATGCATTTACTCGAGCGTAAAACCTGGAGGGAGTCCCGTAGTAAATTCCCGACCAATGAGAGTTGAAGATGAGTTTTGTAGGTCAGCGTTCTACCAATGACGCTTTTAGGGTAGTCGGCAAATGTGTCAATGAAACCGGGTGTGGGCGATGAAGACGTCTCTCTCTATGGGAACTTCTTACGAGGTCAACGATGAAAAGGTCATAGTCAGTGTCAATCCTATTGTATATAAATCCCTGAATTGGATTTCTGCTATCAGTCGTTGTTGGTTCTTGGAGTGATGAAGACGGTAGTGTTAGTGTTGGCCTTCGCCGTTGTGGCGTTAGCACAAGAATCCTTCGAGAGTACTGGAATACGATTAGCGTTAAAAATCTACGATGATTGTAGTAAAAGCTCAGGATTTTCGCCATGTCTCAAGAAAAAAGCTATCACGTTTTTGGATCGGTTGAGTCGGATGGATCATTTTTCACTAGCTGAAGGCGTGATGGTTACCAAATCCACCCAAACTACACCGGAAACAACCCTAACTGAAGAACAACTCGAAAATACTCTACCAAGAGCTTCAGATGCTCAAGATGAAGCCCTCACCAATATTCTTCTAGACAAAGTTTCGAAATTTGTTGGCTCAAGAACCATTGAAGTGACAATACCAAAACTGGCATTAGAAGAAGGTAATTTAAATTTATTCTGTCATAATAAATTAAAATCAAAATTTCAGGACGTGGTAAAAAAATGAAGGGCATGATGGGTGGAATGATGATGGGTATGGCGGCTAAAATGGCAGCTTTAGTTCCGGTCGCAATTGCTGGACTTTTCCTTCTAGCAGGAAAAGCTTTAATCACTGCGAAAATAGCTCTTCTAATTTCTGGAATTATCGCTATCAAGAAACTCTTTGCGGCGAAACACAGTCACGGTCATGGACATGGTTGGCAGTCTGGAGGCGGCGGTGGTTGGCAATCCAGTGGCGGCGGTTGGGATAAAAGATCGTTTGAAGATCCACAAAAATTGGCCTATAAAGCATATAGTCCAAAATCGTAGAATTGTACAAAGATTGACCGATTTTTTGGTCGTTTCTTCTTCAAGCCATTGTTATTCTAATTTATTATTATTTATACTATTTATTGTACCAATCAGTATTTCTGATTTTTTGTTCAATAAAATTGTTTTTTTACCAGATTTTACTTTTACTATTTAATCACTGTTAATTACTGTCGTAAATTTCATAATTAGAGTAGTGTTATGAGCACGGAATTGCATGTTCTTGTAGCACAATGTACTCGATTAACATAAATTGTCGTGACTTGTGAGATTTCACGCAGTTTTCTTCGTTAATTGCTGAAGAAAAAAATTTATCGCACAATCTAGATGAAGAACACCTCATTTGCTTTAATTTTACAACAATCCATTCAATTAATTTTTGGGAAATTTTGACCTAAATATAAATTTGTCCCATAAAGGCCTAACGAAGTAGTCTAATGCAATACCGTACTGAAATTTCTATTTTACCGTTAGACAGTAAAAATATCTCAAATTCATGCTCATCTTCAGTCGTGCTGAATAATTTCTTTTTATTTATTTATATCTTCGCACCTCAATGTGTCTTATGAATCTTCTGATAGGTTGTGACCTTAAAATTCCTACTCTCTATCTCTGCCACTATTTATGCATAGTTTCATAACTGATGTTCCTTATTTTATTTATTTATTTATATCTATTTTTGAATTTTTTTAATAGAAACCAGCGACCTCTACTAGAGCGTAGCTGAAGAATAGGTTGTTTTAAGAAAGACTCCTACTGATCTATCGTTAACAGGTAAAATGCAGGTAAGTACAGTTTAATATCAATTATTCTAATTATTTAATAATAACTAATTTAACAATTCTAATAATATTTTTAATTTTTGTAATTCTTAATGTATTTTAAGACAATTTAAACTAAACATATAGATGAGTGTTTGTACAGAGGAAAAATAGATAATAAAATTTTAGTATATTTTGAGATTTTTAAAATGTTTTGTAATTAAACAATATTCCGATATAAAGTTACAAATTAATTAATAACAATAAGTAATTAAAAAATATATTTGTTGGTTGTTATCACAAAAATTTGACAACCCTCTTGTCCCTTTTGTTAAAATGCTTTAGAGAAAACTTGAAATAATAACTATTTTTTGTCAAATTTTCGTAATTAGGTTTCTAATAAATTTTTGGTATATTATATTAGTTTAAATAGTTTTTGCATGTTTTCTGGATAAAGGTTGGGAGGTAAGACCCAAGAAAACATAAGAAATTCGCCACATTTGACAGTAGAAGAAGCACCCTAAAGCAGAAGAAGAGGATTTACCACCCATCACTTGTAAAAAAAATCCCAAAAATGTGTTTATCATAATTTTACTTTTAGTTTTTGTTGAATCACTAATAAGGGTTGGTTATTAAATTTTATTAAAGATAAGAAACGCGCAGATGTGCTGTAATTAATTACCCTTGTGTTAAATCCAAAAAAACTAAATTATTTTAATTTAATCCATATATCTTTTGAATTATTATAGCAATTAAAACATTTGTTTTATTTTCTAATTGTAATCCAGTTTAGCAGGAAATAACACATACACCTAGAATTTATCAAAATCAGTCATTCATGACATATCAAATTTTTATTAAGAATGAACTGAGCATTTCTAGATCATAAAAATTTGTAAAACAAGTTTTTGTTAGAGTGTTGTTTTGTCTCAATTGTAATTACGCCCGATTACTAGATAATACACAGATATAAATCTAAATAAGTTAGTCATTAATTAAATCTATTATCGCTTACTTAGTTTTTACTCTTCCTAAATTAACAAAAAAAAAATTTATCAATATAAACGTAACATTAAAGATATTTCAAAAACTCTACAGGAATCTGCAACAGGTGTAATCTATATTTAATGGCTTGTCATAGAAAAACAAAACATGTAAAACTGATAAAATTATGGCTTAGTACATGCAATTTCTTGTCAGATATATAAATATTATGCTACGTTAAAGCATTTTGTTATAAAAAAAAATATTAAAACAAACTCATTATCGCTAGTGATAGAGAGAAATTTCCGTCGTATGAAAGATTGTAACAGCTCCCAAGATCGCTCGATTTAACGCCACTCAACTTTTAAATAACAAAAAAAATATTTGGAGTAGCAGATTTGCACGTTTTAATCTACAAAATTTTTCTTAAAGACTTTCAACCCGCAATTTTTAAGGGATTCCATTTTAAGACTTGTATATTTGAATTTTCATCACAAAAGTATTTTTTAAAAATATCTGTTGGCAACCCTGATCACTAGACCTCGGTGGGAATATGGGAACAAAAACCCTTTACAGTCGTCTAGCTAACTACTCGTACCCGCCACGCGATAAAACATTGAAACTTGAATTGGTCGATAGTAGTACCGAAGTAGTACCGCTATCGACCAATTTGAGTTTCAATGTTTTATCGCGTGGCGGGTACGAGTAGTTAGCTAGACGACTGTAAAGGGTTTTTGTTCCCATATTCCCACCGAGGTCTACTGATCACCAATATTATCTCAAAATTCGTCTTCTGATGCAAAAACTCTTGGAAATTCAGAATCTGTCACTATTTTTGTGTTGTTTTGAATATTTTCTGAGATATTTATCAATCAATATTCTATTGTTTTTGAGATCTCAGCAAAACCAATTAAATGTAAAAATTTTTTGACGCTACGTAATCACCTTTAAATGTATTTAAATATTTATTTGTTTAATTAGGCAATAGAGCATTTAATGCCGTGACTGACAGTCGAGTCTTTGAAACCAGACAAAGCATTAAATCTGGTTTATTGCCATATCCAGACAACAAAGTTATATTATTAAAGATAAATTTTGTTGGAGCCTCCTTGAAAACTCATAAGTTGACACTCTTCGACAAGGCGTTGTTCATTCTCTTCTATTTGAGCAAACAAAAAGGAACTCGAAGCAGCTGTACATACATATACTTATCCTACACACATACAAAATTTTCAGCACAAAAATGTTTTTCAAAAATATTCGTTGAATTCCAAATTATCTTAAAATTTGTCTTCTGATGCAGAAATTATTTAGAATTTAGAATTTGTCGTCATTTTGTATTATGATAAATATTTTCTGAGATATCGTCCAATATTACATTATTTTTAAAATCCCAGTTAAACCAATTAAATTTTAAATTAAAATTTTGGGAATTAGCTACATAATGTGCTTAAATTATACCTAAACAGTCATTTATTTAATTAGGCAATAAAACATGTGATTAATGCCATAACTGGCAGTCGAGCCTTTGAAGCCATACAAGACATTAAATCTGCTTTATTGCCATATCCAGACAACAAAGTTCATGAATTTCGTTAAAACCTCCTTGAAAAACTCAAAAGTCGACACTCTTTGACAAGATGTTCAGTTCCTTTTATTTGACCAAAAAAAAAGTGATAATAAGTTTAATTCTCCACTGAGGATGACAACTTTGTTGTCGAAACGTGCGTCGTGTAAAGTGAAATTGTTTGGTGCTATTGAGTGTTTGTTACGTTTCGTTTCTTTTAAAAAAAAAGTACTTGATGCAGCTAGACATATCCTACGCCAGCCCAAATTTAAAATTTTCAGCACAAAAGTGTTTTCACAAATATCTGTTGGCAACCCTGATCACCAATATTATCTTAAAATTTGTCTTCTAATGCAAAAACTCGTGGAAATTCAGAATTTGTCGTTATTTTTGCGCTGTGATAAATATTTTCTGAGATATCAACTAATGTTCCATCATTTTTAAAATCCCAGTACCTAAGACGAATTAAATTTAAAAAAAAATGACGCTAAGTAATGACTGAAATTTACTTAAATAGTTATTTGTTGCATTAGGCAATAAAGCATGTGATTTAATGCCGTGACTGGCAGTCGAGCCTTTGAAGCCAGACAAGGCATTAAATCTGCTTTATTAGCGTATCCAGACAACAACCTTCATAAATATCGTTGGAGCCTCCTTGAAAACTCATAAGTCGACACTCTTCAATAAGATGTTGTTTAGTTTCTCTTATTTAACCAAAAAAAAAGTACTTGAAGCAGCTATACATATCTTACGCCGCTCTATACATATACAAAATTTTAAGCACTAAAGTGTTTTTCAAAAGTACCTGTTAGCAACCGTAATTGCCAAATTATCTCAAAATTTGTTGAAGCCTCCTTGAAAACTCATAAGTCAACACTCTTATGTTGTTGAGTTTCCTCTATTTGAAGAAAAAAAAGTACTTAAAGCAGCTGTAGATAGTTACATATCCTACACTACTCTATGTACAAAATTTTCAGCACAAAAGTGTTTTTCAAAAGTATCTGTTAGTAACCCAAAATCTGTCTTCAAGCGCAAAAATTTTCGAGAATTCAGAATCTGTCGTCACTTTTCTTCTGTGATAAATATTTTCTGAGATATCGACCAATATACCATCATTTTTAAAATCCCAGTTAAGCTAATTAATTAAATTTTAAATAAAAATTTTGACAATTAGCTACATAGTGACCTTAAAATGTACTTAAATAGTTATTTAATGAATTAAGCAATAAAGCATGTGATTTAATGCCATGACTGACAGCCAAGCCTTTGAGATCAGGCAAAGCATTAAATCTGATTTATTGTCGTATCCAAACAACAAAGTTTATAAATTTCGTTGAAGCATTCTTGAAAACTCATCAGACAAGATTTGATCAGTTTTTCACTTTTTGACACTTTTTGTATGGTTATTCCATTTAATTAAACCAGTTCTTAATCTGTTCAATTTCGCCCAGATCTTGGCTAATCCATTCCAGGTAGCCTTTTAGTTCGATCTTCTATTAAATCCTTGTAGAATTCATATTTTGTATTTTTACAATTTTACTTACTAACAATAATAAAATAAAAAATTCGAAAAAATTGCGCCATTCTTCGATAGACATTTTTGTATTTTTTACTGCCCTGCTGAAACAATAATTTGTAGCTTCATTTAAACCAAATGTAAAATGTAATTTGAAATATATTGTTTACAGAATGGCAATTACAAATTTACAATCAAAATTTGCTTTAATACTTGTTTTTTTAATAATTCTAAACTAAGCCCACGTAGAGTGGTTGGATTTTGTCGTGGGCGATGAGTTATTCTGGGCAAAGTACGAAAACACGTCTTGGTTAAGCGCTATTCACTAACCCAAAAACATTCTCATTTCATTTCGTTCCTTCTTCTTGAACGGTTGTGGTTACCTAAGCCTGCGTATATTGACAGATTTGTAATTTTATTTCAACAGTCTTTTTCAAGACTCTTTTTTTTGTGGTTTACAGTTTTGTAAGTATACCTAGTACAATTTAGAAACAAGGATATAAATGTGTTTTTGCAGAACATATTTTGTGACAATATGATGGGCAATAACGGTCGTGTTGTTCATAGTCAAGGGAGGCAGATAATTTATAACGTTTTTTCGTTTATGAAAGAGGAAAAAGAGAAAGGTGAAGTTATAATTCCCTTAAGTCGTTTACAAGAACGTGTTGCTAAAGCCACTGGTGTTGGTCTTAACACGGTAAGGAGAAATATAGAAGAAGGTAGCAAGAAACCTGAAAATAGCAAATTTCAATCTCCGCGTAAAAAAATCAACAAACCATCGCCAAAAAGTACATTGGATGAATTCGAAGAAGAAATAGTTTGAAAAGTAATTTATAATTTTGCCGCCATTCATAAAAGAAGACCGACAATGCAAGTTTTATTTGAGGCAGTAAAACGTGAAGGTGTTAATTTTACTGGGAAAATAGATTCATTTAGACAGTTCATCCGAAAGCTAGGTTTTCGTTGGAAGAAATCGACAGATAATCGAAAAATCTTAATTGAAAAAACGGACATCAGATTAAAACGAGTTGAATATTTAAAACAACTTAAAAAGTACAAAGAAGAAGGTCGAAATATTATATACTGCGATGAAACTTACCTTCACAGTTCCCATACTGTACTGATGGCATGAGATGATGGCACAAATAACATGCTGAAGGCACCAATAGCCAAAGGGCGACGTCTAATTATTTTACAGGCTGGAGGCGCGCAAGGTTTTGTGCCTAATGCTTTAAATATATTTAAATCGGGATCGAAAACAAGCGACTATCACGATAAAATGAACAACAACAACTTCACCAAATGGTTGAAAGAAAAATTTATTCCCAACATTTCAAGGAAATCGGTTTTGGTGGTGGATAACGCGTCCTATCCTAATGTGGCAATAGAACCTAGTCCGAACTCATCATGGAAAAAAGCAGCAATGCAGCAATGGCTAAACGAAAAAGAAATTTTTTTTGGGACCAAAGAAACAAAAGCAGAATTATATAAAAAAATTAATTTGAATAAACCACCGTATAAGCAATTTGCGATCGACAAAATTCTGGCAGAATGTGATATGCCAGTTTTACGGTTGCCTCCATATCATCCGGAGCTTAACCCCATCGAAAAAATTTGGGCATTAGTAAAAAATCATGTGGCCGTTCACAACGTAACATTTAAATTAGAAGACGTCTGGAAATTAGCTGAAGACAAATTTGCTACGATTTCAGTGGAACAATGGAGAAATATATGTAACCACGTAGAAAAAACCGAGAAGGAATACATGGCCAGAGAACACATTATAGATGATATAGAAGACTTCATAATTTCTGTTAGAGCTGACGAAAGTGATAACGATTTGAAATTTTACATTTCTTCCGACGAGGAAAACGATTTAGGTTGCGCAAAATTGCAAGAATAATGCAAAATGTTTCATGTCAACAGAATAATTTTTTTTTAAAAAATTTCACACTCTTTATTTTATCTTTTGTTTTTTAATAATCGCTGTGCAGTCTATTCTATTAAATTTGTCTTTTAGTTTGTATTTTTATTGTATTATTGTACAAAATAGAACAAACAACAGGTCCCTACCTGCGCATTTCATCCAGACTTTTAAATTTGCCGCAATCTGAAACTAGTCAGATGTTTTTGGGTTTCACTTATCGCATTTAAGATTTTACTTCACGCAGATCTGTTCAAGGTCATCATCCACGACAAAACCCAACCACTCTAATGCTGTTTTACCTCTGAATTTTATCAAAATATGGCGCAGCTCACCCACTTCTAACAAGTGAACGGCGCGGCAAACCCTGTATAAAAAATGCGTCAAAATGGTTCCAATTTTGTTTGAAACACTTAAAACAAATTGCAAATTATTTCTTCAGCAGCTGTTTTTAATTATCTCATCATTTTATGTAAATAAATATCTGTAATTATCAGAAAATTTCACAAATGGATAGGCACAATTAAGCAAACATCTGAGTTAAATTAAACCGCCAAAGCCAAGAAGAACCGTGTAGTGCGAAAATTAGCAGAAATTTGTCTGATGAAGCAAAACCATATCAAAGCATGTAAAAATTCCGAATTGCGTCATTCCCTAAAAGTCCCCATTGTCAAGCCTGACACTAAAGTCGCGTTTGTGCTACCCGAAATAAGTTGTTCCTCTTCTGTACGCATGAAGCTAAAACGGTACCGATTTTTACACACGCAACTGTACCATAATTCCATATTCCATCAATTAACACTTTGCGAAAAGCGTCCGTTTCCTGTTAGGCCCGTCAAAATCGGGCAACCAGAGTGTGACGAAAAATCGTCAACCCATCGGCCGGCCGATTTTTCGCCACGGCACTGTCATACCGCAAAATTGCACGCTTGGTCCGTTCTATCTAAAGAATTCATGCGGAAACGAAGATAATATTTAACATTAGAGGAGAATCATTACACGGGTCTGAAGCACAAGGAAATGGAAACGTTGAGTTTACTGCAAACGGTCGTGGTGGCAGCACTTAAGTGACGCACGAGCTTAAACTTAAACACGCGTTCATTTCGAAAATGATTCCTTAACGTGATATCCTCAAAAATTAAAAAATGATAAACATTGCTATTTTTTTAGTGCTGTGTGTGAGTTTCACCCTCGCTGAGGAGTGCTGCCATGGAAACGATTTAGAACAAGTGCAAGATTTAACACCGTGGGAGATTTACCCCAAACAGTGGTCTATACAAAATCGGATACCAATGACTTCAGGTAAAAAAATTTTTTTTAACTGTAGTTACCCGCTCAACTTGATTTCTATAACTCTTTCAAGTCAGTAACCACCCGATCTGTAATTATTTTGATTCGACATGCTTCTAGTTGGACAAAATACGTGTTTATTGAAGTAGGTTTTCAGGAAATGTCAAGAAAAATGCGATCAAATAGTGCAAATCGTATGATAAGACGTGTCAGAAGCTCAGCTTTTTCTTACATATTATTAACCCTAAATATTCGTTATTATGTGAAAACAACAGATATTTGAAGCCACAGCCAAAAATTTTTGCACTATTAATTCGACATACTTATTGCTCTACCCTCTGTCTAAGTTTTGTATCTGTTTTATCACCAAAATTCAATTGATTCAGTATAAAGCTTGAAGACGGCTAAAATAATGTAACTCAGTTAATAAAAAATTAAAAATTTGAGAAAAATATATAATTAGGGCTGTGTACTTATAGAGTTTAAAAAAAGCAAATTTCTGCCAATTATTTTTATTCTATTTCAGGTACCGGTTTCGAGTATCTTTTGCCGTATATTATGTTAAAAACTGTTATAATTTTTTATTTAATATGTGAAATATGGTACTGTAGGCACTAATTACCCGAAACCGGTACCTAAATCCTCTTTTTTACTTTCTGTAACTCGATAATATACGAACCGCCACTAAACAACGCGTTTGTGTCAAAATTCGAGATTGTGAAATTTCGGTAAAAGACGTAAACGCATTGTTTCGAGTCTGAATGGTCCTTATGCCTGTTTTTTCCAGAATTCGATGTCGCCAGGAAGAGGGAGACACGAGGAAAATTCAAAGTAAAAAAGAAAATCAAACGTTTCCTACTTCCGTTACTTCTAGCCTACAAATTAAAGTTTTTTACTTTAATACCGGTCCTAATCGGAGGACTTATATTGCTAACAGGAGCTACAGGATTAGCTGGATTTTTCTTCGCCCTTTTTGCGGCCGTTATGGGACTCAAAACTGGCGGAGGTCACTATTAGTAAAATTTAGATATTTATTTTCGAATTATTTATTATTGTAGAATAAAACAATGACAAATAAAGTTTTATAAATTATTAATTTCAAATGTTTTTGTGTTCTAAATAAAAAATTCGCAACTCGGCCTACTTATATTCTTGTAATAAATGTATTATCTTTTTTTGGTAAAAGCAGCAATTTAGAATAATTGGTGCAAAGCTTATCTGGGTAATAGTTGTATAAAATTTACGTACAGAGACCGACGACACTAAGAACTCATTTCCGGCATATATAAAAAATAAAACTATTATTAGTATAAATTATTTGACATTTTTTATTCTTCTAAACTGACACATTTTTTTCTGATGAACTAGTTATTTTTATAAGAAAGAAAAAACACAGTAAAAAACTTTATTAGATGCAATTACAACATAAATTACAAACACTCGACTAAAAATGAGGCGTATCAATTATAGCCCCATTAATTATCACTATAACATCACGCAAAATATTTATTTTCAACTACTTATATACAGAGTGACCCAGCCCTCAAAAAAGACCCCTAATTAATCTACAGCCTTGCATGACATGTAAACACACTCGGTATATTTAAATTAATGTGATCACACGATAAAAACAAAAACAAAAACAAAACAAAAAATTCAGTTGATTTTTGTGAAAAAAATTAAATAATTCGCAATTTTTCAAGATTTAAAAAATTATCTAAATTTGGCTCTTACGTGCTCATCTCTCACATCAAAATCCTCAGTAATAACAATGACAGAAGCTGTGTGCCACTGTCTAACCGAATTTGGGCTAACGCTACTAATCGCCTTTATTTAAATAAAACTATCTGGCTAGTGTTTCTATGTTCAGTATTATATGTAATTATAAATAATCAGTAAAAATTAATAAATTCTCAGTATATACACTCAGTCGGTAATAAATAAACATTAAAAATTAATAAATTGTCAGTATGCAACAGTCGATAAATTCAGAAATAAGCAGAAATCCCAGAAATAGTATTTTTTGTAGACTAGACTCTTCAGGCCTAGACTTGTTACGAATCTCACAGTCTAATCGAATTGAGACTAACGTTATTAACCGCCTTTTTCTCCCTAAAAATTGCTTATTTGTGAACCAAAGCTTAATTAAAAGTGTCTTATAATCATTTTTTAATTTTACTGATTATTTATTATTTTACAGACCGTTTATTAATTTTACTGGCCGTCTATTACTGTGTACTGTCCGTAAAATTTAAATCTAATTTCTTGCAATTAAAAAGCATCATATAGTCACGTGATACTTGGCAAAATAATGACCGAAACCCTTTTGTTTGACTTTTAAAAAAAAGACCTGACCTGACTTCTTACTACCTTACAGTCTAACCGAATTAAAACTAAAGTTATTAACCGCTTTTTTCTCCCGAAAAATCTGCTTACTTGTGAACGAAATGTTAATTAAGAGTTTTATAATCATTTACCAATTTTACTGACCGTTTATTAATTTTACTGGCCGTCTATTACTGTGGAATGTCCTTAAAATTTAAATCTAATTTGTTGCAATTAAAAAGCAGCATATGGTCACGTGATACTTGGCAAAATAATGATCAAAACCCATTTGTTTAGCTTCAAAAAAAACACGAAATACCTGACCTGACTGCTTACTACCTCATAGTTTAACTAAATTAAGACTAACGCTATTAACCGCCTTTTTCTCCCGAAAAATTTGCTTATTTGTGAACCAAATGTTAATTAAGAGTGATTTAAGATCATTTATTAATTTTACTGATTATTTATTATTTTAATTACAGACCGTTTATTTATTTTACTGGCCGTCTATTACTGTAAATTGTCCTTAAAATTTAAATCTAATTTGTTACAATTAAAAAGCGGCATATAGTCACGTGATACTTGGCAAAATAATGATCGAAACTCTTTTGTTTGGCTTTAAAAAAAATAACTAAATATCGGCTCGATGTTTCACAGGTCACGTGACTAGTGGCAATTTCCTAAAAGTTATTGCATTGGACACTTTTTTTGCGCACAAATTTGGAAAAATAGTACTTTTATATAGATTATTTCCATAAAAAAAAATGTTGGGTTCAAATAAAAAAAAATTATTGAAAAAAAAATAGACAAAAAAGCTTATCTATTTTTTTTATTTTCATAAAAAAAAGTAGATAAGATCCATTACGCTAACTTGCGAGATCACGTGACCTTGAAAAAAACTACAATATTTTCCCAAAAAAAAAAAAACTAAAATTCGCTTAAATTTTCAAATTTTGCGATTTTTCAAATGTCTGAATATAAAAGCAATTTTTCGAAAAGTTAATTAATTAAATCTTTTAGGCTTCACAGAACTGGTATTTTCACTTAAAATAAATAGCAAATAGCTTGTCTGGCCACGTAATACGTGGCAAAAAAATGAAAAAAGACTACAATTTTTTAATTTCATTTTTCCAAATGTCAATACATTTTCTTCAAAAATTTCTTAAATTAACTATATTTCATATAACTGGTACTTTCATAGAGAATAACTAAGAAGTAGCCTGTGTGATCATGTGACCCAAGGCAAAATGTCAAAACAAAACCCCAACTGAAACTTTTCAAAATGAAAATTTCGAACTAAATATTGCTTCGACTTTCAAATTCCGTTGTTTTTCAAAGGTCCCATTATAACAATTTATTAATAATAGCGCTTTATGTAATATACAGAGTTTTTTTAATTCTGAAAGTCGGTAGTAAATTTTTTTTAGTATCAGAAACTAAAACCAACATTATTATAGTTTTAGACAGAGCAATTTTTTAGCAATTTTTGGAACTGAAGACAATATTTCTTATTAAATTTAATAACTTTTTTATAATTTTAAGAAGCAAAACTCCTATTTTATTAATATGTACGAGTTTTAGAAACCAAAAGAAATGCTTTACTAATTTTTAGAGCCGAAAGCGACTTTTATTACCAGGTTTTCAACTAGTAGCGACAAAAGTCTCAGTTTTTTTATCCCTGACAGCCAAGAATGATGTTCTACTAATTTTAAGTCCGAGAAAAAACTTAGGACAAAAAGAGCATTGTTTTCTGATTTTGTAAGATAACGTTCTATTAATTTTGTAAACCTGAAATTAAACTTTATTATTTCTAAAAGCCAGGGACCATATTATCAAATTTTAAATTAACAAAAACAAAGACATCGTGTTTCTATTTTGGGAGCCGAAGGCGGCATTTTTTCAAAAATTGTATAACAATTAAAACAAAAGTAACAATTTCTTTTTACGTCATTTAATACTCTTAGAAAATAGAGATGAAATTCTAGAAAAACCTAGAGCAAAAAGCGACATTTGCCAGCAATGTCTGAATTTTTAACTCAGTGCGCACTCTTTTTAACAATATGTAATAGACAGAAATAAACTCAGTGTCTCAAAACTTGATTTCCGAAAATTATCGAAATATTTCACAAAAGGTTGGTAAACCCAAATGCTGTTTAACAGTATTAGAAGGACGTTTGGTGAGAATTTTCGAATCTTATCGCCTTTATCAGTCACTTTTCTACCAAATGTCTTAACATCCTGCATTTCTAATAAATGAGATATCAAACTCGGCTTCTTGATAAATTTGTCTATCACACCTAATAAATATTAGAGCCTTCTTCAGAGCTTTAGATCATTACTTATACTCGCATAAATGTCTACACCCTGTGGGACACATTTTATTAACCGCAAACCACTGTTTCATATGTAACAAATGTCCTCCATGCGAACATCCTTGACACCACGCATATAATCCTTTAACAACTTGATGACAAACACTACAAGCCGCATATTGCGACGAATGACACCTATCACAAAGCCACCCAATCCGTTGCAAAGCCTTACTACATTTACTACAGTTCGTATTAAATCTCGTTGATTGTTGATTCAACTGTTCAACAGCCGGAATCCATGATAACTTAATAATTTGTGTTGCAATATTCCACAATTGAAACCTACTCAACAATTCAATATACCCCAATAGCCAATGTTCCTGTATGCTTTCATCTAAATCAGCTAAACATTTCCTTTGTTCACCTAACACTATTAGAATACATGCAGCTGTCTGAACATCTCCTAACATTGCGTGATGTTTTAAAGCATCAAGGACTATACTAGAAGGATCCCAAAGAGGCATTTTTGGTAAGTGAGAGACAGTTAGGAGACTGTGTGGTTGCTCTTCAAACGGAATAGGCTGATCGTCGTTTATCACAGAGAAATTATTAGGAAACTTGTCTGGAGGTGGTGACCGGTTTCTAATCTCATGCCGTATATGAAACGCTTCATTTGGTAAAACAAAATCCTGTTGAGACATTGTAAAATTACGATAACCACTCTGGTAATCACTCATAATACCGTCAAGCTCCATATCTAGCTCATTCTCACCAAAAGAAAAATCTCCTTTAGGTAAACCAGTCCTTATATTTAAATACGTAGGAAAGCCGTTATTGTAGATTGCGATATGATCGACTTGATCTTCATTTTCAGTTTCATCACTAAATTGAGCAGCAGGTGTATCACCATCTTTAGATCTCTGATCATTATCATTTGTATTTTCTAAACCAATATTTAACGGAATATTATTATGCGAAATAACATCCTCTCTATTATTATTATTACTATTATTTTGTAAATATTCTTCACCGTACATTGTTTTTATTATTTTCCATATTGTAGCGATTTGATTTTTACCGTA
Organism: Tribolium confusum; assembly: GCA_029207805.1. Lineage (NCBI taxonomy): Eukaryota > Metazoa > Arthropoda > Insecta > Coleoptera > Tenebrionidae > Tribolium > Tribolium confusum. The sequence goes on along the minus strand of JALGAY010000006.1, from coordinate 25,145,218 downwards.
TTGTTTGGCTACTGCTGAATTATGTTCACAAATTTCAGATAAACTCCGCCCATTTAATACGTAATTTTTAGCTAAACCAATAAAAATCTCCGATTCTGATTTGTTTTCACATGACGTCACAGTGAATTGATGCATTAGACTTGAAGCCAGATGGAAATGATCAGGAGATTGAGTTGTTGAAGTTTTTCTGAAATTTATTTGTTTTACCTTCTATATTTCTGTTGGTATTTTACCTTATTATACCCATTGGGGCTTTAATAGTTGTATTAATATTTGTTTTATGTGCATATAATATCTCTCCTCTATTATTCAAGGACACACCTTGAGGGTTAGCTTTATTAGCTGGTCGACTGGCGTAATCAAATGAGTGTTGATATAATGTACAATCCTACATAAAAATATTTTTATAATAACAACTTTAGATAAGTATATACGACCATGGCTTACTACAATTAATCTCATTAATGTGACGTCACTTAGAGACAACCAATTATTGACTAAATATGTAAAAATTTATTCTCTGTAAGAAATTGACTGGAAATAACCCTCTTTTGTTTGTTTTACACCCTTATTGTTAAAGATGCGACGTCTTACGTGTGTCAATTGTAGAAAGCCATGATTAAAACATACTCGACCACTGCTGAGAAAAACATGAGGGTCCTCTTTCCAAGCAACACCACTTGGAGTGTCTTTATGTTCATTAAATGATGCATAAGGAATATAAGGTCGTCTAACATCCCAAATATTAATACTACAATCAACAACTAAAGCACAGGAAGCTATATGATATCGACGTTGAGGGCGCCACTTGACATGTCCTATTGAAGCTATAGTATGAATCGTATACTCCAAAGTAAGTTTACTTGTTAAATCCCAAACCTAAACATTTTTTTTTTGAAAACTTAGAACTTATATCAAGTACTACCAACTTTAATAGTTTTATCTCTACTAGCTGTAGCTAGCCAGGTGTTCTCCGGATGCCAATCACAAGCAAAAATTGGCCCGCTATGTGCGGCAAATTGTTGCTGGCATTTATCTGACCTTCTCACATCCCATAACTGTACACTTCCGTTTTCTGAGACTGCAGCAAACGTGTACGGATTATGGGGGCTAAACTGTACATCGCGGACACTTTCAGTATTACTATAAAATATCGCAACGGCGTTTTTAACCCTAATATCAAAATACCGCATTGTGCCATCTTGGGACCCAGAAATGAGTCTGTTGGGTTCACTTGCGTGAAAGTTTACTTTGTTTACGGTTCGTTTGTGTTCTTGGTAGTCCTGTTCTTGCATGGCTTTACCCATTTTGGTGAGGTTCCATACGCAAACGTGACCGTTGGTGGCAGCAGTGGCCAAATAATGATCTAAAAATTATAAAACTCAAATTGGGGAATTGTTAAGAGAGAAATACCGTCAGTCCAGCTCCAGGAAACATCATTACAGGAGAAACTTAAATTGAGGTGTTTAGACGCTCGGAGGTTGCAGATTTCACGGAATTTATCCTCCTCTATTGTATAAACCTTAAAAACTGAAAGATTTTTTAGTTTTTTACGTAATAATTGCAGATTTTTGTTACCATTGCGTCCACCTATTGCCACTTGTGTGTTGTCTCGGTTTAATGCTAAAGCATTAACAGGTCCTTCTTGCACAACGTGAAATGTTGCCATTGATTATGGGAGTTTTTTTTGTAATTTTATACAAATCATAACACACATGACAAGCCTTAGTTAATTTATTTGAGGTCTTTGTTAATGATAAACAAACATTTTTTGTCTAGAAGTGAGGTTACGTCAAATGTGTCAAATGTCAAATTGAATGGAAACTGTAATTGCAGGTGTAAAACTTGGATAAATACGTTTCAAATTTGCAAAAAAATGATATTTAGTGTTTATATTAAATAAAAATTGACGTAGTATAGTTTTCATTTATCCAATTGCGTGTTATAAAACGACAAGCTTTATATTTCAATTTTTTAAAAACAATTTTTATTTAGTCACGTTATAGATTTCTACACTGCGTTAAGTAGCGCCATCTATTTGTGATTTTAGAAATCAAAGTTGACCAATTTTGAATATTTGAAGTCATATTTTTACTAATTTGGAAGCCAGACACCAAATTTTACAAATTTTAAAAACCAAAAACAATTGTTTTTAATAATTTTTAATTAAATACATAAAAAACGACTAAATTTTTGTAATTTTAAAAGTCGGAGTTGACGAATTTTGAAAATTTAAAAAATCGTCAGTGTTGACTGTTGGTGACAAACCGAAATTCCCTAACACGTAAACAAGAATTCTAACCTAACAAAGGTGTTTAACTTGCAATAACTTAACAAAGGTGTTTAACTTGCAATAAATAATGGAAACAACGGAAAATCCACCCTCTCCTGAAATAAACCACTCAACCAACATAACCCAAGATGAAATCGACCAAGAAACAGCAACAAAACTCCGAGGAGACGCAATTGGAGACACAATGTATAGCGAAGTCTTCGTCCTGAACACCCTCATGCAGTTTAACGATTTAAAATGGAGCAGTGAAGTCGAAAATGATTTGTGCTTTTTATGGGATATGACTGAAGAAAAAGACGTTTGTGAATATTTATACAAAGTGTCTTTTCCAACCCTGGCATGTACAGCAATAAGAAATTACACGGAACCGAGATTTATTGAAATTGTAATTGGAGTTTTTGCTAATATTCTTTGTTCAAAGTGTGAACATAATTTAAAAGACGAAGAAATTAAAACTGTTTTAGATGTATTAAATTCAAATGATCCTTATATTTTGATACAAGTTATGCGATTTATACATGCAATAGCTTTCATGTTTGGTAAATTACAGTTTTTAGATAAGGAACATTTCGGGAGGTTTAACTACATTTTATTTAATTCAACAAACAAAGAATTATTAGCAAACACATTAAAATCACTTGTTGCAATCACAGACGGCACTAAACTAGATCCTAGTGTGATCAGTGGTGAGTTACTAGTTGCAACAATAACAGGTTACAAAACATTAAAAAACGAAGAATGTGAATCAGAAAACGAACTTTTTGAGTCACAAGAACAACATTTAAATGTTAAACATTTGGTACAAATTTTTTGTAATGTGTCTACTTATATTGATAATTGTAATTTAGGATTTGATGAACTTAAAACAAGTTTAGGTGATTTCAATAATGAAATAGTCTTGTTATTGAATTTTTACACTCATGAGGATTATTTAATACCTCTAACAGAGGATTTTAAATACTACATTGAAGCTCTGACTTATATTTACAGAACTTCAAACGCTGAATTTGTTCCGGAAGTTGTAAAACCGCTAATTGAGATTTATTTTATTGTCTGTAGTCAGGACTCTTCAAATTTGCAAAATATTGCAGAGGTATTGTGTTATTTTATTTCTGTGGCGACTATTGATTCTATCAGAAAAAACTTCGAGTGTGTCCCTCTTGATGTAATTAAAAGACTTTTTTGTGATTTAGAAACTAAGCAGTTTTGTTTTGAATTTGATTATTTAACAAATTTAAGAAGAATTGTAGCTGGTTTGAAATAAATAATATAAAGATAGTTTTTCGTTTTTACTGGTTTTTAAATATAACTAGATATTTGTTTTTGGCGCCAAATAATTTTCAAAACACTTCAATTTTATGACATTAAAAATAACATTTTTTTATAAGAAAAAACTAACTTTTACGGTTTTTAAAAATTAATCGTAATTAAATAAACAGTAATAATGAAATATTCTAGAAGATTTAGTGTGTTTATGACCCAATTTTGTGATTTTTTTCAGAATTTTTAAGGAATTAATATTCATTAGACGGAATATTCGAAAAATTCACATAAGTAGAGAAGAAAACAAAGTTTTTAATGTCAAACTCCGAAGTCGGTCTAATAACTAGTTTTTGAGAAAAGTTGAAATATACTTTTAAGAGACTCACCCTGTATAAAACTGCTGGCAAATTTCAAAATTTTTGGTACGAAAACATTGTTAAAACCCAAAAATTTCACAGTTTTCGATAGCTATTTTAATCTCTTGATACAATTTGTTTTACATATTTTTTTGTTTAAAAATTACATAATTTTTTTGTCTTAAAATTACTTTTATCTAATGATGATTTCATCATTTGTGGTAAAAATTTTTTTGGCTCTGATTTAAATTCATTTATTTTAAGTTTTTTTTTAAAAGATGACCTACTCAGAAGGTCAAATTAATATTCGTTTTGATAAATGCGTCTCAAATATTGGAACAAAAAACACAATTATACAAAATAGTTTTTATTAATCAAAAATATATATTTATAAACAAAATTGAATAAATAATTTTAATTAAAAATGTACAACTTTTTAACCACCCCTCGTGTAAAATAAATAAAAACAGTTTAACACAGATAAATAATCACAAGATCTACCCGATTTAGACTAAATTGAGATTAACGTCAATTTTGTAGTAATTGTTCACTTAAAATTGAAACTTCCGCTTGGTTTTTGATTTGAAGTTGGTGCATATACGATAAGAAACAACACCAAACTAAACTGCAAACGCTGACGTAAGGAACTCGATTTTTTTCTTTTACGAAACAGAAATTTATCGTTTGCAAAAACGGCCAGAAGCAAATTGCGACCTAAAAAAAAATTAAATTAATTTATGTTAATAAGATTAGGTTTGTTTCAATAACAAATCAGAACGGTTCAGAATTAGACTGCACATGCGCAGTAGTAGGGTAGTGGTAAATCACTATCGAGCATGCTCAGTTCAGTTCTGAACTGTTTTAAAGCGTTGTTGGAACAAATTGTTATTAATTATTATAATTATTAGGGTGGGTCAAAAAAATCGAATATTTTTTTTAACTTTCGACACTGAAAAATTGGTTCTTGAGCTCCTTTAAAAAATGCTTTTTAAAGATGAGCTCTTAATTTTAAGAGGAAGGACTCCTTCATCTTACTTTTCTATTTTTTCTTTAGTTTTATTTAGCAAAATCAATATCTCGTCTCTACTTAATCGTAGGAAAAAATGTTATTTACATTTTTTGTAGAAAATTAAACGCTCTAAAGAACGTACCTTACAATTTTTTTATAGCTATTAGCGTTTAGAAAATATCAGAGGTCAAAGTTTGAAGAATTTAACAAAAAAAAATTTTACTTTTAAATTTTATAACTCGTAGATAAATAAATATTAGAAAATGCAAAATATACAGTTTTATAGAAAATTGAACGTTCTGCAAAAAAGGCCTCTTGTGGTTAATCGATTAGTCTAACCACTTAGAAGATATCCGCATTTTAAAAACCAAAATTTGAGACTAAATCCTCATTTTTTTTTTAAATGGTTGGAGTAATCGATTAACCACAAAAGACTTTTTTCGTAGAGCGTTTAAATTCCTACAAAACTATATGTTGCGCATTTTCTAATATTTATTTATCTACGAGTTATAAAATGTAAAAAAAATTTTTTTGTTAAATTTTGCAAACCTCTGATATCTTCTAACTCTGATATCTGATATCTTTTGACCTCTGATATCTTCTAAACGCTAATAGCTATAAAAAAAATTAAAATACCTTTTTTAGAGCGTTTAATTTTCTACAAAAAATGTAAATATAATTTTTCTGTACGATCAAGTAGTGACGAGATACAGTTTTTGCCAAATAGAACTAAAAAAAAATAATAGAAAACTGATGAGGGAGTCCTTCTTATTAAAATTAAGAGCTTATCTTTAAAAAGCATTTTTTTAAAATGCCTATAAACCAATTTTTCAGTGTCGGAATTTAAAAAAAAATCGATTTTTTGGCCCACCCTAATAATTATACAGTGTGTCCCCAGATCGACTTTAAAAGAAGAAAAGATTTCTTATTTTTGATTTCTCAGAGAATTTCACTCTTATTGATTTGTCCTGCTTGTTTTCAAAGCTCCAATACACAAATTACTTTTTATTTAACTCGAACAGTTAAAAGTGAAATTTTCTGAGAAATCAAAAATAAGAAATTTTTTCCTCTTTTAAAGTCGATCCGGAGACATACTGTATATTAATATTATGTATAGTGTGGTTATTAATCCTCTAAAGCAGGTTGCTTTAAATAAAAATTTTCCGAATGTCTCTGATTACAGCATCGTTTCAACTGACAAAACCGAAACTACGATTAAATATACAGAGTGACATAAAAGTATGTAATAAAATTCATATTTTCTAAGTTAATGTTTTTTTAGAAAAACGCCAAGACAGGCCGCTTTTATTTTTTTATTGGGCACGTTTTTCAATTGTTTTCAAATTTTTTTGGCCAACTGTTTTTTTGCTATGACGTAATCGACATTTTTTTTAAATAGCAACCCCTATTTTTGATGTTAAATATTGAAACTACTTTAAGTAATTTAACCAATTTAAATATTTTATTAAATTTTTTAAATTAGACGCAATTTTTAACAGAATATCTGAACTAAATGTTCAAATTGACGTCCTTCCGTCAATTCCTATTAAAAAAAACATCGATTACGTCACAGCAAAAAAAACAGTTGACCAAAAAAATTTGAAAACAAGTGAAAAAGGTGCCCAATAAAAAAATAGAATCGACCTGTCTTGATGTTTTTCTAAAAAAACATTAACTCAGAAAATATGAATTTTATTCCATACTTTTATGTCACTCTGTATATTCTTAAACAAAAAAAAATAGGTATGATTGTTATAAAAATTAAGTAAAAATCAAATCTTTTAAGAAAAAAAAAGTGTTGTAATGAAAGACATACGTAATTTGTTTTTAGGCACTCTGTGCTTTAAAGATTTGTGTAATATATGACATAAATTTCACATAATTTTTTTGGTAATAAGTGAAATTACGCCACTTTTGTATGGAATTATTCACATGATAAGCATTATAATTGTCTAGACTCGTTGTAATTCCACGTGTCAAAGTCCACAGCAGCCGTAATTCCTCCTATCACGTCAAGAACTCGTGTAAAAATTTTGGCCAGTGTCCAATCTACGTACTTTGTAAGAGGGCCAAAATTTCAATTCGAGTTGTTGTTTCGCCTCCTGTGCCGATTTTCCCTCCATTAGACTCATTCCAAAGAAGAAACATGCCATTGCGGCTGGCCCATACGTCATTTGCTCGACTACGGCCTTAAAAGCCCGCCTTTCAGTCAGAATTCCCCGAAATTGCAAAAAGACTATACTCACTTTAGTCACTGCCGTTTTGAGATTGGTTTTGGGCCAAATCATGGTGGAAATTCGCACCCAAGCGTACAGCGTGGGGGCGGTAAAAAGACCTCCGTAAAGACTGAACCTAAGGGCCTGAATCCAGTCATAATTTTCCACGTTTTTGCCCGCAATAGTCTGCTGAAGGATACAAGAGGTGGGCCAGATGGTGGCATACGAGATCATCCCTCTAACCACGGGGTGGCGGTTAGTAAAGGCCACAAATCGTGATAATACTGACATTTTGATAAGAAGCTGAATCACAGACAGATTTCGCGAGACTGAACGTCGGGATTTAATTCATTGAATTTGAGCCAATTTGGGGACCTTGGACTCGAATTCCTGATTACGTCACACACGTGGACACTTGCAAGCCAAAATCTAAAGCGCAAACGCGGATTCATTCATGCAAAAAAAACAAACTTTAGAAAAAATACAAATATTTATTTACAAACTAATTAAGATTCTTCTATTTCATCGATTTTTTGCATGACATATTCCAAAGGAATCTTCTTTTCTTTCTTTTTTCCTCTGACATTTTTTGCTTTTGTTTTACGTTTTTTCACTTTTGTACTGTTTTTTGCCACAACTGTGTTAAAATTAATCGTACGCTTGAACTTCCTTGAACTCATCACAACTTCATTGTTATCCACAACTTGGGGAACTTCAAAAATCGTCTCTAGACTAGAATTCAGTCTTTTCACTTTCTTATCTAAATAATAATTTTCAATATCTTTGAGGCTACTATTTGCTGTTAATTTCATCGGTTTGTTTGGTATTCTTGGGGGCTCTGGTAAAGCAGCTCGTATTATTCTTCTACTTGATCTTCTGACTACAGCTGCTCCTACTTCTGGGGTCTCAACATTGCCACTTTCCTCCACATTTACCAATGGTTCTTCCACATTTACCAATGGTTCATCCACATTTTCTTCGGAATTTTCAGTTTCTTCACTGATCTCCATAACTTCAATAGGTGAGGATTCCTCCTCATGAAGTACTGGGGCAAACAGCCCCGAATATCTGCGTCTAGGGTTATTGGATTTCAAATCCATAAAGTCGAAACTAGATAAGTCAAAAATTAAACTGACATAATTCAACAATATAATCTCAATTTTACTTGATCTAACAAACAAATAATATTAAAAAAACTTTAGAAACAATTCCATAATAACCAGCCACCAGCGTCGGTTTTCGGTCAGCTGATTTTGACATTTATTCGTAAATGCTGCCAACCCAAAGATAATGAAAAATTAAAATTCCTATTATAATATACACAGTGGTCAAATATTATAATAATACAAGATTGAGATTAGTCAAAAACGGACCACAATAGTCAATCTGAATTCTAGTTGTCAAAACTTGACTTGAATTTAATTCATTTTGTCAGTTTTTATGTTTTGGATATTTCTGTCTCTCTCACACATATCACAAATGTTATATGAAAGAGAGACAAAGAAAAAGTATATATACCGGGTGTAAACGAAATTAGGCTCACCCCTTTTTTTAATGGTATTTTTTAAATTAAAACAACGAAACTTAGGAACTTTATTATGCTAGAAAATCTCCATTAACTGAATAAAAATAAATTTTTTATCACTTCCGGTTTTACCGAAAACGACCGTAACTTTGAATTTTTAAATAGAACTTTAAGTATTTTTTATTTTTTTGAAATCTACGTAAAATTCCGAGTCTAATAGACTACTTTTTATAACTTTATGTAAAATTTTTTCTTAAAATTTTTGTTTTTTTTTTATCTAGAAGGCTGTGATAGTTAAAAATATTCTTAAATAATGTAGGCAACAACTAAAAAATAAAACTCATCCCATAAATTATCTAATTTGGAAAATACAAGAGTTTAAACTGAAATAAATTTTTCGTCTTACTCAATTTTTCTAAATAGAACAACAGTGGCTGACTCGAAATTTTAAATTAACGTTGTTATTGTTAAAATCTCTTCAGTAGGTTTTGTAATATTTATTTAATTTAAATATTTAATAACAGTTTTCAAACACTTTTGAAGCAAACACACTTTGAAGAGGTTGGTTTCAGGTTATGCATTTGTTTTATTTTGGATCAAGCAGCTGTTTTCTAGGAATTTTCGTCACGCCTGCGAACTCTAGTTCGGTCCTTGCCCCATTCATTTAAAAAACAAGACAGATACTCAAAAAGAGTGTTAAATTTTGACATAAAAAATGTAATTATCAACCTCAAAACCCATATTTTCCTCGATATTAATTCTATTTTACAAATTCCTCGTTCTTAATTTTATAAAAACAAATTGAAAAAAAAAAAAACTCCAGCTGTCAGATTTTTTTGCATTGTAGACCTTTTATAACATAAAAAACTCAAATCTTACGTGACTATAAATAGAGGCCGTCCCAAAGTAAAGAGATACCTACCTACAAGCCAAATCAAGTGGTTAAAACAAATGCTCTCCACTTCCCCTTCTACCAAAAGCGCGCAGACATGCTATGCCCACCAATATTCATCTCTCATGGAACGACCTCTAACTTTTCCATAATAGTAAGATAATAAAATGTCTTTAGTTACTTTCAATTAGGCCTTTATTGCAACATTAAATTACAAAATATAAAATACACCCATAAACATTATTAAAAAATAGTACGGCTAATTTTTTTAGACTTTGAGATTTTGGGATACAATTTAATCCATTGGTTGGGGGGCACTTTACCATAGGAATCTAAATTGGATGACCCAAAAACTGAACAACAAATGAAAGAAGAGAGTCTGAGAGTTATTCCTAAATTTTTAAAGACTTGTTTGAAGAAAAATTAACTTTGTCCACATATTTTCAATACGTTGTTAATCTAAAATTTAATGAGAAGCCTGATAGAAAACGAAATACGTTTTATGTTTGAGAAAGAAATTAGTAAAGATGGTAACAAAATTGATAGTGTAAAACTACAAGTACAAGGAACAAGAAAATGAAGAAGTGATAATGGGGATAATATTGAAGAAAATAAGAAAGAAGTAGAGAAAGTCAATAAAACTTCCTCTTTCTTTCACTGATTTCTTCTTTCTTATTTTCTTTAACATTCTTCCCACTAGCGCTTCTTCTTTTTCTTTTCATTCCTAGAGTCTTAACCTCACCTATACTCTCTTCCTCAACTTCTTTTTTCTTTATAATGGTAAAACCGGCCTTATTGCAACATTAGACTTACAAATTATAAAATAAACATCTAAACAGTACCAATATCAAAAAAGTACTATTACTGAACTCAACTTCTTAGAAGAGAGTACAGGTGAGGTGAAGCCTCTCTTCTTCAACTTCTTTCTTTACAATGGTAAAACCGGCCTTTATTGCAACATTAGCCTTACAAAATATAAAATAAACCCAGCACCTAAACAGTACCGATATTAAAAAAGTACACTTTACCAAAATAGTACAAATAAATTTTTTTTTAGAGATGTGCACCTAGTCAACATCCCATTGCTTTTTTCAAATTATCTCCCAACTTCTGCATGAATTCAAACGTTTCCAAATAATCAGCTCTGGTGACATTATTCATGCCTTTAATGCAAATTGCTAGATCCTTAGTCATAAATCCAGCCTCAATAGTATCAACGCAAACCTTTTCTAGGGTATTTGCAAACTTCTCCAATTCTTTATTATTGTCAAGTTTAGCTCTATGCAACAATCCTCTAGTCCAAGCAAAAATAGACGCGATAGGATTTGTTGACGTTTCTTGTCCCTTTTGGTAAAGTCTGTAATGGCGAGTAACCGTCCCATGTGCAGCTTCAGATTCCACTGTTTTCCCATCAGGACAAATCAAAACTGACGTCATCAAACCCAAAGAACCATAACCTTGAGCTACTGAATCTGACTGGACGTCACCATCGTAGTTCTTGCAAGCCCAAACGAAACCTCCTTCTGATTTCATACAGTAAGCGACCATGTCGTCAATTAGACGATGCTCATACCAAATACCCTTAGCTTCGAACTGTTTTTTGTATTCCCGGTCGTAGATATCCTGGAAGATATCCTTGAAACGGCCGTCGTACTTCTTTAAAATCGTATTTTTCGTACTCAAATACAAAGGATATCCTTGATTTAAGGCAAATTTGAATGAAGAATGCGCGAAGTCTTTGATGGATTCATCAGTATTGAACATACCGAGAGCTACACCAGCCCCCTTGTAGTCGTGAACTGTGTATTTAACTGGCTGACCCGAAGGTGGCGTGAATACCATTTCAAGTTTCCCGGGTCCAGGGACAACAAAATCAGTGGCTTTGTATTGGTCGGCATGAGCATGACGACCAATAATAATCGGCTTGTTCCAACCACTGACCAATCGGGGAATGTTTTTACAAATAATGGCTTCTCTGAATACAGTCCCTCCCAGAATATTCCTGATTGTACCATTGGGACTCTTCCACATTTGTTTCAATTTAAATTCCTCAACTCTCTTTTCGTCTGGAGTAATTGTGGCACATTTAATTCCTACATTGTACTTTTTAATAGCTTCAGCACAATCCACAGTGACCTTGTCGTTGGTTTTATCCCGATTTTCAATCCCTAAATCGTAAGTGTGCAACTCGATATCCAGAAATGGTAAAATCAGTTTTTCCTTGATTGAGTCCCAAATAATTCGGGTCATTTCATCCCCAAGGATATCGACGACAGGACCGGCTTTAATTTTACCCATTTTCTCTGGAATTTAACCAAATAAATACAGATAAAAATAGCTTAAGACTTACAATTTCCTGACACGCCTACAAACTGTATAAAAATAACAACCGGAGGGCAAAAACACCTTTCTATTACAGCGAATTATCACGAAATGACTTGCTTTTGCTCGGAATTTTAATTATTAAGTTAGACAACCAACATGACATGACACTTGACAGGAGTGACGTTGACACAGTGTTGCCAGACTAATAAAAATTTTATCCCGCTATGGGCACACAAAAATCCCGTTTTTATGTAAAAAATTCGATTTTCAAATTCTTTGCTTACATAAAAAAAACTAAAAAAAATAATGTCTTTTGAACACAATTTTTTTAGAAAAGTTTCGTATGTTGGAGAAAATATCCCGTTTGTTCTTAAAATGTCGGATAATTACGGTCATCTGGCAACACTGCGTTGACTGTTGTTTGGCAGTGGCGGGGATCAAAGGTTAATTTTGAGGGGGGGCACTCTGTGATAAACAAAAACAATGATTGTAATTCAAGCGATAATTTATAATCTGAAGCGTTACACATGATTTTTTCATTATAGAGAGTGTAAACTCTAATTCAGGTTTAAATTCCAGTGGCGTAACATCGCTGACTCACTTGTTTTTTTTTTTTTATGTAAATCTTGTCATTTTAATTATTATATGTCGTTTTTTTTTAATTAATTGATTACATGAAGCTACATTATGTCGAAATAAAATTTCTATAATTAAGATAGAAGCAATTACAAAATCTCTAAGGTCAGAGAAGATAATAATAAATGTTTTATCAATAATAATCTACTAAATAAATAAAAGATTGGTGTTGTAATTTGTATTTCATATCTGCAATTTATTAGTAAATGCGTGTATAATGCGTATTCAATTCTTCAGTTATTACACAATTAATTTTTTAGATCAGAAAAACAACAATATTTTCATTAATTTATTATTAGTAAAATTAGTAATAAAAATTGCGAAATGTTGGTTGCCTAATCAAGTTTTTTGTTTATTTTTTATCTCAGAACTGTGGAAAACACTGACCTGATTAACAAAAAGACAAATAGTTATTTACGTCATCTGCATTGATTGACAGTTATGTCAAGTCGTTCCATTCGATTTCAGCTCAACTAGAATGGCTCTAGTCAAGAAAGAATAGAAACAGTAATTGTAGGTGTAAAGGTTGGATAAAAACGTTTTACGTTAAATTAATTGTCAAATTTGAATGATAAAAAGCACAGTTAAAAGAGAAAGACAAACAAAAAAAAATTAAAAAAAAAAACAAAAGAAAATTCTAAAGAAGCTTGAATAATGGCAGTGAGAAACAAAAGAAGAACAACTAAAACAATGTCTAGAATAAAAAAAAATAAGGAAGAGTCAAGAAAAACCAAGAATGTTCTTCAAGAACAAGAAAGGTTCTACAGAAAAATTTCAGAAACAATGTTTCGTAAAAAAAAAAACTTAAAAAAAATTAAAGACGTCTTCTGCAAAACCAAGTAGCGCAAAAAAGGATTTTTAAAAATCAAGGAAGGGCCCTGGAAGAACAGAAAAAGGCTCTAGAGATGCCTAAAAACACCCTTTGAAAGAAAAGTTTGAGAAACAACGGATGGTAGCAAAACAGGATCAATTTTTTTTTTAGAAAAGTGAAACAAGTTCTTAGAAAAACTTTAATTAAACAATTATTAAAAAAAATGTAGATGGTGAAAATCATTTAATGGAAAAAAGAGCAATGAAAGAATGTAGAAGAATAAAGAAAGTTTCTAAAAATATCTGAAAAATAACGATTTAAAGAGAACAACAGAAAATTCTAGAAGAAGTTGAAAGACGTTAGCTGGATAAAAAGGAAGTGAGAAAAAAATTTTCTGGAGGTTAAAAACACCACAGTTAAAAGAGAAAAACAAGCAGAAAATATTTTTCAAAAGCAATAAATAGTTTAGAGAAACTAAGACAGAGTCAGAAAAACAAGGAATTTTTTGAAAAACGTGGAAAAAAACTAAAGAAGGTTCTACAAAAGAATTTGAAAACATGTTTAGTAAAAAACAAGTAAAAATTGTAAAAAAATTAAAGACGTCGGCTGGAAGACAGTGCAAAGAAAGATTTTAAAAGATTAGGGAAAGACGCTGGCAAAACAAAAAAAGACTCTAGAAGCGCTTTAAGAAAAGCGTTTGAAAGAAAAAGAGTTTGAGAAACAACGGTTGGTAGAAAAACAAGAGCAATAAAAATTTAGAAAAATAGAAAAAACTCCTAGAAAAATTTAAAGTAAAAAATTATTTAAAAAAAAATAAAAATGTAGAAGTCAAAAAACATTTAATAAAACGAAAAATAGCAAAGAAAAAAATGTAAAAAAATAAACAAAAATTTTCTAGAAGAATTTGAAAAATAGCGATTAAGGCAAAGAAGACAACAGAAAATTCTAGAAGAAGTTGAAAGACGTAAGCTGGATAAAAAGTATAACAAAAATTTTTTTGGGGTTTTAAGAAAATCTAAGGAATTCCAATTCTAAAAAAGCTTGATTAACGGCAGTTGGAAAGAAAGAAAGAACAACTAAAACAACGTCTAGAAGAAAAAGAAAATCTAAAGAAGAGTCGGGAAAGCAAAGAATTTTCGGAGAAACATAGAAAAAAAATAAAAAATTAAAGAAGATTCTACAGGAGAATTTGAAAAATAATGTCTAGTAAGAAAAAAGCAAACATTGTAAGAGATCAAGAAAAGACTCTGGAAATCTAGAAAAAAACTGTAAAGTGCTTAAAAACGGCGTTTAAAAGAAGAAAAGTTTGAAGAAAAGCAGTTGGTAGAAAAACAAAAGCAAAAAAAAATTCTAGAAAAGTAAAAAAAATTCTAGAATACTTTGAATTGAACAATTATGTGAAAAAATAAATAAATAAAAATGTAGAAGTTGAAAAATATTTATTAGAAAAAATAGCAAAGACAGAATATAGAAGAATAAAGAAGATTTGTACAGAGATTTGAGAAATAACAATAAAAGTAAAGAAAACAACAGAAAATTCTAGAAGAAGTTGGATGAGAAGAAAAGCATTAAAAGCTTCCAAAAAACTGACAATTAGAAAAGACTCACTTGAAAAGAAAAATTTTAAATAAAAAAACACAATTCTGAAAGCTTAAAAACTGAAAATTTGAAAGAAAATAGAAACAGTTAAATAAAGAGTGTTTTTGAAGAACAAAGAAAAAAAGTTCTACAAAAAAATTAGAGAAAGAATGATTGAGAGGAGAACACCAAAAGAAAAAAGAAGAAAGAAAAAAGACAGGCAAAGAAATTCTCCCCAACATCAAAAAAGAATTCGATAAAAACTCGAAAAACAACTATTAGAAAAAGAAAACCAAACAAGCTCTAGAAAAAATTGAAGAACATCGTTTAAAAAGAACAAAACCAAATAAGAATCTACAAGAAAAAAAAGCTTTTTAAAGGAATTTCGCAAACTACGATCCGGGTATAAAAAACAACAAAAAATTTTAGTATAAAAAACAAAAATTATTCTGAAGATTCTAGAAGAATTTTAAGTAGTACAAAAAGCAAAAAAATTAGAGTACTGCCTGCATTTTTTTAATATAAAAGACAAATCTTGTAAGTTATAAGTACACAATAATTTTTAAGGACTCTGCGAGCCATTTATTCTCGCAAAATATAACATACCCCACTGTGAAACCATATTCGGGTTGACCCTAATAACTGTCTTTTAAAATTATTAGATTTCGGGTTTTTACCTCTTGTTATGGTAAATTCAACACGTTTATTACTTTATCCACGTTTTACACGAAGTTTTACATTTTTTTTGCAAATGATAAAACAGAAACAAAAGAAAATCATTAAAAAAGATCACTGTGATAATCATTTTTGGTAACGATAAGTCTGTATGTAGAACAAACAATTTTTTTATAAATAAATAAATAATGTTAAAAAAATTGTTTTTAAAAGATGCAAGGTGTGCCGCTATTTAAAATTGGAAATAGGCCTTTACGCAACCAATTAAAAATATTTAAAAATGTTTTCGGTTTATAAATAAGTTAAAACATGTTTGATTTTATTCAGACTGATATCAGACATTCTAATTATGACCATCGAAGTCGTATGACCCAGTGGCCTCAACCACAAACACCTTAAATTTTTTAAATTAGCTACAATCCACTGTCGATGACCTCAATGCTATAAGTTTTCCAGCATATTTGACAATTTTCTGATTTATAGCCCAATAAAATTCCACCATCACAAATTTAACAATAAAAGTGCAATTAACAATTAATTGCAAAAATCCCACGTTTTCAATCATCATGTCCGATTTCGAAACGAATTAATTAATAATTTTGTAATTCCTCATCCTACTAAAACTGAAAAACATCCGTTTCATTCTTGAAGATTAATAGTGATCTGAATTCGTACCTGTATGTTGATAAAAAGTGGGCCAAATTTTGTAGACAACTAAATTGCTTATCAACATATCAGATTTTATGACACATTACGTGATCAATTATCTAGGTAAATACCTACTATGGTCTGTTTATTAATATGAACAAGAAATTACAGACAACACAAGTTATTTATCACGGGCTTTTATGGGTTATGATGACTTTATGCTAAGTACACATCAAGTAAAAAAAAATTCAATAACAATTGGACTTTTATAGACGATCGGAATAATAATCCACTAGCCTAATCGAGACTATTGTTCACAAATGAGAGGTCAAATGTTTGTCCTGTGCCAATTTTTTTTTAAACAAAAATAAAAAAACGTGATTCATGAAAAATGTGACAGAGATAAAAATTTCAGTAAGTGGAATGAACTTATACAAGTTTTGATGTTCCTCTTTTTGTTTATTGCAGTACGCTTTCCTTTCACACACTCGGGTAATAAAGTGATAGTAGAGCTGAAAATAACCGAATAGTTTCAGGCAAACACTGAAAATTTGCAAAATTTAATTTGAAAATTAAATGGGAATCGCAAGTAATTATGTCATTAAATTTTTGTTTGTTGTGAAAGTCTTGTTCATAAATACGATTATTATAATATGATAATCATATAATATGAAGTAACTTGATAAGCTTCTCTGAAAGAGAAATTAAAAATAGTAATAGCAAATAAAAAAGTACATACACTAAAAAGAAACATGTGGGACATTCCGTGCTAAATTGACCTAGGAAATACCTTGACATCTCCAATTTTTTTTTTAGTACTCATTGTACTATACTTTTAGTACCCAAATTCTCAATTTAGATTTTTTTTAATTTCAAATTTAAATTAATTTAATTTCAATTAATAATCTCTGTGTTTGACTGCCCAAATCTACCGCTTATATCGCTTATATAGATGATATCAGTTCTGTGGCAGGTTGTTTAAAAGAATCAAAATTTTTTTAAAGACGAAAATTTGCAAATCATTCAATAAATTTTTCAAAATAAGCATGAACGTTCAAAGTCGCCAATCAAAACAAATTTTTACATAAAAGTCGCAAAGTGCTTTTGAGAGCTATGTCTCATTAACCATTGCCTGAATATTGATATAAATAATTGATAAAACAATTTTTCTCAATAATAAATTAAAATAAAAAAATTGAAATTGTATATCTAATATATATGTTGATCGACATAAATAACTAAAACAAAGAAAAGAAAACGAAATAACAAAAGGAGGTTTTACAGAAGAATTTGAAAAACAATGGTTGCTAGAAAAAAGAAATTGAAAATCGTCTACTGGAAGACTGAAAGAAAATTTTTAAAAGATCAAGAGAGGACACTGGAAAAACGAAAAAAAAAAAAACTCTTAAGGTGCTTGAAAAACGGCGTTTGAAAGAAGAAGAGTTTGAGAATCAACGGTTGATAGAAAAGCAAGAGCAAAAAAATTTTGGATAAGTAAAAGAAGCTCCTAGAAAAATTTAAATTAAACAATTATTTGAAAAAATGAAAAATGTAGAATTTGAAAAATATTCAATAAATAAAAGAGCAAGAAAGAAGGTTTTTATAGGAATTTGAAAAGAGACAATTAAGGTAAAAAGAACAACAAAAAATTCTAAAATAAGTTGACTAAGAAAAAAAAATGGAAACTTCCAAAAAATTGACAATTAAAAAAAACACTTAAGAAAAAGAATATTTTAAATAAAAGAAAACACAATTCTGGTACGCTTAAAAAAAAAGAATTTTAAAAAAAATAGAAATAGTTAAATAAAAAATGTTTTTGAAGAACAAAAAAAAACGAAAGAAGGTTTTACAGAAAAATTTAAGAAAAAATAGTTGGTAAAACAACAAGAAAAAATAAATGTATAAAAAAAGTTAAAAAAGTCTGAAATACAACAAAAAGCAAAGAAATATTCCAAAAAATCAAAAAAAAAATTAATAAAAAATCTAGAAACGGCTATTAGTAAAAGAGAAAACCAAACAAACTCTTAATCTAGAAGAAATTGAACAACGTCGTTTAGAAAGAACAAAAGCAAAAGAAGAATCTAGAAGAACAAAAGAGCTTTATAGAGAGATTTGACAAACCACGACTCGGGTATAAAAAAAGAGAACAGAAAACTTTCCAAAAAGTTGGATAAAAAGAAGAGTAATTAAAGATTTAAAAAGAATTTTAAGTAAAACAAAAAATTATCGTCCTGCTTGCATTTTTTACGAATAAATATAAAAATATGTTAACGGAGAGTGGCGCTTGGTCGATTTTTAAATCTCTATATTTTGAAAATACAGAGTAGGACTCAAATTCTGTTTTAAGAGGTTTCTGTTGGAATTTCTGGAAGGAAACTGAAAGGCTACTGCAGTAAAAAAAAAATTTGTTAAAGATTTGTAAACTTTGATTTTCAAAAATAATGGTCCCTTCCTGGTTATTTTTAAAACGTCTTAGAATAGTGTCGAATTTTTTCAGCATTACAAGACAAATTGATGATCAGTTTTCTATTGTTTTTTTCCAAAATTGTGTTTTTAGAAATAGTTATGAGCATTTGAAATTTAATTTTCTAAATATAATCTTTTTCTAAAATTTTATTATCTCATAACTTTTTTTTAAATTAAAATTTAAAAAAAATACAAAAAACTGTTTATAAATTAGTCTCATAATGCTGAAAAAATATTACACTGTTCTAACGTAAGCCGTTTTGACAAAAATAAAAAAAAAATTAGCTGCTTAAACATGTGCGTTTATTAAACACTTAACATTTAATTAAAAAAATAATTAAAAACAATTTAAAAAGTTATTAATACTAATACAAAGATTGAGGAGACAGGATTATAAACAAACATTCAACTAGCTAATAAAGATTAAGCTAGTAAAAATAAAATAGGACATTCAAATGTGATTTGGTCGTTTAAAATGTTTTGAGAAAATTTTCGAAAGGTAGATTAAAAGATTTCTAAAGATTCTCAAAAACTTCAAAAACAACCTTTATTACAAATGTAAAGAATTTAAAAATTATCAGTCGAATAAAAAGAATGACCGGAAGAAAAAATATAGAAAACAAAAGCAGATGAAGTGTTAGTTATACGCGCATTTTTGTACTTTTCTATTGTTCTTACATATTCACGAATTCTGGTTTCAATCCTTCGTCTTGTCTGACCGATATAAACTGCATTGCAGTCATTACAATTGGATCCTTATTGTGTACCAGACAAATCGAGAAACTATCTTTAGAATTGAAAGCAAGTTTTACATTGTGATTTTTAAGATATGTATGTATAAGCGACAGAATTTTTTTTTTAATGAAATGGTTAGAAAAACAGAGATTTCAAAAAAGAAGATTTAGAAAGAGAGTTATGCAATACGTTAAAGCTTGGAGAGTATTTGTTTTTACATTCTTTTCTGTTACTATTATTACATTTTTACAACCTTTCAATGTGTATATTTTATTTTTATAAAAATGTATATAAGTTTGATTCACTTGGTTCTCTATTTTTCGTTAACCCTGTATGTATCTGATAAAAAAACTCTCTACAAATAAAAGCCCTATTTAGTAATTTATACCTATTTAAATCCGATAATTAGTAAAATACTCGTAATTACTCCAACGATCTTCAAGTAGATCACACGAGAACGGCGCCCACATGATGACCTAAAACGTGTCGCAATAATTATGACAAAGTATCACAATTTTTCCCTAAATGATTCAGACTAATTAACTTACTACTTTCACCTCTGTAATACACGAAATCATCTCAAAATTGTCAATCTCTAAAAGAAACGATTTTTTGCATGATGCACTTCATTTTTGAGTTTATAGTGCATATCAACATATTGTTAGGATCATTTACCGGTGCATAATTTAACTGCGGAGGGTAGAAGTGAGATAGAAAGTGAGACAATAGTCAAAACACAGTATCAATACCACTCAAAAAAAAGCACCGTGAAGAGGTACCTAATATTTCAAATTTTAATGACCCTCCTAGTCCCAAATTAAGTCATTATATGTCTTTACGTGTAATTTATGTACATAAATAAAACTTAGTTATTTTTAGGAAAAAGATTAGTTTAATTATCCCCAATAAAATGTTGATTTTTCTTAAATTTATACAAAAAAACAATTTCCAAATTTTCGGAAAATGTTTACAAATTTTTGGAAAATGTTTCAACGTGGATAAAACCCCTTAATCCTCTTCACCCGCGTAAATCGTCCGAGTGGGGATCCGCCAAGAAAGTGTGTCAAGAAATGATAAGTCGATCGCTGGCTCTCAACTTCTTGTATTCTCTCTATGCCGGCCAGCGGAGAACGTCACTATGCCCTGATTGTCATGGTGGTCCAGTTTTGGTGTGTGATAGGTGTTTTTTCGGAATGTGATAGTGTCTAATCTCGCAAAAATTTAAATCCAAAGACATGTTAATTTTGCTATTAGTGCCACTTCTGACCGGTGCGACCGCGACCTCCAATATAACCATCGATGAAATACCAGAGACTTACCTCAACTTGTCAGCAGGAAACGCCTTATGGACAGCACTAATAAAAAACTGCCGCAAGCCCACGATGGCCTGTGTCGAAAAAAACATGTACGATTATCTCAAAAACACACTGGAAAGTCAAGAAGACCTCCACGTGGTGCCATTTGTCAAAATGAAGCGAAATCAAGTAGAGTTCGACAAGATTGCAAGAGATTATATCGAAGATGAGGATGTTGAAGAAGACAAGAGTGGGCTTGAAGCAATGTCAAAGTCGTTACATGGGAAAAGTGTTAGATTTTTGATGACCCATGACATGGAAGTGCAATTACCAGAAACGGTATTTGAGGGGAGTGTTTTAAAGATTTCTCCCAGAGCTTTTGAAGGCAATGGAGCATTAGTTAAACTTGAAGTTTTACCCAAAGAAATACAAGGGATTGCAGAAGGGAGACTTTTCAAAAAGCTTAGTAAGTGGGAGTATTGTTTGGTAATTTAATAAGATTGCATAATTTAGTTCAGTTTACTGAAATTTTTGTTAAACAATGTGTAGAGAGAAATACATGTTTGAACCACAAACAGTTACAATTAGTAAATAATGAAAATTCCTCATCTGTGCTAAAAAGAAACCATGATATGCTAATATTATCCTAGATATTATGCGCATCAATGTTTTAACTTTTATATGAGAAAATTTGTTACTATTTAAACTTAAATATTAACAAGAAAAATAAATAACGGATTATGTAATTTTGTTTAAAAATAAAACACCAAAATACAAAAGAAGTTCCAAAATTTGTGTTCACATTTCGGAACAAATTTTGACTGTATTATTTGTTTGATTCTATTGAAATCAGTTGTTGTGATTGTTGTGTGTGCTACTTATCTTCATTCATCGTAGCTTCCTTTACAAAAAAAAGCAAAAACAATCAAATCTAGATCACTAATTGAAAGAAAGTAAAGCCCAATTTGTACCAAAAACAACACTATCTACTTAACAAGTTTTTGTCACTTCCTTTACCAAATTAAATGCCATCACACACAACCATAAATTACCCAATTAAACTAGCACAAAAATACCAATCGTACAACCGGAACATTACGCTTACTCATTGTGGATATTTTAATGAGCATTGAAGGTGCAGCAAATTAACGGTACTTTTTTTTCTTTTCAGAAAACTTCATCAGTGAAAAACTCATCTATGCTCTTTTGGCGATTCTTTTAGTTATAAAACTTCTCGCAGCGAAATTTATGTTTTTCATGCCAATGGCGGTAGGAGCAGTAACTGCAAAGAAACTTCTAATCAAAGTACTTCTTTTCTTATTCCCTGCCCTACACCACTTCTTTAAATTGTGTGCTTATGTCCCACATGGTACTAAATACCATCATCACAAACATCATATTAATCATATTCATCATGTTGGACCTCCTCATAAACATCATCCTCATCATCATCATCATCACCCTCATCATGATCATCACGATTCTGTTGAAGTTATACATCCACACGCTGAAGGTCCTCCATGGCATCACGGAGCTCCTTCTCTACATCATTCAATTGAAATTGAAGAACCTCATAAAACGTATTACAAGCCCCACGAACAAGAGTTGGAGTATTACTCTGGAGGGCCACATTTATCCCACCAGTAAGTAGATTAACGAAAGTAATTTAATTAATTGGGTCTAATAAAGTACTTAAAATAATGTAGTTCAGTAGGTCTGAACTAGTCGTTTATAATCTTGACGCGTTTGTAAAAATATCGGCTAATGTTGACCTACCTCACTTATCGTATCAAAATTATGTAAAAAAAACAAGGTCAATATCTAACACTGTACATTTCCGCCAGTTTCATCAACCATCGGCAAGACAGTCAGGAAGATAACGAGGTGCCTCAAGGCCAACGAAAGAAACCAGCGATTAATCGTCCTTTAACCCCGACTGAAATTGAAGCAATGGTGTTGAAGGCCGAAAAAGAAGCTTTGGTAAGAGAGACTTTAACACTGTCCTGGAGGTAATTTTAAATTTTAGTTGAAAGCCCGTCTACAGAAGGAACGTCAACGAATTCAAGAAGAAAACGCACGTCTTCAAGAACAATTAAAACTAGCCTTGAAACTACAAGAAAAACTTAAACAGCAAGCAGCTGTTGTTAAAGCCAGACTTCCGGTACCGCCAAGTACTGCACTGCAAACGCCTGTAACTGAACAAAAACAAGTCTACTCGGCTAAAGTGAAGCAAGAAGAACCCGAAATTAAAAAACCTGAACCTACGACATTTGAAACAGCTCTTCACCAAGCCGCTGCGATAACCTACGATCCGTTCTATAGCCCGATTTTAGAAAAAATTGATAAGATTCTAATCGGATTGGGATTCCAAGACGAGCCTTGCAGAGAAAGGCTTATTTGTAGTATGTACAAAAGTCCGGCTAAGTTTAGTCCACATAGTAATTTACTCTCAGCTGAATTAAGCAGGTGAGTAAAAAATTTAGAGCACATTCTCTTCGGATTGCGTGAAGATGTCTAAATTTTGTGTGAATCTATCCTTGCACAATGTTTAAGTGAAACTCGTGGCCTAATTGATGCATTCCTGTAGACCTTGACCCTATCCCGATGACCCACCAAGGAAAGTCACAGTTAGTTCTAAAACCTTGCGTAAATGCCTGCCATTCATAAATTAGGCATAAGTTGTACCGTTACGACGTATCAGTGTTGGAAGATTACGCAGGTGGTACTGAACCGGTTAAGAAGTAAACCACGTAATCGTGTCGATGCACTATTTTACGTCCGTCCAGCGAAATTTTGTCCGAACTATTCACTCTCTCCGTGGCTTGTTTATGTCTATATCCGGAACCGAAGCTGGTTTTAATCCGGACCATGACCTGATTTTTTCAAAGTGAAATTTTTGACCAGTTACGCGAGGGTTGATCGTCATCTGTGGGTTTTTTCCTTAAACAAATTTGTTACAGTGAATAACTGTCGATCTTTATCTCACATGGATCGTGTACCATACATTCACCGACACGATTTTTATTGTTTTTAATTATAATAGACAACGTCTAGTTATTCAAAAGAAATTTTTGAGTAGAAAAAACTTCTTGGTACAGTTAATTAGCAAATATTAGAACCAAACAAATCTAGCTTTCTTTAAAATCTTTGAGGAATGTTCAATCTGACACAGTTTACAATTGCAGAACAAATATTTTATTAAAACTTTTTGTTTTCAGAGACTCCAAAGAACTTCAAAAACCCACAACGACTAATGCAGCTGTCATCCGATTCTATCGCTATGTTCAAGCAGCTAGAGATGGTCAAGACAAACGTGAATGTCTAAGACTTTACCCTTCATGTTCCATAAATACAGAACAATAAGTGAAGTGCTGAGATGTTTCACTTAAGTTGTAAATAAAGCTCAGTCATTAATTTGTAAATAAACTTAGTTATAGTCGCTTTCATAAATTATTGCTCAATTAAATGAGAGACTCTTATAAAAAGGGCTCAAGCATGAGTAAATCTAGTGTGTGACAATAGGTAGTTTATGGTCTAATTTCAAGTTGAGATAATACCGCTAGTATCTTTGTTTTTATAGAAAACTAAAAAAAAATAGGGTTAGATTGGTTATTGCTACAGAAAAATATTAAAATTGCGATACTACCGGTAGTAACCCAACTTGAAATTAGCTCATTAGTCTTTAAAACTCTGGTTATGTTTCTATCAGAAAACTGATAGTGACAGAGTGTATATAGTTCAAAATTTATGAGTACCTAAAGTTATTTATTTTTTAAGTGTTGGAGACTGTGAATGGTGGCTTGAACGATTGATTGTAAATTTATTTATTATTAATTTATTTTATTTATTTATTTATTAAAACTGTAAATTTGTAAAGTTATAATCTAAAGAATGTGAAGTTCTTAAATAAATTTAAAGAGCAATTTATTCTGTTTACAAATTCAAAGTTATATAATTGAATTATTTTGCAATCTTGTCTGTGAAAATATTTTCCTAATCTATGTATCTTAATCTTATTATTTAATATTATTTAATAAAATGTGTGATACAATAAGTTTTTTTTGATAATGTAGATAGTACCTAATCCAAAAGCTCGATTTGAAGACCTTAATTTTCGAAAAAATAATAGCTACAGAATAAGGCAGAAGGAGCGCTGACATTAAAATCTTGGATTGCTCTGAATTCAGCTTCAAAATAATAACAATGTAAACTATTTTGAACCTTATTTCACTTCAATTAAAAGATGCGAAGTAAGAAAACTTCCCTCTTACAAACAACAACCAAATAATGTAATAAATTAACAGTTTTGAAACACTTTGAAGCGCACAAAACAAACTTTGAAGAGGTTGTGTTGAGGTTATGTGTTTGTTTTGTTTGGAACCAAACAGCTGTTTTCTAGGAAATGTCGTCACGCTTGCGGACTCTATTGAAATTAATTCTTAATAAAACCCCAAATCTAGGGGAAGAAAATGACTTTTTCAGCCGTTTACACCTCATTATCGTAAACTATCCAGAAAAAAAGGTTGTGTCACTCAAAAATCGCAAAATAACTCTAAAAGTCTCCAAAATGAATAAAAATCAAAAAATCATAAAAAATCTTCCCAAATTTGAACCAATTTATGGCAGCCCAGTCAAAGCAGAAATCTGTTTAAAATAAAGCAAAGAATTTCCGGGTTGTCATAAATTAGTTCGGATTATTTTACAGTAGGCATTATCAGACGTTAATTTAAAGAAGTTTTTGATGATTTTATGATTTTTATGTCTTCTAACTCTCTTGTTTTTATAAAAACAGCGTGTAGCATCGCTCCCCGCCTAATCTGCAGCTACTCATTTTGTTAATCCAAATTGTGTGTTGTCTATACATTTACTTCTAGCAAACCAATTCAAAAGCGGCTCTTGCTCGTAATTTTCTCAGTTGATTCTTTGGAGTCCTTTTTATGTCACTAATTATCTTAAATTTCCATCGGTTGTCCCGGAAAACTCTCACCATGCACCTATTCCACCGAAAACAAATGCCATCGCGGCTGAATCCGGGCCATTCAGCTCACGTCCAACCCGATTCAAACGCATTTGGTTTCTATTTCCGTTCCTCAATGTATAAAACGTCTCCCCAAACAATGTCCTCATCATTCACGCTAATTACACGATGAGTTCGAAGTTGGTGCTGGTGCTAAGCATTGTGGCTTTGGTCCATGCGGATCCTTCAGCTGTGGAAGTTCTCCAAGATATCTACAATTCGTGTCTGAAAGACTTTTCTGTTTCGTGTGCCAAACCCAAAGCTCTAGCGTGGATGAGTTATGTTTCTGATAAACCCGAAATTAAAGTGACTGAAGATTTGGTTATTTTGAAAAAACAAGTTGAGGAAGAAAGAGGAGCTCCTGAGGATATTTTCGACAAGTTTGAAGATTTCCTACAGAGTCATGAATTAGTTGCGAAAGTACCACAAGTGTTACAACCAGGAGGGTTTCTCGGTGGGTTAGTGCCAAGGAATCTTCAACCAGAAAGTGTTAAAGTGCCTCTTGCAGTAACTGGTAATTTTATTTTTGCGATATTAACGTCAGATATTAATAAATTATTGCAGGACGGTCAAAAATTGTTAAAAAAGTGATTGTACCATTCTTGTTGGGTCTTAAATTCAAGACTGCAGTTCTTGTACCTTTGGCTTTAGCTTTAATTGCTTTGAAAACATGGAAAGCACTCACTCTTGGACTTTTGTCCCTTGTCTTGACTGGAGCTCTTTTAATTTTCAAATTGTCGAAACCTAAGGTGAGATAAAAAATCAAGGATAATTGAGTGAGTCATTGAGTGTTTTAGGTAAATTATGAAGTTGTACATTTCCCACATTTGGAGCATCACGTTGATCATCTTCATCATGACCATCATGTTGATCATGTTGATCATCATCTTGAGCATCCACCAGCTACGACATGGGATGCTCATCCAGGATATGGAAGAGAACTGACTGCACAAGAAATGGCCTACAATGCCTACTTGTAAAAATATTGTTTGTTATTTATTAATTATTTAATAAATTATTTTGTTGTATTTCTTCTGTTTTATTTAAAAAATGAAAAAAAAATAAATAAAAACAAAAATTTTAAAAAAATCAGGTTAACAAATTTGAAAAATGAAATTATTTATTAAAAGATAAGCAGAGCAAAATATGATAGAACCTGATCTCCATAACTGTCTCTAAAAAACACTTTTTTTAATCTTGGTTTTCTTTAGACTTTTTAATGTTGATAGCTTTGTGATTAAGAATTATAGTATAGTGTAGTATAATACAGTAGTTATAGTATAAAAAATAGTTGGTTTCAACATCCCTTCTGAAAAAAGTTTATATTTTTTATCAGGTTTTTTGGTTTGTTCTAATAATCACAAAAAATTTGGCACCTAGACACTTCCAGTGTAATCTGGTTTAGATACCCATGTAAGAAGCTTTTAAAGCTCAAACAGATTCAATTGAAACGGCAAAACTTTAGCTTATTGTTAGCCTAAAAATAGCATGTATGTCAACTAAAAATCTAAATAAAAAAACGCCCGGGACAGCATGTACACGACAGCCAGAAGTGAGATTATTAGAGTGTCATCAACTCATCACACCCAACCTCAAGCAGAAATCAGTAATAGATAATATCCAGTATTAAATATAAACAAATAAATAACATAAGAAAGTAGAAGAAAGAAAATGTAAATAGCAAAACTTTATAAATTTTATTTTAAATAAAAACACTTTTTCTACAGCTACTAACTAATAAACCCTATTTTACGCATAGTTAGCAGTGTGTGAATGTATTTTTTACGCACTGCGTATCGAATATTTCTAAAAAATGTAGAAAGATTCTTCATATTTGATTTTCGTTTTTAAGACTTTGAATCTTAAGTTAAAAAATATCTCAGGTATTAAAAGCATTTATTAATATCAGAATAAATATAGTAAAAGTCTATAAAAATATTGGTAGATTTAATAAATAAAGATTGTGATAAATATTTGATAAATAAAAAATATACAAATAATACAAAAAGTTTTTCTTTAATTGTACTAAAAAAGTATTTTTTTTTCAAATTATCTATATGTTTCGAGAGTTTTCTTAGCATTATCAAGCATGTTCAACAAAAAATGTTTAATATTTTCTTTTTTCTCTCTATCTGAGGTGTAAATTTTTTTTTATCAATAAAACATACGATTTTTCCCAGATTTTATTTATTTTTATATTTTGAGATACTAGTTTCGGGTTGGGAAGGGTGAATTCAACCCCAAACTAGTATCCCAAAATATAAAAATAAATAAAATCTGGGAGAAATCGCGTGTTTTATTGGAAAAAAAAAATGTTTTTTAAAGAAAAAATTTTCCGAAACATAAAAAAATAATAACTTTTTTCAAATTGTAACAGCTTTACTGCAATAATAATAATTAAAAATAATTTCTTCTAATTCGAAAATTTGTCTTTTTTGCCAAAAAAAAAGAAACTAATCTTCCGATGGTTGAAAGTTCGTTTTCAGCTACTAAAACGAAAGCAATATCGTTCTAAATTCCTTTAAATCTCGTCCTGAATATAAATCTCGTCCTTGTTTCCTGTTGAACCAAAATACGTGAAGAATCCGTACACAAATAAAATTACTATTCAATTCACTCTTCCAAAAGAACAAAGCGTCCGGTTCAATTCCGATTGACCACTTTTCTTCAACACTTATAAATAGCTAGGGTGTGTTCATTTTCACCATCACTCCTCAGTCTTTAACTGTAAGACAATGACGGCCTTCAAAGTGTGTGTATTTGTAACTTTAGTGACACTTTCGAGTGCTTCTCCAACAAAACCCGCATTTTGGAAAGGCACTTCCTTTGATTCAAGTGTTGAAGAAATGAGATCTTTATGTGCCGAAGATGATCCAATTGCTTGTCTTAAATACAAAGCAATCTCTTTCTTGGACTTGATTTTACAAAAAGACAACTTTCAAGTAAAAAATAACACAAGTGAATCAGCTAAATAAATTTTTTGAAAATTTTAGATCAGTGAAGGAGTTGAAGTAACCAGGAATGGAAACGAAGTTGTTACAAGTCGAAGTAACGACAACTCGATTGAAGAAAACATTGAAGGGTACATCAAGACACATGATGTTACTTTTGATACTCCAATGTTCGGAACCAAGGTTACTCTTGGTGCCAGAAACTTGGATAGTAACGAAATTGACCTAAAATTCAATTTTGGAAGTCCAGTTGAAGGTAATTCGTTTATTTCCCAAATTACCAAATAACATTCTTTTGTAGCACGTAAATCAAAATTGAAGAAAATTGTAGTTCCGATCCTTGTGTTTGTACTTCTTAAAGCCATGACTCTCGTCCCTCTAGCACTAGGAATCTTAGGCTTGAAAGCCTGGAACGCTCTTCAATTATCCTTCTTTTCATTTATCGTAGCTGTTGGTTTAGCAATTTTCCAATTGTGTAAGAAAATTGCTTCAGAACATGCTCCTCCACAAATTTCAGCACATCCACCATGGGAAGCCGCTCACTACGCTGCTGCAAGAGCTCTAGCAGACTCAGAAGAAGCTCAAAAATTAGCATACTCTGCACACACTGCTTAATTTATTATATTTATTTATAAATAAAAAATTGTTTTTGTTAAAATTATCTTTATTTAACATAAATTTTGAAACCCTACAACTATTGAATGGATTGTCATATAGAGTGTAATAGCAAAACCACCAGAAAATAAAATTGCACGAGTTGGTTGAGGAGCTGCTAAAATAGCATAAACAAGAGTATGGAAAGTCCGAAGCACTACAAATCCAAAATACAGAAAACAAGCAAGAGATATTGAAGGCTCGGTCCAGAGATAAGCAAATGCACTTGTCCAAAAAATTGGAATATTTTCTAAATCATTTAAATGTGCCCTAAAATACCCCTTTTTAAATTGTTTAAAAGGAATAAATTATTACCATCGAACTCGTTCCACTTCATCGTTTGTTTTCACTTCACCATCTTCAGGTGACAAAAAGGCCTAACAAAAAAATTTAAAAAAATTTGAAATAAAACGATTTTAACTTACTTTGTGAACACTACGTTTATATGTTGTAAATAATGTCATAAACATCATTTTAATTATTAGAAAACAAGAACTTATTAAATAAGCGCAAAAGACCGGATTTTTTAGAGAAAGAATTTGACTCTCGACCATCTTATCTGTTGAATTTGTCATTACTGTAAACTTTGAGAGAATAAAACAGTTATTGAGCGTCAATAAGGATTAAATATTAATGATGAAAATGTGTGTAGGAGAGCTATAAATAAATAGTCGAAAATTTTCAGAACACACATTATTTATTCAAGAAGAAATGAAATTGAAAGATTTGCAAAAGAGAATTAAATTGGAATTAGAAATTATGAGTAAAACACTGTAATTATTTTCTGATTGATACGATAAGTAATTGCAAGGAAATAAAGAGTTTTATTGATTGATTGACCTCAATAAACAATTAATTTTAGGTAAGTTTTTTCGATAGTTGGGTGCGTTTTGAGAAAATATTTCCGGAAATAGAATTAATTAAATTTTAATAAGATCTTCAAATGTCAAAATTCTGGAAATAACTAAAATAAAGTACCGGAAGATTAAAAATAAAACAACTGTTTTATATTTGATAAATAACGCCTAAATTTCCAAATATAGTGTTACAAGACAATTTGGTAAATTGCTGCGTCTTTTTAACTCTCTAACGTCCATCCGTTTGTCCCGATTTGCATCCAACAGAAATTCCTTCGCCCCTACTAATAAATTCTGTTCAAAATAGTGTGCTACAAATCAAAATTTAAACAAGGCCTCGTCGACATGTCTCTTTTTGGTGTGTTAAAACCAGAACACATACTTTCCATCAGTACCGCTACTACAAACAATGGTATAAATAGTTAGGGTGTATCATTAATTTGTCATTCAACACTAACACCAGCACCGATAAATCACGATGAGGCTGCTTGTAGTTTGTGTATTTGCCCTTGCAGCTCTTGCTAGTGCCCAAGAATCAGACTTCCAGCTCTCAGACTACATCCAAATCGCCAAAAACGGGAACGAAGTCACCGGCCGAAGCGATGACTCCATTGAGACGTCCGTGGAGGACTTCATCAAGAGTCACGATGTGACTTTTAAACTTCCAGTGATTGGGTCAACTCTAACCTTTGCAGCGAGGAATTTAGACCAGGATGAAGTGGACGTTAAATTTAGGTTCAACGATGGACAAGTTGAAGGTAAATTTTTATTTTGAGTTTCATAAAGTAACTGTTTTTTCAACAGCAAGGAAAAAGTCAAAATTGAAGAAAATCTTCGTCCCGATCTTTATCTTTATTTTAATTAAAGCTATGGTTATGATTCCGTTAGCGTTGGGTATTCTTGCTATCAAAACGTGGAATGCTTTACAATTGTCCTTCGTTTCGTTTGTGGTAGCTTTAGCTTTGGGTGTTTGGCAGTTGTGTAAGAAGATTTCAGGTGATAATGCTCATCCTCAGATTGTTGCCGCTCACAGTCCCTGGGAAGCTCATCCAGCAGCGAGAGCTTTCGGAGAAGAAGCTCAGAAAATGGCGTATTCGGCTTATGCTCCAAAGTTGTAGATTGTGTGATATTGTTATTATTTATTGAACGTTGTTGTAAAATAAAAAGAAAACATAAAAATATCTTTTAATAATTATGTCCACTAAACACAAAACAATTTTTATAAATTTTAAGTCCAGTTAAGCCCAACGCAAATTTTAAACGTTCCTACATAATTCCATTCAAATAACAGCTTGTAAATTTTTAAATTTGTTAAGAGAATGAAGATACATCTGGTCGTAGTGGTCGTAACTCGATTTGGAAATTAACTTCTAAAAGTGCATAGATATAAAAACATATCTAAAGTGAGAAATAAGAATAAAATGTTGCAAAAGAAGAATAAAATACAATTTTAATTGTATAAACACAAAAGCACAATAAATTAAAAAATAGCGAGGATTATTAATAATGCCTACAAACCTGGTCTACACTCAAAAACTTATCAAAAATCTTTCAATTTTGATTTCTAAAATTAACTAGTGGATAGATAAAGCCAAAATGTTTATTGGTTACATTAAAAAGAGTAATATAACAATTAACTTTAAAATGATAAAATAATTAAATATAAAATAAAGTAAACTTTGATTTAAACAAAGAAATAATTTAATAAAATGGTTAATTTTAGGTGAAAAAAAAGGTAGAAAAGAAGTTAATTAATTTGTCGTTTTAAAAACAAAAAAATTTATTTGATCTATCTAAGCAGAAAAAACACTAAAAAATAGCTTAATTTACATTTAAAGCTCAAAATCACGCACGTTTTACTTCTTTCACATTCTAAGTGGTACCTTCCTTTTTCAGTTTCTTTAAAATCTCACCTTCTACTAGATTTTCTTCTATTCCACTTCCTTAGAAGCTAATTTGTACTCTTGTATTACGCTCTAACTTAAACACAGCCGTCTCATCCCCATAAATATTTAAAGATTGTTTCAATTTGTTTACAAAATTCCATAAATAATTTCTAAAAAAAAATCAATAAATTACAACTAATTGTATAAAAAAGTGCAAATTCAACCATTTGTGGCAATAATTTAGGAAATTTTTATAAAAGTAGAGAAAAATTTAATTAATTCATTATTGCTTTAAAAACAAAAAAAATATTTGATATTTTTATCTAACCACAAAAAACACAGAAAAATAGCTTAATTTACATTTAAAACTCGAAATCACGCACGTCTTACATCTTTCAAAGTTGAAATCATACCTTCCTTTTCAGTTTCTTTAAAATCTCACCTTCTAGATTTTCTTCTACTATACTCCTTAACATGCTATTTTATACCCTTGTATTACACCCTAACGTACATACAGTCGTCTCATCCCCATAAATATTTAAGGTTTGTTTTAATTTGTTTACAAAATTACCTAAATCATTGCTAAAAAAATTAATAAATAACAACTAATTGTATTAAAAAGTACAAATTCAACCACTTGTAGCAATGATTTAGAAACTTTTTAGGAAAGTAGAAAAGAATTTAATTAATTCATTGCTTTAAAGACAAAAAAAATTATTTGATATCTATCTAACCAGAGAAAACACTGTAAAATAGCTTAATTTACATTTAAATCTCAAAATCACGCACGTCTTACTTCTTTCCAAGTTCAAATCGTACCTTCTTTTTTAAGTTTCTTTAAAATCTTACCATCTACTAGATTTTCTTCTACTCCACTCCCTTACATGCTGATTTGTACCCTTGCATTACACCCTAACTTAAACACAGCTGTCTCATCCCCATAAATATTTAAGGTTTGTTTCAATTTGTTTACAATATTTTTTAAATCATTCCCAAAAAGAAAAAATCAATAAATTATAACTAATTGTATAAAAAAAGGTGTAAACACAACCACTATTATAGCAATGACCACTGAAATATGTCTACAAATTTATTTAAAAGATCAAAAAACAAAACTAAGTGACCAACAATACCTCACCAAAAAATGTTGTCGAAGTTCCAAGAGTTGGAACTTCCATGAAAATAAAGTAAAGAATAGTATTTTTTTTTTGTTGAGTAGCTGGTTTCGTGTATTTTCTGTAATAGTTGTACTAATTGTACAGAATGTCACATAGTATTAAAAAATTAAAACACGCTCGTTTTACCAAATTTATTTAATTTTTTTTAAAGAGTTATTGATAGTCGTCTACTCTTTATCACGAAACGGTTCTGTAGATTTTTGACTGCGCATTCGCAAATTAGGATAGAGGCTCTATTCCCCAATAAAATTTGTAATAGATGTCAAATTTTGATCTTCTTGGACTCAATACAAAGATTAAAACACTAGATAATAATCTTTCAGTTCTTTTAAGAAAAAGATTCAAAAATTAAATTTTGGATCATTTCTAAAGTGAAAAATCATTAAAAAAGTATTTTTATTGTCTAAGATTTGAATAAACTCTCGCTTTGTTTGCTGGTCACGTCTGAAATTTCCTTAAACCGTGTAATCCTGAAGAATACCAAAAATCCCTTTAGATATCATCCGCTTATCATCCCAAAACAATGTCAGTGAAACCAAACGTTCCACATCCTTAAAAAATTCACTTCCTCATCCACTTCCATCCCCAGACACGGATCCAATAGCGGAACCGCTCCATAAAAGCTCCACTATTTAGGTATCAATTAACAATCAAAACACTTGCGATCCCCTGACCGCTATTGTCTACTATATAACCGCGCCCACACTCATCATCAACATTCATTAGCGATCATGTGGCGTTTGACAGTTGTTGTTATTTTAGCCCTCGGTGCAACTGCTGAAAATGTTGCTCCAAAATCCGGAGACGAACTCGTCTCAACAGTACTGAGAAATTGTGTCGAGATGGATTGTGTCAAAAGCAACGTTTTGGGATATCTCGACAACTTACTTAAAATCGATTCGGATGCAAGAAATGCAAAGGTGGTGACTTCTTCAATAAAAATAATTCTTATTTAAGTGTTACAGAATATTGATGCTGCTATCTTCAAACGCGCTGCTAAAGTCTTCAAATCACACGAATATCGGCTGAAATTACCTGAAATGATCTTCGACAAGACTGAAATTGTTTACAACCCTAAAACCGGACTGGATGTAGCCACCACTGATTCAGAATGTAAGTCAAAAATTCTGTTAGAAATTACTAATTTATTTATTTCAGCTCGCGGACTTTTGAAGAAGAAGATCCTCTTGCCGTTTCTTCTTCTTTTCAAACTGAAAATGAAAGCGTTAATGCCAATTTTTGTGGCTCTTATCGGTTTGAAATCCCTCAAAGCACTAATCCTCAGCAAACTGGCAATTCTGATCGTTCTTGGTTTCATAATTTATCAATTTATTGGTAAAAATGGTATGCCGATGCCAATGTCGATGGCACCAGCTGAACCTCCAGCATCCATGTATGGACCTCCAACAACGGCTCCACCAAGTTCGTACGAACCAGGATGGGAACCCAACCAGGGTGGACCTTATTCCCGAGTCTGGACTTCCAATGATAATTCCGCACAAAATTTGGCTTATTCGGCTTATTATCCCGGTGCTACCAGTTCTTCAACCACTCGTCCTTGAATCAATCCGACATTTTAAGTTATTTATTGCTGTTTTTGTTGAAAATAAATTATTTTGTACATAGTGATCCATGATTTTTTTTTCCATTTGCCAAAGTTAGTGTCATGCTATAAAAAATGCCAAGAAAAAGGAAACGGTCACGATCTGCGTGTAAAGAAAGGGCGGAAAAAGAAAAAGAAGATCAGGACAAGAACAGGTACAACAAAATTAGTTCTAAAAACGCGAAAACCCGAGAAAATGTGTATTTATCACTTGTAATATCATAAAGAAATGAACTAAATTGAAAATAATTTGACAGAATTTGAAAAACGTGTTATCAGGTGAAAGACACGAGACTCTAAAAGGTTCTTGCGATGGCAACATATTTAAGAAGAGTTTTAGACGATTATTTTCTCATTTAACGATCTTTCGTTTGGTTTTTGGCTCCGTTTTGATTTCGCTGCAGCACAATGCGCCACCTTTTGCTGAGTAGTCAAAATTTCGTTTTCCTGCTAAAGTTTTCTGTGTTTTTGTTCCGGTATATCACCCATCCTTGAGTTATTGGCTTATCACGATAAAAACTCATTCCTCCCACTCTTTCATCTGATTTCTCAAAAATGCTAAATTCCGTTTTGTAAAAACACTCGTCAGTGTTAAAAGCGCAATAATCCGACCGCCATCATGTCTGAGAAAGGGTAAATCAGCAAGGATTTTAATAACAATTTCCATATTTATTTTTTTCAGACCTCCCGAAACCAAAATTATCTGTGCAACATGTATTGCATCTTCTGATTACGATGGAACTATTTTTGTATCTTCACCAGGCCAAGAGATAAATATTCCAAATCTCTGCAAAGTAATCACTGAAGCATTGATCCTAGATCCGGCCTTGGAATCGGAAATTGGAATCCTGCCAGCTCCGGATCTACCGGGAAAACGTCTGGTTCACGCACCAACCGGAAAAATCGATCCTGACTATGATGATGTTCGAGTTTTGAAAAATGCGGCTTTTAAAGGCATGAAGAGGGCCTTAAAAGCAAAAATTACCAAACCGCTGCTGATTCTGGACGCAACTAAGTTCGAAAATGGGGCTTTGGCGATTCTTCTAGGCGCGCTCCAGGCCCTTTATGTGGTAAGATAATCCAAAATAATTATAATACAATAAAACGGGACAAATTTGGAATTGATTTATTTGTTTTTTGATTAAAAAGAAAAAACAAAAAAATTATCTTATCATCGGCACGTTCAAATCTCGCACTACAACTAGTAACCTTGAACGTGTCCTTTGAAGGGCGGAGCGTAAACGTGACTCCGCCTTCTGTAAAACATCTTCAACTTCGCGAACTCTAACTATACTTACCCAACTCCAAAGTGGTTTTTATCACCGGGTCATTGTATTAAAGGTAATCGTAGTAACAAAGAAAAGGTGCCGTTGCGAAATAAAACTATAAATCTTTTTACTAGTACTAGCTTAAATTCGACTCAGTCAAACAAATTTGATTTACAACAAACTTCGACAACTCTTATAATCATCATTATGACGGTCCTAATGACAACTGCAGTCATAAAAACCACTTTGAATTTGGATAACCGAATATTATATCTAGTCAACTAATAAAATCCAAATGTTATTTTTCAGCCTATCCAAGTTCGTGAAGCCGACCCTTCGAAAAAATCTCTTATTGAACAGCTCGGAGTCTACTCTATGCAAGACGAAGAGAAGACCCAAAATCTGATCAAACTAGCTACAAATCTTGAAAGTGGTAGAAGAGTTGCTTGTGATATTGGAGATGCCGATCCTGAACGTATGTCGCCTCCTAAAGTTGAAGAATACATCAGCAGTGTCTTCTCTGGAAGTAGCATTAAAGTTGAAGTTTGCAAAGATCAGGAAAAATTTAAAAGCGACTATCCCTTGTTTGAAGCAGTAAATCGTGCAGCTTCCGCTATAGAAAGACATCAAGGCCGTATTATTTTCCTCGAGTATACACCATCGGGCCCGGTTGAGGACACCCTCTTCTTGGTTGGGAAAGGCGTTACTTATGATACTGGTGGTATTGATGTTAAAATTAATGGTGCAATGGTTGGAATGTCAAGGGATAAATGTGGAGCTGCCGCTGTTGTGGGGTTCCTCCAGGTCGTAAATTTGTTACAACCCAAGAATGTCAAGGTCGTTGCTGGGGTCAGTCTGGTGAGGAATAGTATCGGTTCGAATGGATATGTCGCTGATGAAGTGATAACAGCAAGATCTGGGGCAAGAGTCAGAATTGGAAATACTGATGCTGAAGGAAGGATGGTCATGGCTGATGTCCTATGCAAGGTTTGTGAACACACCATATTTTATGCGTATTGTTGGTTGTCTACGTAATTTTTTTATTTTTGCTGCTTCTGTACTTTTAAATATTGTTCTATTTATATCGCACCTTGACAAATTATTTATTAATTGTTGTCGTTTAGCTCGAAGCTGATGATTGAAAAATGTGCATTATTTGAAGCACGTGCTGGTGCATTACGCTGCAAGTGCGACTCACGTTTTTCATTACGTAATTATATCGTATCGATGATTTTAACAAACACGTGTGACATTTAATCGGTAAAAATACAAATAAATGCATAATATAACTAACATTAAAATGAGAAGTTATGCAGTTTTTGTATCAGTTATTATGATTTTTTTTCCACGAGTCTAATTAAATCTAACAGTTTGAATATAGTTAACAATAATAAATAATGATTATCGATTAGGGAAAAAACTGATCATTGCTTGATTGTTTATTCACATTTTTATGAGGCAAAGAAGGAAATCTTGCAATTACAGTAATATAAATGTTAACAGTTAAAAAATACAGTTGAATCAAACGGTGATGATGTCGCCTTTAGTCATTCATGATGTTTACCAATAAATACAATGCATTTTTTTTAAGAAATTCTAAGACGTCACCAATGAATCTACTGCTTATATTCTCGAAACTATCGTTACGAAATCCTTCATAAAATTTAATTAAACTCTTATATCATATAATCAAAGAAGATTATCATTTAGAAGGCTCTGAAATGCTTCAGTTTTAATTTTTTTTAAAAACTGCAGAATACTCAAAATCTCTAAAAGTGGGCTGACTTTTTAAGACCCTTATATAAACTAGAGAATAGCCATCGTTCAATTTATGGAGAGGCAAACCACTGTAAAGATAAATCCAGATGTTTCGCAGCCAAAATATATATTTCTGGCGGAAAGAACTGTCTCTCTATAAATTAAACAATGGCTATTCTTTGGTTTATAAAAGAGTTTTAAAAAGTGAGCCCACTTTTAGATATTTTGAGTATTATTTTTTTTTAAACAAATTATCACCAACGAAATAAGAGTTTATAGAAATTTTATTGTGAAAAATTCTGCTGGTAACAGTTTTCTTTTCGAAGTGGCGAGTTTTTTAGACCCAGAATTACCAATAATGTAAAAAATGTATTTCATAACATTCACAGATATTTTTATATCTCAAAAATTTGCAAAATTTTTGTGACGAAAGTTTTAATTATGCGATGTAATTGGATTACGTTTAAATCACGTTAAAAAAATTTACGCTAACTTAAATAAATGATTTGCAATTTTGTTTAACATAATGTAAAAGACAATATTTGCTAATGAAATTAATATTAATTGGAAAAAAATTTGAGTCATTAACCACCATTTACACCAAGGATAACGAATTAAAAGATTTTTTCCAAATAGTGTTAATGACGTTATTTGTTATTAATTAGTAGTTATTATTCTACGCAAATAAATAAAATGACCCACAGTTTCAATAACAGAAAATCTTATTTTTATTTGATTAATAAATAATTAATAATGGTAAATCAAAAACAAATGATATTATTATTTTTTTATAGGTTATTTTTATAACAATTTTAAGGGACAATAAATTTTATTGTCCTTTGAAATTGTATTCTTAAAAAATATACATAACCAGTAACAATGCAATCTATAAAGAATTAAACAAAAAACAATGAACAATATAAATCTAATTATATTGCTGGTGCAGTTTTATGATTGATAATTATTTTTTTTAATATACAGTGCCAATTAGTCTTAGGGAGCTCTGACGTACATTCAACATTTTTTTTTACTCACAAAATAAATTAAAAAACTAATAAAAGCTAATAAGTAAATAGAGGTACACCCTTCTAACGTAAGTAGAGAGGTAATCCTAGAAGACTATTGGTTGAAATTTTAAAAGGCTCTCTTACTGGTGGGTGTATCGCTACTTATTTGCGCTTTATTGGTTGGACCGTTCACAAATAGAGAGGTCCGGTTTTTCTATATGTAAAACAGCAGACAGGAAAACCAGAATTGCGTGTTTATAAGCGGACTTCTTTCGTGAAACAATGAATACATGAAATAATAATAATAAATAAATAACCATTAATAATATTTTCAAGATTTGAGAACAAATTTTGTTACAACATTTGCCAAATATTTGATTACTAGGCTTTGGTGAAAGCGAGCTTTTTGCAGTGGCGTGATTTCATTATTTAAACAACTAACGGGCAAATACATAGATATTCACTCACTTAATCAGTATTTGTTTATTTTCAACTATAATAAATTCTTATATTTATTTTTATTTATTTTATTTATTTTTAAGCAATAAATATTCTTTTACCACGTTTTAGCATTGACACTATTGATTTCCTTGTAGACCAGTTGAATAAATAACATAAAATCCTCTGGATTAATCGATTAATCACCTGGCGGTTTGTTCAACAGCTCGCTGTAGCCTAAGCTTGTTGTCAATGTCGCCAATGTAAGATTCAACATAGTACATTTCAGTAACAATATTAATTATTATATCATCGTTGTGTAATTAAATTTAAATGCAATAATCAATATTTCGGTGGAGATTTCAATGTTAGATCAAGCAAGATTGAAGTAAATCGTTTCTATATAAGTAGATGAATATGAATAAACATTTGATCTCCATTTGAAGAACAGGAAGACATGAAGCAGCAAGTAATGTAACAAATTCAAAAGTGCAATAGTTTCTCGAGGGCATAATTAATGTTCAATACATCCACATACCCCACGACCAACCTTCGTAATATTTCAACCACGCCTTAAACATTTGAATCGATTTCCGATCAGCACCTCTATAAAGAAAATCACTTTTGAACCAAATTTTCTAATGTCGTTGATCGCGTTATATGCTGTTTTTCTCACATTGCCGCCATCTTAATTGAAAATTAATGTATACAGATCGCTAATTGAAAAATCCACAACTAATAAGATTCCAAGTGAGATAATTTATCGAGATTTAAAGTAAATTTACACAGGCAATAAGAAGAACGTGGATGACCTCACGATTTCGGTCTCTCTATTTTAATTGGACATCCTTTTGCAGATGAAGGAGTTGGCTTTGGATGCTACCAATCCGCATCTTTTCACTGTTGCGACCCTCACAGGACATGCTTATCTTACAGTCGGCGAGGGATATTCAATTGGTAATTGTCTTTTCTTTTCAGAGACCATAGCGGTAATTTAAACGCAAAATGAGGACGTATAGCGGATAATTTATTCGATTGCACAGGTCAGATGTGTGCGTTTTTTACAGTTAGCGAGGCCGCATTTGGCATAATGAGAACGATACCTACAATAAAAATCGTGCACGAAATTTACCAATGTTCCGTTAAGACGAACCATGGTTTACTGTTAGGGAAGTGAATTCCAGAATGATACCGTAACCGGATTCTGGACACAAAGTAATTACACGAATCCGGGTCGTCAAATATTGTCACAGGATTTACTAAATCCTGGTACTATATTTAGAACATTAAAAAAATTTCGGAAATTTCAACACCGGGTTAAGCAGAAAACCTTTTGCAATATGTCCTGATCCTGCAAAGACTGCTTCAACCTTGACTTTTGTTTTAATTCAATCTTTGTTAAAGGTCAAATTGCATGCAAATAGTAAACATACAACAGTTTTGTGTGTAAATATCTATATTTAATCTTCTTTTTTTTTAATATTACTAGTCATGGACAACGGCCCTGCTTTAAAATCCGGAAACTCCAGTCGTCTTCAAACCGCTGGTGACTTAATCGGCGACGTTTTTGAGATCTCCAGAATCCGTTCGGAAGATTTTGACCAGCATCGGGGTGAAGCTGTCGGCGACGATGTCAAACAAGCCAATAATCAGCCGTCCTCGAGGACACCAAGGGGACATCAAGGTAGGTGTAATTCTTATATCATTCGTACCTGTTACATATTATTGCATAATCCTCTCGGTGCATTGAATAAATTAGAAAGAAACCGGACAAAAAATCGTTCAATGTTATTGATCCGAACATTGTTTTGTTCTAGGACCAGCCGCATTCCTGATCCTTGCTTCAGGCTTGGACAAAAATGGAACAGGAAGCGACAAACCACTGAAGTATAGTCATCTCGATATCGCGGGTTCAGCAGGGGAGTTCCCTAAACCCGCCACAGGAGCACCCGTTCTAGCCTTGGCAAAAGCGTATCTAATGGACTAACTTGTACTTAATTAATAAAGCCTTATTTTTTTTTCTAAAAGTTGTTTTTTATTTGAAAACACTTAGGAAGCGGGATTTTTAAATAATTTCGTTGTTTGGCAGGTGAATTAATAAACGAAACTATTTTTTTTTAATTTAGAAAGATGTAAATTACAAAATATGGTATCAACGGCGATGAAATCATAATACCAAAATTGCTACCAGCTGCCTGGCTACCTTGGGTGTGGTGCCAGGTATTTTCAGGTCTCACAATTCCAATTAATAATGCACGTTTTTTTATTGTGTTGATTTACTAAGTTTGACCTTAATTATTGCAATTAGTGCGACTATCTTGTCAATCAGGCGCCACTTTTTTGCTGTAACAAATAGACAAAAAATAAATTAAAAATATTTGAAAAAAAAACGCACAAAAGCGACGTTTTTATAGCTTTACCACCCAAGGAACAGACAAAAAATGGTCAAGCTTGAATTTATTGTAATTTGAAAATGGTTTGCATTTTGGGTAATCCTCGTTCCTCGATCGGACCAATTTTTACAACATTATAAAACAAAATTACGCAACTCCTTTGTCGGCAGTTTCCGTTTCAGGTACCTTCTTTTTACAATTCCCTGAAACATTTTTTACGACCTTTTCCCAATTTGAATATTTGCAGCGTGAGATTCGCAAATTTTCGCTTTTTACAGCTTCTTAGAAATGTTTTTTTCATTTGGTTTAGTAAAGTACTAAAAGGTATCATAAAGTAATAAATCAAAAATTTTTTTCGCTGAATGCGAATTCCTTAAAAACGGTACTTTCACATAACTTTCTCTTGGAAGGGATTTTGCGCTTCTTGCTGTATGTTAATAGAACATTGACACGATGTAGGTTACAGGAATAAATTTTCAAACGCATTTCATATGCCGCGGCATTGTCTGGCCACAATGGCCAGGTTAAATCCGTGCTATGCATAAATACAGTCCTGGCTCGGCCCTCGTGAAAATTCGCTGTGTTTTCCAGGCCCGATGCATTTGCTGGATCCCTCTCTGGTGGTTTTTCTACGTGCACTAGGTGCGTAATGTATGCGTGAGCGTGATACTGGTCTAATTGGCAACATCACCAGGAAACGTTTCGAATAGGCGAACCTTGCGCTTCTAAAAATAACACTATACGTGCATCCTCTTAGAGAGTGTTTTAGCATTACTGAATTACTGCCATAGTTCGAATTGTGTTTATATGCAGTCTGTATACTAGTTCTAGGAAAGTAATGACATTGCAGTGCATGTCCGCACTTTCATTTCTGAATGCATCACGCACTTTATTGCGAAATCTAACGCATCTTCGAAGTCGCAACTGACAATTCGAGTAGGTCAAAATTGCAGAGACTTCAATGACCGGTCTGGTAATAAACCCACTTTGAAGTCTTCCGCTCTTCCGCAGGATTAATAATATGCAAATTCGAGGAAAACGCCCTTATTTCCAGGTACTCCGAAATTTGTTTCACACCCACAAAACTGACGTAAATAGTTTGCTTTATCCTTGACCAATTAATAATCGAGTGCATTGCTAGAACAGGATTTCGATTTAAATCAGGGGAGCAATGCGGTACTATCCTTGCGGTTGAAATGCAATAGAAGTGTGGCCTTGAATTGATTGCATTAGTTTTTATCGATTTATACTTTATTTTTTTTTTATTTGCAATAGTTGTCACGTATATAAAGTAATCTTATTATTGCCTTGAACTTTATTAAATGATTCATTTCCTATCCCATTATAATATCTCTCCTCCGGAATTTTCTGAAATCGATGTAAATAA
Source organism: Tribolium confusum (assembly GCA_029207805.1). Lineage (NCBI taxonomy): Eukaryota > Metazoa > Arthropoda > Insecta > Coleoptera > Tenebrionidae > Tribolium > Tribolium confusum. Next base: position 25,102,098 of record JALGAY010000006.1, on the reverse strand, counting down.
CATGGAAAATTGCTTTTGCTTCGAGAGAGGAAAGCTCTCCTCTACCACGACCTTGGGGTATTTTTAGAACCCAAGAGTTTTTACGTTTTTGGTTCACCTACACCCACCGGTTCACTACAGTAATTTGTAAAAAATACAGGTTACTAGAAGAAAAAAGCAGCATACAGGTGTCCCAAAATTCACAGACCAACAAAATAGTGAGTACGCAATTCCTTAGGGTTAGAAGACCTCCGGAAAAATTTCTAAGGAAATTCTACTTTTTTATTTTTCAAGGAAAGAAATTTTAACTATAAAGTCCTTGCATTTTGTTTAATTAAAACTCTTAAATGATTAGATCCCTTTGCAGTATTTAATCTACAGAATCTTACATCTATAGCAATTGTTTTTTCTTAATTTTGTTTAAAAAATTAACAACCTTTCAAACTCCACACTTTACGTATTCCAAATGTCAAATTTTCAAAACAGAGACAATCTTCTTGGTGTTGCCAAGGATGCCATTCAAGGTACGAATCAAAACTGACAGCTAGTGACAGTTATTAACTGATAGAGAATGGCAACTTTGTTGTCGAAACGTGCGTCGTCTTAAATGTAGTGTTTGGTGTTAGTGGGTGTTTTACGTTTAACGCAGAGACAGATCTTTTTAAACATTTTTCTTTGATTTAAACAATTTGATTTGCTTCACGAATTTTGAGACACTATATTCATAAATTATATTTTTAGTAATTAGTGAAGTCTTTTGCTAAATTTTTGGAGTGGTTTGGTAGATACGACGTCAAGTTTAGATTTTTTTGGAGTTCTTTATTTTCAACTCATGTTTCGCCATCATTCTATGCTTCTTCAGATTTACAGGATTGCGAAGATGTAACATTTTTTTATGGTTACCTTACTTCTAAACAACCCCCCAAGATCAGAAAATGGAGCTCTCTACATATCAATTAATTTATTGTTTTTGAAAGCCTTAAAGAAGAAGTAAACTCTGTCTTCGAAACGTTGGTAGGTGCAATAAAACAAATGCACAATACTACTCCAAATTTTTCTGATCCATTTCATGTTTCACGCTATCTTCTTCTATGGAACAGACTTTCAACAAATAAAATTGTTGAAGAGACCACAATATATTAACAATCTTTCTGAATTGTGCTTTTCTACCACAATTAACTTCACCGACTATTAGTTGTGCTTTCATTGCTATCTTTTTCGCCTCCATCCTCAATCCTTCAAGATATCTTTTGCTTAATTTTTTTCTTTGCATGCATTTTTTTTGCATTAATTTTCTGCTAGCGTAGAATCAATGATAAAGTTCTTTCCATTTTCAGTATAGATGATACGCGGTCTACTTCTATATCTATAAATGTTATCAAAACTTGCAAAAATGTACTCGAAGAAAGAAAGAAACTAACTCAAAGTAAACAGCTCATTAAACAGCGCAGGTAAATTAACTTTTGACCCGTTAGAGATTAAGACACCGCAACCCTATCAAGGGTGCTTCAACGGTTTAGCTGGTTGCTTCAATAACAACAGCATCACACACTTTTATTTACAACAACCCTTATTAAACCCCTTGTAAACTCAAAACCATAATATCTAAGCAGTTGTAGACAAATTATAAAAGCAGCTCAACAAAATCGACTTCGCAAAGCTCAGTAAGTTCATCAACTTTTTTCGTAGAAGACTAATTTATGATTTCGAGTCATTTTTTCTCTGAGTCTCGTATAGAGAAGACGTACTGTTCTACCAAAAAGAAGTAAGCACTCTAAATTCTCAATAACTCCAGAAGAACGAGCAGTCTTGTTTGTGTCCCTTTCTGGAATTCTATTCTAACCGAATAGCTTCCATTGTTCTTCATACGCTGTCCAAAATAGAACAATGTTAGAACCAGATCAACAATGTCCATCAGTTACTATATAATCTAGTTTTTTATTGCTGAATATAGAATTCTAGCTTCAATAGTCGCACCCAATAGTTCCAAACGGAACAAAATTTTCTTCTTATAGGTATTTTTCAAAATTTGTAAATTTTAAATTTGGAGAAAGATTTGCAGAGTATCCGCTTGTTGATTTTAATCTTCATCTTTATCTATTTGCAGCAAAATATATTCGCATATAGAAAGATCTCTTTTTGCTTCATCCTCAATTTTACATGTCCTTCAATAAACTCAAGGAACTCTTCTTCCAAATCTAAATTAGATAAAAATTTCTTCTAGCTATTCTGTCAGCTAGCATAAAGATAAATAAAATTTTCTCTGGATAAAACCAAACAAATTGAAGAAAGTCGCTTTCTTCTTCATTAGAGATATTCTGAAAAGAATTGCTACGACACTAGTATTATGTAAACCACCAGAAATATACATTATAGTTTACAAAATCTTTAGCAGAATCTCACAAATAGCATGGATACTAGAAGTCTGGTAGCATTGCAGAAATACACTCTAAGTAAAATGACATAAGTGCTTGTAAAGTAGCTACATCAACGTTTTATTGGAATCTGGCTTTTAAAAATTTATTTAGAAGTTTGCACCACACTAAACGAGCGAATTAATTTTGGGAGAGGTAATTATAAAATTTTTGGCAAATTTTTAGAATTGTGCATTCTGTCTGAATCTTGTTATGTTATTGAAAAGCAAATTAAGTATAGGACAATAAAATGAAAATTTACATAGATTAGTCTCATTTCCGGCGAAACCAGCTATATTTCTAAATAAAAAAAAATAGAGAACGCCTATTAATTAGAATAGTTGAAATGCAAAAAACACTTTTTAATTATAATTTTATTTATATATCTGCAAACCCCTTATTTGCGTGCCACGGTAATTGACAAATTGTCAAATATTTCGAACCATAATAAATAAAATTACCGTGTTATAGTCGTCAGAAAATGATCGATATCGATCGATCCTATAATTTAAAGTTCACGTGCAGAAATGTTCTTGATTTCGTCAGTAACGAAAAGCAATCAAAAATGTGTGGGATCTTCAGAAATTAATGAAACAAAGAGGACCTAATTAATTCATCCTATTCACTGCCTTAATGACGTTCTGCAGTATTAAGAAGTTCACTGACACCAGATTTTTTCCGCCTCATCTGTTTCCCACGTAGAATCCGATCGATCAGGTAGTTATCGAAAAAGTAAAAGGGTAAAAAACTGTTAGGGAGATTTTTTTCGTACGATGATTAAGGTAAAGGGTTGAAAAGCACAAAAAAAGATGATCATTTCCGTCCTTTTTGAGCGTCCAGCATTTGCGAAATGTAAAGGGTGACAGATGTTGCGATAATAAAAATGATGAAGTGTGGACGTGACGACCTTAAATATTCAATATTTTGAAAGAACCTCCCTCGTGTCCGTTCTTTTCGAGGAAATGAACGGTAAACCATAAAAAAAGCACAGGGTGCCTTCTAACACGGAAGAACTTGAAACGACCTAACGGTAAAACAGGCTAACAAATGGTCCATTTTAAGCTCATCTACATGATTGGTAGTTGGCCCTCCGACGTAGGACTTGGTTTCTTTCTTTCGTGCGTTGGTAGAAAAGAGATGGTTTGTTGATGGATCCTGGAACCACTTCGAGGGTGATTTGAGTGTTTTAACGTTACGTCAAGTCGGTTCTTTCTTTTATAACCACTTGTCAAAAGAGTATATCCCAAACATAAAATCTTGTAATTATGTAAAGAGAGAAAAAAATTACTCTTCAATGCCTTTATGACGGTTTAATACAGATAGTGTATTGACCTATGGTATGGACGAACTGTTGGCTTCTTTAATAACCATCATGGGCTCAGGATTTAATTCTTTGATGAATGGATTGCATCCACAGACGATGTACCTTATTCCACTTTTTTATCTCTTATTAACTTCTTCCTAATTCCTCAGATCAACAAGGAAGTATACCATAACATAAATAATATCCTCTTCAAACCTGTTTCATTCTTGATTAATTTTGCCCACGTTAATTTCATTTTTTGACAAAGTTTTAAACTTGTTATGACACTTAAATAGAATTTTGTTTTTATTTAAGACTTACATAAACTCAAATTTCTAAAATTAGAAGACTTTTAGCATATCTCTATCTAAATTTGGCTCTGTTTGTTTATGTCTATGGCTTCATCAGCATTGCGAAATAATCCAACGATAGTGATGCAAAGGTAAACGACCTGACAAAAACACAAAGTTAAATTCAGCAAATGTTGCCAAGGACAATGTTTTTACTACGTGAATTTTGGTGATTTTTATACACTATTGTAATGATAACTAATCTCTGTTCTTTGTAATGTCAAAATTCACAAAAATCACTTTGTCTATTTATAAGCGAAATTTTTTCATAGCATTTAGCAAATGTTTGAGTTTTGCATTTACGCTCTTAAATAGAGCAGTTTCGTTTGTAAATCATTTAACATTATTGTAATGTTAATAGATTGTGCTAACATTATCATTAGAAGTGTTGGGCAACGCTTCCGCATGAATCGACCGTCTGTTCTCTACTCATTCAAACGCCATATTTTGGGAGATCTATTAAAACATCATTAACAATAGGAAGTTAATAGTTCTTCCTCATTGTTTTTTGTGAATCATCTTCAAAAACATTTAATTTTTCCATAATGTGCATTCAAATTTCATATAGGAAGTTCAACAACTTTTCCTTGAATTGACTTATCAATACCATTACGTAGAGGAAAATTCTACAATTTTGTTTGCCAAACTTGAATTATAGTCATTTCCTGAGAAAAAAAAATAATTCAACGCAAAAAACCTTGTTGATTAAAAAATGTAGCAACTGATCTTTAGAAATAGAATAAAACAGAAGAAAAAGACAATCTATATAAACAGGAAAAGACGAATTTTTCTATCAAAATAAGACGACTGAAATGAGATTTTTGAGAAGGTTTCTTAGTTTCAGAAGTACCAAATTAGAAGAATTTCTTCAAAAATGCAGAATTAATAATTAAAAAAAATTGATTTCAACGCAGAAAACCTTGCTGCTTCAAAATTGTAGCAACTCATCTTTAGCAACAGAATAAAGCAAAAAGAAAAAAAAAACAATCTATATAAACAAGAGAAAACAAATTTTTCTGTCGAAATAGGACGACTGGTTTGAGATCTTTTGGTGTGTTTTCAGAAAGTTTCTTGTTTCAGAAATACTAAATTTGAAGAATGTTTTCAAGAATGCAGAATAAATGATTGATTGTAATTTGTTTTGCAAATAAATTCCGTCTAGACAATTACAGAACACTTGTTTCTTCCATCTTGTTTGTAAACATATAAAATCGCTCATATTGCACTGAATGTCCCTGAATGTTTCGGGAGTGTTTCGAACGTACACAGCTGACTGCGATGCGCGACTATCTTCCGCGGACACAATCATTACGTCACAGGTGAATGACTTGCTTACGTCACATTAGTTCAATGGCAAATCGCGACCCAGATCTTCTGACTGGCATCTCTCGCCAAGATCTTGCCATATTTTGATCATTAGAAGCCGAAAATCCTTGATCCTGACGGATTTATGAGCTTCGTATGCAAATTTCCTCATGCAAAAGTGCTAGACACGTGACTAGAAGTATTTAGCATTTTCAAGACCACAGGCGGTAAATTAACCCTACCTGAAACTGAAATCGTCTAGAAGTTCGCTCGTGTACAAACATTCTCGCGTAAAAAGGAACAGATGGGAGAATATTGAGTTTCAAATAAAATTTTTGTTCACCCTCACAAGAGGCATAAAAAAGGAGCACGTGCAGATTTTTTAAGCTTCCACCTATATACACAATCGTTTTTTATCAATTGGACAAAGAGACAGATAAAAGAAAACGAAAGCGGAAGAAGCAGGCACGTGGCAAAATATGATCTAGCAAACATTTTTGAGATATTCTGAAACCAGGAAGCGACTAGCAGCTTGAGCGGAAGAGGAAATATTGCCAAGTTGCAGTTAATGAGATAAATGCAACGAGTAGAGTATTGTTCGTAATTGAGCGTTAGTTTTTCTTTTGATTAAAATTTTAATTACTTTGAAATGTCCAAAAAGGAGTGACAATCATAAATCATCAAGAGTTTGACAGGTAATAGCTACCGCAAAATTTCTAAACCCTTCTTGCTAAAATCATAAATTGTAATGATGTTGACATAAATAGAAAAGGATTAGTACCTGGGAGTTCATTAGAAACGTTTTCTACCTGATGAAGATAATTCCTTCTGCGGTTTTCTTATGTCAACCAAAAGGGTTTATAATTCATTCTGACTAAATAACTTTACTTAATCTTTTCACTGAATCGTTTTAAGCTTCTCAGAAAAGTTTCAAACTGTCCAAAAAAAATTTGCAAAGTCAACAAATTAACACAATTTCGGTCAAGTATACAAAACGCACCCGAAAATAATTAACACTCACTTTTGGCAAAGTGTAAACTCATCATAACTTTTCGTATTTAACTAACCCGAATTTTTTACTACCTTTAAATTAGTTGATCAAACTTTTGAGTTGAGATTTTTTAGCACCAGTCTAACAAAGAACAAGTTCTATGGGTCACATTATCAACTTTATTTTCCGACCTCCTTTTGTATTTCACAACTTAGTGAAGAAAAGTGTGTTATTTAATTCCTCGTTTGAAGACAATTTTTTCTCGATTGAATCGTTTTTCTTTTGGGTATTTAGATGAAGAGACGTCGAGTTCATCGTCCTCGGTTAGTCACCCTTTACCCTAGTGAACCGTCGGCCAGTCGCACACTGACCGCCTGTAGGTCTCCCCCGCGCCCCCTCGCCCTCAACGCGGAACCGCGACACATACCCGACCTGACCCACATCGACCAGGAAGCGAAGCGTCGCGATGTCGTGACGCGGTGTCATCGAACTTGTGCGAATCAGCTGAATTCGAGGCCGTTGACTCCGTGCACACTCTCAACTGGGTCTCTTCTTTCGGCGCTTCTTTCGTCATCTCCGCATGCAAATTAGTCAGGTCAGGTCAGACTTCTTCTGTATCTAGCTGGCGGGCGGGAGTTGCATCTGGCATCTGGGGTGACCGAAAGAGCTTGAAACTAGAATGGCGGATCATCGACCTCGCAAAGTTAGTAGGTCAGGGCTTGCGGCGGTCAAAGACCTCCCGGTCATTTACTCATTTCTACTTTGTTCGGTGGCTTTTGTCGACTACTGTCCTTCTTGAGAAGACGCGCTGATTGATCTATTCAAAAAACAAGTCGCGCACTAAAATGAAAAAAGTTTGATGAAATTACATTTAAGAGGGCTTGAGTCAGCCCCAGACGTGCAGATCTACAAACACACAAACATATAGACATAGAAATATGAAAGCGAAACATTAGGTACTAGAACCAAGTCTTGAAGAAAATTCCAGAATCGTCCAGAAATTTTTGCAGGAGTCAGAGTTGATTTACGTGTTGGTGTGTTTAACGAGGCAATAATTGAAGCTCGCTGGTGTTTATATGGCCCAATAAACCATGAGAGTTGTGCAAGTAAATGCTGATCGAAAAAAAGGTTGTATCTTGGAACAAAGCTCATCGATGGCCTTTATGTAGGATTAGGTGGGGTTACATATGGAAGTGTAGCTATAGTTCCACCGTGGGAACGTCGCGAGATCTCGCATCCGCATATGGTGGTGCTGGTGAAGAGCCCGATGGCCGCTGGATGTGCGCTATAATTAGCAAAGATGAGGCGTGGAAGCATATTGATTTGTTTTTGGCCCAGCTGCTAGTCCTGAATAGCCATCTAGTGGACATGAGACCGTCAAAAGCGCAAGCCTTCTGTAACAAATGGTTTTATAAAGACGTACAAGGACCCCCGGTGAAGGGCTTGTGTTAATTGGGGCGACAGCAAGGTGTGTGTCCGAGCTCTTCAAGGCGGCACATGCCGATGACGGATTAGCCCTTGTCCGGCAAGCAGATGGACCGACCACAAAGAGCTTTGTTTTTCGCGCGCCGGAACAGGACATGAAGAGTTGCCAAGTAAACAACTTGAAAGCGAAAAAATACCAAACGAAAGTCTCATTTTAAACCTACAATCACTTGACACCACTTTCCCGGAAGTGCAACGTGAAAGCGGGAAAATTTAGAGAAAGTTAATGCGAATTTAGAAGGAGTGGTCGATGACTCGCGAAAATTGCGTGAAAGTTGACGATTCACCAAAAATAACATCAAAAAATTCATGACCATACATGCTGCAAGATGAGTTTATTAGCGACCATCACTGCAAAATTCATAAAGCATGAGACAAAAATATAAACAAGTTTATTCACCTCGAAAATGAGTTGTTTTTTTACTATATTTATGATTTGAAAAGTTGATACTACCTGTTTTGGCTCTATAAAATTGCAACGGATGGACCATCTGATAATTCCGCAAAGAATTAAAACAAAAAATTTACATAATTTAATCATCATTAGTAACTTCTAGAAAAGAAAGGGTCCTAAAGCCGAACCTTGAGGCATTGCACCTCACACGAAAAAATCAAATTAATAAAATTTGGATTAGAAAAATGTTTTTATTCAGAGAGTTAGTAATATTTTTGAGATTATCCGGTTTCCTTTTGAGATGTTTGGAGAAATAAGAAAGGATTTTAAAATCCATATTTAATAATTAGTGTGGTGGTCGTGTGTTGAGGAAGGTAAGCGGCTTATGTCCGGAGCATGTCAGGCAGATACAGGAGCAGGAGAATCGTCGTAAATTACCGAAGGGGTTCAGTGGCAGCGTGAGTGGGTCAGGGCTGGCGTGGCGTCCCGACGACGACCGACTCCCACTCTTGTTCTTATGCGCCGTCCCATCACATTTAAACGCTGGTCGTTCCCACTTCGGTTCATTCCCAGCGCGACTCGTGCCAAGGTATGTCAGGTCTCGATCCGACAGGCCTTTACTAAAAGACATTATCGCCAGTGTTATTTTTTTCCTCATCGTAAATTATCAAGAATCATGGACGGCGGCAAATTGGACCCCACTGGACAGTACTAGAAGTGTTGGTGGTTAGTGGTGATAAGAATTCCGACCGAAGATGAAGCTGAACGGAGGAAAGAGTCTGGATCCGACAGGGCTGTACTAATGTGGCACCGCGACGGAGGCGATGGAGGGCGTCCGGAAACATCTAGCTGTCGACGCAGGAGACTCCGGTAAGTCCAGTTTCACTTCCGCATGTTTTTCTCCGGTTATTGACCTAAGTTTGGAACTCATTCGCCCACCTTTGGAGGCGCCCCCGCTCATATCGCACATGCCGAAAACCCATCATCATTCGAAACACGAATTTACATTTCCAAAATTATTGCCAAGAGCATTGACACTCTCGGCATCTTCACAAATTCAACCTGTCTTAACCTACAAATGCATAACCCTTCTTCCTGCCGTACTACAATCAGTGACATGGGTACATTGACCGGACATTTCGACTGATGCTCCTCTTCAGGGCAAGACTCGCCGAAAACACGCAACCTTGCCGATCCAACCAAGGTGAAGGCCGATACTTGATCCAAACTCTTCCCAAATACAAAATCTTCTATTCTTACTTCTATTTCTTCTGATTTTTTTAACACCAGTTAATTCTGCGAAATGAGAATGTCGACTAGTGACATTTAGGAGTACATTGAGCAAATTCAGCAAAGGTCAAGATTTATCTCTGTTGGGGGTTAGATGTACCATTTTTGCGTTATACAAAACTCTATCAAACACATTTCCGGATTGCAATCTATCAAGGCCACCGTTCTAAAGCCTAAGGCTATGCAGTAAACATACAGCGGCATCATCTCGACGATTGTGACAGGTAGAAGGGAAATGACCCAAATTAGAAGCTTTTGGTATACATCTAACGAGGTCATTTTTTCTCAAAATTCATACACTTCAACAAGGTTCAATCATGGTCACAATCACCGCCATTGGCCGATTTTATTCCGTATTTAACATTCATGTTTGTTGCAGATAACACAATCGCCTCTTTGATAAAACAACACACTGCCACATAAGTTACCACCTATTCATTCATCTGGATGTATCAAGACTGATGTTTGTTGATTTTATTAATTATTAAGATATTTGTTTTTTATTAAATTATATTAGGTTAAGTTCCTTAAGAATAACATTCAGTTTTTCTTAATTTGTTGTATATAATTTTTAAAAAACATCTCTCCATTTTGTATATTTTTAAGCCTTTGCTTTTTTATATTCTTGGAAATGAATAAAATATTTTTTATTTAAATGTAAATGTTTGTTTTATTCCTACCAAAATAAACATGGAAGCATGAGTATCTATTATTTTCCCATGTTTTTTGGATATACCTCCCACACGAATCAGGTTTTAAATAAACACGCAAACCGCACTCCTTCGCACTCTGGAGGAACATCAGTGGGAGCTTTTGGACATGCACTTGAATGTCGAAAGTTTCAAGTTCAAGGTTTGAGTAATTTTGTGCAAGGTTATTTAAAAAAAACGAAAGTTATCTAGTTGTTTTTCGTGCCAAGTCGTTTTAACTTTTCTCAGGTTTAGGTAGAAATCATGCTAATAATCCGGTAAGACCAGAAACACATTCTGCATAAACAGTGTCGGCTCTATTTACTCACGGCGCGGCGTCTTAATTTCGATGGGATTATTAACTAGATATAGATTTTCGCCTAATAGAAAAGTCTCCACCTGTTCTGCTTCAGGTTGTGTAAATTATTCCAAATGGGTGCCGATGCAATTAGCATATAACACTAGATCCTTGACCTTTATTTGTTTTGACTGATTCCTCTTTATAAAAAAAATTATAGGTTTCGCCCAAAATATTATGTCATCTTGGAAAGACCTCTCGATCCTGACCTAACCTTTTGCAAAACTTTTGCAATTAATTTCTGTTATGTAGGAGAGAAGGTTTCTATATGGTCGCACCTGACCTCAACTGTAAGAAGCGAGGTTAAAACTAATTTTCAATTGATATTAGATACAATTATTGCAAGAAATTGTTTTTACTATGATTAATATGAACTTGCTGATTACGAATAAAGATTTTTTTTTGTGAATTGCAAGGATCTAAGATTATTATAAAAGACCTTCAAAATTCACATAAATAATTCAATTGAATCAAAGATAATAAAAAGAACAGTCAATTTTTTTATCTTATCATTTCATGCAAAATTTGTTATGATAAAATTTAAATTAGCATTCATGGAAAGCAAGATAATAAAAATATATATATGGGTGTCTATAAACGGCAAGGGAGGAAAAAAATCTTTGATGGTTGACACATGGCGGATAACGAATCTGGAAATAGAGGCACGTTTTGTTCGCATTACTGGGCAACCACTTCTTCATCTTATTGCAGCGGTCTTTTGTATTTACAACTAAATTAATTGGAATCAAAAAGAGACAGGAAAAAGCTATTCTTGTTAGAAAAAAATTCGAAATAAATTAGGATCCAAGTCAATAACCTATTATGCAGAAACTTCTTCAAAGTTTTAATTAGAGATACATTAAAATTTGTCATTTTTCTAAACTCTTCTATTGTTATGTCTGCGTTGCGTCTTTAACTCCCATATTTAGTCAGCTCGATCGGATAACCCTTTTATTAGTCTCATTTTGAACCAAACGAGGAATGTGTATCAAATTTGGCTTGAATCCAAATTAGTAAATGCAGTTTTCAGACGGCTATCAAATGTCAAATATGGTACGGCATGCAGCCGTTGGTGAACACGTGCGTTCTTCTACATCTCCTCCAATGGAGAAGAAGAAATCACGACCCTTGACCTTGAAATTGAATTGCTGCTGTCTGCTGGTATCCTGCAAGGATGATTACTGTGTCTCGTCGGTTTTGGAGTGTGCCATTAGGCATCGTAATGAACCGATCAGGATTAATCAAAAGTCTACTTGTTTCTTCTTTCGATGACTTGCCGATAACTCCAAAAAATAATTAAATTTCATTTCCCTTGTGCATCCATATTCATTTACTTGATATTATTATCTCGAGTTTAACGACCTAAATAAACAATACCTAACCTCTGATGAACTTTATTGATCTTTACCAATTAATTGACATGAATGTATTTTACTAATAATAACATAAGTTATTAACAATTCCATAAATAAAGCATAACATTTAATGATACGCATTCCCTCGGTTCTGACTGATTACATGATGCAGACACTGAATAAGTAAACAAGGAAGAAAATTAAATTGTTTCAGAGGAGCCGAGGTAACTAACTCATGACAGTCTTTTTAGAAAAACTTTTCTTAGTGAGATGAGTTCAATTTGTTAATTTAAATCAAGAGACTTATCTAAACAAACGTTTTTGCTATGCAACCTTAGTTTTTATATAACCGTGACTAATTCTTGCATGCACCTTCCTTGTTTATATTTAATTATTTGCAATGATTTTTATAGCCTACCACCAGGAAGTGTCGAAAATTGCGTCGTTTCTAATCTTTGGAAAATGATCGTGTATGCAAATGTGGCCACACATCGCGTACTCCTCTACCAAATTTGGCTGATTTAACCTTCTTGTAGGTTCGTCGTCCACACACTCTGGTTCTCGTCAACCTTCGAATAGGTTCACTAACATCATCCAAGTACCGAAAGAAGAAAAACTTTGGATCTTTGCTCGATTTGAGAACTGGTAGTTGTACTACGTTCCAAAGATTAATTGCTTCATGTACTTCCAAGTTTTCAAAGAAAAATAAGGAAAATGGAAAAAACCTGTTTAAAGTACCAGCTCGAGTGTAAATAGACCATTAGATATTGTAATTTGTATCGACAAATCGGTGATTCTTGTTCCCCAAGAAGATAAATCTATAAATAAAATGTTTCGGGTGTTAAAATTAACTGTACATGTTGAGGCAACTACACACTAATTTAACTATGGGACCAAGGAACCCCGTGTTGGTTGGATAAGATAAAAAAACGTAAAAAACAGAGGCATGTTTTGCCGGGCCAACGACCTGGGCCAGGTTAGTTTACATTGCCCTTACGTACTTAGGGTTTGGCCGTTTATGAGGTGAGGTGTAAAGTTGTGGTCACTTGGTTTTGGTCAAGTGGAACAAAACGATGATGTTCTTTGTTGCTTGATGCTTTGATGGCCAATCTGCTCTTGTAATCAAGAGTCATTAATGCATAAAAAAATCTCAACATGAACGCTCAGGTAATGTAAGTAGGTAAGTATGTATTACACCTCATTTCGATCATTATTGCTGATTTTTGAAAGAAATACCTCATTTCTGAATGGATTCTTAAGTAAAGGGTGGCAGAGGCACGTATTCATTAAACTCTTGCGGATGCGCTTCTTTTATTGCTATTAAACTTTAATAGATAGTTATCGTAGATCGATTCAGTGGAATTCTTGTTGCTATCCTAGACTTTCGGGACAGTAACAGTATTCACAAAATACACATCTCAGTTTCAGTTCTTCCAGGCGTCGTCATCACTTCAAACTTGTAAATATATTCATGCCGTGCAATTATTGCAAACCTTCATCAACATTTAAACTGCAATTTGCGTGCCTACTTAACAACCTTATTCCGACTTGAAGAAGCTTTTTTAATTCAAAAATCGGGGTCGGTTACAACTTCGACGAATTTCGGAGCCGGTTAACCCATTGAGAGATTGGAATGCGGAAGGTTCGGTCGATAACAGGGTGAAATAACGGGATTACCCTTTAGGGTAGGTTAGTACAACCCTTCCTCATCTGTCAGTTTGTCTTTCTTGCACAACAGCCGCTGGCCTTGGGCAATTTTTTATCCAAACGTTTTTTGTACCAGTTTTTTATACGATGATGGGTCTTTCTTTATTGGATTTTGATGGAGTGTAGGAGAATAACGTGGGAGACGATGCCTTTTCTTTTTTTAATGCATCATCTGCCCGATATTTGAGCGTAACTTTTACCGTTTTTAATTTATGAAGAATACACTAAACTTGTGTGGTTAGATAATAGAGAAATATCGGCGGCAAATAAATTTACATTAAATTATTGCTAAGTTCGGCTTATCTGTTTTTTTTTTTGGTTTTAATTAAGTTTGACACAAATTTTAAAGAATTGAATAAAACACAATATAGAAGATTTCCTTGACCTATCATAGTGAAACAGGAATATGATAAGATTTATCAAATTTCAAGGTTTTGATTGTATTAATTATTGATGTTAAAGTCAATTAAGTTGCACTTTAATAAAATAAATTGCGATTCTGGTTATGATAGGTAATTGCTCAAGACACGGCATAGACAATTTTAAAGCAATTTTCACGTTACCATTATTAGATGGTTGATAATACCGCGGTATGATTAAATATTCTTGTTCTCGGATATAGTATTACTTTAACAACATCTCGGATTGCTTCTCCAACAATTATTTTTACGTTATGGTAGTGTAAAAAGTCCTTGTACGTTGTCATAACTCATCTTTTCCATAATAGTCGAATCGCGTTGAAAAAATCGATTCGTTGGACTTGGTGGCGGTCTATCTCCACCAGCCAAATAAGGTATTGAAAACACTCGCGATTCAAATAAATAAAAATATATAGCACGTGCCCATATACAACTCCACTTTCGGCCGGAGTCTTCTGAATAATGCATCTTTCGAAATTAAAATCCAACTTGTTTTTGCTGCCTTTTTCCACGTGCTGAATCGTACAAACGGTGGACGGCCTCCTCGAAAATACCGCATTTTATTTTTATTGCAATACCTATTTAGAGGTTTTAAATCTATAAATGGTATTCATTTGCTACATTTGCCAAATTCAAATGCCAATCAATCGTCTGCCGCCAACCCAACTGACAACAAAAGCCTACATGACCAAAATTCGAATCGAACATTAAACGTGTATCTGATTTTGTGTGCGGATATTAGCATACAGGCCAAGTCCGGATCTGTTTAATTAAACTGCATTTTGTCGACCAATCAGAAAAATTAAGTCGTTAGAAGATCTCATTTGACTTTGAAATCGACAACCACATTATAATTTTCCCAAGATGGAATTTATGGTGACGTTAATGACTCGTAATATTACAGCAAAGGTCGCGATTTTGACAGATTCTATAAAATTCAATTTGCACGATCTCCGGCTTTTCACATAAACTAAACAACTGCTGATCACCAACATCCTCTTTCCAATCAAATGCTTCAATTACTTGAAACAGATCGATTAAAATAAAACAAAAAAGCGCGTCTCTAAACTAGTGACCAAATTTGGTGACTATCCAATTAAAAATCAGTTCACGAAAGTGCGTCCACTCTAAAATCTAAGTATTGTTTCTGAGAATATGCCATTAAAATGAAAATATCAGTATTGTGCTGTATATGGTACAAATTTCTAAAAGAGTTTTTCTTTATTTTTTAGTTTTTAATAATCTTGTTCGTACTCAACTGGTCTAGATCGCTGACATATTTGAAATGCGTTCTCCGTTGTAATCATAAATACAAATAAAGCTTGTACTCAACATACGGACGTTGTATTTCACTTATTCTCCTTATAAATATAATACTATATTTATAGGGTAACGTTTGTATAACGACATAAGAGGAGTGTTTTCTTTACTTTAGTAATTTTTTTTAATTCTTTCCTCAATTTGTATAGTCTAGTACAAAACAATGACATTGATCAGAGAACATTCCATACCGCATACCAATATCAACAAGTGTATGTCTAAAGATAACTAGATATTAAATGTCTTGGAAGCTAGTTCAAACAAAAAATACAAGTCGACTTTTCATTTAATTTGCATGAAATTATATTCTACAAGCTTTTTCATATACCATCAATTAACGTGATGATATGATAAATAAATTGCTTACTTACGTGGCCAAAATCGATGTGACTTTATCCACTTAAATATCTCAAGGATCTAATTAAATGCTTTTAATAGTTTGCTAGACCACCAATTTGGAAAATATTATCCATTTCATGTTATTACGATATTTTAAGCTGTGTAAGTTAGGTTTAGTACTTTAATAAATACCACAAAAAACACATGATTTGAAACACATTAATTTTAAATTAATTAATGAATAATCTACAGAAATAATACCGTAAATTATATAAAAAGTATCGTATTAAGTAAATTCCAAGATTTTCAGAGTTACATAAAAGGGCTAGAAAGTCCCAATTGGTTAGTCACAAACAACAAAATTTAATTTTAATACTGCACTAATTTCGTTAGTTGTCCTTTAAAAGTAACTGTATACATATAGTCGGAAAGCCAATAGTGTATAGTTCAACGAAAGATAAATGAGCTGACTTTTTAAGCTCTCCCAATAAATAGATGCACAAAAATTGTTGCAGTTACCGCAAACCTCAAATAAACTATAAAACCTATCATAAAACTTGATTTATGAGGGTGCACATTTGCACATTTAACAACGACCGCGTCAGGGTTTGCTTACACCTTTTAATGGTTCCGAGAAATAGAAACCCTCATAAATCAAGTTTTATGAGTGGTTTTATGGTTTATTTGAGGTTTGCGGTAACTGCAATAATTTTTATGATTCTGTTTATCGGGAGGGCTTTAAAAGTCAACTCACTTATCTTTCATTGAACTATATACATATGTATATTAGAGTAAGTTGCAAAATCTATGAAACTCATAAAATCAACAGGAATCTCTTCAAATTAATGTCGAGTTGCCATTATCAAAAGTTAACTTAATAAGATTCTTTTAAGAGTACAGTCGCAAAAATAATATTTGAAGCCTGAATACCATGTTTTTAAGATATGGCATACGAAAAATCAGAACACAATACTGAACTGTTATTTTTTCTTTCAAATATCAAAATGACGTTGTTCACAATAGCTTTGTTCCGACAACAGCTCAGAACCGGATTAAAACCGTTCAGAACTAAACCGAGCATGCACAATAGAAATATCGGCCGTCTAAAACGCTACTGCGCATGTGTTGTGTAATCCTAAACAGTTGTTGAAACTCTTGTTGAAACAAACTTTAAAACATCCAAATAAAATTAAATAAAAAACAACTGCCTACCTATATATCTTGTCCTCTCACTTCCTAAAATAAATTCGTTTTAAGTGTTTTTCAGTACGTAATAAAACGACACAAAGAAAGTACTTCGATAACAATTTAGTAACTCTGCAGCATGTAGTTATTTAAAACACATCCGAGAGCAGCTGAAATGGGCTCCAGAAGCCGTGACGTAAAAAATGCGCGAAATTTTGAAACACTGTCATTCGATAAAAATACCTTGAAAAAGTCGACCTTATTGCACATGTAAATAAGGTTGAATTTATAAAGATCAAATTTTATGCGATGAATAAATACACTAAATAAAATAAATAAGACCTAAAAATGTCGACATTCGATAGCCTAAACATTTCATTTATTGATAAGTCACGAATTACAACAAATTTACACTTAATAAAGAATTTAATGGAAAATAAAATGTTCCATGCACAGATTTCCTTCATTTCTAAGCTTTAACGCAGGTCCAATATGAACGAATTCCAGCGAACCATGCCGAATGCGAGCAAATCCCCTCCGATTTGCCCGCGCCACTTGTTATTTGTATGTACTCGGCCATCTTCGGTAGTTGGTTTACAGCTGTTCGGGTGAGTTTGACAGCACGAAGCATGTACAGTAATTTCTATTTTCGATTAATTTCTCAAATATGCGAGAATTGTTTGCAACTTGTGTCTGGATTAAAACTAGAATGTCTAGAGTATTGGAGTTGGGTGTTTTTATGCCTTATTTGTGTTTCCATATGTGATTTTTATTCGGTCAAAGTTTAGCTGTTATAATTTCAACCTTATGTATTAGTGCAATAAGGGCGACTTTTTTAAGGTATGTTTTCAGAATGACAGTGCTTCAAACGTTCGTGCTAAAATTACGACACACTTCTCCAGCCCATTAGCAACTAAAATAAATTGCTTTTTTACATTATAAATGCTCTTAAAGAAAATTTCTTGTTCAAAATTAAAATGGTTTCGTTTTTTAGGAACAGACAAGTTTGGAGTATTATTAACTCGCAATTGCTGTATACTACACGATTAATTATTATTAGAAACTGTTTTAAAACAACAAGGGGAAATTTTTGCAATCCTAGATGTTGTATCACAAAAAAATTTTGGCAAAAAACCGAATATAATAATTAAAATCGAATATCTGTTACAACAAAGTTGGTGTTGATGTCATACTTCGTGCGTTTATAGTGCAAATTACAAAACTTAAATATTAACAATCATTGTGTTTAACAGTTTTTGAAATAAACAACAATTTTTTAAGATGATTGTTAATGTAAAAAAGTGACGTTTACAAAATTAATTATTTATTTGACACCTAGACAAATATGACCTAAACAAAGACATAATAGGTACTAATCAAATACATAATACTTGTTTTTTATTAAAAAAAAAACTGGGGTTGAAATAATAACCACCAAATGTTAAAGGCATTGCGTAGTCATAGAAACAATAATAAGGTGTCATTTATTTGCACCATAGAAGTTTTTTAAATAAGAAACAGCATGTAAAAAAATATTTAAAACAATTGCATTACGATTTCAAAAAACTCTAGATGACGTTTTTCATAAACAGTCGTTATTCTGTTTATCAATTTCAAGTGTAATCCTCTTGTTGCATCTTTCTGGTGTGTTAAATAAAACGTAAAAACACCAACTAACACCAAACACTTTACTTGATACGACGCGCGTTTTGACAACAAAGTTGTCATCCTGAGGTAGGAATTCGACTGAACGCACGTCGTATCAAGTAAAGTGTTTGGTGTTAGTTGGTGTTTTTACGTTTAACTTAAGTTTAATTAATATTTTGTGACATGTTAGATCTGCATCAATGAGATCCCAAAAAACGATTTTTTCTAATATTTCTTTTACTGAACGATTTTAAATAATATGTGACATAACTTTTTTTTAACTGTCATCTGCAATCACCTGTCTAGTAAGTTTAGGTAAACATTTTTGTTGGCAACACTGCAACATTTTTAGTTTTTAAATGAAATTAATTAAAATAATATAGATATTTACAGTGTTGGCAACATAAAAATTTACCAAAAATAATAATACAAAAGTTGAATAATGTAACATCGCTTTTTGAAAAAAAAATAGTGTTTCAAAATCGTCAAAGTAAAAACGAAATAGAAAATAGTTATTTCAAAAACCCATTTTGTGATACGAGTGGTTTGTAACACGAGCCACGTAGCGACGAGTGTTGTAATGAGCGAGTATCATAATGAGAAGATTGTAACACATATTTTTTTACTAATCTAGCTATCTAGGTTTAAATGGGTCTTTGAGCTATTTATATTAGCTAAAAATATTATAGTATCTGCTGTCATCTGTCTAGTTACTTTTCTATTAAACGTTTTTTGTTGGCAACATTGCAAGATTTCCAAAAACAATACTACATTTTTTTACAAATACTCCTTTGCGTCTTTCTTGAATTTTAAAATTAAAGTGTCGTGCAATGTTTTATTTGATTGTCGTGATTATTAGAACATATTTAGTCGTGCAATAATCCTATTTGTCGTTTGTCACCCTTTGTAAATCCCCTAAAAAATTCTAACATGCTGCCATCTACTAACAAATCTCTAAACACAAAATTGTTGCTAAAGAGTGTATCAGGACTATCAGGGGTGTGTTCTCCAAAATAAATTAATATATCTATTAATACTTAATTAGGTTGGTGACAGATTTGAATTTTTCTGTTGGTACTACACACTTAATGTCATAATAGAATTCAAATTTGACAAACACAAAAATGTCGCAGCCACCAACTACTCAGGCCTACCACCCCACTATTTTTCCTTCAATCATTTATAGTATCACGGTATATTGTTCCTTTTTTGCTTTAATTATTATCAGTTTTAAGTCGATTTACTCATAAAAAATACATTTTTTTAG
The DNA here is from genome assembly GCA_029207805.1 of Tribolium confusum. Taxonomy (NCBI): domain Eukaryota; kingdom Metazoa; phylum Arthropoda; class Insecta; order Coleoptera; family Tenebrionidae; genus Tribolium; species Tribolium confusum. Next base: position 25,082,301 of record JALGAY010000006.1, on the reverse strand, counting down.
TAAATTATTTAAAATAATGGTAAATAAATATTTCTAACCTGTAAAAACTGTTCCTCGTATCCACTTTCAGCGCCGCCTCTGACGCTTCTTGAAACTCTTTTTATTTACACAAATTTTGAAACAAGCTTTCCTAAAGTTAATTATACACCAAATTTATTGTAAAAAATACATAATTTACGCAAAATAAATTTGTTTAAACATATTACAACGCACAACCAATTTTTTAAACAAAATTAAAATAAACCAATCAGAAAGAGTGTTTTCTGCCTAACTTCACATCAATATAAAAAATGGCGGGTAAATTATTTTATTTAAAATTAATTAAATATTTTTTTTAAGTATTTTGTTATAAATAATTTATTAGAAAATTATTGTAAGGACCAAAGACAGACAATTTTTGAGTAAAATCACTTACGTTTGTTGTTTTTAAATTTAGGATTATTAATTTGATTTCTATTTTTTTTTAGTTTTTTGTGTGTTTTATGGTAATGTGAGTAGATAGGCAGCGATATTTTGAAAAGGCGGAAATTCTAAAAAGATCGTCCGTAGCGCACCTGCTACTACTCTACGAAACGTAACATCAATCAAAGACTGGGACCGGAGATACGATCATTTGATGAAAGAGAAACATTCAAAGCATAACAGAGTAAAATGCGATGGAAAGTAAATTCTCCTCTTAGATGAAGCGATAGCGTGTTAGAGGGCTGTTCCGAAAAAATCGCCTAAATATAAATTAAATAAAATTATTCCCACAGGTCTTCCGCATACAAATTCACGATTGTTCTCTTCGATACCTATTTTTTACCACTAATTTTCCATTTCCGGATATCGGCTATTGTTTTTTTGACAAGTATTGACCCCGTACTGATAAAGGTCCAGTTTCAATACGGTATCCAGTGATAACAGACGATGAATTAGAAGAAGAAAAACAGTTAAAAAACGGAAAAACATTAAAGGTCTCTCACCCAGGAACTGACCATAATTACGTGATAACACTAATCAGGCTACTTAAAATTGTTTTGTTGGCCTTATCACCAATAAAAAGAGGTGGGTGTTGTTGGCGCTAAACAACTATGAATCGACAACTTACAAAATTAAATAAAATTTTTGGTTAGTTCACAAATAAGACACTGATTCAAAATACAAATTTATTAGAAAAAAATTAAACTTAATTAAACTGAACTTCCAAATGGATCCTTTTTAGCATTGAGAAGAGTAACAGAACTCTCGCAAATCTTTTCCAAAATTTCACCCAATTTCTCTTTAGAATACACCTGAAATTAATTAAAAAATGAGAAAATATGCAATAATAATAAAATCTACATCTGCGTTCAGCTTTGCCACTCTGAGTGCACCGACTCTTTCCTTATCTACTTCATTGACTCCATATATCACTATCTCTATCCGATGACCAAATTGATGCTTTTTTGCACTGTATCTAAAACAACACATGCTCTTTGCGCACCCAGTTATTAGATGAGACAGAAAAAGCGTACGTTGTAATGAAAACAGTCTTCATATTAGTAAATCCTTTAGTTCAAATAATGCGACGGATTTATCTGTCCTGAATGAGACAAACAAAGACAGAGTAGGTGTACTCGGAGTGGCAAAGCCGAACGCACGTGACCCTAAACACAGTGATCTGTCATTCCGTATTAAATACAGATATCATAGAGTCACGTGATTAGAGGCAGAATCCTACAATTTTGAACCAACAAGAGTTCAAAACCGTTTGGAGCATGCACATAGAGATTGCAGACAGTTAAAACAGTTCTGCGCATCTGCACTCCATTTAAATACTCAATTTTTCTTACCTTGTAAAGTTGGTATTTTTCTGTTGCAATCAAATCGGCTAATTGCACTGCTTCTCCATGCAATCCGGATTCGCTTAAAACCGAGTACAACAAAAGAACAACTTGAGGAATACAGATTGACCTCAAATAATCAGCATCGTCTGCTCCCACAAGCCATCCCTCAGGAAACAATAGTACGTTATACAAAAACGTTTTGGCAGTTTTTGCTGATTGTGACGTTGCTAATTTCCATCTTTCAGTTTCTGCATTAAATAGCGAAACTTTATGTTCATGAGCGACTTTTTCAGTAAATTGTGCATTTTCAGGAAGTTTCGGTGGTGGTGTTGGTTTATTTCTCGACTGTCTAAACCACTCATTAAATGCTTCATGAGCATTCAAGTAAGCTTTATAACTTAAATAATTTTTAATAATTTGATCAACCTCTTCTGAAACATCTCCTTCACTCCGAATTTTATCAACTGAATTATAAGAAATCTTATTTAAAGCCAATTGAGCTGCATCCAATTTTCCCACAACCAAAAATTTAAAAATAAGAGAATTCGTATGAGCAAATGCTTCAATTCGTTGCTCCTCGAAAAACATAAGCCAATCAAGGGAAGAGATTTTAAGTTCGTCAATTTCGGTAACTTTATGCTGGAGATTTCCAGAAAGCTCAGTCTCACTAGGACGATTTGTTATAGATTCAACTGTATGCTGGGTTATTGCAAATACATCCAAATTGAAATCTTCAGCAAAAGTGAGAGCATTCTTGCGTTGATCAGCAGAAAGAAGCTTCTGGCAGTGTTTAGAGTAAAGAAGTACTTGTTTTCGCTTGCCAAGCTTACTGACGTAGAAGGCCACCAGTTGGGTCTCATTCATTTCACTCAAACGGTTAATATACCTAAAAATTTACATTTTTCTTAGAAGAAATTTGCGGTAAGACACTAAATAATCAAATTTTTGTGACATCTGAAACACCCTGAAGGACTCTAAAGTATTTGTTTTACTGATTTATCAATAAAAATGCTGATATACAAGATGATTATAAATGATTGTAGGGTCGTAGAAAACTGGAAGTTCTTAATATCACGGATATTCATTGTAATGTCCTATTTTCGCAACGGAATATTAAAGAATGGTCCCTGGAGTTACTCATTCGTCTAATAATAATTATAATAATAGAGAAAATCATTGTTTTTAAGAGGCAAAACATTTTTTATTGTTTCCACAGCCTTCTACGACCCTACAATCATTTATAAACACCTCGTACTAACTAGTCAATAAATATAACTTTAGTGTGTTAAAATTGTCACTAAAATGTGATGTTGACAGGTAAAAATTATGATATGGTTACATGACAGTAGGCAAAACATGTTTTGACGTTTACTGTTTTCACTAATACCATTCTTACGCTTATGCAACCAGTAATACACATCAAATTCTGTAGTACAATTATAGAAAACTGTAATTACAAAATTTGATACTGATTGATTTTAATTAAAATTATCTCATTTTATAAATTCTTACGCTTCAATAATTTTTTCACACGTTTTTCTATTGGTAGTATCCCCAATACTTTCAAAAAATAGCACTAGGTGGGCAAAAAATCTAAGTGATTGTGTTGTAGCAGCTGACTCCTCACTCCATTTCTCTAAAAGATTTATTAAATCTGATATTTGATCTAAAATAACGTGTTTTTGTATAATATAATTGATTTGTTGTGCGTCTTGTGCAACATTAATATTTTTCGAGCTTTCTAATGTTGTAAAAATTTCACTTAATGACTTCCTAAAATAACAAATCTAATTAATTCTGTTAAAGCTTCTTTCTAGTACTTTTGATTCCAATATTCTACAGGTAAAGGTTGGTAATCTCTTATAATAGCATCACGAATTTCTGATTCTACACGAATATCAACCATAGTTCTCATATATGCCCATAAGTAATCCTCCCAATTGGTACACACTGGTAAAACACCATCTAGGTAGCCACAAAGACTGGCAATTGCTGCTTTTTCATAAACATTTAAATTTGACTGAAACATAAACAATTATTTGAAATTTTCTTCACTTCTTCAATATTTTCACCTACTTTTTTACAATATTCAATGGCAGTAGACTTCCACAAGTCCCGATTCGCATTCCCCTCAATATCCTCATACTTTTGAAGATCAGTATTGGAATCTTTGTTCTCTTGAAGATCAGAATTACTAAAATCTTTGTTTTTTTCGAGGTAGGGATTATGATAAAGTTTCCAGCCTTCCAACATTGCAGCTCTCCATGGATGTCCACTGTTGTAACACAACTAAAATTCCTGTTAGGTTTTTGTTACAAAAAACGGAAACAAACCTCTTGAGCTCCTTCGAGATTCCCACATCTGATTTCCATAAAAATCCTCTGACACAACTTCTTATCATTGGAGTTATCTAAATGATGTAACGCCAAGTGTTGTGCATGTGGAGCATCTGGATGAATATGTTTAATAATTTCGATATTACTCCCGATTGCTATAGAATCAGGTGCTGTGAGTTGATGTAGAGTGTGTTCCCAGCCGTAAGTCCAGTCCGTGTGCATTAAAATAGGATCCCCTTTCTCTAGAGCATTTCTTTCAAGCCAGTCAATCACTAACTGGCTCTCTCTGATTAAACTCTCCCTTTTGAACAGTTCCGCAACACAGTTTTTCTCACTGTGGCCAAAATTCCCTTCAATGTCTTCCACGCTTTGATTCTGTGCCTGAATCCGGTCCTGGTACAAAACGTAAAGCAGTCGCCAGCTATTCCGTTCGTTTTCCAGCCATTTCTCCTCGGATAAATCCCCTGTGGCTACTTTAGCCTTCAGAGATCTAATTACAGCAAGAGCGTCGTTGCAACACCTTGCTAAATCCTCAGTAATTTCAAGAATTTCGTGCCCCCCAGAGCACCCCTGCATGATGTCGGCAAATTCAGTGTATAAATTGTCCACAGTGTTTTTCCAAGGGGCCCCTGCTTGAATTACAGAACCTGCGATTGTCTTATCCTTGTCCACGTATAATGACATCGTGTCCTGAACCGAGCCGCAGTCCCATTCTAAAAATTTCTGGACTTCTTCAGGAGCCATGGTTATAGAGAGGTTAGGTTTCTCGCGGCCGGTTTTAGAAGACAACTTGAATAAGCCTTTTGTTGGGGTTTGGAGGGCATCTTCAAGGAGGCGCACCGAACGTTCTAAATCGTTATCCATTATTTAAGTCACAAATAAACTCAATAAACCTAAAAAGTGGGACATAACCTCAAAAAACAACCGCGTCTGACACGCCACTAGAATCAGGTTGGTAACACTTTTAAAACTGGACTTTCAATACCAACCTATAGATGGCGGATCTCATTTTATTCGAAAATCTGACATTACTTTTATAAAAAACTGTTTTAAAAATAAGACAAAGCTAAAAATGGTAAATTTGTTGCCAGATTTTCTTATCTCACTTTAAGTTTTAAAGTTTGGGTCGTATAACTTTTATGCAACCCACCTTACACATTAGCTTCATGACAACGTTTCTGCTGCTTCTTATGGCGAAAAAATTCGAGAATTTTTTTCATTTTTTTAGCTAACGATATTTAAATTATTATTTAAGATGGCATAAAATGCGCTTAGAACTCTATTTAAAAATGTAGTTAAAACTAAATTTCTATCAACTGTTTTATGTAAATTATTAAAATAAAAACGCGGGAAATTTTAAAATTTTAGTGTATTTCAGTGTTTGACTTGTTTGTGACATAACAAGTGTTCATTTAAAAAAACTGTCAAGTGTGCTATAAAAAAACAAAAACATTTTGAAGTATGTCTTAGTTTAATTCGGCTGCTGTAAATAAATGAAAAAAAATTCGAAATTTGTTCGCTATAAGAAGCATCAGAAACGTTGTCCTGAAGCTGCCGTATGACGTCATGTAAAAACGGTGGATTTAATAAGTGACCTTGAAGATTACTGAAAGATTTTGTAGCACAATTTTTGGCGGGAAAATTAAAATAATAAAAATATATTTATTTTTTAAAATTTATGTTTCTCGCTTAATTTTTTAAACGAATAACTAAATAAAAAATTTAAAATTATCGAATTTACATTTGTTTTGATAATAATAATTCTACAAATAAGTGTTTACATGAATTTGGCAATAAATATTCGTTGTAGACTAATCTAAAATTATAAAAATGTAATAAATAGATATTTTAACACACATGAAGTACAATATTTGCGAAAAAATAACAATACAAGGTATAAAAATAGTTAAGTAGTCTTTGCATAATTCAACAAAAGAACACTTTTATCTTATCAACTAGAGATCACAGATGTTGCCTAACTAAGGCACTAAAAACACGAGCTCGTGTCCATTACTCACATCCATCTCTAGAAAAAACCAAAAAATCATAACTTGGTTTTGTATACTTCCATCTGTTCCATTTGTACGTCTTGACTAAACGCGGGATTCGCATTTCCGCTTTTCTTGTCCATGCTAGTAGCACTTGCTGAATGGTTGATCGATCCGTTTCGTGGTGTCTTATGTTTGATTGTTTTTTCTGCATAACGACGTTTTTTCCCGGGAAAAACGTTTGCCATTTTTCGAGCAATGGGATGAATCAGTTCCTGGTCGTATAAATCGCTTTCGCTCCCTGTGAAATACGAAACTGTCCATCCGATAAGAATGCAAATAAAGCAGCCGATAAGAGAGTAGTACATGTAGGTCACTGAGTAAAGCTGAGTCAGAGGGTCTCTGTAACAAACTTGTAAGAAATTTGGTTTCGTGCACGATACACTTACACCGGTATGCTATTGCGCATCGTGTGACGTCACATTCGAAGCAAAATATGTGCCATCTTCATGCACGACATAGGGAGTTCAGTTAATATTAACATCTTGTAAATGAGTTTATATCCCAAACGTATGGTAATATGTCGCATAAAAATATAAAAAACAAAATACAATGGAGGTATTGTAAAATTTGTGTTGCGATTGTAATTCTTATAGCAAGCTACGGCACAACCGGGCATTTTATCTAATTAATAAGTATTAATTACAGAGATCTTAAATACACTGCAATTTCGTTTATATTATTACGGTAGGTACTACGAACGTGTTTGAAAGGAGATTTTTCTCTCAGAAATGAAGCATTTTACAGGAAGAGTAAGCAGGTTTGAGCGTGCTTGCTTCGCAGATGACGTCATGCGCAAGATTCGCTTAACTGAATCAGCTAAGGAACATACCGGTGTAAGTGTATCGTGGTTTCGTGGGGAAAGTACATACGATGGCGCAGCCCGAGTAGTGTTGATGACGTCGAAAGAAAAGTTCCCGGTGGTATTGACGGGTGCGGAAGTCGTTGTCGTAAAAGTCCATTGGTGTTCCGGCTTTAAAATATGATCGTTGAACGAGGTATTTGTGCAGCCTTGGGTTGATAAGGGCAGATGGGGAGATGGGGGTTTTTCTATTGTTAATCTGCCGAAGGTTATCCACAAAGTAACTAAATGTCCGGCAATGACGCCGCTTGCTGCTCCCTAAAAATCAAATTCAATTTCGGTATAGAATCGGGAAGAACGACCTACAAAAATTGTATTGATCTTTTTGTGTTTAACGAGCTCAAAATGTTGGAAACAATTTTAATTTATCATATGGGAGTTTACGGGAGGGTAAGATATAACCTGACAAGTGATTCATATTTTACGATGTTGGAGTGATGTGGATGAAGCATCTTACAGTGCTGTGAAGTAGCAACTTAATATTAAAGCAGGGAACAAATTAATAAAGGTGCATGGCGAAATCTACGTAGAATTTGACAAACGATCTACCTTTTGATGTTTCATAAAGTAGACTTTTTGCAATTGAGATGTAAATAATATAAATAATAAAAAAAAACTCTTCAGATAAATTGATTTGTGGTTTACAAAAATAAAACAAAGATAGAAAAATATTAAGATTACTTACATAATGAATATAACTAATTAGTTTTAAAGTATTTTTGTTAGTACATATTTATGGTGTAAATATGTAATTATATACTCCTAGATTCATATCCTAGATGATTCATTTTGATCCAGCCAAGACTATTTTTTCCATTTTTTATTCGTTCACTCATTTTCAGAAGATTTATTTTCTAGCTGACTCATTCAACAACTTATTTTCTATAGTCTAAACCAGATTATTTTCAAAAAACTCGTTTATTACGTTTAGAGACATTCTTACTTGAATTTAGTAGAAAAGACTTTTTTTAATAATAAAAAAAAATTATAAAACTCTAAGACTCATATTCCACTTAAAACTGATTTTTAAAACTCATTCTCGATCATTTCATTTTCTAGAGTTATTCTTATAACGCTTTGTCAAAACTCATTTTCTAAACCTTATCTTTGTGACTTTGTCCGGTGAGATCGTAAAAGGGGTTGTGCCGTTTAGCACGTGGTGAGTAAAAGTGCTGAACATGATTTCACGTAAGTGGAAAAATACTGTTCGAAGAAATGCGCTTGCAAGTAACGTTCTGCGAAAACAGTAAGCCGCTCTTTAAAGATGATGTACAGTCGTCAGTTGATTGTATTTTTTCCATGACCCCTAATGCACTTATATATAAGGTTTATTCTTAACTCGGTTGAGTCGGATTTTCTGCTTCACGTTCAGACTGGGACAAACCAGTAGTGCCAAACTGTTTTGTTTATGCATGGTAAAATGCATGGCGCACTTTGAAGTGTTTTAGAACCACCCACACTAACTGATTTAAGAACGACCCTTATTTACAAATGCGTTAGAGGTGTTGAAACAACACAACTAACAGACGACTCATACCAATGCGGTACGTAGTTTTACAGAACACGTGCTAACCGGTACAACCCCTTTTACAATCTCACCGGACAAAGTCAAAAAAATAAGGTTTAAATAGTTAGTAGTATCGCAAATCTTAAAACTTTTCTATACAGAGCAGATTTAGGGCTGCAGCCCAGAGCATTACCAATCAAGAAGATAAATAATATCAAAGCAGAGCCTTTGCAGCCAAGAAAATAAAGAAAAAATAATGCAAAAATTATTCAAAGTTTGACTATCAAAATGTTGATTTAGACTCATTAATTAATATAATTTATCTAGTTGTTCCGATTTTTTTTACTCTGATTCTCATACTCTTTTTTTCCAGAAAATTAATTCAAATTTTTATTTACTTTTTTCAGTTTTAGGATGTTTCTATTAAAAACATTTTTAATTATCGATTTTTATTCACTTTTTACGTCGGTGTTTTCTTGTTCTTCTTTCTCTTTTTAAAAATTTTCTAGATTCCTTTTTTTGTTGTAGTTGTGATTCTTTTAAGTTCTTGATATAATAAAACTTCTTTATTTTTTTCTTTTATTGCTTTTTGTTTCTTCTTTCTTTTTCTTAAGAATATTGTTTTGAAATTAACATATTTTTTTTCTTTTAATTTATTTTCTATCGTAGTTTTTCAGGTTTCCGTTTTCTTCAGTTTTCGTTTTTCAAGAACTTCTTAAGCGTCTTTATATACGGTAATATCTTTATTTATTATGAAATACAACAAAACAACAACAAAAAAACAAATCAAACTTGAATATAACAAATTAATGCATAAAAAGATTAGCAATTTAACAAGTTTTTTTAATTAGTTTAAAAAATGAGACCAATTTTAAGTAAAATAAATAATTAGTATGCAACTCAGCAATAATTAGCACTTGCAAATATCTATATAAAATATAGGAACAAGTCTAATTTTGGTAGAATACCGAAAGTTATAGATTTTTTTAATTATTACTTTGTTGTTCTTTTTTTTCTGAATGTTGTTTTCAAATTTTGTTGCCTTTTTTATTTTTATTTTTTTAAATTTATTATTCTTTCAGCAATTGTTGAATTTCTCTAAAAACTCATTAAAAAATTATCGAAATTTATACACAGAAATTTTTCATGACTCATTAGCAAAACTTTTTTTTTATAAATATTTTTTTAACTCAGTTTCAAGACTCATTATCTAAATAATTTTCAAAATTAATTTTTTGTAGACAACTCAGTATTCTTAATAAGTTTTTTTCTCAACTCTCATGTTCTACTTGTAAACTCATTTATTAGACGACTCAGTTTCTAGCTAAATCACTCCTAAGATTTTCCAATCTCATTTTCTAGATCAATAAGTTTTTAAACAACTCATTTGGTAAAATAATTTTCAAAAATTTCTACTCATTTTATATCATTATCTAGATAAATTCTCAAAAATATTCTTAGAATTAATGCACTACTCGTAGAATTGTTTTCTAGATAGTTGCAGTACTCAGTTTCTAAATTTTAAATGACTTTCTCAAGTCATTGTCAAGATTTATTCTTAGAGATAAGATGCATTCTAAAAGTCTTTCACATGTTTTACGAGTTTTAAGACTCATTTTCTAAATTTGTTCTTTTACGTCTTATTTGTTTGAGCTATTTTCAAAACTCATTTTAATGATCTACTTTCTAGATTAGAAAAAGAAATCATTGCCGAAATATTTAATTCTGTATGATTCATTCTCTAGAACTCTAAACAATACTTAAAAATTTTTTTAAAATACATTTTGTAGACACTCGATTTTAAGTCTAGTTTACTAAATAATTTTGTTTTCAAAACGTTTTCTGAAAACTTATTTTCTAAGTTCTAAAATTTTAAATGACTTTCTCAAGACTCATGTTCTATACTTAAATTCATTATAGAAATTTCTGCTCATATGTTAGATAACACATTGTCTAAATTCATTCTTAAAGATCTAAAGAAGCATTCTAAAGAGGTCTAAAGAAGTAGCATTCTAAAGATCTTTCACAAGTTTTAGCAGTTTCAAGACTCATTTTCTATATTTGTTCTTTCACGTCTGATTTTCTAGATTTATTTTTAGAACTCGTTTTCAAGATTTACTTTATAGATCAGAGAATAGAATCATTGTCGAAACTTTTTGATTCTCTAGAAGTCTAAACAATTCTCTAAAAAATTTTTGAGAGTCAACCGGTTTTTACGTTTGGTTTTCTAAATAACTCATTAATTGATTTTGTGGCACGTTCACAGCAGAATAATAAATAAAAAATTAAAAAAAGTAAATGCTTTAATGAATTTTTAAGATGATCTAGTGGATAGACATTAGTCAGAGAAACATTTATGTCTGTACCAAAGTTCCTAATTGCAAAAGCGATTTTCGCATAAAGGAGCAATCAATCTAATTCGAAATTTATCAATCAAATTTGCTTTTCTCCCGGATGTAAATACGTTTCAGAACATTTGCAATTAAGTCTCATTTTTAAAATAATTTTATTCTCAAATCTCTTCCTCAAAACTCATATTCTAAAATTTTAAAGGACTTTCTCAAGACTTATGTTCTATTTAAAATTCACTCTTTAAATTTCTGCTCGTATTTTATATTTATTTTTTAGACAACTCATTTTCTAGATAGTTCACTTTTTAGGTTCTTTACGCTCATTTTCTAAATCAATAAGTCTTTAAATAACTAATCCGTAAAATAATTTTAAAAGCCTTTTACTCATTGCATGTCATTGACTCGTTTTGTAGATAAAGTCTCCAAAGTTTTTTGTAGGATTGACGTACTACTCATAGAATTATTCTCTAGATAGTTGCAAGTCTCATTTTTCATGCAAACTCTTTCTCAAGACTGATGTTCTATTCGCAAGTTCATTCTTTAAATTTCTGCTCATATTTTAGATTTATTTTTTAGATTCTAAATTCTAAAGATCTTTGACGAGTTTCAAGACTCATTTTCTAAATTTGTTCTCTCACGCCTCATTTTTTAAATAGCTCACTCTTTAGGTTTTTTAAGCTCATTTTCTAAACCAATAAATCTTTAAATAAATCATTCGGTAAAATAATTTTAAAAGCTTTTTACTCATTTCAAATCATTGACTCATTTTCTAGATAAATTCTAAAAAGTTTTTCTTAGAATTGATGTATGTACTACTCGTAGAATTTTTCTCTAGATAGTAGGAAGTCTCATTTTCTAAATAATTTTATTTTCAAAACTCTTCCTCAAGACTCGTTTTCTATGTTCTAAAATTTAAAAAAACTTTCTCAAGGCTCATGTTCTATTCGTAAATTCATTCTGTAAATTTCTGCTCATATTTAAATTAATTTTTTATATAACTCATTTTCTAAAGGTTTTTTATAAGTCTTACGAGTTTTAAGACTCATTTTCTAAATTTGTTTTCTCACGTCTCATTGTCTAGATTTATTTTTAGAACTCCTCAAGGTTTTCTTCCTAGATTGGAAAATAGAATCATTGTTAAAACTTTTTGATTCTCTATGATTCATTCACTAGAAGTCTAAACAATTTTCAAGAGTTTTTTTTTGTGAATGACCCGTTTTTAAATCTGAATTTTAAGTAGCTGATTTAATAAATAAAAAAAACAAATGTTTTAATGAATTTTTAAGATGATCTAGTGGATAGACATTAGTCAGAGAAACATTTATGTCTGTACTAAAGTTCCTAATTGCAAAAGCGATTTTCGCATAAAGGAGCAATCAATCTAATTCGAAATTTATCAATCAAATTAGCGTTTCTCCCGGATGTGAATACGTTTCAGGACATTTGCAATTAATAATTCCGGGGACAATCGAAGCCGCTTCACTCTATACATAATCTCTCTGAGCATGAATCCCAAGTTCGCATTCACAGAGGAATCGATGTTAACAGGAGCGACTTAACGGTTGTTCCTGATGTATATTTCATCGTTGCCGTTATGTCGCATTAAAAACTAAGTAGGACTTACTTTCCAGTTGGTACACGGTATCAACAGTGCCATTATGAAGACTCCTAAGAGAGGTCCCGAAGTGGCAGAGGTGACCAGCATAGATGATTCGATAACGCCGTCTAAGAGGCCCACTCCGAAACTGATTCCCATGATAACGAATCCGTAGAGAACGCCGATAGCTTTGATGGTATATAGCTGGTGCTTGTCCTTCAGACCCTTTAAGAACGGTATCGGTTTGAGGAAATCTTCGAACGTAACGGTGGCCAGAGAATTCAGATTAGACACATTCAAACTGAAACGAAATCGGAGAGAATTCACTTTAGAAACGAACTGAAATTTACATAAATGACGTGATGTTATGTTATCAAAAACTTGGATTATAAAAAATTTACAAACAAGATGAAAGACGAAGAATATAGAAAGAAATAATGTATGTTAGAAACTTTACAACACAAATTAACCACAACCTTAAGCACTTTGCTTGCTTGCATAACGCATACAAAGCCAACTTGTCCAAATTCGTCACTAAGAGGATCTAAAACTTATGTAAAGCGGTTTATACTTGTTATTCTCTGTCGACTTAAAAATGTTAGATATTTACGTCAAAAAATCCGACTTACCTCAATGCTCCATTGAAAAGTGAAGCCATAAACAAACCAAGAATACCCGGCAAGTAGTTGAAACGATCTTCCACAAAGAAAGGTAATATTTCATCGTACTTTTCTATATATCCTGACGTGTAAGGATCGCACGAGGCGTACGTGGCATACACCACCATTCCTACCACCCAGGATAAACTGAACAGAACGGTAATCACCGGGATATTGCACATCAGAGTTCTAAAAAATAACACTTTGTTTTCCTAGTCGAAAAATTGCGCATTTTTCATACTTTGTTACTTTTTTCTGGGAATCCATACTGCAATAGCGCTGAACGAAATTCTGCTGGCACCCGAATATCGACAAAGACATGAAAAGCTGGCCGACTAGTGCTGATGTTGTAGTTACTCTTACTGTAGGGTCCATGCTGAAACTGATAAAAGTATCCAGAAATTAATTTCGGAGAGGAGAGAAATGCCGAGATGTAGAGTGATGATGAGAAATGAGCCAGTCGATCAAATGAAGTAGAAGAAATTAGAGAAGATCAGAAGATATGATAGACTAATGAAAAGTGGATCTCAAGGAAAAAAATTAACGACACGGGATTTAGTCAGACAATTGACTCTTTGTCTTTTGTAATAGAATTGTTACTGTTTTAATAGATAATAGCCTAACATAAGTCTATAACACTTGTTCAGAAAAAATTCTAGACAATAAAAATCATTTATTCAAGAAAATGATTCATTTAGGCGAGTTTAGAAAGAGAGTTTCAGAGATGAAGCTATAGAACGCCTTAAATGACCTGAAAATTCGTCTAGATAGAAACTGAGTCATGAAAATGGTTTATGTATTTGGAGTATAAAAAAGCAAGTACAAAATGAGTCTTGAACACGATTTATAAAACTACATCTGTAAAATAAATAGTTTAGAAACTGAGTAACAAATATTATATAATTCAGAGAATTTAAAAAAATCTATATAGAGATACACTTGAGAACCAATTTACGAGTAGAAGAGAATCTAAAAAAATCTAGAGAATGATACGTTGGCAAACAAATTAATGAGTAGAACATGAGTCATGAAAAAGAAATTTAAAAATAAGTTTTAGACAATTGTGTAATGAACAACAAAATAATAAATTTTCATTTTAGAAATTGAGTCTTTACAAAGATTTTGCTTAAAGAATGAATCTAAAACATAAGTTACCTAGACAAGAAAACTTAAAAATAGGTTTTTAAAGAATAAAATCTACATAATTGTACAAGTAGATTATAAATTTAAAAATATTTAGAGAATGAGTTTTCAGTTAGAGTTAGAGTTTTGAGAAAGAGCTTCAAGACTAAAGCTAGACGTTTTAAAAAACCTGAAACTTCGTCTAGATAGAAACTGAGTCTTGAAAATATTTTATACATTTAAGGCATAAAAAATAAGTAGAAAATAAGTATTGAGAACGATTTTAAAGAGTAAATTTGTATAATTAATGGGTAAAATAAGTAACAAAAATTATTTAAACTAGAGAATCTAGAAAAATTTAGAGAATGATATGTTTGAAAACAAGTTTACAAGTAAAAGAGAACCTAGAGAAATCTAGAGAATGATACGCTTGCAAACAAATTTATGAGTAAAACATGAGTCATGAGAAAGAAATTTAAAAAAAATAAATTAGAAATTGAGTCTTGAGAGAAGATTTTGCGAATAGATCTAGAGAATAGATTTAAAAGATGAGTTACCTAGAAAAGAATATTTAAAAATAGATTGTTAACAAACCAAATCTACATACTCGTAAAAGTAGATCATAAATCCAGAAATTTTAGAGAACTTTGTCTAGAGAAGAACTCATTCTTGAAAATTATTTATAGATACATTAAAGGCATAAAGAAATAAGCAGAAAATGAGTCTTGAAAACGATTTAAAAAAGTAAATTTCTAAAATAAATAGTTAGAAATAACTAATAAAAATGATTTAAATTGCAGAATCTAGAAAAATTTAGAGAATGATACGCTTAAAAACAAATTTATGAGTAGAACATGAGCCATGAGAAAAAAATTAAGAATAAGTTTTAGACAAGTTAGTATCTGATATACAACAAAATAAATGAATAAATTATCAACGTAGACATTGAGTTTTTAAAAGCGATTTTGCAAATAAATCTAGAGAATGAATCTAGAAGATGAACCACTTAAAAAAGAAAATTCAAAAATTGATTGTTAAAGAATAAAATAAACTTACATACTCAAGTAGATCATAAATTTTTCAATACTTAGAAAATGAGTCTTTAATTAGAATATTGAAAAAAAGTTTTAGTAACAAAGCTAAAAAAACGTTTAAAAGACAAACTTCGTCTAAATAGAAACTGAGTCTTGAAAATGATTTATTCATTTAAGACATAAAACAATAACTAGAAAATGAGTCATGAAAACAATTTTAAAGAGTAAATTTGTATACTAAATACTTTAGAAACTGAGTAATAAATATCATTTAATCTAAAATTCTATAAAAATCTAGAGAATGATACGCTTATAAACTAATTTACAAGCAGAAAAAACTTTAAACAAATCTAGAGAATAAAACGCTTAAAGACAAATTTACGAGTAGAACAAGAGCATGAGAAAGAAATAGACCATAAAACCTAAAATATTTAAAGAATTTTGAGAGAATGAGTCTTTAATTGAAATCTTGAAAAAGAGCTTCAAAAATAAAGCTAAAAAGAAGCTTTAAAAATCCTGAAAATGTGTCTAGATTAGAACTGACTCTTGAAAATAATTTATACATTTAGGGCATAAAAAATAAGTAGAAAATGAGTCTTTAAAATAATTTTTAAGAATAAATACTTATAATAAATAGTTTAGAAACTGAGTAGGTAATAAAAGTCATTTAATCTAGAGAAACTAGAAAATCTAGACAAATCTGGAGAATGATACGCTTGAACACTAATTTACGAGTAGAAGAGAATCTATAGAAATCTAGAGAGTAATACTCTTAAAAACGAATTTACGTGTAGAACATGAGCTTGAGAAAGAAATTAAGATTACTAAGAAGTATACAGTGCAATGTACAACAAAATAAATAAATAAATTAGAAACTTTAAAATAGACTTTTGAGAAAAGATTTTATAAATAAATCTAGAGAATAAATCTAAAAGATGAACTACCTAGAAAAGAAAACCTAAAAATAGGTTGTTAAAGAATAAAATCTAAATACTCGTAAAAGTAGATCATGAATCCTAAAATATTTAGAAAATGAGTCAAAAGAAAACGTATTGAGAATGATTCTAGAAAATTTAAAGAATAGGTTTTGAATATGAATATGGGAATAGATATACAGGGTGATCTTTTATCTGTTCCCGCCAGAAACTCCAAAAATAGGCAACACATTATACTACAAAAAATTTATTTTCAAAATTAGAGCCTAAAGAGTTGAAAATTAATGTCAACCTTGTTGACAATACCTTTAAGAGTGCTTCCAGAATCAGTTCATTTGAATTATTTGTTGCAACATTATTTAATTAATTAATTTACTTTTCGTTTGTATAACGTGTTGCCTATTTTTGGAGATTCGAGCGGAAACAGATAAAAAAATCATCCTGTATAAAATAAATTTTCTAGAGAATAAATAGCTATAGAAAAACTTTGGAAAAGATTTTTAAAAATGAGATCTTTAAAGATTCAGTAATTACAATACCTCTAACTATTTTTGATTTTGTGAATTGTCCAAAATGGCTGTAGTAAATTTACTTTTTCAGTCTAAAATGGTCACTGAAAATGTGAGCCGAGCTTTAACGACAGAATTTTCTTTTACAAATTTCAAATATTTCTAACTATCGGTCAAATGTTTTTGAAAACCATCTGGTTTAGCATAATGGTAGTTTAGGAAATTAGCGAAGCGCGTGAGAGAAAAGCCTGTTTGGTAGTAATTTTTCGTTTTAGTGAATAATTAATAGAGAGCATTATATTTTCAATTTAGTTTTTGGTTTTAATGGTGAATAAATAATGTCGGGTGTGTATATGATGCAATTCCCGTTTAAAGTAGCTAAAGCCAGCTCTCGCTGTACATTTAAAATCGAAAATTATTGTCGAAAGTTGGAGCAACTGTGAGTGTAAAACGCTGAAAGAACATAATAATTTTCCTTAATTTATCGTCACAAACATCACCAACTGGGCGGTACAATATTATTTTAATCCGTTATTGAAATGCGTCTTCATTAAACTCAGCGTCAACTTTTCGCCAAACTTTATAATAAAGGCACCGAGTTGTAACTCGGCCCTAGTTGAAAAACTCCCGACCAAGAGATAAATTAAAATAATTAAATTCGAGATGGTTGAATTTACGACACTTACTTGAAAAAGTCCAGTCTGCCATCGGCTTTGTTTCTTTCAAAAACAGCACCAAAACCACCCACTTCGATACAGCCCTGAATGATTATTGCGAGGCTCACTGCGATCATTGTTAATCCTTGCATTACGTCGGCAAGAATTGCTGCTTTCAGGCCTCCCTGAAAAGAAAACAGAATGAGACACGAAAATGAGGACTGAAAGGAGGGGCCCTTCAATCGCTCTCTTCGCTCTTTAAGCGACGAAAGAGGACGTTTCCTCGTTACTTTATTGTTATTCATATTTTTATTGTAACTCCCTTGAATTACACTTGCTGAAAATTTTCTATTTCACCAATGATAACTTCTGTAAATACTATTTGCTTTTCATATTGTTCGAGATATACAAACTGTTTTTAAGGTCAAGCGCTATACAAACAAAAACAAAATAGAGCATTTATAGTTTGTCTAAAAATACTTCAACTTTATTATTTTGAGTTACAAAACAGTTTATGAAAGATCTAATAGAGGTGGTTTTAAAAAGAAGTGAAACAACCACTAGTCTGTTGAAGCAACTTATACTCATACTTATTCTTCTTAGGTATAGTTCATTATTTAATAATAATTTTTAAGCAAAAAAATGAAAAGAGTAATACAATATGTCCCCCAATAGATTATTAAACCTCTATTAAACTCTGTATAAACAATGCCGGCATAATGAGCAGGGCACCTATCGTGCTGGAAAAACATTTCTATTCGGTAGTTTAACAGCAACTCATCCAGTTTATCAGCTTAAAAATTTTACAACACTTCCAACTATCTAAAAGTGATTTTATCATTTATCACTCAATTAAATGTAATCGTGAAAATTACTCGAAAAAAAATGGCGTTGTAGGGTGCATGTTTTTCGAATTTTTTATTCAGCGCGATTTTTATAGGAATTCCTTCGAGTTTAATAAAAACCCTACAGAAAATTAAAACAACTGTCTATTGTCCTTTTATTTGATTCTAAATGGTAAAGGAGAACAAAAAATCAGTTTAAAGCCTTTAGATATGCTTAGAAATCTTTAAAAATCCTACCGAAAATTTTGGAAATTTTAAAAAATTGCAAAAAATTATGATAAAAATAGAAATCTAGTGTACAAGTTCAAAGAAGTCTTTAGAAATCTGTACATATCTTTTGAAATGCTTAGAAGTTTTTAGAAATACTTAGAAATTTTTAAAAATCCTTAAAAACCGCAAAAAATTATGAGAAATTTTTGGAAGACTTTAAAAATACTTGTTAAAATACAAAAAGTATTACAAATACTTTTAAAAGTTTTTAAAGTACTTTTTAAAGTTATTCAGAAATATATTTTTTAAAAGTTAATTAACAAATGAAGCAAAAACAACAACTTGACAGTTAAAGGATAAAAATAGTCACAAATGATGACAAAAAATTAGTTTGGAGTCTTTACGTTTGATTAGGAGTCTTTAGAAGTCCTACAGAAAATTTTAGAAACTCTGAAAAATAGCAAGAAATCATGATAAAAAAAGAAATCTAGTGTACAAGTCAAGTTCTAAAAAGTCTTTAGAAATCTCTACAAATTTTTTGAAATTTTCAGAAGTTTTTAAAAATACTTATAAAACTTTAGAAATCCTGCAGAAATTTTAAAAAATCTTTGAAAACTGCAGGAAATTATAAGAAATGCTTAGAAATTTTTAGAAATCCTACAGAAAACTAAAACGACTGATTATTGTCCATTTATTTGATTCTAAATGATAAAGCAATAAAAAAAACAGAAAATTAGTTTAAAGTCTTTAGATATGCTTAGAAATCCAACAGAAAATTTTAGAAATCCTTAAACATTGCTAGAAATCATTATAAAAAAGAAATCTAGTAGACAAGTTCTAAGAAGACTTTAGAAATCTGTACATATCTTTTGAAATTCCTAGAAGTTTTAGAAATATTTAGAAATTTTTAAAAAGGCTTCAGATATTTTTAGAAATCTTTAAAAGCCGCAAAAAGTCATGAGAAATCTTTGGAAGTCTTTAAAAATCCTTAAAAATTTTTAAAAATATTTAGAAATACTTGCTAAAATACAAAAAAATGTCACAAATACTTCTTAAATTTTTTAAAGTACTTTTTAAAGTTATTCAGAGATAGTTTTTTTAAAAGTTGATTAACAAAAAAGCAAAGAAAGCAACTCAACAGTTAAAGGATAAAAATAGTCGCAAATTATGACAAAAAATCGGTTTGAAGTCTTTACATATGCTTAGAAGTCTTTAGAAGTCCTACAAAAAATTTTAAATTTTTTTTAAAAATGCAAGAAATTATATGAAATCCTTAGGAATCTTTAGAAATTCCACAGAAAACTAAAACGACTGTTTATTGTCCATTTATTTGATTCTAAATGGTAAAGAAAGAAAAAAAATAGTTTAAAGTCTTTAGATATGCTTAGAAATCTTTAAAAAGCATTGAGAAATTTTTAAAAATTGCAATAAATTATGATAAAAAAGAAATCTAGTGTACAAGTTCTAAAAAGTTTTTAGAAATTTCTACAAATCTCTTGAAATCCTTAGAAGTCTTTAGAAATAATTAGAAATCTTTAGAAATCCATCAGAAGTTTTCAAAAAATCCTTAAAAACTGCTAGAAATTATGAGAAATCCTTGAAAGCCTTTAGAAATACTTAGAAGTCTTTAAAAATATTTAGAAATCTTTAGAAATCTTTCAAAGTCTTTACAAATACTTAACAATCTTTATAATCCTACAAAAAACTAAACAACTGTTTATATGAGTCTAAACGGTGAAGCAGTAATGGAAGACAAAAAATCATTTTGACGTCTTTAGACATGCTTAGAAATCCTACTGAAAATTTTAGAAATCCTTAAACATTGCAAGAAATCATGATAAAAAAGAAATCTAGTAGACAAGTTCTAAGAAGTCTTTAAAAATTTGTACAAACCTTTTAAAATCTTTAAAAGTCCTTAGAAATACTTAAAAAATTTTAGAAATCTTTCAGACATTTTTAAAAATTCTTAAAAACCGCAAAAAATTAGAAATCTTTGGAAGTCTTTAGAAATCCTTAGAAGCCTTTGAAAATACTTTAAAAAGTGATTTTAATATTTACCACTCAATTAAGTGTACCTAATTGTGAGAATGTCTCGAGAAAAGATGGCGTTATAGGGTGCATGTTTTTCGAATTTTTCATTCATCGCGACTTTTAAAGGAATTCCTTCGCGTTTAATAAAAACGACTCTTAAAATTTACTCATGACTGATATCCAAGTAATTTTGTTTCTAAATCAAGCAGAAAATCGTCCAAGCGGGAGAAAAAGGAAAATATTTTACCGGCGTCCATGATGAGCGTTCTCTCAGCGTATTAGACTTCCTCACGTCGTTCTTTTTTTTTGATTTTTTTCAAAGCCGCACAATATTAAAAATTGTGCGTCTTGTGAATGATAATAAACTAAATATCGATTGTTGTACCTATGAAAAAACGAAAGTTTACGCCCTGTTGGTATGACTGCAGATATAATTAAAATATGCATGAGCTCATTACACTCGCGTCATGAATAATGCACATTTCAGCGGTTAAAGCTTCCTAAAGGAAAGTTTGAAGCGAGTAACCGAAGGATCCGACCTTTGCGAAGCAGGACCTTAGAGAAACTAAGTGGTCAGTATAATACTCGAATGTTCATAATATTCCAAGTTTCATCGCCTCTTAACATAACTTTAGACTTGACTATTTGCATATCGGATGAAATATAGTTCACTTACTGAATTATTTATTAAATAAAACTCGGTTAGAATTAGGTATTGTCAAAAATTCGCAGGTAATTATTTTCTCTCGGTTTTAATTAATTTTTGTGTTGGCGGTTCGAAATTGCGTTTCCGTACTTATCGCTTTTAATAAACCGAAAGCTATCGGTTGAAAAGAGGCTGAAAGTGGCACTTTTTTGATTAAAACTAGTCAAGAGGATTCTCTCGTGTTGATCACGTTAATTTCACAGTTGAACACTTAAATTTAGAGGGGATCGAAGAGGTAAATATTGTCCTCGGGTCGAAATTTCGTGCACAACGTTGGGGCTCGATTACCTGTACATAATTGATGCTTGTAGAAGGGATTTTGCGTGAAATCGGACAATATTTGTTTAATTGACGATGAAAATTTTTAACTAAATACTCAACAACAACATCCACCAAAAATTTTTAGAAAAAAATATTAAACCTTATAGAGACAATACCAAGATTATAAAGTCCATTTAAATGATTTGGACCCGTAAAGCAATAAAAGAGGTGTAGTGTACTTTATTAGGATTATTGAAAACTCCCGAAGTAACCACAAGTAATCAGAAGAAACGTAGAAGAGTCATAGACTAACTGCAAATTTATTGTAGTATGGGTTTATAAAAGACAGTGTTTTGTACTTTTGACAAGCACATTGTTAAAAAGCACCACTTCTTTTATTGCTACATAGGTCAGAGTCAATTAAATGCACAATAAACCGTTCTTTTACTTATTTTTAATTAAAAAAAATTAATAATAAAATATTTGTTTAAAGTATTTAGATATGCTTAGAAATCTTCAAAGGTTCTACAGAAAATTTTATATAGAATAGAAAGAAATCTATTGTAAAGTTCCAAAAGAACTTTAGAAATCTTTCCAAATTTTTTGAAATCTTTAGAAATACTTAGAAATTAAAAAAAATAAATTAAAAATCCTTAAAAGTTATAAGAAATCACGATAAAAAATCTAGTGTACAAGTACTAAAACTCTTCAAAAACCTCTAAAAGTTTTTAAAAATTTAAGAAATTATATAAAATCCTTAGAATTTTTTAGAAATCTTTAGAAGTTTTTAGAAATATTTAGAAATCTTTAGAATACTTTTAAAGTCTTTAAAAATACTTAACAATATTTAGAATTCCTACAAAAAACTGAATCAACTGTTTATTGTCCATTTATTTGATTCAGAACGGTAAAGCAATAAAAGAGAACAAAAAATCAGTTTAAAGTCTTTAGGTATGCTTAGAAATCCTACAAAAAATTTGAAAAATTCTTAAACATTGCAAGAAATCATGATAAAAAACGAAATCTAGTGTACAAGTTCTAAGAAGTCTTTAGAAACCATTAGAAATCTTTAGAAGTCTTAAAAAATATTTTAAATTTTTAGATATCTTTTTTAGAAATTCATAAAAACTGCTAGAAATTATGAGAAATCCTTAGAAGTCTTCCAAAATATTTAGAAATCTTTAGAATACCTTTAAAGTCTTTAGAAATACTTAGAATTCCTACGAAAAACTGAAACAACTGTTTATTATCCATTTATTTGACTCTAAACGGTAATGCAATAAAGAAAGACAAAAAATCAGTTGGAAGTCTTTATATATGTTTATAAATCTTTTTTACAAAAATTTTTAGAAATCCTTAAAAATAGCAATAAATTGTGATAAAAAAAAAGAAATCTAGTGTACAAGTTCTAAGAAGTCTTTAGAAATCTCTATAAATCTTTGAAATCTTTAGAAACTTTTAGAAATACTTAAAAACTGCACGAAATTATAAGAAATTTTTAGAAACTTAAAAAAGTACTTAGAAATCTTTAAATATCTTTAAACGACTTTAGAAATACTTAATAATCTTTAGAAATTCTATAAAAAGCTAAAATAATTGTCTATTGCCTATTTATTTGACTCTGAACAGTAGAGCAATAAAAGAAGACAAAAAGTAAGTTGGAAGTCTTTATAAATGCTTAGAAATCTTTAGAAATCCTACAGAAAATTTTAGAAATCCTTAAAAATTGCAATAAATTGTGTTAAAAAGAGAAATTTTGCGTACAAGTTTTAAGAAGTGATTAGAAGTCTCTACAAATCTTTTAAAATCTCTAGAAGCCTTTAGAAATACTCATAAATCTTTAAAAATCCTTCAGAAATTTTTAGAAAATTTTAAAAACCACACGAAATTATGAGAAATTTTTAGAAGTCTTTAGAAATTCTCAGAAGCTTTAAAAAATACTTTTTTGATTTTTTGATATCTTTAAAAAACTTTAGAAATATTTAACAATCTTCATAAATCCTACAGAAAATTAAATTAACTGTCTATTGTCTATTTATTTGATTCTGAGCGGTAAAGAAATAAAAGAAAACAAAAAGTCAGTTAGAAATCTTTAGAAATCCTACAGAAAATTTTAGAAATTTTGAAAAATTGCAAGATATAATAAAATAGAAATCTAGAGTACAAGTACTAAGAAATTTTGGGAAATCTCTACAAATATTTAGAAATCTATAGAAGTCTTTAGAAATACTTAAAAATTTTTAGAAATTCTTAAAAAAATATATAAATTTGTAAAAGTCTTTTAAAATACTTAGAAATTTTATAGAAAGCTTTAAAAATCCTTAAAAATTGCAAGAAATTATGATAAAAAACCTAGTTTATGTAAAAGTACTGAGAAATCTTCAAAAACCTCCAAAAATTTTTAAAAATTTATGTAATTTTATAAAATCCGTAAAATTTTTTAGAAATTTTTAGACGTCTTTAAAAATATTTAAAAATCTTTAGAAATTCTTCAAAGTCTTTAAAAATACTTAACAATATTTAGAATTTCTACAAAAAACTGAAACAACTGTTTATTATCCATTTATTTGATTCTGAACGGTAGAGCAATAAAAGAAGACAAAAAGACAGTTAGAAGTCTTTAGATATGATTAGAAATCCTACAAAAAATTTTAGAAATTCTTAAACATTGCAAGAAATCACGATAAAAGATGAAATATAGCGTATAAGTTCTAAGAAGTCTTTAAAAATCTGTACAAGTCTTTTGAAATCTTAAAAAATACTTTAAATTTTTAGATATCTTTTTTAGAACTCCTTAAAAACTGCTAGAAATTATGAGAAATCCTTAGAAGTTTTCCAAAATATTTAGAAATTTTTAGAAATCCTTTAAAGTCTTTAGAAATACTTAACAATCTTTAAAAATCCTACAAAAAACAAAAACAACTGTCTATTGTCCATTTATTTGACTCTAAACGGTAAAGCAATAAAGGAGGACAAAAAATCAGTTGGAAGTCTTTAGATATGCTTAGAAATCTTTAGAAATCTTACAAAGTCTTTAGAAATCTCTATAAATCTTTTGAAATCTCTAGAAGCCTTTAGAAATACTTATAAATCTTTAAAAATCTTTCAGAAATTTTTAGAAGTCTTTAAAAATCCTCAGAAGCTTTAAAAAATACTTATAAATCTTTAGATATCTTTAAAATACTTTAGAAATATTTAACAATCTTTAGAAATCCTAGAGAAAACTAAAATAACTGTCTATTTATTTGATTGTGAGCCGTAAAGCAATAAAAGAGGACAAAAAGTCAGTTGGAAGTCTTTAGATATGCTTAGAAATCTTTAGAAATCCTACAGAAAATTTTAGAAATTTTTAAAAATTGCAAGATATTATAAAAAAAGAAATCTAGAGTAGAATTACTAAAAAATCTTGAGAAATCTCTACAAATAATTAGAAATCTATAGAAGTTTTTAGAAATACATAAAAATCTTATAAAAAACTTTTAAAATCCTTAAAAATTGCAAGAAATCAGGATAAAAAAAAGAAATCTAGTGTACAAGTACTAAAACATTTATAGAATTCTCTAAAAATATTTAGAAATTTATAGAAATCTTCAAAAATATTTGGATATAAGTTAGAAATTTAAAAAAATATTTGTATCTCTAAAATACTTAAAAGTCTTTAAAAATCGTAAAAAATTATGAAAAATCCTAAGAAGTTTTTAGGAATTTTTAGAAAACTTTAGAAATACTTAGAGGTCTTTGGAAATACTGAGATCTCTTTAGAAATCCTTAAAAGTCTTTAAAAATATTTAAAAATCTTACATAAAACTAAAACAACTGTCTATTGTCTATTTAATTGACTCTGACCGGTAAAGCAATAAAAGAGGAATACTTCATTTATTTGATCTTGACCGGTAAGATCATAAAAAACTCTCGAAGTAACCACAGTAATCATAAAAGAGGTAAAAGAAACATGAACTATCTGCGAATTTTTCAGTACGGGTTAACAAGCACATTGTTAAAAAGCAGTACTTAAACAAGCACATTGTTAAAAATCTCCACCTCTTTTATTGCTGCACCGGTCAGAGTCAATTAAATAGACACTAGACAGTTGTTTTAGTTACTTTTAATTTAAAAAAATGATAATAAATTTGTATACTAGTCCTTAGTGTGAGTTGTCCGTAAATTTGGACTGTGTCATTTTATAACGTGAGATCGAAATGTAAGTGAATGCAAGCCGTAGAAGATTCAGTTACATTTCGATCTTACCTCAGTTTTTAGAAATAGATGTACGGCTTATTCTTAAAAAGGAAGCAGTAGCAGCAAGAGGAAAAAATTAAAATGCACAATCAATCTAAGTGGTTCGCGCTCCTCTCAAATTTTATGTAAATTTGTATTACGAGCAAAGTTTGGACTCATAAATATGTCTCGTATTTACATATCGTATTAAAAAGTTTTTTTTTGTATAAACTTAAAGTTTGTTATTGTTTCCTTGTCAGATTTTCCGAATCGATGAAGCGAAGAAGTGAATTTAATATTAATCATCTTTTAAGCCAACAACTGTCTAATATAAGATTTGAGTATGACGTGAATGAAAATTGATCACGATATCATTGTGAGACGAGAAAAAAAAATTAATCAGAGAATCGTACTTACCAAAACGGTGAAAATAACACTGACGAGGGTAATGCCGAAAATGGAGGCCCAATAAGGTATTCCGATAACGGTATTGAGGGCGACGCAAGGGGTGAACACTGTGACACCTTGATTTAGAAGCTGCCTTACGATGTAAGTTCCCGATGCCAAACACCTGACTAGACGAGATTTGAACCGAAGATCCAAATATTGGTAGACTGAAGTAATTCCTAAACTGAAATATACCGGGACGAAGATGAAACATACAATGGGATAAGCTAGAACCATTCCGTAGAGAGTTTCCCACATTGTACTTCCACGGTAGAACAGTTCGGATGGATAGCCTGTAAAATGATTTTAAAAATTTGTTTGGAAACTTTTTCGAGTTACACTCGAATGAGATCAAGTTGAGAAGTTTCATGGATAGTTAAAGTTTAGCGAATTTGTCATAATGCGAGGCGGAACTGTCGTAAACCAGTGCTAGTTAACTCTTATTAACACAAATATAAGAGACAAAGAGCTAATGCAGTCGCCCACACAGAAAACTTTTAATTTTTGTTAAGAGTGTTGCTTGCACCCTGCCAGTTTGATGGATATATTCTCGTCGAAGGATTTAATTTGGGTTTTAGATTTTTTCCTTGAGTGAAATACGATCCGATATATCTTAGGTTTGTAAAAAATTTCGACACGTGTATGCAATTACTCTCTTGATCCAATTCGAGTTTTTGGCTACTCACCCAAAAATGATCGAACACCGAGTGTTCCTCGCGCTATACTCAGCATCATAGCGGCCATGGAAACTTTGCCAGCAGCAAAAACAAAATCGGCTTTTGTCTTCTCTTTAGGACCAAAGAAACGAGAATAGACGGCGACAAAGGTGCTTGCGATTACAAAAATCACAAAGACTAGATAGTCCCATATCATACTTTTTGCGTCTTTCGACATTGTCGGCCCGTCGCTCTAACTTGGTTCTGTTGATTTATAGATTCTGCAAGGAGAAGGAACATTTTTATATCACGCTGTAATTAAACTTCCGATGTCTTTTCCGATAGTTATAATACTTTGATCCGATTTGAATTCAACTTTTACTAATCATTTGCAATCTGTTCCAAAGATGAACAAGTTTTAACACAGATTTTTTCAGTCTAAAACTTCACAAGAAATCCGCAATTCAAAATTCGAAATTTACTAAAATTGTAAAAAAAAAACAAAACTAAAAACTCCAATTTATTTTTATTTTTCCTACAAGATCTTTAAATTAATTTTGTTGGCAATCTTTTTGAGAAAAAAAAGATCAAATTTAGATTTGCTTCAATTTTTTTTAAGAAAATAAAGCCACTGATACACCGTCGCATTGTTTGAAGTAACCTAATGGGCTAATTTCATGTAGAAATACTACCAGGATAATCTCAATTTGAAATTAACCCTTAATTTGACGAAAATATAAAAGCTCTTACCAGCAATCCAAAGTAACAATAAAAAAAAATTGAGCAAATCCAGAAATCACTAATAGACTCGTTCATGAACCGATTGAGAAGAATTAGTCATCGCTTCTAATTGAGTGGAAAAAGACCATCTAGCATATTCTAACACGATGTTCGATTATATAAGGAGGGAGATCCAGCTGGGAGTGGAAGTCAGTCAATTAGCGAGAACCGGACAAACGAGCAACGAAAGCGACGTTATTGAATTAATTCATAAAGAATAATAATAATTAGAAAAAATAATAATAATAGAAAAATAATAGTACATAGTAGGAATAAGTTTTTGTTATTAATCTAGTTATTTGCTAGCATAATATCAATAAATACAAGTTTGTTCTAATAATTACATAATTGTTTTTATGTAATTGTAATTACATTGTTAAAAATTTTAGACGTCCTTCGCATATTAAACGTTTCTTTGTCAAGCTAGCTATAAAAACAAATTTTTAATTTTATTAATTGCGTTATATCATTTATTGATCATAAATGTGAGTTGTAAACAATCAGTTGTTGGATAAGATTCTGTCTCAGAGGACTCAGCCTAGACTTAGAAGATTAGATTTTCTGTGATTCTATAAAAAATTAGTTCAATTTTTTAAAAATTTCCAGAATGTTGATATTTTTGCTGAGAATAACTAAGTTTGTCTTTATTGTTTTAAAATAAACCTAATAAAGTAAAGAAGCAGCCTAGAGAAACCCTAAATCAAAGCTACAATCATGTTTAGTACTATAACAATAAAGTTGGCTATAAAATTAAAAACAGTATGTTACGACTGTGAAATAACGTGTGTCAAATTCAAATTTCCCGCAATTGCCAACAGAAGAGAAAAAAAATAAGTTGACAGTTAAACTTGACGTTTCAGTGTCCAAAGGTTAAAGATGGTCACAATTTGAAGTCTTTAGATGTATTTAGAAATCCTACAGAAAATTTTAGAATCCTTAAAAACCACAAAAATCATGAAAAAAAGAAATCCAGTCTACAAGTTTTAAGAAATGTTTAGAGATTTTTAAAACCTTTTAGAAATATTTAAAAATCTTTAGAATTCTTAAAAATCATAAAAAAATCATGATTAAGATAAAATCTAGTGTACTAGTATTAAGAAATCCTTAGAAATGCTTAGAAGTCTTTGGAAATTTTAGAAATCTGTAGAAATCCTATAGAAAACTAAAAAATCTTTAAGAATTGCAAAAAATTGTAATAAAAACAGAAATCTAATGATTGAAACAGGTACTAAGAAATCTTTAGAAATCCTTAAAAGTCTTTAGAAATACTTACAAATCTTTAAAAAATCTTAAAGAAAATGTTATAAATATATAATAAAATATATAATAAAAGAAGAAATCTGGTGTACAAGTACTAATAAATCTTTAGAAATCTCTAGAAATTTTTTAAAATCTTGAGAAATACTTAGAAATTACTAAAAATCTTACAAAAAGATTTAGAAGACCTTAAAAATCGCAAAAATGTACAAGTGTACTAGTGGACAAGTACTAAGAAATCTTTAAAAATCTCTAAAAAATTTTGAAAATTCTTGTAAGTTTTTATAAATACTTAATTTTTTTTTTATCTTATAAAAAACCTTAGAAATCCTTAAAAGTTGCAAGAAATCATTATAAAAAAGAAATCTACTGTACAAGTAATAAGACATTTTTAGAAATCCTTAGAAGTCTTTAGAAATACTTAGGAATCCTACAGAAAGCATGGTAAAAAACTAAGCCTACTGTATTCAGTAGATTCTAAAGTACTCAGAATCTTTAGAAATCTTTAAAAATCCTTAAATTTTTTTATAGATACTTAAAAATCTTTATTGATTCCACAAAAAACTTTAAAAATCTTTGAAAATCTTTAGAAGATCTTCAAAAAACTTTAAAAATTCCTAAAAATACAAGAAATCGTAATAAAAAAGAAATCTAGTGTGCAAGTACTAGAAAATCTTTAGAAATACTTAGAAATCTTTACAAGTCCTACAGTAAACTTAAAAATTAATTTAAATTGCAAGATTGTGATAAAAAGGAAATGTAGTTTACAACTCTAAGAAATCTATACAATTCTTTAAGAGTCTTTAAAAATCTTACAAATCTTTAGAAATCTTAAATTTTTTTTAGAAATACTTATAAGTCATTGAAAATCTTAGAGAAAGCTTTAAAAGTCCTTAAAAATCACAAGAAATCATGATTAAAAAGAAATCTAGTGTACAACTTCTAAGAAATCATTAGAATTCCTTAAAAGTCTTCAGAAATAATTACAAATCTTTACAAAACTTATACAAAATGTTATAGATTTCTGAAAAACACAAGAAATCATGATTAAAAAAGAGATCTAGTAACAGGTACTATGAAATCTTTAAAAATCTTTTGAAATTTTTAGAAATACTTAAAAGCTATTAAAAAAATTTCAAAAAGCTTTAGAAGTCCCTAAAAATAGCAAGAAATTATGATGAGAAAAGAAATTTTGAATACTATTTCTAAAAAATCTTTAGAAATCCTAGAAGTCTTTAGAAGACTTCCTCTTAGAATCCTCTTAGAAGTCTTTAAAAATACTTACAAATCTTTACAAATCTTACAGAAAATATTATAAATCTATAATAAAAAAAGAAATCTAGTGTACAAGTACTAACAAATCTTTAAAAATCTCTAGAAATTTTTTAAACTCTTTAGAAATACTTAGAAATTACTAAAAGTGTTACAAAAAAGTTTAGAAATCTTTAAAAATCACAAAACATCATATTAAAAAACAAAATCTAAATATTTAGAAATACTTAGACATCATTAAAAATCTTACAAAAAGTTTTAGAAGACCTTAAAAAATCGCAAAAATCATGATGAAAAAAAAATACAGTGTACTAAGTACTTAGGAGCTGATTTCAAGTATAAGATAATACCGGTAGTATCTTCGTTTCCATGGAAAAATAAGCAAATTCCAGGTTGTGATTCGCTATTGTCATGAAAAAGTATTAAAATTTGCGATACTACCGGTATTATCTCAACTTGAAATCAGACCATTAGTGTACAAGTGTACTAGTAGACAATTACTAAGAAATCTTTAGTAATCTTTTAAAAATTTTGAAAATTCTTAAAGGTCTTTATAAATACTTATTTTTTAGAAATCTTACAGAAGACGTTCGAAATCTTTAAAAATTGCAAGAAATATTTTTAAAAAAGAAATCTTCTGTACAAGTACTCAAGAAATCTTTAAAAATCTTTCAAAGTTTTTCTAGATACTTTAAAATCTTTATTAATCCCACAAAAAACTTTAAAAATCTTTAAAAATCTTTAGAAGATCTTCAAAAAACTTTAAAAATTCTTAAGAATTATAAGAAATCATGATAAAAAGAAAATCTAGTGTACAAGTACTAAAAAATGTTTATAAATGCTTAGAAGTCTTTAGAAATACTTAGAAATCTTTAGAAATCTTACAGTTAACTTTAAAAATTCTTATAAATTGCAAGAAATTGTGATAAAAAAGAAAGTTAGTGTAGAACTTCTAAGAAATTTATACAAATCTTTAAATGTCTTTAAAAATACTTACAAATTTTTAGAAATCTCAAGAGATTTTTAAAAATACTACTAAGTCATTAAAAATTTTAGAGAAAACTTTAAAAGTCCTTAAAAATCGCAAAAAATCATGATAAAAAAATGTAGTGTACAAGAGGTAGGAAATCTTTATATATACTTACTTTTTTTTAGAAATTTTATAGAAAACGTTAGAAATTCTTAAAAATTGCAAGAAACTATTATAAAAAGGAAATCTAGTGTAGAAGTAATAAGAAAACTTTAGAAATCCTTAACAATCGCAAGAAAGTTTGATAAAAAAGTAGGTATAGTGTAGAAGTACTCAGAATCTTTGGAAATCTTTAATAGTTTAAAAATTTTTAGAAAATCTTCAAAAAACTTTAGAAATCTTTAAAAATTTTTAGAAGATCTTCAAATAACTTTAAAAATTCTTAAGAATTACAGGAAATTATGATAAAAAAGAAATCTAGTGTAAAAGTGCTTTATAAATACTTTATTTATAAATACTTAGAAATCTTTAGAAATACTTATAAATCTTCAAAATTCCTACAGTAAACTTGAAAAATCATTATAAATTGCAAGAAATTGTGATAAAAATGAAATTTAGTGTACAACTCTAAGAAATTTATATAAATCTTTAAAAGTCTTTAAAAATACTTACAAATCTTTAAAAATAATAAAAAATTTTAGAAATTTTTAAAAATACTTAGAAATCATTGAAAATCTTAGAAAAAACTTTAAAAGTCCTTAAAAATTGCAAGAAATCATAATAAAAAATCTAGTGTACAGGAAGTAAGAAATCTTTATATATTTCTAAAAATTTTCAAAAATTCTTAGAATTCTTTATAAATACAGGGTGATTTTTTATCTGCTCCCGCCCGAAACTTAAAAAATAGGCAACACATTATACTTTGAAAATTTTATTTTCAAAATTAAGGCCTAAAGACTTGTGAATTAATGTCAACATTAATGACATTACCTTTTAGCAGTGCTTCCAGAGTCAATTTATTTGAATCATTTGTTGCCACATTATTTAATTAGTTAAGTCACTTTTCGTTTGTATAACGTGTTGCCTATTTTTGAAGTTTCGGGCGGGATTAGATAAAAAAATCACCCTGTACTTAAATTTTTTTAGAAATCCTACAGAAAACGTTAGAAATTCTTAAAAATTGCAATATATTATTATAAAAAAGAAATCTAGTGTAGAAGTAATAAGAAAACTTTAGAGATCCTTAAAAGTTTTTAAAAATACTTAAAAATCCTACAAAAAACTTTAGAAATCCTTAACAATTGCAAGAAAACTTGATAAAAAAGTAGGTATAGTGTATAAGTACTCAGAATCTTTAAAAATCTTTAAAAATCTTTAAAAGTTTTTATAGATACTTAGAAATCTTCATTAATTCCACAAAAAACTTTAGAAATTTTTAAAAATCGCATGTATTTCAACAAATTTTGAAGAGCAGAGAAGATTGTAGACATAGAAAATCTAGATTTTTTTAAAAATCATTCAAAATATTGTTTAAAATCTTTAGACATAAAAAAATTTCAGGATTCATAAGTTTGTAAATTTTCTAAATGGTTTAAGTGTTTAAATTTTATATATTTTTTTATTCTTAGATATTCATTAAGATTATAAGTTTTGTATATTTTTGAGATTTCCAAAGTTGCTGAAATAGTAACCTTCCAACCGTAAAAATCTAGTTTGGTAGTGATTTCAACAGAAACATAATTAATATACCTCCTAGTTCACTTAGGAAGTCATAATCTCTCGTTAAGGTCTCATGAGTCCTCAACAACAACAACAAATATAACAACATCAGCGACACCTGCGATTCACAATTCACGAGTATTACACCCCGTCCTTGGAAACTACCCCTAAACTCAAATAATTGTTACGTATTAGGGTAAAACATAATTTCGGTGGTTTCTCCTCGAAAGTGTCAAGTTTTGGTTTATCAGATGTGGGTAAAGAGGTCAATCACAATAATTCTGTGATAGAAAAGTATCAGAAACAACAATGATAAACGTAATAAAAATAACAATTCCAGAGATAGAAACTGTTAGTATCATGTTCGTTCAATGTCCATGTGATTCTTACTAATCTAGTAATAATAATTTAGATGTAACCAAAGTTTTTTTTAAATAACTACATGTACATAACTAAAATGATATGCAAATACAAGATAAGCGCTCGAGATTAGTCATTTATAAGAAGCTTCCGTTATATTTTCGCTTTGTTTAAATTTACACATTTCATTAAAACATCTCATTCGGAGTACAAAGGGTGTTATTTGAGAGTAAAAAAGCAAACAGGGTAATACCCAGACAGAAAGCTGCATTCTAACCAAATCCTTCTGCTTTAACAAAAAATAGGAATCGCATGAAAGAGAAGACAACTAACTGTTTGTGAATATAACATGCTTTTGTGCACGTTTACTTGATGTCTAAGTGTCACAATTTTCCACCAAAGTAATTCTCGAAGGATAAAAATTTGCACAATTGTGAAAAATAAGGTCATAATTTAGCTCGCAGCTTTATTAATAATTGTTGCTGTTCTTGTAGATGTAGAGTTAGGTTTACGTAAATACAACTAGGTACTACCTTGGAAAGTTTAATAAATTTGACCTGAATGTTTGAACACAAACACGATATATAAATTCATTTCCGAACCGTTCATTACTGACCGAAAAATTACGCAAACTGATTGACACGTGCTTCGACTCGTGTTCTTTATCATTTGGCGTCTGTTCAAAGATATTTTTGGTATTGACCTCAAGCTTGAATTTTCGAAATTGTCAATAAACAATCATTGTGGACATTAAACAAGTTCCACAACCAGTTCATTGTGTTGCAATTTATCTTTGTAATTAAATTCCCGACAAATATCACCGGAATTTCAGTGTGTGGATCTGTTTATTGAAAAAAGAATCTCGTTATGTTAATTTTATTCGTGTTGTGACTGGTCATCTAAAAACAGATTGGCACAAAAGTGTTTTTCATTTCCCTTTTCTTCGTAAACAAGTATAAATACTCACGCACCCAGAAAAAGGGTACGACTCTTCAGCCTGGAGCTGGTAAAAGGTCAGGACGGCTCCAGCGGGTGCACTCTTTGAATCGAAGAACGGTACAGCCAGGCGCAAAACTATTGATTATCAAATGTCACTAAGAATTCGCGACAATTAATTGAAAACTGAGGGTACAACACGAAATCGAACTAGCTCCTGATCAGGCCGAGACCGAACTATTCTCCCACCATCACTTCGAAGAGCTTTTAAGCAGCGAGTGAAAAAAATTTTTTTCGAGCGAAGGGTTTTTTGACTGAAAAAAATACAACACGAACTGATTCGCGGGATATACTGTACCGTATTGAAGAGAGGATCTAAACAACGAGATGGAACGAGTTTGGCTTCAGCAGGAATAAAAAGTTGAACATGTGCCCGAGGCATGATGGAAAACAGTCTAGAGTGCTTTAGTGCATTGGTATACTTGGACGACTAATTACTAATTACTAATTAGACCAAAGAAATTTTCAAAGACTTTTTGGGACCGCTGGAAGTACCATTGATGACGCGGATGCCGGATTTATACGACACTTCAAGGCGAAATTCAAGACGACATTTCCGTAATCAACTGATTTCAGAATTTGCCAGGCCTTTAAAGGATTAAAAATTCTCAAAAAGATTTCAAAAAACAAAGCGCAGTTACTAATCTTTTTGTACGAAACGTGCTTCTACCAAGAACGTGAAACTTCTGTTTTTAATTGACGTCAAATGAATTAACTAATTGATAGACAATATTTGAATTTTGTTTAAAACCAGTATATACTACTTTGAATTAATCCGAACTAAAACCCGAGTAAATATTTAAAATATGTCTCGAGTCATTTTTTTGGCCAGACGTGTAGAACGGAAAATTTGCTGATCTGGATCACGTCCAGAAATTTGAAATGTCAATAATTAAAAATATCAAAAAAGAAATTACTTTATCATTTTCAGTCATGTGATGATAATGATAACGCAAAATTTGTTGATCTGGATCAAGTCCAGAAATTTGAAAAGTCAATAATTCAAAATACCAACAAAACAAATGTCATTATCTTTTTCAGTCATGTGATGTTAATGGTGATTGCTTCTAATTTAGAACGAGTTAGTTTAATTTTCCCCCCATTTACCTCGAAATTACAAAACAAACAACGTGTTTAAATAGTGAACCGATAAGGCCAAAAACAGATTTCTCCCTGATCATTGGCACGGTTTTCTGATTTTTTGGCAAGCAATAACAGGTACAAAGTTCAGCCTTCCTACTTAGAAAAATATTGCAATGTCGAATGTAGGTTCTGTTGAAATGAAAGTTTTTTCGAAATGTCGAAATGCACTTTTTGATATTGTGGTTACTAACCGATAATAACCTTGAAAAGAATGTATACAAGGTCGCTCAACAACCTCATCTTGTTTTTACGATGTAATGAACTCGGAGTCTCATTATTAAAAGTGTAAATTAGATTAATGTTTGTTTATCTTAGCGTAATTCTTAATTGTTTCGCTTTTCTTGGAGAAATTTCAAAGAGATTTAATGAACTTGTTCATTTACACTTTTCTAATTAATTCTCTAATTTAAATTCAATTTTTTCAATACTGTACAGATTTTATTTCCTTGTTGCATTAAAAACGTAACTTGAGAATTTTAATACTTAACTAGTTTAACAAGGTAAGGTGATCTTCTTTCGATAGAACTATTGATACTCTTAGATAAAATCTTTGAAGCTGCTGCTTTCAGGAAATCCTCAAAACAACCACAGGAAAGTGTATCTTTTTCCTGAAATTTCAAAGTTAAGTAATTTTGAATTCATTAATTGAAATACGTAACATTCATACTTGAAATTGCTTTCAAGGAATTCAAGGATCACTTTTTGAAACGGCAAATGCTTCCTCGTGACCATTGCTCATTCATTTTTATTTTTGAGTCACGTTACTGCAGCTTCAACCGAGGTTACAACACTATTTGTAGGAAAACAAGTTTTTGATTTTCTCTCAAGTGAATTAATCAGTTACGTACATACGAATAGTTTATGATTTAAACTGATGATAAATCAAAAATTAAATAAGTTCGAATGCACAATTTTTGCAATATTCAGCACATTGTTTAAATTCCCAGACTAATTATTGATACGCTTTGTAATTGTGATGTTATATTGTAAATAGTAATTAAATAGTAATCCACCGGAATATTGTTCTTAATGACTCACTAATTTAAATAAAAAAATAAGTACTCAATTTGTTGCAGCTTTCTGATTATTATAAATGTTTTTTTTAGATTTTAAATATTACAATACTTAAACCAATATACAAGCTACGTGAATGCTCAAACTATATGTCATTCCACTAATAAATAATATAAATAAACATTAAAAAGAAATTTGGAAAATTTTTAAACAAGAGAAATAACAATTACGAAAACAAAGGAAAGAGTAAAAAAAGTAATAAACAGGTTTAAGAAAGTTAATACATTAAAACCTCTTTACCAATGTTTATTTACATTTTTTCCTTGAAATCAACATCTATTATGTTAAAAATAACTTTATTCTATTTATAGTTTGTATTTTTATTCATTTCTGTTTTTAATTTGTTTTTGACAAGAGTTTGGCACTGATGATAAGATATGTTTCGAAAGCGCTCTGCCACTGTTGTATAAGAATTTTCTTTTGGTTAAACTTGTAGGTTTGACTTTGCTTTTTATTCTTTTATAATTTATATCTTATCTATGTTCATGTTTTAATTTAAGTAAAATTTGTGAATTTTAAGATATTGCAATTTTAAAACCTTATTAAATAAAAATTTTATGTTTCAATAATGTGTGGTTAAGAGCTTTGTTTAGTGTAATGACTTACTTAAATAATGATTTCTTTTTAATGTTATCGAAAGTAATCTCTAGATCTATTCCGCTGCCACAAATCTTTTACTATTTGTGAACGTAACTTGTCTGCGATTCGCCTTATTTTAAATTTTTGACCTATTTGGTAAAATTAGTGAGTATTTCTTTTAGCAAAGATGTTCCAATCGAACAACAACGTCGAGAAGTTGTATACCGGTTTCGAGGTATTTGCCTCTCATCAGTACAGCGTATCACCGGTTTCAATCGAGCACAGCGCTCCGAGATACGCTGTACTGATAAGGGGCAAATACCCCGAAACCTATATAGCTTCTCGACGTTGTTGTTTGATTGGAACACCTTTGCTAGTTCTGGTTGCTGGTTGGGCGATTAGGTGATGTAATTCATTGTCGGTCGGGGCATTAGTCCGCGAAGTAGTTGTTTTTGCCTAATCGTGGAGGTTGGTTATGTTGGTGGCCGAGCAAGAGCCGAAGAGATAACTTTATTATCCGCCAACATTATTATACCGATTCTCGCATCTTCCAGCACTCTTTGTTAGATGGCACACTGTGTCTGTCTATACGACTACTGCAGTATTTTTTTTATTTAGTTGTATAGTTTATACGTGATATACAGTGGTGTTATTCTTTGATAGTTACTACAGCTGCTAAAATTTTTTTTTTCGCTGATTGACAATGAATCGACAGAGCTCCAAACTGGCATATTTATGGCCTAGTTAATATTTAAATGCTTTTATTGATTAGACAGTAAAAAAGACACTTTAGTGTCAATTTCAGCTGTTACAAAAATTAGCTTTAATATCAAATAACAACTGGCGAAAAAATTATATAGATCACGACTATGCCGTTGCTTTAAACTGCCAGCCGCGGCATTAAATCATGTGTTTTACTGCCTAACTAAAAAAATAACTATTTTTTATGTATTGAACTGATATAATTGCTTTATTTAATTAGTTGAGTATTGTTTAGTTTGTTTTTTCGTTTTATTTTTGATTTGTCTTGTCTCTACTATCATAAGCAAGAACCTGGGCCCAAATTGCAAGTTTCCGTTTGGGTTTTAGTTCTAAATGAGTAAAATAGTATTAGTTCTAGCACAGTTCCGGTTTTAATAAATGAGACAATTTCGATTTTGGTCTAGCACGTATAGAAAGATAGTATACAGTTTTTGGTACGGTTTTCAGTTCTAGTTTAGTTACAGATTTTATTTAGTGACTGACTGACGATACAATGCAGGCACCTGCTGGCTGCATCCAAATAAAACAACGGTTCTGTTACGGTTTCTGTTAAATAAAAAAATAAAAAATATGGGTTTGAGTTTCGGTTTGGGTTCAACACGAAATACAAGTTTCGGGTTGGTTTTCGGTTCAGTATTGGTTCAGTCTGAATCCCTGATTATATGTATTCGATTTCGTGTGCTGTTGTCTTTGTTTCTACTTATGTGTTCTGTGTTCTAAGTAATAATATTTTTTCTATGATTTCTTTTTAGTTTTTTATTTTTTTTAGTAGGTTTTCCTTTTTTTTTATACATTTTAAAATATAATACAACATTTCTACTGGAAAAGTTTTTTTTTCTTTTCTATTTTATTAGTGGGTTATTTACTCCACATATTTCTATTGGTGCTTTATATATTTTTATTGGTTTTCACAACTTTTTTCTGTGTTGATTTGCTCTTCACTGTTATCTAGACTAGAAATTAGTGACTTTTTGCATTAGATATACATATTTTTTGAAAATTGTTACAAAACTTTAAAGCTTTATATAATACCTATACAAGTATTACAGGTATTATATAGGTATTATTTTATAGTTAGAATACCTGAAAAATTGTAAATTAAAAATAATGATACAACTTTTGCCTATTCGGTACAAATTCAAATTTGTTTAAATTCGCCAAATAAGACAATTATTTCGGTTTCTGATTTAATATCGTAATACGTATATAGAAAATTGCTTTGTTATTTTACCGCTGAAAGCGCTCTTTCGCTATCATTATCATTGTTTGCCAAGTAATGTCTGTTTTGTTAGATGTACATAGAAAATTGGTTTGTTATCAAAACTGTACAAAACGTATTTTTCTCATGATAGTTTGTATCATTATGTATGAATTATTATTTCTGTTAGAAGTTTGGAAATAATGTTTGGCGGAAATCCGCGTTATTTCCCACTAGAATGAACGGATTTCATTAGTTACACTAAACCGAGTTAGGTAAAAATAATTCATGAAAATTAATGCCACGAAAGTGCTCAAGAGGAAGAATATAGAAACGGAGAGAAAATTAACTATATTAACATGACCTTAATACGAAATTAGAGTATTGTCCACTCGTAATAATGAGAAAAGTTTTTTCTGTTTCTGGACAATAGAAATATTGTTTGCATGTGACAAGTTTCATTTTCTAATGGTTAAAAAAAGTTGTTTTTGACGTAAATGTGATTCTAGGAATTCAGATCTTTAATAAAATGTCTGATTATGCGTGACATCATTTAAAAATGAGGAACCAGTTTGTATAAAAATAGTAAATTTGAAATTTGTGTATAGCAGTATCTGTCATTTCGTATTAGTTCGAGAAAAAATCTGGCTCGGGGAAAAATAAAATACATCCACATTTGGAACGATGATCCTAATGGAACATCAAACAATGAGTTCGTGAAAAATTTAATAAACAAAGGGCAGTAGGAGAGCAAAATGCAAAACATGTGCATAGAAGGCAAAGAATTTTTTCTTTGAGAAAGTTTTCCCTTTGATAAAACGAATCGTTCCACAGCGTTAGACGAGAAAACCTAATGACCCATTATG
Source organism: Tribolium confusum (assembly GCA_029207805.1). Lineage (NCBI taxonomy): Eukaryota > Metazoa > Arthropoda > Insecta > Coleoptera > Tenebrionidae > Tribolium > Tribolium confusum. The sequence goes on along the minus strand of JALGAY010000006.1, from coordinate 25,042,527 downwards.
ATCTCCAAGATTTTAAAGCGAAGTAAGGGACTCGGGAATATGAACACAATCATGCACTTAAAAGCGTATTGTTGAAACAACTGCCATTTATATCCAGACGAGAAACTTTCAACGAGGGGATTTATGTGTGTGGACATTTTTGCAAAAATTAATTAATTCTCGCTATTTCAGAAATGAAATTTTACATCGAATCTCAGACGTTATTGTTCACAAGATAAACACGAAGCTAAATCTTGTCTCATGTTGATTTTCGCACTTGATTTCTCCACGAAATAAAATACACACTTCACTGCATCGTTGTCACAACAATCAATCACATTTTATTAAAATTCCATGCTTCAACCAACAAGAAAAAGAGAAGGTTTACACCATCGAGAAATATTAGCAGTTCATTGCCTTCAATCATACTGATTTTAAAACCATTAAACCATATTTAGAAAAGTCATACATCAACTACACCACTGAAAACAATTAGAGGAATATAAATACTCGAAATCTGCATACAACTTTAAATATATTTCGATGGTTATTTTAAGCTATTTTAAAGCAAGTTTTACCTCGTTAAGTCGGGCTGCTAATACCTACGTTTGTGATTCGCTTCATATTTAATTAAATTTAGCACTTTAAAAGGTCTTTGAGGCACGCATTTTATGAAGTGGCATGGCATGGCAAGCTATTGGTAGACTGGAAGCAAGCCAATTTCAAAAGTAGTTACCGAAATCACAGGAGTCGCAGCTAATGTCATTTCTAGGCTCTGGAGAAGGTTTCAGAAAACTGGCAATGCTGGTAGATTTGGTCAAGATTGTAGAGCTTCAACCATTCTTCAAGACCCCCGTTATTATTGCTTGCAGAAAAAGGCGACTGAATGCAACAGCTTTAAAGTAAATAGGCAGCCGATCAACCTATCAGAAATTTGTTGCATAGAAGTGGTTTATATGCTAGGCGACCTCTGATATAGTCATAGATCCTAAAAGAGCTCATAGACTTCAGACAAAAAACATCAAGACTGGCAACTTAAAGATTGGAAACCTGTGCTCTTCTATTCGAGGTTTAGTTTATATCTAGACAAATTTAACAGGTTAAAAGATCTACCAGACATACATTTTGTAAAATGTGGTACAAAAATAAATAGCTAAGACAATTTGCTAAAACACATAACAAGGCAAGCTATTGGTAGACTGGAAAAAGGTCAATCGCAAAAATAGTCACCAAACCTGTGGGAGTTGCAGCCAGAGTCGTTTGTAGGCTCTGAAAAAAGTTACAGAAAACGGGCAATGTTGGTAGATTTAGTCAAGATTGTAGAGCTTCAACCACTCTTCAAGATCACCGTTATTAATGTGGTTAGCTCGCAGAAAAAGAAGACTATGCTCAAAGATTATGCTCAAAGTAAATAGGCAGCAGCTAACTTATCAGAAATCGGTTGTATAAAAATGACGTATATGCTTCTGGTTTACATTCCTGTCTTTAAAGAGCTTATAGACTCTAGGCACAAGAACATCAAAACTAGAAACTTAAAGATTAAGAACATGTGCTCTTCATCTAGAGGTTTAGTCTACATCTGGACAAATTCAGCAGGTTAAAAGATATCTTAGACATACATTTGTTGTACAAAAATGAATACTTTACTAATATGATTTGCCAAAATCAAGCTGTTGGTAGACTAGAAACTGACTAATCTCAGAAAGCAGTTGCTCAAACTACAGAAGATGCAGCTAGAGTTATTTGTAGGCTCTGGAGAAGATTTCTAGAAACTAGCAATGTTTATAGACTTGGCTAATGTCGTAGAGCTTTAACCACTCTTTAATACGACCGTTATTAGGGTTGTTAGCTCGCAGAAATAGAGCTCTGACTGCAACTTAGCTCTAAAGTAAATAGGCAGCCGCTAAAAGAGAACTTGTATTTACTTAACCTATTAAAAATTGGTTCGTAGAAGAAGTTTATACGCATTCCACTCTCTAGAGATCACAAGAAGGCTTATAGACTCTAGACACAAGAACAACAAGACTGGCAACTTAAAGGGTGGAAACTTTTGCTCTTTTACTTCTCTATAGGACTACTACTATAGACTTTTAGTCTACACCCGGACAAATTTAACAAGTTAAAAGATTTCTGAGACATACATTTTGTAAAGTGTGGTACAAAAATAAATAACTTAACATGATTTGGCAAAATTCATAGCATTGCGAGCTGATGGTAGACTGAAAACTGACTAATCTCAAAAAGCAGTTGCCGAAACTATAGAAGATGCAGCTAGTGTTATTTGTAGGCCCTGGAAAAGATTTCAAAAAACTGGCCAAGATCGTAGAACTTTAACTACTCTTCAAGACAACCGTTATTAACGTTGCTAGGTGGCAGAAATAGACCACTAAATGCAACTCGGCTCTAAAGTAAATAGGCAGTCGCTACAATGTTACTTGTGTCTCTTAACCCATCAAAAATGAGTTCCACTCTCAAGTGATCACAAGAAGGCTTACTCTAGATACAAAAACAACAAGACTGGCAATTTAAAGGTTGGGAACTTTTGCTCTTTTACTCCTCTGTAGGACTACACCTACTATAGACTTTTAGTCTATACCTAAACTAATATAACAGATGAAAAGCTAGCTGAGTCATACATTTTGAAAAGTGTGGTACAAAAATAAATAACTAACATAATGTGTCGGAATCCATGGCAAGACAAGCTATTGGACTGGAAGAAGATCACTCTCAAAAAGTAGTCATCGAAGCTGTAGAAGTCGCAGCCCAAGTAATTTGTAAGCTTTAGAAAAGGTTTGAGGAAACTGGCAATGTTTGCAGACTTGGCCAATATCGTGAAGCTTCACCCACTCCCTAAGACGACCGTTATTAATATTGTTAGCTTGCAGAAAAAGACGACTGAATGCAAATCAGCTCCAAAGTCAATAAAAAAGCTGCTACAGAAACCACCAAAAATTGGTTGCGTAGAAGTAGTTTATTTGCTAGACGGTTACTGGTTTGCATATCACTCTCTCATCCAGAGATCACAAGAGACCATGAACATCAAGACTGGTAACTTGAAGATTGAGAACGTGTGCTCTTCAGTAAAGAGTTAAGAGTCTATACCCAGACAACAGAAAAGTCTTGATATCAAGAGAGGTTGGAATACAAAACAGCCTCGGATTCGTAAGAAAAAGCCACAATATGAGAGAGGTAGTTTAATAGCGTGAGCTGGAATCCAGTCAGAGTTGGCATATAATGACGGTCCATTGACTTCACTAAGACACTATGAAATTCTGGAACCTGCAGTGCTTTTATATGCTGCGGTAGTGGCTAATCGTTATATTTTTATAGACTATAATACTCAATCTCATCGAGCGGATCTAGTTTATAAGACGTTCCAGGATAATAGAATTGGATATAGTGGCAGGCGTGTTTCCCGGATTTAAGTCCAATTGTTCATTCTTGGGATGCACTAGGAAAACAGCATCTCAGCCGGCACCACCTGACAATACTTTTAAAATTGAGGGCTATTGTAACTGAGGAATGGAACAGACTTCTACAAGATCTCATCAATTTTATGCCCATAAGAAGATGTGCCACTGTTCTGGCTGTAGAGAGAGATTATATGCTTTATCTTTCGTATCTTAAAAGTTTTTTTTCTATAAAAATTTGTTTATTTTGCATAGTAGTTGTTGCTTTCTTTAAGAAATGTAGAGTTATAATAAAATACCGAAAAGTAATTCTTTTTTAATTTTATGATATATTTGTTTTAAATTATAATTAACAGTTGTTTATTACATTTTGTAAACAGTATTTTGAGCCAAAAAATTGAGACATTTAAGTTATAATAAAAAATTAAATATTTCTTTAATTTATTGAACAGTGAAAAATGCTGAAGTGAATATGTCCAAATTGTTCTAATCAAATAGAAGCACGCAAGAATTAACTTTCGGACCTATATTGTTTAACACTAAATATCTAAAATTATGATTCGTTATAATAATTTTATTTTCTCTACATTGGAATTTGTGGCGGTTCGGTAGGATCCATATTTCGGTCAAAAATAATTCGATATATTTTTTCAAAATAATGAAGAAGATTGATCTAGTGGTGTTCTCAGCATATTTAAAAAGTAATTAAAAAAATGTTGTTTATATCAAGCTGACAAAAATTTCTTTTTCGTTGAAAACAGGAAATCTTTCAAATCTTTCTAAGTTAATACAGTCGAACTTCTCTAACTCAAATTGTCAAGGGGTACGAATATTTGTTAGAGTTAGAGAAATCTCTAGTTACAGAAACTGATAACTGAAAATATTTTTTTTATTGAAAATAAGCATTATTACAGATTTGCATGAACATATATATTTTCTTTCTCAATGCATATAATTTGTGATCAAATTTTGACGTATAGTTTTTCTGATACAATTGGTTTCATAAAATCGCTCGATTTTATTTAGTGAATTATAAACAATATCAGTTGTGTTTTCCTCCAACGTAAAAAAACGGTTTAAAGTGTCAAAAGCATTTCTAACTTCAGAATGAGAAGGCTTTTCCAGCAGTGATTCTTCAACTATTTCCTCATCACTATCATCTAGGCCAGGGGTCGGCAACCTGCGGCCCGCGGGCCGCATGCGGCCCTCTGCAACTTTTTGTGCGCCCCTTCAAAGCATCAATATAATTTATTTTTAATAATATTTGTACTCGTACATGATAAAAAAGCACTATTTAAAAAAAAGATTTAAGTTATATTTGAATATGTGGCCCGCATAAAAAAATTTATTTGAAAATGGCCCGCCGTTCGAAAAAGGTTGCCGACTCCTGATCTAGGCTGTTCTGTTGTGATGTAGTTGGGTTATTAATACTTTCTATGATTTCTTGATCTGTAGGAGATTCACTGGTAATTAGATCATTATCCATGGTCAAAAAGTCGTCAAGTGACACAATTTCAGAGCCGAGTATTCTCACAAATTTTTCAAATATGTCTGCAACATTGTCTAAATATTTTTCATCTGTTTCTATCACTCATTGTCTTAGTTCAGCCAATGGTAACTCATCCTCCTTATCGTAATAGCTGTGTTTGCCAAATCCGGCCATCTTAAAACAGTTCTGAATTGTTTTTTGGATGACATCGTTATTCCATACGGTAGATACTGTTTTTATACAATCAAGAAGATTTATTTTAGGTATCATATTGGAAAGTTCATAGCTTTCTACCACTTTAGTTAGGATTGTGCGTTTATAATTATTCTTAAAACTATTGATTATTCCTTGATCTAGAGGTTGTAATTTTGATGTTGCATTCGGCGGAAAAAAACATAATTTAATAGCTTTTAGTTTGTGCTGAATCTGAGGATGCGCACTACAATTGTCAATGAGAAACAAAACTTTTCGACCTTGCTTTGAAAAATCTTTATACAACGACAGCAACCAATTTTCAAAAATATCACTCGTCATCCATGCCTTTTTATTGCTCCTGTAATCTACTGGAAACCATTTGATACCTTTGAAACAGCGTGGTTTAGCACTTTTGCCTATTAAAAGTACTCTCAATTTTTCAGTACCACTCATGTTAACGTTTAATAAGCATGTCACTCTTTCTTTACTAAGCTTATTACCGTGACATTTTTCTTTTTTAAAACTGAGAGTTTTTTCTGGTAAACATTTAAAAAATATACCGGTTTCATCAGCATTAAATATGTCATTTTTATTGTAAGGTGCCAAAAGTTTAGGTAAATTATTTCTTACCTAAGTATTACACTGTTCTTCATTAACAGCACCGCTTTCACCGCATGTTTTTTTCTGTTCTATATCGTTCCTAAAGATAAGATTAAAAATTAGAATTTTTTTATTTACAAAACTTTAACCTACCGTTTCTTAAATTTGTCTAGCCATCTAGTACTAGCTCTGAAATTTTCTTCTGCTAAACTTTCAGCAAATTGCAAGACTTTTCTCTTCAAAATTTGACCCGATATCGGAAGGTTTTTGTTTCTCATGGAAGAAAACCATTTTAAAATGGCCAAATTTACAATTTTTCGTGGTCTGTTTCGTTTCATATTCGCAGAATTTCCAAATTCTGGAGCAAACTGTACCGTAGACGCTATATTTTTAATAATTGTAGATAATGTACTCGACGGTATTTCATATTTTTTAGCTATCGATTCCTTTTTCATCCTACTGTCCACTTCTTTTAGAATCTCCAACTTCTTTTCAATAGCTAGACTCTTAAGTTTACGTTTAGATGTCAGTTTTCCAGAAAATGTGCCACTTTTTCCGAAAGTAAAACTTCACAAAAACAACATAACAAGCTTTGACACGCAATAAAGGTTAGAATTGTGGGCATTACTGGAAATGCACAACACTGCGCAGAATTACGACGAATATTTCCGAAAATAATTTTGAGTTAGAGAAGTTCGTGCATGCTTTGTTCATTAAAATAATTTCGAGTTAAAGAAATTTTCGAGTTAGAGAAAGCTAAACATATGTAAATAAGATTTGAAATGCAAGGGGACACAAAAAGCTTTGAGTTAAAGAGAAATTCGAGTAAAGGAAGTTCGACTTAAAGAAGTTTGACTGTATCAAATTTTAGTTATAGAGTGCTGTGATGTGTGAAAATGTTAATTATTTGTGTTGTAACATTTATTTTAAGGCAGATATTATTAAAGACACAAGAAAATGGTATCTACTATTGTATAGTAGAGGGTAAAAGTCCTGGAATAGTAATTTCAGAGTTATTTCAGGAAAAAGACAGTGACTTTATTGGTACCAAATTTCTCTCCGAAATAATTGGATTTGGATGTTAACAGACGAAACAACAACAAAACTCAAATTTTCTGTTAGGAATAAATAGAAATTTTCTTCATTTTAGAAACAAACTGAAACTACAATTTTTGAACCCGATTTGGACCAACAATCGACCAAATATATGTCATTTTTCCTTTATATAGCGTTGTCTGTCTTTTTTTAACACATTGTTGTATATGTTGCTATGTAATATAGATTACCTGTTAAAAAAAGACAGACAACACTATATAAATAAAAAATGACCTATAGTCATAGTTATATTTTGGAACCGCAAATTTTAGTTAAATCATTAAGAATAATTATTTTATTAAATTAAAATAACATTTTAAAAATAGAAACTTATCTTTTTAAACTTTCGATTGTACAATTCATCTTCACTTAGTAAAAAAAATAGGGTAAAAAGTACTTAGTGTTTTTGTTTTAAATCAGATTTGTTGTAAAAAAATATAAAACTGATTTTAGTAGAATCTTGTTATGAAAAATTATTCAGAACAATATTATTGTGGTAATAATGACACAAACTGTTCTCAAACACAAATAAATTCAGTTTTTTAGATTCAGATGATATGTACAAGATTTAGTCTTTTCTAATGACTACTTTGCTGTTTTAATTTTCTTAACACATACCTTTATACGAAAAGAAATGAATTCAATAGAGAAATATATTCAACAACAGAAAACTGTACGAAAATCACTGAAGGTTGTTTTACGATTTTTTGTTTCAATGGGTAAAATGGGTAATAGGTATGACACCTTTGTTCAATCCAAATCAACCATTATACGACCAGAAAATTGATGTTATAACTAAGCTTCGGTGCAAACGAGTCTTGACTAAACGGACCAGGAAATTAATCGGTATATTCCAGCGGGCTCCATGTTATTCATTCAACTGGTCTACACCAGTTGGCCAGTAGACCAGTTGAATGAATAACATGCAACCCCCTGGATTACACCGATTAATTACCTGGTCGTTTAACCAAGACTCGTTTGGTCCAAAGCTTAGTTATAACGGCAGTTCAAAATAAAAAACTTGAATTTTAAATTTTTTTTTTAAGTTTTGGTAATTAGATCACACATCAAATAAATATAATAAATGTTACAGACTGTTTTATTATTGTGGCTCAATATTACACGCTCAGATCTGTTATTTATTTATTAAAACAATTCCGTTTTTGGCACTGTAAATTAGATATTTTTCTTTATGTCAAAGCATCCTGTTTTTTGTTATCAAATTTTAATTTATAATAAAAAAGGCTTTAAAATCAATTCTTATTTTACAGTAAATTTAAAATCTTTTTTTAAATTAAAAATTAGAAGTTGATAACAAAAAACAGAATGCTTAGACATAAGAAAAAGTGTCTAATTTACTATAAAAATTTTTTTTTTTTGGTAAATTAGGCACAGATTTGGGTGTGTATTACTGCAGCCCTGTTTTCAACAAAAAACTTTTTTGGTAGCATAATATGAGCAATTTTTTTATTATTTTTCTAAACACTAAACTTCTTTATTATTTTGAAAAAAAATATTGCAATTAATTTTTAGTTAAAAGCTTTAAGTATAAATGCGTGTCAGAATAGATTTAGAAGATAATTATTTCAAAGTTTTTTCTTCGAAGTTTCAAAATCATTTAATGGATAAATTAATAAATAACTTTTTAATGAAGTTAAATTAACGACCTAGTTTTGTATGAAACACTGATTATAAAAAACAGAGATGGGTCTGTTTTAATAAAATGTTGTTAATCAGCTTGAAATTTATGGAATGCGAGATAGTATAAAAATGGTAAACAAAACTGACCATGCATTTGCGTTTTAGGTTTGGGTTGGGATAGAGATAAGATTAGTTTGGTTTGTAAAATTAGAAGTAAAATGAACGAATGAAATAACTAGGCAACCATTTATGCTTGTGTCTTGTGTGATATATTGTGGTGTTTGTAAAAGTGTATTGGATGTATGAACCTCATCAAAATATAATAATGTGGGGTGCGTTGATAACGGATGCAAATGTATAAAGAGTAACATTCGAGTTTGTGAAGCAGCTGGCTCTTGAATTTCCATAAACAAGGTGTGACACATTGACAAACACAGCCGCAAGTTCCATATTCATCATTAAATTTCTTAGCGTAGGTGTATAAACAGAAAACTAGTTATTTTTTCAGTACCATATTGATTTATTTATATTCTTATAATACTTCACGAAAAACGTACACACACAAATATAGGACAGTATTATAGTTTTATAATTGGTTTGTATTTTCATCTTATAACAATTAATCTAGAGATGTAACAAGATAAAGAGCTCGCGAGATCGAAATTCGCGGGCTCAGGGCGAGTTTCGATATCGCCTCGCGGGGCCGCACAGGGCCGGCTCGAGGGCCTGAGAAACCGCCGAGCCGACCGGCGAGCAGTCAATAGCACCATAGTTTCGTTGCAAGAATTTGTCAGGAGTCGGAGAGCAGACCCCGCGGGCTCGTGGAAGACTTCCACTGGAGACCTCGCCAAGGCAACGTCTGTATTTTATTTTGTGGAAAGGAAAGGGCGCAGGAGATGACGGCCGCCGGCCTCCAGAGGTTTGATACAATTGGTGTCTAAACTATAGCCGAACTAGTCATTCGCTCCGTTCGTCCCATTAACATTTAAAATACGAAAAGTTACGCAACTTGGACTACGAAAAACAACAACGCTCACACACTGTGCGTAAATTATTGCTGTGGGTGTTCGAATGCGCATAATTAAAAACAGTTTCATTGGTCCCTTGTCAATTTTGACATCGCGCAACGACAAAAAATCAATGCGGGTGGATAGAGCTACATGCAGAGGAGGTTTGGTCCGAACGAGTTGGTCACACTTTTTTTGTTCACGCTCTTTGATTTAATATTTAACTAATTATATAAAAAAAGCTTATTTGAACGTTGGATTTTTTCTATCATTCTAAGTTGGGTAACTTGTTCATGCTTTTCCTTTAATTTATTTACAAGAAATGAAGTATCTAAACATCGAAGATTTTTTTAAAAACACATAATAGTTTGTATTCTTTAGACTATTTACGATAAATTCCAGAATGAAAGCGTTATATTATCACAGTGGTAGTCATTGCTCCATATTTTATTATTACAATAGAGTCAAATAAAATTTTACAATCGTAGCCAACTCGGATTTTTTGATATTAACAATAAAAACTTATTTTCTAATAAACCCTTAAAAGCTAAAGATAAAAATCACTTTCACTTAGTAGAGTGCTCTATTTTTGAAGTAGAACTATATTGATACAATTTTTCTCCTTTGATATAATAAACAACAGTAATTAAGGCAATTTTAATACATTTTATGACAATTTAAAATACACTTTTTATTATAATTACTACTTAAGATAATCCAATCTTCCATAAAAATTCAATAACTTTCTAACGAGACATTGACAAATAATTTAAATTAAAACACGAAATTTAGATATTATTTACTACAGACTTCAAAAATTTCAGAGTACACTATCGTATTGTTTTTATTTGAACACCCGGTATAGTCTTTATGCAAGAAGAAGATATTTTTCGGTTTTTCAAATCCAAAAAATCGCGTTTTAAAAAATTGGAAGACAATTTTTAGAACCGAGATCTCTTCTGTAAAATATTGGTGTATATACAGGGTGAGTAGAAAATAGCGAAAAATCTCTAGACTACGTTGTAGAGGACCGCTAATAGAGCCCCGAGAAAATAGTAAAAAAATTCCTACTAGCCCATTCTTCTAGATATGAAGAGGTTTTTTTGTTGTTTTAAAATTTTAAAATTTGGGAAGTAATTTATAATCTATTACTCTTCCTAAATGATGAAATTGCAAAATTATTTTCAAAAATGACTTAGCAACTGTCAAACTTAGCTTTCAAAAGGGTTTCATTGTTATTAGGACCAATTTTATAATCAACTTAAGCTGCGTTTGGCTTTGCCACTCCGAGTGCACCGCCTCTTTCCTTATCTACTTCGTTGAGTTTATATATTACTATCTCTATCTGACGCTCTTAACACTATCCAAAACAACACACGCTCTTTGTGCACCCAGTTATTAGGTGGAACACAAAGAGTGTACGTTGTCATAAAAACAGTCTTTAAATTAGTAAATCTTGAATTCAAATAATGCGACGGATTTATCTACCCTGAATGAGAGAAACAAAGACAGAGAACGTGCACTCAGAGTGGCAAAAACAAAGGCACCTTTAAAAGCTCCTTTAATTTAAATAACGCTTAGACTGTAACTGTCATTATAACAATATGCATCGAAAAATTATCGACAGTTACAGTCTAAATGTTATTTAATTCAAAGGAGGTTTTACGTTGATTATAAAATCGGCCCTAAGACTTTTAAGTACTCACTCAACCTGGTGTTAAAACCACTGACCAACGAAAAGGTTCTCACATTTTTTTAATTATTTTTTCGGAACTCTATTAACAGTACAGCATTTCCGCCATTTTGTACTTACCAGAGACGTAGCTAGGGTTTCCGTATATCTGATGGTATTTTGAAAATAAAGCATGGGATCCAAATGCTATTATAAGGGGTGACTATTGGCCCTTAATTGAAAACTACTGCACAAAATAAAGTTTGTTCAAAATTTGCGAAATTTGATTTCGAAAATAGTGTGCCCATCCTAGGTATTTTAATATCGGTTTATGGTAAAACAGTGGCATTTTTTTTCGTCATTACCGGATAACACAGTCTTCCTTACATTTTTATCAAAATTTTAGTTTAGTTTTAGAAAAACTTATGAGATAATAAAATTTTAGAAGGAAAACATTTTTAAAAAATAAAATTTTAAAAAAATTAAAAGATAATTGATCATGAGTTTGTCACCGTTCTACCACAAACCGTTATTGAAATACCTAAGGCGGGCACACCATTTTTCAAAATCGAATTTCGCAAATTTTGACCAAACCTTTTTCTGTGCAATAGTTCTGAGTTAGGGCCTAACATTCACCTCTTACAACAGCATTTGAGTTCCATGCTTTGTTTTCAAAACATCACACACACGAAAATCCTACGTCCCTGGTACTCACACTGTATAAAATTTTTCAGCATTGAGAATATTGTTAAAATAAGTAAAACTTTAATTTTCAGAAATTAAAAATTGTTTTATAAAATCAAAAAAATGTTTTGAACTTGTTTTTGAGAAAATACTAAAAGTGTGTTACCGTCTTTTTGAAAAACATTGTTTTTGAAGTGTTTTGGCTTTTTTATAGGTCAGGTTAGGTTAGGTCAGGTCAGCTCAGGTCAATTATTTGATAGTAAAATTAAGTTAAAAACTTCTTTGGTTCTCGCAAAATTTTGATAAAAAGCATTTTTTTCGAGTAAAATTGAAAAGCAATCGAGACAAAGTTCAAACAGCGTTTTAGAAAACCACATTTAAAAAGTGGGCTGTAAAATATAAATAGTTGTTTTTTTAATTAGGCAATAAAGCATGTGATTTAATGCCCTGACAGACAGTACAAAGGCAAGGCGTAGCCAAGACTTTGGAGACAGCCAAAGCATTAAGTCTGCTTTATTGGCGTATTAAACATATAATTTTTTCGCCAGGTTATGCTCACTCAGGTAAGGTCAGGTCAGGTCAAGTCAGGTCAGGTCAGGCTAGGCTATGCTGACCCAGGTCAGGAAATGCTCGAAAACAGGTAAAAGTGGTAGCATGAGTAATTCGTGGAATTTTTTCCAGCAAACTAAAGGAAGAGCGGTAAATAAAAGAAGCTCTTCGGAAGAAATGCAGAATAGGCGAGAAAGACTCTAGGAGAGAAAGACCAACCATCCTCCTGGTTTTAGTAGATAGGCTTCCTCAAGAGAGGAAGAGTTTATATTCCCAAAGACATAGATAACTGCTCAGTTTCTAGAGAAAGAGCTTCCTCTCGATAAAAAAAGGTCAGGTCACGTCAAGTTAATACAGACTGGTTATAAAACAAATCGCAGTTTGCTATGGCAATAGGTAGCACAACAAATTAACAATTTAATATAAATTTCACTTTTGAATTGTTTATTGCATTATCCATTTTTTGTTTAGTTTTTTAATTATTGATTCTGCTTATTTTATTAAATAAATGATATAAATGACATTTACGAAATCCAAATTAATTTTTTATCTATTCTGTCTTTTGTAGCACATAATCTTTATGAAAACAACACACAGTATACTTATATTATAAGCTGCTTGTGTAATGTGTATACTCTTTCTACTTTTCTTTGGTCTACCATAAAATTTTATAAACTTCTTTATAAAACCACAATGAAGAAATTATCATTATTGAGCGTTTATTTTTGAAGGATTCAAGGCAAGTATCTAACAGATGATTAATCTCGCGTTCATTAGAAAAAATTGTAGCAATAAGTCTTTTGGGATTTGTTAAGAGAGCATAATAGTAAACTAAAGCCTAACATTTGTTGAGCATTTTTGTTTTCAAGTTGTCAGAAATTAACGTTTAATAATGATAATTGGTATTAATAATCACTGTAATTTTTATAAAGTTTTTGTGGTAGTTCGAAGGAAAACAGAAAGAGTATACCTACAGCAACACAATTTTGATACAACCGTAATACTAGAAGAGTTTGTTTAAGAGAAGTCTTCAAATTACAAGATTATTGAACTTTCTTAGAAGATTGGATCTCTATATATTATTATTTATTAATTTGTAATATTTTTTGTACTTGTGGCATAATGTTGTTAAAAGAAGATAAAATGGCTCGATTCGTTTTGGCCGTTTTTGGGAGTTCTTTTTTTTAAAAATTGGGAGCATAAATTCCGGTGGCATCCCTTATATTTTGATTATTGTACCAAGTTGACAACGATTGCATCGTACCTAACAAGAAATATATAACAATTTACACGTATATCGAAGAGTATAATAATGTACACGTGAGGATTGTCGATAGTTCAGTGTCGGTAGAGGGCGCTCGGTGCGCTGCGATACTGCGCCGTGCGTATTTTTCGGCTGACGCATTCGTAGCAGCACACGTAAGCCAAACATCACTTGAACAGGATTCTTCTAAAAGCCCTTCGGAAGTCCTTATTGAAGATGGTGTAGATGACAGGATTGAGCGCCGAATTCATGTACCCCAACCAGAAGGCCGTCGAGAAGGCGATACCTGGGATGTGGTAGGCCAGTCGCAGGATGTACATGAAGAAGAAGGGCAACCAGCAGGCGATAAACGAACCCATGATAAGACCCAGGATGAGAGTAGCGCGTTTTTCTTTTTTTCTCGCGATTCGCCGCTTTTCCCGTTCTGGGTCCCTCGGTTTTTGAACGCGCACTTCCTCCACCATGCGCTGCTTGCTTGAAGAAGATTTGTCTTTAGCGGTCCTTCGGTTTTTCGCGGTTTTGCGACCGAATATCGGTTTACACAAACGCAGTTTTAACGGTTTTACTACCGCACAACGAGACACTACACCCGAATCGGAACTGCTTGGATCGAATTCGCTCACCATGTCCGTATCGATGCCCATTGATGGTTGACGTATTCGGGACATTGCAGCCGCCTGCTGCTGCAACTCCCCGTTTACAGATAATGTCGAGCCGCGGAATTGGCTCTGGGCCAGCGGATTTCGGACCACCTGGGCACTACTGAACACCTGCAACAAAATGAACGTGGAAAAGGACACGAGTTTAGACCATTGCAAAAAGGTCATTAATTTTGTCACAGCTGATAAAAGATTTAAATTTGAGGTGGATCAATGCCGACTGGCTATTACACAATAAATAGATCTTTAAGCATTTTTTAGTGGATTACAAAGATTCTGATCTTCTAAATGTTTGAACTTTTATTAAAATATCTATAAAAAAACATTTATGAGATTTTACCATAATAATATTTACAAAATTTTTAAAATTTGTGACAATTTAAAATTGCTAAATTTTTATGGTTAGAAGGATTCTCAATTCTTCTTCAATCAATCTCAAAAAATTCAGAATCAAAGCTTTACAACTTTGAGATTCTAACATTTCAAGCTTTCAAAGAATATGACTTCAAACAGTTTTGCTTTTAATAAAATTACTTGAAATATAAAAAATAAGAGCTTTCATTATTGCTAAAATTCCAAAATTAAAAAGATTCTAGAATTTCCGATAATTTATGATAATAAAGACGTTAATTCAGCAGTGGAACAACTTATTTGAAGAATGCATTGTGACGACAGTGTCAATACAATTAACATTTTTTTGGTATAGATATCGAATGTTATTAACGAGTTATTAACATTCTATATCTATACCAAAAAACAACCATTTTATCAATGCTTAATGATTCATTCCTGTCCTATCATCAATAAAAACGCACGCTTTAAGATCGTATTCATTTTATTGTGGCGAGGAAATCTAAAGTTTATGATACAAGATAAACCGTGGTGACCTACGCAATTGATAATTGCGTTACAAACACAAAAATAAAATTGACGTAGTCCATGTTTGTCCAATAATGCACCAAATTCGTGTTGAAAAGAAGCTAATAACATTGCTCGTTTCTTGGTCTATAAGGATTTCAACAAAGCATTAAATTTCTTTTTCATTGCCAAAATGTTCCCATTTCGTTGAATTTTTGTATTTACAATTGTAAAAAAACGTTCTGTCAATAAAACCAATGCTTCGTTCCCGTATTCAATCTCACAGACATCAACAGTCAAAGGCGGAAGAACGATAGAGCCTACAAGATAAGAAGTGCAAAAAACCAAAGCTTGAAAAGCTGGCAATGACATATTTACAACAGAACGAACATTTAGATCTCCTAAAGCAACAGCAAGTGAAGCCTAAAACCAAATTGGTTTGGGAAAACCAATATTTTGGAGTGTTTGTAGTACCTACTGAGTGTTTATTAAAAACTTTCTATATATTTTTGTGTCTCCAGAAAGGATATGATCTTTAATATTAGTAGTTTGGGCATCTATAAGCAATTCCGAAGAAGAAAAGAAACTATGTGAAATTTTATTTTGTAATGATTCCCTAATAAAAACGAAAATTTTTCTAGATGTTTAACGACGAAAAGAGCAATAGCATTTTTATGTAATAGAAAACTAGAAAGATGCAAATTTTTAAAACAAAAAAATTAATATTAAGGGAAACGAATTGAAACTGGTTTAAAAAAAAAGAACAGTTTTATTCTAACAAGCTCTAGAAAACCTAAGTTTACATTTAGAAATATTAAGCAATAATCCAAGATGGCAAACATGAAGACGAAACAGGCTGCAAGCCTAATCCTTGAAGTGCAGAAGAAGAAGAAGATAATCCAAGAGGTTTAAATTTGTTGCTAAGATTTGAAAGTCTGCAAAAACTTTATCAAAAGAAACAGCAAGGGTGCCATCACCAATGTAAGTTCAGAGATCAAGAGATTATTTTGCTAATGACGGGTTAAATCGAGAGACTGAAAATCAGAAGAAAGACCAAGCGGATCTCCTTATTGGCAACCAACTAGAAAAAAAATCTAGTGTTTTTTGTAGAACAAAGTTGAAAGACTTGTGTAATATTGGTAACATTAAGAAAAGAAGAAAATTAATGCAGAAATTATATCTTTAAGATTTTGGAAAAGCACACATTTTTCAACAGCAATAATAATACTATTTCAAAACTGACGTTTCTAGCAAAATATGTTCTAGTAGTATGACCTGCAGCCTCACAGCTACTTTTAACACCAAGTCCAAGCTGAAAAGGTTTTAAGTAATCAGCAAGCTTTTGTGAAGTAAGGTGACAACCAAGTTTTGGAACCAAAGAACGATAGCTACAACCAACAGCATTTGAACGAATGCCACCATATTTTTTTTAGATAAAACACATAATAATGCTTTATATCGTGGAGAGAGAAATAAGAAAAGTTGGCATGCCTTGTACTGACAATGTTACGTTCTTGGTCGAGGTACAAACACCTTTTATGGTCTTATTCTATTGTCAAGACTACTTTTTGCAAATTTATAGTTGGGGAAAAACTATTCCACGTACTGTAAAACTGCCATAAAAAGTGTTTTTGCAACGACCACGATTTCAATGCTTATGCCCACTCCTGTTATTCCTCCCTATATGCTCTATACAAAAAAGGAGTAATTTTATAATTTACTTTGCCGGACAAGAAGCGGTAATAATTTGAGATAATAATTTTTGCCGTGCTTCTTCTACAGACTTGCCAATTGCGTCTTTTAGATATTGCGGTCTTAAACCTTCAATTTCAACTGCTGAACCATTAGAGAATGACATAACAGCATTTTGAAGTTCTTTTTCATTAATTATGAGATTTACAGAATGTTATCATCTTTTGATTGAAGATATTGAAGATTATGAAACGATTAAGATGCTTGCTTATTAACTGCAGAAGAGTAAAATTGTCATCTTTTGCAAAGCTCTTCTGAGAAGTTAAAATCCTAATTTTCTCTTTGATATCTCCGTTACTTAGTTTAGTTTTGGCAATTTTATAGAACGTTTGTTGAAGATATAGGCATTGCCGTCTGAATAAAAAATTTTTGAAATTGACGTTTATAATAGCCTGATCATTTGCTCACTTAGAAAGATTTCCGCATGGCGCTGCTAACATCGTCTTTCTTTCAAATCTCTCAAAAGACAAAATTAATTAAAAAAAAAAAATATATTCAGACGGCTGTGATAATTGCTTTATTGTTGAACGCTTTATTAGTAAGCTCTGGAATTTGGTATTTACCACTATTAATAGAAAAAATACTTTTGCAATGTATTTAAGATTTTACCTAAAATAATTTTTAAATCATCTGCTAATCTCTTCTTTAGAATTTTACACAAATTTTGAGCTGCTTTTTATATCTAAATTCTGAACAGAAATGAGACGTAATAATGTTTGTTTAATAAGTATTAAATTTTTTACAAAATCAAATAAATCGGGGATGAAGTAATCAAGTTTTAATCAAATTCCAATTTGTAGATCGTTTTCCATCGTAGATTTTTTTAAGTCATTAATTTCGTATCCAGATAAACTGATTTATTTCGTTCACTATTCTTCAACCTGAACTTTCTGCTTTTTCAAAGTACTGAATTAATTCTGATATTCTGAATGAAATTAGTGTGTAATTTGCGTAGATTAAAACCGTTCTGTAATTAAATTACTACTAAGATGTAATAGGAGTTGTTCGTTAAAAAAACTTGAAAGCACAGAGATTTTCTACATGAGAAACTAATGGTAAAGAGTATTTAAAGTAATCATTTAATTAAATTAAAAATATCATGCGACACGCTAGAAACTGAGAAATGAATTTGGGTTGGGTTGGAGGATTAAGATTTAGGTCACGCAAATGTGCAAAAATTTCATTATAAAGCATCAATAACGATGTGTTATATTTTAGATTCAGAATCTAGGTAATCGGCTTAATTTTGTTTTAATTCCGATTTGATTGCGTCAGCTATATTTACTTATGAAGTCTAGTGGTTTCAGAGGTTTCGATACTCGAAGAGCTTGTTTCGATGCCATATTCGAACAGAGACAATATAATCCTTGATTGTTAGCTTTGCGGTTCAGAATTACAAACGTTATTCTGAATCAGCGTGCTTGCGGTTTTATCAAGACCAAGTCAGTTAAATACTCGGATGCAATTTAACCCTCTGTTCTTTCGAAACAAAACTAGCTATTGAACATCAGGTGAAATCGTCCAAAATTAGAAACATTCCAGGATTCTTCTAATCAAACGATTTCCTTCTTGCTTGCCAGTTGGCAGTATCGATCGCTTTGCTTAACGCCTCAGTCTCACTGTTGGCTTTTAAATTCGAAAATCGACGATATTTAAACATTTCACTGACGGTAATTGTTTTTCGTCTCGAGATTCTTTGCCGCAACTCGGTTTAATCACTACGATTTTCCAACGACTCCCTATGGATTTATTTAGACAGAAAACGTCTTTTCATCATTCAAACTGATGGCTTGGAATTGTATTGATAGTATGACGACTAAAACAGTCACGTAGAAAAAGAATTTTACTAAATCGAAGAGTTTGATCGACTTCCACAAATAGGATGTTCAGATATGTAGAGAATGATCTGAATTTTGTAATTTCGACGATATCGATTGCTTGACCTAATTTTTTATTTACAAAATATTTTATTTGAAAGAAATCTTTTTAACACATAATCTTTCATATTTTATCATCTCACTTGTATATCTACACCCCTTCACGCCTCCACTTAATTTTCTGACATGTTAATAATTATTATGCAGACTGAGTATTGTTTCATACGTCAATGCATGACAATGAGCTCTTCGTATTATTACTATGTGCATAAATAATAGTAATGAGAAACAATAATTTATACATTACTACTACATCATATAGTATTATATATTTTTTAATTTCTGAGTATTGAAATCATTAGCTACATAATTATTTTACTCATTTAAATAACCTTATTTATAAACACAAAATAATCACCTTCATCCAAATAAATTTGTCTAAATTCAAATTTAACATTAACAAATAAGTTGTTGTTGGTTATTGCTAAAATTTTGTTAAAATGGTTTTCGAATTAGAACATGACACTTTTACTTTAAAAGTGAAGTCTACAATAAAGCTAATGATTGGCTCTAGAAGATAGTCTCTAGACTCAACGTACGTCCAATTTCAACAAACTCACCCCAAACCAGTTGTAAATTTTATCACATTTAAAAACACAGCTTTCTGGTTGTAAAACGTGTCTTAAATACAAATAATGTTGCAAAAACAAAACTTGATTTTCGTTGCACTCTTACTGAAGATGTTGTGAAAAATGTTTGCGTATGAATAACGCAAAACTTTTAAAAATCTGGGAAGAAAGTTTTACTGCAAACATATTTTACTTCTTATTATCTCTAAAGGCACTAAATACTGTATTTAATATTTTAAATTGGCGAGTTAAATTATAAGTTGAAAATAACGGTGCACACTTTAAACTTTACCTTTAAATTTAGTTTCTGTGTTTCTATTTGCCTTATTTTCTTAAAAAATTATTAAGAGAGTATAGTACAGTATACTGTTTAAATTTGCAGTATTTAGATCAGTTTTAAATTTAGCTGTAGTAATGCTAAATTATGTTCAAATGTTCAAAACGAAGAGTCAGTAACGCGCGAAGAGGCAGGTAGTAGGAGGAGCTATACGGTTTTAAGACTGTTTCACAGAGCTTAAAACGAGCTTTGAAATATTCACTTCAATTCAACATTAGCAATTTTTGTCTCTTTTTTTTTGGTGGTGACATTTTGATATTATCCATTGGTATGAGCAATACGATAATTCACTGTTACTGTGCAAAGATCAAAGAATGAATAACTGGAATAAAGTGATTGGGAAATTTTGTCGGTATAAACTGGACTGGGTTTATACGTTCTGAACACAGTATAGTGCTACTAGGTGCAAGAGCTGTTTTTTCGATTTTTAACAATGTTAATTGTGTGGTAAAATTAAATTTTCCATTTGTTGCAGTTTCATAAAGATAGTTGCTTATGTTTTTCGGTTGAAAACGAATATATCTCTTGTTGCCGTATCAATTTTGAGTTTTTGAAATGTAACTACGACGTTCATTTGCCCAAAATAAATTTTCTGAATTGTTTTCTGACTTTGTTTGAGCCAAAATAGTAAAATTGTTTTAAAAAATTGTTAGATTTGTTTGATGTGTCATCTAATTACCAATACTCAAAAAAAACATTTTTTTCAATATTCAAGTCTTTTATTTTTATTTACCGTTATAACATTAATTTTCTGGTTGTATGATGGTTGATTTGGATTGAACAAATGTGTCATATTACCCATTTTAATCGTTGAAAAAAAAAAAAAAATTGAAAAACAATCTTCTTTGATTTTAACACAGTTTTCTGTTTTTGAATATATTTTGTCATTGTTTTTATTTCTTTAGGTATAAAGATATGTGTCTAAAATTATAGTTATTTATTGTATAAGTGTTTTAGACAGCGTTTTATTCACTCAAAAATGTTTAAGCGCGAGACGCTGTCGAGCGTTTAATATTCTTAAGTGGATAAAACGCGACTAAAACACGAACCCAATATAACGTTTTATCCACAATTACAGCGATTTAAAATCAGAATCCAAAATTTCATCTCATCAATCAAAAAATGATTTGAAATTACACTTTGACAGCGAATGTCACCTTAAAAATCATTGAAAAAACATGAGAGGTGTTGAGTCGTTGCTATTTATTTTCGCTTGTTTATCGACTCTATTTGTACGAAACGTTGTGCAAGTTGGTGAAAATGGAAGAAAGTGATACTATTCCTGAGACAATTCTGGAGGAAGCGGAAGAAGCGACTCGCCAGTTATTGCCTGCGAAGTTTAGGGAACATTATGAAAAAGTATTTTCGGAATTTAATAAATGGAAAGGAGAACGGGGGGTAATACCAATAAATGAGAAAGTTCTGCTATCGTATTTCTTAAATTTGAAGAAGAGGTATGCAATTTCATCTATGTGGTCCAAGTACTCTATGCTGAAGGCAGCTAAAATGGTCTATAAAAACATAGACATTGAAAAATATAGTAAGATCATGGCCTATCTGA
Organism: Tribolium confusum; assembly: GCA_029207805.1. NCBI lineage: Eukaryota > Metazoa > Arthropoda > Insecta > Coleoptera > Tenebrionidae > Tribolium > Tribolium confusum. The sequence continues at coordinate 25,021,269 of JALGAY010000006.1, read as the reverse complement.
ATCTAATCAGTCAAAGTATACAAGCCGCAAAAAGCTGCAGTATTGCAAAGAGCACAGGTGGAAGAGTTTTTGACAAGGACTTGCGATAAAGAATATTTGATCATCAAGGTAATTTCTGTCATTCCATAGACATTGTAGATAATAAATTTTGGATTATTTTAGGTTGCATTAATAATGGGGTTGTCTGATGAGCGGATACCTGATTGTTTCGATACCAGATATCAAGACGGGCGTTTCACGAAAATTCACAATTATAGAAAAAGGATTCTCTATCAACATTGTGGAGAAGTGTAGGAAATACATGTCCTTACGTCCGAAGAAGTTATCCATTGAGAGATTCATTTTACGATACGCTAATCAAAAATTTACATCGCAACCTGTTGGAATTAACACTTTATCAAGAGTTTCTTCTAAAGTTGCTTCGTTTTTGAATCCGGCGAACGCAGAAGCTTATACCGGCCATTGTATGAGACACACTTCAACAAATTTACTTGTCAATGGAGGTGCTAATCTTACAACAATTAAACGACATGGTGGGTGGAGGAGCTTCACTATAGCAGAAACTTATATCGAAGAGTCTGTATCTAATAAGCTTGATATCGCAAGGAAAATTCAAGGTTCTCCTGGCACTAGTCGTTCCTTTCTAGAGGAGGCGTCCATTGTTCCTACAACTACTATTCGTTCTAGAACCGATAACAACTACAAGCTTCTTATTAATGGATACGAAGTGAAATATGATAAAACAAAAAACGAAATGTCTATTAATGTAAATATTAATGTCAATATTAGTAATAAATAGAACGCGTTTGATTTAAGATTGTATTTTTTTAAATATTTATTTAAAAAGATTTAAAATATTATCATACGAATCTAAAAAACCTAAATCAAACTTTTTTGTGTTTGAAAACAGTTTTTGTAATTATTACTACAATAATATTGTCCTAAATAATTTTTCTTTACAAGATTCCACTAAAACAGTGTTAAAACAATGAGACACAAATCTGAACTAAAACAAAAACAGTAAAATATTTTAACCCCTATTTTTACATTAGGTGAAGAGAAATTATACAATTGATAACTTGCAAAAAAATTCTTGATTACGGTGTATTTGAATGACTTCTACTGACTGCGCCTGTTATACTCATTATGACACACTAATTTTAGTTTTTTTTTACATTTCAAGATTTGTTATTTCGATATAAAAATGTAAAACGTTACTTGATATTGGGTATTAGGTTCGTCTATTGTAGCGAGGTCAATGCAGGCTAATGATATCGCCGGTCATATAATACACATCAATGGAGTTTGTGGTCACAATGTTAATTATTTCCCTTGGCTTTAGCTGGAAGTTTGAGGAGTGAATTGAACTTTATTGGTTCTAATAAAGACGCTGCTAGTATATAAGTTTGTTGGTTTGTTAACTTTCTTAAATTATCAAGCCCATAGGAGAAAAGTTTTGAACGATTACTTTAAATATTTACTTAGCAATAAAGTTCTGGGTTAGCAACAAATCTCTTGAAATTTCAGCAACTATGCTAGAACGCTACAGGTTTCTGAATAATAAATAAGAAAAAAAGTTGAAGGTGTGATAAAGTATGCCGCTCTCATTTTGATTCAGAAATGAGATAATTTCCTTAAAAAGAAGCGTTGGAGAGTTTTTTGACGCGTATTATTTTATAACCACATTAGCAATCTTATAACTTTTCACTTAAAAAAAAAACTTTACTTATTATTAAGTTCTCGCAAGAATAAAGTTAGAAGGTTGTCTTTTGTCAGAGACATACAACAAAAGTAGTCGTTTGATGTCGTGAAAATTGCAAAGAACGAACTTATGAAAGGACTGACCATCCATGAAAATGTTTTATTTGATAAATTGCAAATGTTACCCAAATAATCTCGACCATTATTTACGCATTCCATAAAGTTTAATTAAACGTTTTCTTTATAGGTGCTGTAAAAATTACAGGTTTAAATAAATGGCTGCTGTAACAAAATTAACGACTTAATTTGCTATTTTTCACGTCAATCTCGTATTCATGTAAGTGTTTAAAAGTTTTAACAACTTTTGAGTTTTCAAACTTGGCCAGCTTTTAAGATCTATTAAGAGGCAAGTACAGCTGCGTTCGTTAACGAGATCAATCGACATAAAGTTTCCACTACCAGCTAAATTAGAAATTAATAAAATATTGAAAGTGACTTCTATGCCGGCAACGTTTTTTACTAACTTTTACTAATTTAGGAAAAACAAGATTTAGGAGAAACAAGGGTTTTAGTTTTAAAATTAAAACAACTAAAAAAAGAAAACTCAGAACGAATCTAGAGAAAGAAAATTTTGAGTAAATAATCCGAGAATATAAAAACATCGCACTGTAAGTCACACTAATGCTTAAAATTCTGCAAAATCATTACTAGTTACATCCATGAACCGAAGAGAATTGATATCATCGCTCCGCTTAGGGAGAAAGAACGCGTAAACTTAGCGTTATATAAGCAAGTGGAGAGAATGACTGAGTTAGTCTGGAACTCGACAAAGAATTGAAGAGTGAGCAGTTTATGAAAGCGATGGCAATCGTAGTTACTACTTTGCGAATATCAAATTATCAAAAGAGATTTCACAAATACGTTGCAATACTGAAAATTTTTAAACTGTCGCTACTCACAATGGTTACTGTCTTTAACTCAACCACTATTTTGCATTGCACGGAACGCCTTATTTAGATTATTTAGAATAACCATCTTAGTTTCTTATTGCATGAAACGTACAATTTATCAAGCGTTGGCAGCATGGAAGTCACTCCTTCTAAGCTAAATGAATAGTAACTTTAGTCAAATTAGTTAGCAATATTGTTTTAGATTGTATTATTTGTAATTCAGAAAGAAAAAGACCAATCAACAATAATTAAAAAAATCGGAAGTTAATTTAGAATTTTTTTAGATATACCGTATGTCCCCAGAACGACTTTAAAAGAAGAAAAAATTTTTGTTGCTCAGAAAATTTTCTTCTTGTTGCTTTGCCCTACATGTTTTCAAGTTCTAAAAACACAAATTACTTTGTATTTTTTTTTAAAGACGTCCGACTGGCCGTGGTGTGCCCGACTTACCGAGCCCAGTAGTACCGTGCCCGACCGAGCCAACCACATGTGGGGGATCCTCGGTGGGCTTCGTTGCCGGACCCCCCACAGCTTTCTGAGCTCTTTTACACGTTCACAACACCCATGGTTTCAGCCGGGCTCGAACCGGCATCGGTTTCACACTAGCGGCTCGGAGTGTGCATCCGTTACTGCTAGGCTACTGCCGACTACTTTGTATTTAACTGGAACAGTTTTCCAGATAATATCATTTTTCTTCAAAAGTTACAAGTTTAAATATCGGTACAAAAAACTTGGTGACCAAAGTCCTTAAAACGGGCGAGGTTTTAAACATTACTGGAATGAGACGAATCCAAACTTCAGGATTTCTTGTCGCAGACAATATAAAAAAAGATAATGTGTGATGTGCGGTTTTGTACTATGGCATTATTGACCCATATTTTTTTCATCGAACTTTAACCTGCAATTTGTATTTGGAAATGTTGCAAAATTTTTTAGCTAATAAACTAGATGAATTGTTGGTAAACTATCGAATGAAAATGTTTTTCCAGCACGATGGGTGTCCTGCTCATCATGCCGGCATTGTTCGCCAGTGGCTCAATAGAGAGTTCCATAATAACTGGATAGAGATAAATGGTGGCATGTTATGGACATCGAGAAGTCCTGATCTCATAATAATGGACTTTTATCTGTAAAGTTGTTTAAAACAAATTGTACAGTCTGCCAGAAAATGATGTAGAGCAGTTATAAAATAGGATACAAAATGCAGTCTAGTCCTTATCAATCTTAGAAATACCTAAGACGCAGATTTCAATGAATTTAGAGCTCGCATTGAAATCTGTGCAGAAAAAGAAGCAGTCTTTGAATAGAAAATTAGTAGTTTAGCTTTTTGAGAATTTCATTTTATTTTACCATTTTTTAAATATTATATTTAGTAAATAAAACTCGTGTCTAATAGAAATATTTTCTAGCATTAAAATGGTATTATTTTGAGAACCGTTCGAGCTAAATAAAAAGTAATTTATATTTTGGGAGTTTGAAAACAAGCAAGGCAAATCAACAACTGAAATTTTCTGAGAAATCAAATCTTTTCTTTATTTAAAGTCGATACGGAGACATACTGTGTATTATAAATGCTATTTTTCGAATTACAATTAGCACTTTCTGAAATACATTTGATTAATCTGAATTGCAATTGATAAAAAAGCAATATTGTCGCGTCAAATTAGCATATTTTCATAGATTTTGTTGGGATTAGATTGACCGACAACTTTTAATTTTTAAAATCCTTTATTTTACATAAAATATAAATTTACGAAAAAATATTTGTTGATTTGGTTTCAAATTTTAAACCTCGAAACACAGTTAATGATTTGACGGTCTCATGTATAATTTCCTAAAATATTTTTGAAATATTTCTCTTATTTAGTTCCGCCATTCTGTTTTTACAATATTATTGAGGAAAATCGTAATCAGTAATACATACCAATATTGTTATTTGATTTAGCAAGAAAGTGAATTTGGTCTAATCTAGCCACAGTTTGCTCTCTTTTACTTTTAGTAGCTAATTTGACGCGACTTCTATATTAAATCAAATTTCGAGAATTTTTGTAAGCTGAATATTCTAAATGAATTTTTTTTCTACAGTCTACAATAAAACTCTAGTAGCTTTCAAAGGCATAACCTACTTGAGCGTCATCCTTAACACACCCTTCGCTCTGCGGTTGGCATTTCGGTCCGTCACTGTCAATCGTACAAACCTTGAGCGTATCCTTCTGCTCTAGCTCGGCGGTGATTTCTCCAGCATCGCTTGTCGAAATATCCGAAGCTAAATCACACGTGACAGTGGGAATGGGCATGGGGCGTGGAATCGCTTCGATGGTAGCGATTTGTCTATCGCCGTCCCGCGGCGATGTGTTACTATTCCTATCGACGGAACCGCCTGCCGTCGCGATGTCGCCGTCACCATTCGCATTCTTCGGAACGTTACTAAAACTAGTGACGGCGTCTTGGGGTTGGCGTCGAGGCGGTTTCCGGATGCCTCGTCTGGCTCGAGCTTTCGCCGCGTAGTAAATTCGAATATATACAAAAACCATTATACACGATGGGATGTAGAACGAGCCCAACGCTGAATACAACACGTAACCCAGTTCTTCACTCAACTGAAAAAATAAAAAAAGAATTATCAAATGCTGATTTTTGTATCTCAGGAAATTTTTATTTTGATGTCGAGGTTTTTCTACAAACGTTTTAAAATTGTATTTACATAAGAGGGTTCAGGGTTAAAACGAGGAAAGTGTTAAATGGCATTTTGGTGTCATCAGGACTTACATAAACAGGTAAAGAAGAGAGTTTTTCTAAAGCTTTTGTGTTGTTAACTGAAAGCTAACTTGTGTTGAGATACTAATAAATTTTATTTCAAGTCGTAATTTTTTATAATTAAGTCTACATTAAATTTTATTATAATGTTGCACAGTATATGTTTAAATTATTATTAAATAATTAAACAACAAAAATTCTAGGCAGTTTTTATAGATAACCTGGTGAAAAGTGTTATAATCCAACAGAATATTATTTGAGTTTATTATCCAGATCTTTGCACCAAATATTTTAAAACACGACATAGAGAGTTGCATAAGCTTTCGTTGTTGCAACAGGATAATGCAAGAGTGAACACTTCCAGAAAAACAAAGAATGTTTTGAACGATTTACGATCTACGAACATCAAATTTTTCCTATTCTTACGATTAAAAAGAACCTTTATTGAGTGTTCTATTTGAGAGCTACACTAACTTAAAACAAATCCTAAATAAGTGGAGTGAGGAGTCATCCAGAAAGTTCTTTAAAATCCACTTAAAAAACTGGACGTAAGTAAACGTGTCTAGTCATAACTGGAATAATAAAAAAAACTAAGACAACGAACAACTGAGCAAAACCTGTGAAGACTGCAAAGTAATCAACAGAAATACTAAAGCAAACGTAAATAAGAAAAAACTACGAACAAGTAGTCAACTCAAACGCTTAAGTAAACGTGACAGAGGCAAAGGTTTCAAATATTTTAGTAGAAGAATCTGACACAATTTTTAGTTTTGACAGATTTAAATTTTGACTTTTGAGAGATTTGAAGGAAAGCCGATGTTAGCAGCGCCACGCGGAGATCTCTCTATGTGAGCAAATTAACAAGCTGTTATCAACGTTAATTTCAAAAAAATGTCATTCAGACGGTTGTGGTTTTGGTGAGATCTATTACTGGTTAAAATTTTTGTGTTTATTTCTGAAACACCATGTATATACGCAGCTTAAAAAATGAGTTTTAAGAATTCGGAATGACATAAATAAAAAAACTTCAGACCTTCTCAGCTAATTCTGAAAAATATTTTGCGAGAATTATTGCTTCAAAAATCCTTTTTTGTATTTGGAATTAAATCGAAATTTAGCTGTCATCAGTTTAATGCGTGAAAACCCTTTCGGTATTAATTCCTGCAACAAAACCGTGTCGCATTTAGCATCATGAAATGTCAAAAGAGGCAGCCGAATTTATGACCTCAAACATATTTACGAAATCTGAGGACCTCCGACACCCATATCACGGTTTCTAGAGGGCGTCGTAATCCATAAAGCTGCTTTATCGTCCTGTAATAGTGTAATATGAATTCGAGATAATTCCAAAGATCAGATTTTAACGATCATAAATTCGTTCCACATTTTCCCAACCCTAAACTAATGAGATTTGTGTGATTTGATGCTAATTTAAATAATGGAGGTTGGGTTGCAAAATGCTACATTCTATTCTTATACAGTTTTACGGCGCGTTTGATTCATACTCAGACATAAAATAAAATATGCACTTGGCGTAACTGTATCGAACGATTAAAATTATTGCCGGTGGTAAAACGACAAAATAATAAAAAAGTAGGCGAGATTATAGAGGCAAAGTTAAGCGGATATTCTTCTCAGGAGATGCATAAAATACGAATATTTTTACTGATACCAAAGTTCTTTAAGATTGTTGCGACTTTTGGCTAAAGAAAAACATGTTATAGCCTCAACCTTCGTAATAAACCATGAAGGTCTTTTCATATTTACAATGTTAAATTTTCTATCTTCTATCACATTTGTTTTAATTTTTTCTTTTCTGAATTCATTATTTCCTTCCTGACACACTCTTAAGTCAAGAAAAACGACAAAAACTTTTGCTTAAATAAAAAATAATAAATGTGTCTGTCAAGACAATCCAATAGCAATTATATTAATGTTTTATTAAAAAGTGGGTGGTGGTATTAATAAAAGTAAGGGCGCTAAAGTGCTCGTCGCTGAACTTGATGACATTCTTCCACCCCCATAATTTTCATCACGTACATTTTAGGATATTAGATGAATGTCATGATATATTAATCTCTAGAAAACGTTTTTATTGCCTGATGGACAATTTCCACAGTTTTGCCACTTAAATTAGACAACAAAGTTCTGAATTTGTCGTCACAAAGCACTATTTTTATGACTTGACTTAACTCAACTTAGAATTTATCGACTAGGAGGATGCAGAGTGCACTTGTGATTTATAGCAGCAATTAGTCCCATAAACCTGATCTAAAAAATTAGCGGACTAAATATTAATATCAATTTCCGGTTCGAAAAACAGGCTAATAATTCTTCGAAAAGAGCCCCGTTAGGAATCACAAAATTCCCTGTTTCTCATATGAAAGGATATACGAGATACAAAATAGCGCTTACCAAGCATCATCAGAATCGATATCAGCTCACAAAAACTTGAATGGTAACTTGAGAGTTGATGGTTCCGAATAATAAGAGAAACGTGTATTATATGCACCAAAAATCAATACAAAAAAATTGAGAAACAAATAGATAAAAACTAAAAAATGCCTAATCATCCTAAATCTACCAAATCTAGAATTTTTTTTCGAAATATAAAGAGCTATAAGAATTAAAAATCTAATTTATCTGACTAATTTCACAATTTAAAAAAATGTATATTTAGCAATTGTAAAATCTCAGAAATATTAAAAGTTTAGAGATTTAAGAGCCTCAAACATTTAAAACACAAAAATGTCAGAAAGAAAATGAGAAATGTGATTTCAAACAATTTTAAAAATAATTATAAAAAATCTACAAAAATTTTGATGTCAAGAAGCTTTAAAAATCAAAGAAAATTCAGAAATTTTCTTATTAAAAGCTTCGCATATGTCTGTGTCTTCAGAATAGATATAACAACTAAGTTTGAGCATTCATAAGTAATTTTAAAGAAGAAACAAGACTATACCGAGATCCATTTTGTAGAAACTTTTTGATAAAAATAAAAATTTTTCGAGAAGTTTGGTAGGTTGAATATTTTGAAGAAATCTTAAACAAATTGTCGACCAAAAGAAGAACAGTTGAGGAGAAGGAGAACAACAGAAACGAACAAAGTGATAGAGAAAAAGAACTTTTCACATATGATGAAGTTAGAAATATTATAAGAAAACAGAAATACGACAAAAGATCAGAAGAAAACAACATTTAAAGAGAAATATTAATAAAGTGTGAAAGAGAATCGATAAGGAAGATGATTTATAAAAACAGAAGAATAGAGTACAGCAATATTATGTCCAGTCCATAAAAAAGGAGACAAAAAAAATGTGAAAACATAAAAGAATAGCAGTAAGCAATAAGTAAAAATATGTATAAATAAAATCACAGAAACTAGACCTCGTCTAGTTTCTGTTATTTTATTTATACATATTTTTACTTATTGCTTACTACTTTTATACACAATTTTACAATGTTCATTTCTTTCATGACGCACAGACAATAATGTTATTCTATTTTCTGTGCAGTCCTTTATGTTAAAAAATTTTTTGAGCATTGAGCACTGAAGATGAATATAAAAGAATAGCGTTTCTAAACACAGTATATAAGATAATGGCAACACTACCGAATATAAAATTAAAAAAACATATAAAAAAATAGTAGAAAAATGCCAGTGTGGTTTTAGAAAAAAAACGATTTGTAGTAGACTAAATATTTTCATTACAACAGATACAAGAAAAAAATCATCAAAAAAATTAGAAGAGTACTTGTTTTTTATTGACTGCAAGAAAGCCTACGACAGCATAAACAGAAAGCAATTATCCCAAGCATTAAAAAACCTTAAAACATCTGATAAAATAGCGAGATTAGTAAAAATTAGAGAAAACTACAAATAAACTTTGGATTAAAGAAAAACTGTCAAGAAAGTTCGAAGTGTTTGATTACCTAAAACAGAAAGACTTGCTTTCTTTGACATTGTTTATAGTCGCTTTAAAAAATGTAATATTATTTAACAATAAAACAAAGCAATGTACGAGAGCGGGATGAGAAATGTTGCGAATAATTATGAAAACAAAAATTTTTTCGATTAATTTTTGTTTCATTTTTCTACATTATTTCCTCTTAATGTAATGCATTTTGTTCAACGATGTTAAAGCTTTTCAATTCCTAGCTTAAAATGGTTTTCATCTAACTCTTCAAAATAACCATTTACTGTGGATTTTACTTTCTCGCTTGTTCCAAATCTTTTCCCAGCTAAGATTTTTTTTAGATTTGGAAATAGATGGTAATCCGAGAGAGCTATATCTGGCAAATAAAGCGGGTGTTGAACGATTTCAAACCATAATTTTTCTAATTTCTGCACAGCAACATTGTAAGTGTGAACTGGCGCATCAAACTTAATTTAAACAGAAGGTTAGCATAATACTTTCCAGAAATAGTTTGCCCCATTGGAAGATAGTTAATTAACAACACTCCTTTGCGGTCTCAGAAAACCGACGCCATGACTTTACCCGCCGAAGCAACAACTTTGGCTTTTTTTGGAGGAGAATCACCACGACAAACCCACTGTTTTGACTGATTTTTGGTTTCAGGAGTATAGTAATGAACCCAGGTTTCGTCTATTATCACAAATCGACGCATAAAGTCTACAGGATTCTTGTTAAGTTTTTCCAAATTCGCTTGCGAATTCGCTTATTCTTTGCTGACAGCAAACGCGGTACCCATCTTGCAGACTATTTTTGCATCTTCAAATCACTTGTTAAAATAAAGTGAATACGCTCTTTAAAAGGCCCACTATCTCAGCTATCTTCGACAACTTCAACCTTCTGTCATTTAAAAGGATATCATGGACTTTATCGATAATTTCTGGGGTAGTGACTGTTTTTGGACGTCCACTGCGAGCTTCATCTTTAACACTAATTTTTCCTCTTTTAAATTCATTGACCCAACGGCAAACGGTCGCATATGAAGGAGCACTATCCTCTAATGTTTCCACCATGTCGTCATAGATTTCCTTTAAAGTTAAGTTCTTTTTCAGAAGATACTTTATCACGGCACAATATTCGTTTTGCTCTATTTTTACAACTCTCGCGAACCTGGTCGACTCTTAGCACAATAAAAACAAAACTAGTAAAGCGAATCAAATAAAACTTTAACAGTTTTTTATTGACATGTGTCAGATTAAAACAAAACATAATCGACTTTGATAGCGCCACATTTTCAAGCCAAATCGCAACATTTCTCATCCCGCCCTCGTATATAGACAAAATCTGCTTTTCCATTAACATCAATACCTTGCTTTTGCAGACGACGTAACTCTTATTACAATAACCAAAAAAGAGCTATCAAGAATAAGAAGAAGGTTAATTATAAACAGCGAAGGAAATGGGACTAAAAATTAATAAAGAAAAAACTAAATTTATGATATGGGAAGATGAAGTATTCAAAGAAGACAGATATCTAGAAGTAAAAATAAACGAAAAAAAGAAAAATACAAATTTAAAAAAATCAAAAGTTTTGTCTACTTAAGAAATGTAATAGAAAAAAAAACAAGAAACACAAAAGAGATAAAGGCAAGAATAGCAGCTGGAAACAAAAGCGTTTATGTATTACCCTCTATACTAAACTCAAATGCTGTAGCAAAAGCAAAAAACTCTTGATTGCAATGAGAAATAGGCACTCAAAAAACAAAAACAGTCCATGCTGTAGATATAGAAAAGAAAAATTTTAAGAAAAATTTATGGAGAGAAAAAAGTAGAAGAAACTTAATCGCTTTAGAAAATTTAATATTATTTAAGACAAAACAATATATATATATATATATTTAAACAAAGTCTGTTTTTTTATCAACAACATCTATACCTTGCTTTTCAGACGACGTAACTTTTATAACAAGAACCAAAGAAGAGCTATCAAGAATAAGAAGAAAGTTGATTATAAACAGCGAAGAAAATAGAACTAAAAATTAATAAAAAAAAACAATTTATGATAAGGGAAGATAAAGTATTCAAAGAAGACAGATATCTAAAAGTAAAAGTAAACAAAAAAGAGCGAGATACAAATTCAAAGAAATCAAAAGATTTGTCGACCTAGAGAGTGCAATAGAAAAGAAATCCAGAAATACAAAAGAAATAAAAAAAATACAAAAGAGATAAAAACAAGAATAGCAGCTGGAAACAAAAGCGTTTATGTATTACACTTTATACTAAGCTCAAAAGCCGTAGCAAGAGCAAAAAACTGTTGCTTGCAGTGAGGGATAGACACACTAAAAAAACAAGAGCAGTCTATGCTGCAGATGTAAGAAAGAAAAGTTCTAAGAAAAGTTTATGGAAAGAAAAAAGTAGAAGATAATTGGATTGACAGAACAAACAAAAATTAAGAACATTGTACAAAGACACAAATCTAATACTCGTAGACGTAGTAAAATCACAAAAAATCAGGTAGATAGACCACGTAACAAAAATAAAAGAAAACAGATTGCCAAAAAGAATATTAAAAGCAGAAGTAGAAACCGAGGGACATAAAAGCAGACCAAAAACAGAGTCAATAAAGATGTAGAGAACGATCTTCAAAACTTAGAAATAAAGTAGTGGAGAAAAAAAACTCTGAATAAGAAAGAATAGAGAAAAATCGCTCACCAAGCCATGAACTTACAAGGCTTGTAGTGCATATATATATATTTTGGAGAAGCACATTTTTTTCAACTGTTTTAAAAGCATTTTTAATGTCAATTTTAATTAATTTTATTTTAGAAACAAGGTATTTAGTAAAATATAAGGGTAAAAACTGAGAAATATTAAAAAAATTTAAGATTGTAGCTTGAGACAGTTTTTGATTGTGATTTCTGTATAAAATATGTTGGTAAATTTGTTGATGGGGCATAAATTGCGTGGATGTGAGAACGGTAGAAATAAACAAAACTGGAAAAACTCATATTATTCTTCAATCGCGTTGATAAAATTAGCTGCTAATCTTTCCATTTTGTCGAGGCAACATATAGGACCTGCCTTCGTATTTTATGACGGTCAATTTTTATCCGGAAATTTCTCCGAGTTTTACCTCGCATGATTTAACATTACAACAGTTGATAAATGTATACAGGCGTGTTTTTGTCGTTGGTTTTTATATTTTATTCGCTAAATTAAACCGGTCGAACATTTTTATTTTTTAGCTTTTTGTTCGAAATCCTCAAGTATGGTCTTTCGTAATTAGCGAAGCTTTTATCGAAATAGTTTCTGTTAGGGGAGCAATCGTTCAACTTTTCTCTCAACAAAAACTTGTTTTCTTGTCTAATAAAATTCCGAACTGTGTCGAGCAAATATTTCACAAGTTTTCTCCCTTGCATTTTCGTGACAGTTTATTTGCGCTTTATTTACATATAGGGATCAACGGAGTGTTAATTTTTAATCCGCTTTTTCTGAAGCCAATCTACATTTTTTTCTTCTTGCATAATTAAGTTCTTGACTTCCTGACAAAAAGGACATTCATTTACATTTCAGCTTACTTCCTCTCTCCAGAAAAAAATCAACATCTGCGAATGTAAAACGCTTCAAAACAATTTCTTTTCTTTTTGTCTTTGAATAATTAGTTTAGTGCTGTTTTGCGTTCAACTACCAGAAGTTTGGGACAAAGATTGCAAAGGGAACAATTTATGAGACTCGAGATAAGTTGGGCTGTATACAATTTTAAATCGAAGACGTAAATCTCTCTCTCTCTATTGTTCTTTCCCTGCTGATTAGAATAACGCAAACCGTTTGCTAATTTCAGATTTTTTAAGCTGTGATACCTAATTCTTTTATCTAAGTTTAAGCAAATTCGGTGGAAGCAGTCTTTCTTTCTCATAGAAAGTTTACTTTTATACAAATAATGTAAGAACTAAAATCCAAAATTCTTATATAACAGAAGCAGACCGCTTTCGAGAAATGTATCTGATTATCAGTTTTTGAATAATAATGTAAGAAAGAGCATTATAATTTAGACATTGCTATAATATAAAAACGATAGAAAATTGCAACCAGTTTAAGAATCGTCAAGCATTTGTTTAATTTTAAGTTAAATCAATTTTTTATTTTATTATTTATGTATTAGCTGTATTTACTTGTTGTAAGTTTTCTGAAGTAAGCCCATATTTCTTGACTAAGTGCGTGGTCTATAGTTGGGTAATTTTCGCGTATTAAATTTCCGTAAATGCTTTGGGGCAGTGCACTTACACCGCACAACGGAATTTATTGTGAGCGGAAATTATTGTCGCTCTTCCCAGATATGACGTGGAGAAATTGAAGTTGCTTTGTTGTCCGGATTAAAAACATTCCGTTTTTTCCTTGGGGATGAATAGGAGTGCTTCTTTACGATCCGTTTTACGTGTGTATGCAGTGAATTTTAGATAATCTAAAGATTTTTGCAATTTTTTATTTCGAGTTATAAATCGACGAGGATGACCGGTTATGTTTTATTTATGAGATTTATTTTTAATGTTAAATTTATTTCGGTACTGACTCTACCTTCGGGACCAAGACGATTCTAAAAACATACTTTTCATGTTTTATTTATTTGTTTATGTATTTTTGTCGTTAGCTGTTGCGACTCGGTTTATTTACATAAATTTACATCAACGAATATTTTAATTACATTTCGACACTTCAAAAAATTTCAAACGAGTGTTCTACAAACGGTTTCAACTTGGATTATGCATAATTACTTAATTGAGTAGAATATAATACTCATGTTGTTATAAGCGATGAAAACAATTCAATTTGTGTTTATATTTAGTACAAATAACAAAATCTAGTTAATTGAAATCCAATGTAACCAATAAATTTTATTTTTAATAGATGAAAAAATTCATTATAGAGGAAAATAAGTGAGGCTACGTTTCCCATTTTCTCTCGAGTTTTATGTTTCAACGTTACGACTACAAAGAATATAAAATCTGACTTCGGCATGAATCTTTTGGCAATAAGATGCAATAAAATAGAGTACTTGTTCAGCATTTTCCAAGCAACCTATAAATACTACGTGATTGCAATAATGAATACTTTATTTGACAAATTTATTTTTTATTTCGCTATCACGTTTGAAGCGCAGCTGGAGCTGTCTATTTCAAGAATCACGTCTGTTGATTTTTTTGCTGTAAATTCAGGTGTGGAAGTGCTACTACTCTACAAAAAGCAGGCGTTTTAACTTATCGTACTCCAGTTTCACCAGTTTTAGCAAAACACAAAAAATACTTATTAATACAAATTATCCTATATTTTTTGAAATTATAAACAAGTGGTCATATTGTCGTTGTTTTAAAATTACTTTTTTTATTTATTTTTAGAAGATTTAATAAAAATACTAAAAATACACTACCTTTTTCTCAATCGACATTAAACAACATATTTTAGCAACAATTGAAAAGCACTAAAGTGCCAGATTTATTGACTAGTTACTATATTTTTTGACTAGACCACAATATAGAAATAAATCAGTATGGACAGCTGATAAAAACTTGTCAAAAAGCTAGCATTGTTTCACGTTGAATGTGTAAGATAGAGCCACTGTTTTTTAAATTTTTAGGCAACTAATAATACACAGTTTAAATCTAAAGAGCTATAACTGTAAATAAAATACTATAAAAATTATTTTAATTGTTGTTTGACTCTTGTCTTTCGATTATTTATTATATTATTTACAATTATAGCCGTTGTAGTTGCCTATAGTAAATCTAAAAATCAGTGGCCCCATCTTACACATTTAACTTGAAGGGATGCTAGCTTTATGATAAGTTTTTAATTTTTAGCAGCTGTTAATATTATACTGTGACTAGGCAATAAAGTTGACACTTTAGAGCCGGTTACGGTTTTTTAATTGTTATAAGATGTAATTTAAACGTAAATAATTTTAAATAAGTAAATAAATCGGTTAAAATTTAAATCACATTTTATATGTGTATTCCTCGCCAATGGGTATTAAATTTGGCGCTCTCCAGGTATTTTTATTTTACAATCCAAAGCTTAAACTGGTAATGTTTTAACAATTTTTAAATATGTAATTAGAATAAAAAAAAATAAAAGCATTCATAGAAGCTTTCCAACCGACACGAAAAAAACAAGCAGTCAAAGATTCTACTACTTTTATTATAAAAAAAACTGTTTATCTTGCGTAAAATTGTATAACATCCAGTAGAGTTAGCGTTTAATACAAAGAAAGCAGATATTAAAAAAATAAAATTCAGAGGGATTGATAGATGTTTCTCAATATGAACAAAGATAATAAGCAAACACGGCAGAAACAAAATATCTGATAAGTATTTTTACTTTTGAAATAACATTATTTAAAAAAGTTTTTATGAAAAACCTACTAATAGGATCAAAAAGACATTGTTTTTCTTATATAAATACATGCTTTTGAGTCATTTCTAATTAGAACAGGACAATATTATTTGTAGTAAATTATAGACCCGGCGCATCAACCATTTTTGCAAATGTTTAAATATTGTTTTACTTGATAATAAGGAATTTAAAATAGTTTTAATAGTAAAATCAAAAAGACATTGTTGTCCTTAAATCAAAATTTAAAAGCTTGCTTTTGAGTTTTTCCAACTAGAACCATATTATCTGTAATAAATTTTTGACCCGGCGCATCCACCATTTTTACAAAAGTTTAATTATTGCTTTAATTTCTATAAAATTGATAATTAAGAATTTAAAGTAGTTTCAAAAATAGAGTCAAAAAGACAGTTTTTGTTTTTTATAAAAAACTCGCTTTTAAGTCCTTTCCAATTTAAACAAGATCATATTATTTGTAATAAATTTTCGGCCCGGCGCACCCACCATTTTTACAAAAGTTTAATTATCTTCTTCTTCTTCTGCACTTCAAGGACTAGGTTTGCAACCCGTTCCGTCTTTATGTTTGCCATCTTCTTTAAGGCTTACTTACGGCTCTTCATCTTCTTAGTCTATAACGTACTACTTAAATTCTTGAACTCTGCGAAATAAAGTCAGACAACGCATATCTTGCTGAAATAAAATTTTTAAGAAGAACAAAATTTGCACAATAAGAGACCAAATAAGAAGTGAAGAAATGAAAGCTGACTTAAACATATTCTCGATGAATGATAAAATACATCAGAATACAATAGAATCAAAAAAACATATTGAAAGAATAAACGAGTTTAAAATAGTTTTAATAGCAGAATTAAAGAGATATTGTTTTTCAAAAATTTGCTTTTAAGTTCCTTTTAATTAGAATAGAATTATATTATTTGTATTAAATTTTAGACTCGGATTATCCACAATTTTTACAAAGATTTTATTACAGCTACAATTTTTATAAAATTGGTAATAAAAAATTTAAAACAGTTTCAATAGCAGGATTAACGAAGCATTATTTTTTTTATACCAAAATTAAAAACTACTTTTGAGGTCTTTTTAATTAAAACAGAAATATACAATTTGTATTAAATTATAGACCCGGCGCATCCACCATATTTACAAAAGTTTAATTGCTGCTACAATTTCTATAAAATTGAAAATACAAAATTGAAAATAGTTTTAACAGTAGGTTTAAAGAGACATTTTTTTCCTTATACCAAAATTAAAAAACTTGCTTTTAAATTTTTTCTAATTAGAAGAAGATTATATTATTTTACGTAATGGTAGACCTGGCGCATCCACCATTTTTACAAAGTTTAATACATGCTACAATAAAGAATTTAAAATAGTTTCAATCGTTGGATTAAAGCGCCATTGTTTTCCTTATAGCAAAATCCAAGAGCTTGCTCTTGAGTCCTTTCCAATTAGGACTAATCGGCTCGTGGTAATATTGTCGTAGGATATCGTGGCCATAAAGTGAAGATAATGATTGTGCGATAAGATAGCAAATTGGTGGCAATAAGAGTAGGAAGCAAAATGAGGTCATCGGATGTAAATCCAAGATTCGATAACGTGTGAAAAGTAGTTAAACTTGTAGAGACACGATGAGATTTTATCGTTGGACGTTTAAAAAAAAGGAGTCCGCTTTATGAGCTAATATCGCTGGCGGGAGTTGTCGCATCCGTCTTTTGTGCTCGATAATTCAAGTTTATATAATCTGGTGAGTGGATGAAGGCTGCATTCGGCACCTCGTTATCCGACCCCAGCCGTCGAACATTTGAGAGTAGAGATTTAATTGTGGCATTGACTGGCGACTCTTTATTCGTTCTCGGTGACAGGTGCTTTACTCAATAAGTGACGCCAGCTTGATCTCTCATCTCTTCTAACTCGAATTCAATGGCGGCAGATTGAATCCTTAGGGAGTCCTTTCGGGTTATTCCACCAAATACGGCAAGTTAACACACAAAAAACAAAAAATACTGACTTAAGTAAATATGGCACAAGCATCCTCATCAGGCTTTATTAAATTTCACCCTTGTTATTGTTCAATGACTCCGACTTGAATTGATTTTAATTTAAAGACCCCCGCTTATTGCTCGGATTAAATTTGCATAACTGAGTAAGGTAAAAATATTTGCATTCATTTTAATCTGTTTTGCATTTAAAACGACAGGTTCCAACCAATCTTTCTAACGTAATAAGATTATCGCCTAACACATTTTCAGGTTTGCTAAATACGTAACTAATACCTCGAGGTAATTCTACCAACTGTCAAACATTATGATGAAGGAAAACTCTTTTCTTAGACATTATCTCAAAATGGAGATGACTAGAGGAATAGAAAGTTTGACAGCACATAAAAGATAAGAAAACTAATATACGCACACCAGGATTTTCCATTTTATTGAATTGTTACACTCTTTTATATACAGAGGTTCAACGAAATTGAATCCATATTTTACAAACTGAGTTGAATACAATTGTTATTACCCTAAAGTGATATTACGAAAAAATTGCCCTCAAATCCGTTTTATAGTTACGCATTCTTTGCCTACCCTTTTCTTTTAGACATGAGACAAGTTTAATTTTGTTTCAGGACCTGAATTTAATTGAAATAGTTTTCAAGCTACTTTTATTAAGATTTATTCGGATTAAGGATACGTTTGTGAAAAATAAATCTGAAATATCACATTTTTTATTAAGCATAAAACATCGGAATCCTTTAAGCCTTAATGCACTGCCTTAAGATATAAGAGGACTGTTATTATCTCGAGAAAACCTCACTTCTGGGAAAATTGGTTTGCAAATTATTTTATTTCTTTATGTTTTATTATCAGCGCAACTGTCTAAAGATTTTACGATAGATTCACGTTTTCTTCATCTTCGTGGACATAAAAACCTACACAAAGATGTAAAATACTCATTTCAATATGAAACATATAGACCTTAATGCACTGCTTTAAAATATAATCTCTCCTTCTGAGAGAAAATTGGTTTGTAAATCATTTTATTTTTTTATTATAGCTCAAAGAGTTTCTTATTACCTTTACTTTGTAACATACTGTTGCCTATCGTGGTGTTAGCAGTTGGGATAAACTTTAAAGTTAGTTACCGAAAGACAGCTTTTAAAAAAAAATATTAAAGCAAGTTTTATTAAAAAATACTCGGTGATATTAGAAGTGTTACTCTCAGAAGAAATAATTTTATAGTCGTGATTTTTTGCTAATGAAGACTAGATATCTTACTTCCTCAAATAAACACAAGAGGTAATCCGCTTCCATAGGCAATAATCTTCTAAACTATTACTCCAACAGTCCTGTGCACATGCCTTTAACGACAATTTTTTATAATCGTTTTTTCTTTTATTACAATATTTTATTGATCTTGTAGAACCTTTTTTTTTAACTTGTTTTAACTTCTTTTAGAATTTTATTTTGTTACTCTTTTTTTCTCCAAACGTCATTGTTTAAATTTATTTTAAATCGTTTCTTGTTCCTTTGTTATCTTTCTTTGCTTTTCTAGAGTTTTCTTCTTCCAGTAGATGTCTTTTAATGTTTTTAAAAGTGTTCCTTTGTTCTTCTTTTTTCTTCTAACGCTCTCTTTAAAGCTTTTCTAGAAATTTATCTCTTCTCCTGCAACCCTTTTCTGTTCTTTTCTCCAGCCGAGGTCTTTTAACTACTAGAATTTAATTTTATTTTTTTCTTTTGACGAAACATCGTTTTCCAAATTTTTCATGTTCTTTCAGACACCGTTTTTCATACAATTTACACAGATTTTTTTTAATTCCTCGAGAATATCTCTTAACTTTTTTTAGAATCAATTTTTGTTTTTTCACTATTTTTTCTGCTCTTCCAAAATTTTCTTTTGTTTTGTTTTTCTAGTAGATGTCTTTAAATGTTGTAAAAGTGTTTTTTGTTCTTCTTTTTTCTTCCAACGCTCTCTTTAAAGCTTTTCTAGAAATTTATTTCTTCTTTTGCAACACTCTTTTGTCTTTTTCTTCAAATCGACGTCTTTCAACTACTAGAATTTCATTTTGTTTTTCTCTTTTAGATAAACCTCGTTTTCCAAAATTTTCTTGTTGTTTTAGGCACCGTTTTTCACACATATCACACAGATTTTTTCCAATTCCTCGAAAATAGTTCTCAACTTTTCTTTTCTTAATTTTTTTAGAATTGTTTTTTGTTCTTTCACTGTCTTTTCTGCTTTTTCAGAATCTTCCTCCGTTTTTTTCTTCCAGTAGATGTCTTTTAATGTTAAAAGTGATTTTTTGTTCTTTTTTTTCTTCCAACATCCTCTTTGAAGCTGTTCTAGAAATTTATCTCTTTTTCTGCAACACTTTTCTGTTTTTTTTTTCTTCTAATCGACGTCTTTCAAGTACTAGAATCTGATTTTGTTTTTCTCTTTCAGTTAAACATCGTTTTCCAAAATTTTTTTGATTTATTTGTAGACACCGTTTTCATACAATTCACACAGAATGTTCTTTAATTCCTCGAAAATATTATTTTATTTTTTATTATTTTTTTTTCTCGAAACAATTTATTTAACAATAAATAATTTATTCAAAAACGAATTAATTTACAGAACTTATAACCAACTCTTAATAAATTCAGAAATTCAAAATACTTAAACTGTCAAACTGTCGTCACTTTAGTGCTTTTCCTGTCGAATATCCACAAATAGTAAATTCAATTTCGCTTTCTACGACGGCGTCTTACTCCCCTAGGTAGAACCGCGATTTGTCGGTGAATATTACATTATACTATTTTGCCTCTTAAGCATAGCGTTCTCTGCACCAGTCCAAACGTTGACGACGATATTCCGCAGTTAAAGAAACTAAACGTAAACTGTAAGAAAAATATCCTTATATAACGTTCGCATACTAATAAATCGATTTTCTTCTTCAAATTTATTTATTGGTCGCCGAGTTGTCGCGTAGTAGCAAAACGGTCTCGAAGAGCTAGTTGTCTAAGCATCTGTCTTGACGCTCTGTTGCTAAGATGTTAAAATCGTTGATGCTTTAGGACTGGAGGCATTTTGTTACACTTAAAACAAGTAGTTGGAGACAAAACAACTGCAAATACATCTACTTATCAGCCTTTCCCTTAACAAAACTAAGAAGTTAAACTTTTTTGTTTTTTTGCGAGAACTGTAGAAGATAAGCCGTTGTAATTGTTACTATAGTTAGCTTTAAATTTACTGATTATGTTACCAAAAAATTATTTCATCTGGATGTAACACTTCTGATGTCACTGAGTTTATTTAGTCAATCTTGTTTTGTTCTGAATCTAGTCAAGTTGCCTTTTGAAATCTGAAAGAGATTTAAATTTTTTGTTAAAACTGAGAAAGCTTTTAGCATTTGCTGTTTTCCTCGTATAAAAATATGTGTAGATCTTGGCCTTAATTGCAATCTTACGTCAGCGTCTAAAGTCATAAATATGATTTTACCGCTCTAGACACATATGTGCAAGTCTGTTCTAACAGTAAAAAAAACTTTCATTCTCACGTGCACATTTCCTCGTTTATCTCTATTACTTCGGCGCAAAACCCCGTTGCCGAGCTTTTATAAGTAGTACTTCCCCTAGGGCATTCATCACAATCATTCTCCCCTGAAATGCGATATTTTTTCTGATTTCTGGCAATTTTCCCCATTTCTGCACTCCTATCTTAAGCAATTTACTATACGTTCGGTCTGCGCTCAGTTTAGACGCTCCATTTCGATATTACATACACGCATTCTTTTTGTTTTTCTATTTGATAAGGCAGAAATTTGTTTCAATTTCTTATTTTTTGATAAATTTAGAGAAGTGAGTAAAAATAAATGGGTGTATAAGAGAATCTTTTATCCTTTTTAGAATAGGATTCGTTTCGTTCAAGAAGATAAGTGATCTAATCAGGAAACGGGTTATAACCTGTCACCTGTGCAGAAATATATCATGTGGGAGAGGATAAAAAGAGACAATCAAAGATGGTTAGAATCGGTTACGATCCGGTTACAACAGGTGTATTAGCCGTCTAGATTAAATCGAGGAGAACGTAAAAGAAAACAGCGATTACGTGAATTTATGGTAGTATAAAGGAAGGTTTCGGACACCTGATCGTTTCTTTCGTTTAATTTCGATTTCTTTCTTTCGATTCACTTATCCAAAAGTAGTTTCATCTGTTTGGGACAAGTTTTGGCCGCATTAATTATGGAGATATTGTTCCTAGCATTTAGATTGCGATATTATAATGCTTATTATCCTTTCATTTCGGTTGGTTGTTATTTCAAAGGAGCACTCAGTGAAATAGAAAACGGGTTCGCTGCTGTTGTCGACTTGTTTTAGTTTGAGAAACGAAAATTTCCTTGTAATCCTGGAGGATTTTGTATAATTAACATCAGTATGAACGAAAGTCAACACGATTTTATAGAAAACGAACTCAAAAGAAGGATTCTTGTATTTTTAACATTTTTTGCTCCGACGAGGGTTAAACAATAAAAACGACAATTTAATCTGACTAAACTTGATTCTTTTCTTGTTGTTCGTTTAAATTGCAAACGTTTCGTTTATTTTTACACGGTTTTGCTGGAAATTTTATTCAAGGAATTCTATTGAAACTTATTCCTTTCAAAGCTAATTACATACATCCTAGGTACTAGTTATATAATTTTCAAACTTTATTACAATTGTAATTAGAAACAAATCTTTAAAAAAACTGTAGCAAAATTTTATAAATTTTGTGAAATGTAATATAAGAAATTCTAACCAAAATAAAATTGAAACAACATCGAAATAAATACGCTAATACAACTAAACTCGAGATGACGCTACTGACCTCCTTTTCTTCAATAATTTATACGAACTTGTGAACAAAAACGTAGTTTATAGCGTCAGCACGATTTTGATTAATTAAGTTTTAAATTTTGCAATACTTAGATTGCTAAACCTGTTTAGCCACAACGATAAATGAAATAATATTAAAAAAGGGAAAAAAAACGTAGAAAAATTTAAGACAGATAAAATACAAATTTTACATTACGTCAGATTAGAATAAAAACGACAGAAAACTATAAAAGACAAAATCATGAAATTAAGATGCAAAAGAAAAAAAAATTGTTATAATTTTTTTGTTGCTTTTTATTCTTGGCAGAACAACAGTGGATGTATAGACTTCATACAAGTATACCACAAAGGGTACTAAACGTTTAGGCAAAAATATAAGTAGAAAAAAAATTGATGTCTTAGCATATGTGGTAATAAAGAAATATTAGAAATCTAAGAGAAGCAAACAGTAAGTAAAAGTAAAAGAAAGATGTAGACAAATAACTAAAAAAAATAATATTGTTATATAGCAAATAACAGAAAAAATTAAAAAAAAATAAAGAGAACAAACTAACAGCGGTATAAACACACAACAAAAAATGATATAAACAGAAAAATAATTTCAGAAAAATTTAGAAGAATTTATAACTGACCAAAAATATAAAACAGTTTATATAAAGTTCATAATTTTTTTTTGAAGATACCTGATATTTGTTTCTTGATTTTCGTCTCTTTCTGCTGATTTAATATATTTGAGACACCCGGTATATTGTATATTTGTGCCAAAACAAGAAATGAGACAGAATGACAAAAAAGATTAATAAAAAAAAATTTATATAAAGTTTATAATAGAAATGAAGATAAAAAAGATAAATAGTTCTTTGAATTTCGTAATATAAGAAATAGTATATTAAGTATGGAGAACGGTAAGGAATGCTTAAGGAAGACAATTGTTTGTAGGAGGAGCGAAGCGACGACTCCAATTATTGTCTGAGAACGGTAATCCTTAACGTTCGACATGCTTAAAACGTTTTTTGCGCGATTGGAGTTTCTAGAATAATAATAATAATAATAATAATAATTTATATCAATACATTTGTGATAATCGGGAAGATTGAAACTGAAAACTTTGGGTGGCTGTTCCATGGTTGCTATGGTTTTCTTCCAAACAAGTAAAATTGTCTTTTTGATACAATCATTCCTACATAGTTCTGTTTTGTGGTTCCGTTTTCGAAGCAAATATGAGCGATAGTGATGATCTACCGGATGATTTAGAAGACGCTTGGCAAGAAGGATGTTCGGCAATAATTCCAGAAAAATCTAAAGCCCGATATGAAAAGACATAAAAGTTGTTTAAGGAATGGCGTGAAGCAAAGAAGATTTCTGTAAATGAAAAGAGTTTGTTAGCGTATTTTGTGGTGAGAAGTGGACACTTGAAGGCCCCAGGCAGTTTATGGGCGGAGTATTCTATGCTGAAGAGTACAATTTTTCTCCATGATGCTATCGATATTTCTAAGTTTGCTACATTAATTGCTTATCTTAAGAAAAAAGATATTGGATAAGAAGGCTAAAATTTTTACCAAAGAAGACATGGAAAAATTCTTGAATGAAGCGCCAGACGAACAATTTTTAATTCAAAAGGTGTGTTGTAGATGATGAGGTGGTACATCTGAGTTCTAAGGAAACAATATATTTGCAGATAGCAATGATATTGAGAGTATCGGGCGCTTGTAGACGAGAGGAATTGTACAATATTAAAATGAGTGACATAAAAGAACATAAAGAAATGTTTATAGTAAATATTCCAAATACAAAAACGAATATTCAGCGAACGTTCACAGTTATTAATAAAAAAAAATGAAGCAGTTCATTATTTGGAATTACTTCGAAAATACATAAGAATTCGACCAAGCAACACAACGTCAGATCATTCATTTATTTCTGAACTATCGAAATGGCAAATGCACTAGGCAAGTCACAGGAAAAGGCACAATTGGAGGCTGGCCGTCAAAAATTGCAAAGTATTTAAAGTTGCAAGCCCCTGAAGGTTTTACTGGATACTCGTTTCGATGCACATCGGCTACACTTTTGGCGAATAACGGAGTTGATGTGTTGGGACTAAAAAGACATGGTGGGTGGCGTTCATCAACGGTGGCCGAGAGTTACGTGGAAAATTCCCTCCAAAACAAAATTGAATTTGCTCATAAAATTTTACACAGCGATGTTGGTGGACTATTACAACAACCTGGAATTTCTACGTCGAAAAGTTTGTCTATTAACACTAGAAACTCAAATGCGAGTGGTATTACTACTATTAATTATAATAATTGTACATTTAATTTTTATAAATAAATCGCAAAATTGTTTTTTTTTAGATTTAATTGTTTACCGTTTACTGAACGGTAAGTAAATTACTACCGTTTTGTTACACGTAGCAACCAGTAATAGCAACCTACCGTCGTGCAAACAGGCACAGTAAACTGATAAAAACAACCAATCGCGCAAAAAAATATTTTAAGACCCAAAATTAATAAAACCAACAGACACAATAATGAGAGATAGTCCAAAGTATGCGCATGTATTATGTAAAAAGTAGATATAAAACTATAAGGCACAAATAGAAATCAAATTTATAAATAAAACACGGAGAAAGCGATTGGGTAGCAAAAAAAGTAGGCGCAAGAAGACAATGGTGGTTAAAGAAGGGAAAAGAGAAAAAAAAAAGAAGAAAGAAAGGATTTGTTCTCAAATCTATATGAAAGTTTCTTATAACAATTAAACAATTTTCCAATAAAGGTTTTAGTTATCACAGTGTCTACGCATTCTATTGCAATATTGACTTCTCATAGTAAAGACGTATAAACAGAAATTTATATAAAAAAATAGAATGCAGTTATTTACTCTTTTCAAATTAATTTATTTAAATACAAGATTATTTACAAATGATGACGAAAGATTTAAGCAACGAATCTTACATTCTCGCATAAGGCTCTGATGAAATTTAATTTAAAAAATATTTTTGCGATTATATATATCATCTTATGTTAATTTTACTGTTTTTAAGCAAATTTTGTTAAAATGTTTACTAAAAACAAGGATTGTGAGCACTTATTACATTAATATTATACTAACCATGAGAAATAATGAATCAATAATATCTCATTTTTAATATGGCCGATATTCGATCCTGGGTCTACCGATTACCGGTCGGCCGCTCTACCAACTGAGCTACCGAGAAGACCACAGGTTCTGGCTTAGCATTATTAATTTTAAATGCAGATGTAAATGGTATTAATTTTCATAATTTTTTTTCTTCCATATTAAAAATGTGATATTATTTATTTATAATTTCTGATGTTAAGAAACATATTAGTTGCCTTAAGAGTGTTAAAAATTACTAATTATTAATATTTTAGTTTAAAACTTTTGTTAAGTTTTTGCTGTTGCTTTAGTTTTATGCATTTTGTTTATTGTTTTTTAATAAATGTATTTTCGCTAATTATTCTTAAGTAGCCATTAATTCTAATATGTTAAGAAAAAATTTAAAAAATCGATAACCTTTGGCTAACTTTGATTCAATAATTTCATTGAAATAAAAATCTTATCAAGATAGTTGCTTAATATGTTAATTTAGTTGCATATTTTAAAAAGCATTAGAGACAAATAGATTTCATAAAAAAACAGGATGTCTAAAGAGAAGTAAATGGGGTGTATAGTAATTACTATTCTTAAGAAACAAATAGTAAACAGTGTAATGCATAATAAAAAAATATTAAAGTTTTGATAAACATGTACACATATTAAAAGAGGACTTTAAAATCGAAAAAAAGTAATGACAATTTAACATAAAAAAAGCGACAAAGTATGAATTATAAAAGCGTTGTGAATTATTAAAAAAAATAAAAGTGAGTAAAAGTTTCTAAATTTTATACAGGTGTAATTATTAAATAATTAACTGTACAAAGTAGTTGACAAAAAATGTAACAGAAGGTAGAAAATAATAAAGTTTACTAGTTGAAAGATAGAGAATATTAATAAATTAGATGGAAAGAAAAAAAAAGATTAGTTATTTATTTAGCGGAAATATTTATTTTGCATATGAGTGCAGCAGTGTTTACACAAGTGCGCTTTGCGCACAAGTGTTGAATGTCGTACGAATAAAGAAAAACTGTTCCCACACGTTTCTTGAATAGTATTTTTTGCACGAATCCTCTATAAAACCGAAAAACAATAATTTTAATTTTTTTTTAATTTGTGGAAAAAAATTATGTGCGTTGATGTCGATAATGTAGGTATCTGTAATTTTAAACCGTTTTTTAAACGAGAAAAATTCCTGTGCCCTTTGTAGGCACTAGCGAGATAAAAACGATAGATAATTGTAAAACTGACGGTGCCGATTGTTCGCGCAGTGCGTAATCACTTAATTTAATGTACACTGCTCCAAGAAATTAACGCACCACTTAAAAATAAAGTAAAAAAAATAAAACTATGTACATCTGACAACTTTGGTTGAGAAGGTTTAATCAAGCTATAATCTAGTTACCCATTGTAATAAAAGTTTTGTATTAAAATCAGAAATTTGAGTTTAATAGTTTTTTTAAGCAGAAATTTTAAAATAATTTTCATTTTTAAATTGTGTTAATTTGTAATTTCGTTTTATTGTTATTTGAATTTGCCGTTCTGTGGATAGTTTTGATTATTTGAAACAATAATAAAAACATTATGAGGAATTTGACTCAAGAAGAATGCGCCCAAGCTGTGGTTTTGTAGGAAGAAGGATGGAGCTACAGAAGTATTGGTGAAAGGTTTGGTGTATCTCATTCGTCAGTTTCGCGTATGATACAAAGATACAGAAGGACAGGAAATCACCTCAGAAGACCTGGGCAAGGAAAAAAAAAAGGAAAACGACTCCTATCCAGGATAGATTTTTAAGAATATCCGCGCTAAGGGAACGCTTTGTAACCACCAGGAAGCTACAAACTAAGTTCCGTGACGTAGAATGAATTCAAATCAGTACCGAAACTGTTAAAAAAAGACTTTAGAAGGATAATTTAACACCCCATATTCCTGCTCGTGATCCTGCATTGACTGCAGAACACCGCAGAGCCCGATTAGAATATCTAGAGAGCACATAAATTGGCAAAGAGAGGATTGGGAGTCTATTCTTTTTACGGATGAGTCAAAATTTTGCCTTTACAATTGCGATAGACGTGTTCGTGTGTATCGTAGACCAAATGAGCGGTACGCACAGTGTAACATTCAGAATACCACATTGTTTGGTGAAGGCTCAGTAATGGTTTAGGGTGGTATTTCCTTACAAGCTCGCACAGAGTTAGTGGTTGTAAATAATGGGTCTATAAATGCGAACCGTTACATAACAGACATTCTTGAAGAGCATGTCGTACCATATGCCCCTTATATTGGTCCAAACTTTTTGTTAATGCAAGATAACGCAAAACCCCACACTGCCCGAATTCTTAAAGATTACTTGAATGAGGCAGAAATCAATGTTTTGGATTGGCCAGCTCGAAGCCCTGACCTGAATCCTATTGAGCATGTTTAGGACATTCTCAGGAAACGTTTAAAAAATCTTCCACATCCTCCTGTCCCTCTTCAAAAGGTAGGTCCTCAACTAAATGAAATTTGGAATAACTTAAATCAAGAAGACATAAGTTCGTTAATTTTGAGTATGGAACGAAGATGTTCAGCGGTTATTCAAAGTAGAGGTGGAAATACGCGATATTAAGATGTTTTCTGTAACTTTTATAACGGCGTAACTTTAATAAAATTTTGTTTTCGGTTTGTTTTTCTATATTTGTACACATTAGATATTAGTTTACTTTAAACAAATGTTTTTGTTAAATTTTTCTTAATTTTGTACCAATTGCTCGAATATATGTTTCAATTTTCAAAAAAATTTAAGTGGTGCGTTAATTTATTGGAGCAGTTTATTATTGTGTTATAAAATTTGTTTATTAAGTTTTGTTTTGTTAGGTTTAAACTGAAAAACATAACAAACTAGGACCAAATAGAAGAAAAAATAAAAACTAGTGGACTTAATATATACTCGTATTAAATAGTTCACTAAGCAGAAATTCAGTTTTTGCGGTCATAAGACATCAATATCTAGGACATGATGCAACAAGTAACTTGGTGAAACTCATGTCTGAAAGTTTTCAATCGTAGATATTGCTTTGTAGAAAAAGTTAACGATTACTGCAATGTAGTGGTTAAGACCGATCAATTGGACAGTTATTGATTCCGGAACTGTCATATCTTTGCGTTAATTTTGTTCTAGCGAATATTTCGTTCTTGAAAATAATAGGAAGTCGTTTTATGTTCGGAAGGTCTTTTGAGTCGGTAATAAATAAGTAAATATTCGCAAACGTCGGAAGAATATCGTCATGTCTGGCAATAAATTTCCGGCAAGAATTTCTCGTCGCGACGCCCTTATCTGGTCCGTCGCTTTTCGTACTGACCCAAATAATGTGTACAGAATCCCGACAAGGTTTTACCTATAATATATGTCTATAGTGTTATATTTATTAAAGTGTATTTACCTTTCCGAAATAAACATTGGTCAGCGGTTTGGAGGCGGCCATTTGTTTTACTTGTACTTAACTGTAACATATTGTTTTCCAAACTGTCATTGTAAGAATCGGAGATTGGAGGAGAGATTTATCACGATTCGGTTCCCTTCTCACGATTTACTAGAACCACTTCCGTATCGACTCTAAACTTTTTTTTTTTAAACAAATACATGAAGTGTGTGTCGGTTTTTTATGAGGAAAGGATTCGATTTTTTCTGAAAGAGCGAGAAAGGAACCAATCACGTTCACGTTTGTTTGGATTTTATTTCAAGCAAAGCATTAAAGTGAAAATCAGACAGCGTGAAATACAAAATCTTTCCTGATTCTCGCCTTTATGTTTACAAGTTTATAGCAAATAGCTCTTTTGTTGTCAGGAACTCAGAAATCGTCTTTTATCCTTTATTGAATAGTTGAATATGAGACAATATTCACAGCTTTACCAAAACTCGGGACCGTTGTTTTGATTATATAAAGCAAGATTTACACCACTTTACATTTATAGATTCTCACTGACTCGATCTCCACTAATCCTCTTTCTGAATCAATTCCTCAACATTTATTTCACTTTTTTTATCTAAACTCGAGATCGTTGGTTCTTTGTGATGGAATTAAATGGTGCGTGTTTGAAAACTCATCAATTTTATTGGCAGTTTTTCGTGTTTATGAAGCATTAATATGTAAAAACGTCCAAATACAATCGAATTATGACATATCGGAAGGTCGAAACGTTAAAAGCTCGCTTATATTGAAGACCATTGTACAATTAAACATTGTCCCGACACGCACCATTTAACGGCTTTGCATTCTCATAAAAGTCAAGCGAAACAATGTAAAGCAAGGGGGCTGCTCCACTAGCCGGTAATGACATATTCTTCGGGTTTCCGATTTCACGCTATCTTCGGAATCCCGAGAGAATTTTGCTGACCTCAACAAAGACCCGAGGGAAATCTTCATCTGCACACCAACGAGAAACGTGCGACTAGGTCACAGAAACCGGATGAGCCAAGGACACGGCAAATTTACACCATTTAACGACGAAAATCACATTATTTAGAAGAAAGAACACACGAAGGTTTCAGGTTTATTGACAAAAGTTTGGCTTGGATTCATGAATCACTCAGAATAAATTTATAGACAAAAAAAAAGCAAAAACTACTGGAGATAAAAAGCAAATCTTTGTTTCTTGTTTTTTTATATAAAACAATACACAAACAAAATAAAAACAAGAGTAAACAAAAATAATATAAAAGAGAACAAAAAAATTGATGCAAGTTGTGGAAAGCAATAGAGTCAGAGAATCATGGTACAACTCAAAGAAGTAGGTAGCTTTGTGTTGGTATTTTTTTTAATTCCGTCAAGTTTGCAACAATATTACAATAAGGCAAAAGCTTGGCACGCGTTCTTTCAGTTTTAGCAATTTATCTTCTCGTCTGATCCCCTCTTGGCAGAGAATTTCATACGGCACAATAAAAGAGCAGGCTCGAACGTAAATTGATTGATCGGAAGTTTTGCGGACCCACAATGTAAAGAAGTAAAATAAAATAACCGGTAAAATCGTCGTTAAAATTTAGACTGTTGGTATGAGTGCACAATAGAAGCGTATTTGTGTCAGTGTTTTTCCTGTTGGTGGTGTTTATTTATGTAAATGTGCCGGTATTTCGGACGTGTCTGGGTAATTTTCAATAGCTTAATGCCGTCGAGGTGTTGTTGGAGAGAAAATGGTGTTTTCTCTAATTAACTGGAACCCGACGTTCGCGTTGCACAATAAAAATTATGTTTTATGAGGGTTTTATGTTCAAGCCTCTCCTTTTCGATAGCGTTTTACTCGTTTTACATCGCACCGAACGTTCCGATACTCAATCAACTTTATAAATTTATTGGAAATTGTGGCTTGATTAAATTGTTTGAATAATTTAGAAGCGTTTGAACAATTGCGTGAATTAAATTGACGGTGAATAGGTAAATTCCTAGTTTCAGATTGTTTCTATCTTTTAGGTAGAAAATATTTACAGGAATTGCAAGAACGCAAAATTTAAATTTTTGAAACTTTCTAGGAGAGTTAGAAAAATTGCACCAGCTTTATTGTAAAAATTTGTAAAGTAATAGTGACATTGTTTGCTGTAATTTTGCCTTGGGTGTGAGTTGGAGGTCTTTAAGTTCGACCGTAGAGAGAAAGCAATAGCGTCATCTCTAGCTGTTTGTGTACTTAAGTTGGCTCAAAGGTGTTGACTTTAGAACCAACATAAACCTAGTTTTCGCATTTTAGCTCAGAAATAGTGGTAATTTTGCTCGGTATAATGATTTTGTCTGTTTATTACATGAGTTCCATTGAGTATTGCACGTTTACTATGTCGATATTGCCACTGTTATAATCTCTTTCAATTGGCCATTAAAAATAATGGAATTTTAAATTAGTCGAATAAAAAGTCTTGAGTTTGCAAGCAACTTTAGAGTTAGTCAAAAGATTTCTTTGGATAACGAGTTTTGTTTATGACAGGCGATATAATGTTTCACTGACTAAAACATACCGTATAATATCTACATTAAAAACTAACAAATAAACACTTCCTGAAACATTTTTTACATTTTTTTAATGTAATTTATAAAACGAACAAATAAAAAAACAAATTTTAATTTAATTTTAGACCCGGCGCATCCACCATTTTTAAAAACTAAAAATATGTTTAATCTGCATAATTATTTGCATAAACATACCGTATACTGTCTAAATTAAAAACCAATAAATGAGTCTTTTCTAAAACAATTTTTAACAAATAAAAATTACATTCTAATTCGGTGCCTCCAGCATTTTTTAAATTTGTTCAATCGGCATTATAATTTTTATATAACATACCGTATAATATTTCGATTATAAACTAACAAATAAACACTTTCTGAAACAATTTTATAAATTTATAAAACGAAGAAATAAAAGAACAAATATTTTAATTTAGTTTTAGACCCGGCGCCTCCACCATTTTTCAAATTTTCTTTATTATGTATTATAATTTGCATTGTTGAAGATGCTTGTTTCTTTTCGTTGTAAAAGTAGTTTGATCGGTCCATCTTGACGTAACCGTTAAGGTTGAACGAGTTTAGTAGTTGCATAATATATATACTTCGTGGAAAATTACAGTTTGAGCTTTCAGTGGAAATTTCGTCAAGGAACGGTGTAATATAATCTTGAAACTGTCAGAGAATCAGATTATAAACTTTAACAAAACTGAGAGTCATCTCAGGAGTTGACGAATACACTGGTGATTGTATATAAAGTTAGATGTGTTCCCTTCTCTCACAACACAAACTTGTGTGAAACGTCTTTGTCTATCAATAGGTTGATGATTGGTCTTAGTTACATGACCAAAATGAAAATTAAATATTTGTTTTAATTAATTTCGAGTCCGTTTCCGGCCGCTTGGAATCAAACATTAATACTGTTCCCGCTTTTCGTTGTTTGTTTATATGGTGGTATATGTCGAGGGGAGAAAAGTTCGACTTACACCAGTCAATCCGCAAAAACGACGTCGATGTGTATCTCGACAAGGCGAATTTTTCCCATCTGGAGTTAAGAGAGAAAGTTTCAATTAAGTTGACGTTATATGAAATTTCCACGACGTGTGTTGTAGAAGCTTGGAAAAAACGTTTTCTTTTTTTGCTTCTCCTTCTAATTAAAGTTGCAACTTCTTAACCTAGTTAGTTGAATCTTGGAACATTCATATCACCGTTCCCTTGTGTTCTACGCATCGGTCCAACTTACTTTCTTGTTTCCAACATGTCGTTAACATACACCAGTTCAGAAACTTTACCGACACGACGCAATCAATGCAAACTTTCAACAAAAATATCTTATCACAACATTATCTATTATTTTTAAATTTCAGTTTTGTTACGTTACGTAAGTTGACACTTTATTGCCTTGTTTCATACTCGATGAACACAACTGCGGTTAAAAACTCTCATAAATTCAAGCTAAGCAAGCGCAGAGCCAGTAAATGTCCCACACTAAATCAGATTTTCACCTCTGCCAAACCCAAAATCTGACAACGATCAATTTAATAATTTCTCGCTTCGTACTTCTGTTACATTTAAACTTCTCAAATCTAATCAAATTCTTTCAAAGATGCAATACTGTAATAAGTTTTTCCAGAAAGAGCGATTTTTCAATAGTTTCTAAAACAAACTGTAATGATAAAATCCAGCAAATCAACTTATTTATTAAAAATTCTACTTTTGCAACAACTAGATATACTAACATTACAAATGATTTTTCTAGATGTAACACCTTTAATGTCATTAAGTATAGTTAGTTTTAATGTTTTTATTGCCTAATTGGCTTTACACTCCTACGTATATAAAAGTTTATATACTATTTTTATAGAATCTCTTTAATTTAACAAAAAAAAAATTATTTCTTCTTCAATCTTCTTCTAGCATACGTAACTTTTTTCATCTCTTCTTTCCATTCCTTATTTTTGTTTAGAACTTTTATTCTTCCATACTTGCACATTCTTATTTCTACACACTCTGACAAACAATGCTTTATTCTCTCCCTTTCTTTTCTTTATAATCTACACATTCTTTCTCAATCTTCTCTTCAAAATACATTTTCCCTTTCTTCATTCCCACATCTGTATCTTGCAACTATTTTTTGTATTTTATCTAGATATTTTGACAGTTTGGTGGTAACAATCAGGGTACATTTTGAATTGTACCTTGATCTTTTATACTCGCAATTCTTTCCCGTCTATTTATGTCAGCATCTCTTTGTTTTAATTCTTCTTCCATTCTTCCTCCTCCTTCTCTCATTTTTTAAATTTCTGCACACGCATACCCTTTTTTCTCATAGTAGTCATCTCGTTCTATCCACCTAACATTACCATTTGCTTTTTTAATTTCAGCCCAGCACTATCTACCGCTCTTTTTCTTGTTTCCACTCTCAACATTTCTTTCTTACTTTCTTCTCTTACTATGTACCCTGGCGTTTATTTAACCTTAAAACCCATTTTATATACTTTTCTTGCACACGCTCAATATCTTCATATTCTTTCCATCTGCATTCCCATACTTCTGCTCCATACATTACAATACTTTCTACCACACTGTCAAACATCATCATTCTTCTTTTAAAATTCTCATCAAATTTACGTTCTCCCAAACTCCAGACACTTCCCATTTCTTTGTTTGCTTTTTTGACTGCTTTTTTTTTGTTCTTTGTCTGTCATACTACCATTTAATACATATTCCAAATATTTCAACTCTTTTACTTCCCATTTCCATTTATCTTCTTTTTCGATTTTTATTTTCTTTCCAAACACTATCATTTTTGTTTTATCTACATTAACTTGAAGTTTTTTGTGTCTTACATATCTTTCCATAACTTTTATCATTTCTTTCATTTTACTCTTGCCCTTTGCTACAATTACTAAATCATCTACAAATGCCAGGAACCACACTTTCTCACTGCCTACAACTATCCCTTCTACTTGCGCTCTCCTTAAAACTTCATCCACATCTTCTATGTATGCTAACAATAGAGCAGGACTTAATGAACAGCCTTGTCCGACACCTGTATTTGTCCAAAAACTTTCACTTACTTCTTCGCCTATTTTTACTTGGTTAATAGTTTTTTCGTAAATTTCTTCTATCTTGCTTACCAACCACTTACACGCTCTTTTTTCTCTAAAATACTGCTATAATTTTTCCCTATCCACACTGTCAAAAGCTTTTTTGAAATCCATAAACAATGCATACGTTCTTGCTATTTCCTCCTTTGCTAGATGTCTCAAAATGCATACATTGTCCATGGCCCCCTTACGTTTCTGAACCCTGACTGTCCGTCTGGTAACATACTTTTTCGTCTATTTCCTTTCTCAATCTTTCCTCTAGAGCCATCGCATATATTTTGTAGGTCATATCAAGTGAGGATATACCACTGTAGTTTACAGTTTGGTTTTTATCTTCTTTTTTATGTATTGGTACAATTAACCCTTTTCTTCACTCCAAAAGAAAGCCTCCTCCCATCCTCACTGCATTTAGCACTTTTCATACCTTTCTCCATAGCTTTTTTGTACCAAACAGCGCTTTATTTGGAATTTCTTCTTTTCCGAGTGCTTTTTTTTTCTTTAACCTGAATATTTGTTTCTCAATTTTTTCTTTAGAAAAATTGTTTATTTTCACTTGAAATTCCTCATATCTTGACGAGATACTTTTATTGTTACTTACACCTAAAACCTTCATAAAGTGTTCCTTCTACTTATCCATACTGATATTCTCACTTATTTTGTCTTTTCTTTTTCTTTCTTCGTTTATAAATTTCTATACTTCTGCTTCTTCTTTTTGTTATATTTTTCTCTGTTCATACTTTGATTTGTAATTTTTTTCTTGTTTCTAGATATTGCTTTTGTCGGTTTTCCTTTTTTCTTTTTTTTTAAGTTTACTGTAAGCTTCTTTCTTTAGTTTGTCGCATTCTTTATACCACCATTTATTTTTTTTTTGTTTTTCGATATATTTTTTCTTTGGCCATTGCTGTTTTCATTTTACTAACTATGTCTTTATATATACTATCAATTTCACTAAGTATATTAATTTAGAAAAATAATACTTTAGAAATTACTTAACAAACCGCAATAAGTCTAAATCTTGATGTTTTAATTACATTTTTATTTTAAAATTATTATTTGTTCCATCAACATCTCGGAACAGTTCAGAATTAGACTTCTCATGCGCAGTGTTATTTCACCGCTCAGAAATTTCTATTGCAAATGCTCAGAACAGTTTAGAATGATTCTCAGCTAGTTCTGAACTATTTTTAGAACAAACCTATTATAAACCAATTTTATATAAACTAATCTATTGTAAAAATTACTAAATGAAGATTAAAGCTTTTAAAATTTAAAGACAATTTATTTAACTAAATATATATTATAATAATTTTAATAAATTATTTTATATAATTAATCCCCTATTTAAAAAAATATTTTTCATCCTCTAACAATTGGTTGTTCCCGAATGAAAATTGAAATAGCTATTCATGACGTAATTGTTTGAAATTAGCAATAATGAGTATTTATTGCACCTATTTATCGTTTGTCAAAGGTTTATATTGCGTAGTAGATTTGGAGGTTTGGTTAATTATTTTCAGAGGGTCTGAAAACCGCTCGAAGATAATCCACGTAGCGGTCTACCACTAACAGCATCAACGTTAATGTTCTCAAGGCACATGGAATTTTGGCCGTAATTGTAGGTGTTGCGGTTGAGATAGTTACTCTCTGCTGAATTTTTTTTAAATTTAGAATTGTTAGATTAGATGAGGAATTGGTAGTGTTAATTATTCCCAACTAATCAATTCAGATGGGTTGAAATCAATGGGATAAGCTGTGATATATACGGCTCAGCTGTCATTAAACCAGCATATCCGTATCGGCGAAAATCTATCAATTATGCACCCCATTTGAAGCCTTAAACTAATTGCAAGTGTTTTTGTGAGTTGAAACAATAGTATCGACCGATGTTTAATGTATTGCAACGTTGGTAAATATCCACATTTGCGATAGTTATTGAATGGATGACATCGCTGGACCAAATCTGGCCATAACAGTTACACAATCTAATCGTATCAGAGGTATGATAAATGATAATTACATGCATGGAACTGCAGTTGAATTTGTCAACTGAAATGGAATACCGTCCCAGTTTTGTAAAACCGAACTCAGAGGACAATAATGCCGGAATTCCGCGTATAAGAAATGTACTGCGGTTCTGCGACGCTCTTTCTTCCTTCGTAATTTGTCACTCGGAAATATTATTGCTCATTTCTCCTATGAAATCAAGCGAAGCGACGACGATTTTTCTGTTAACATCCTTTTTTTGGACACATTCAACACGGGAATTGATTCATTTACATAAATACATCAAGTCATTTGTTACACGGAGAAAACGCAGAAAATTTTACCTACATTTTACCTCTCTATAATCATAGGGTGTCTAAAATTTTTATAATCTTCGGTTGCTACTTAAAATAAATATTCTGCTGAATTTGGCTGAAAGTGGCTGAGTAACATATCTAAAAAACCTTAATTATTATAAATTTTTTTTGTTTCTTTTTACACTTTGTAACTAAAATTTGTGTAGAGGTTGCCTTTACTGATAGAGTAATCCAGTTATGAAAAATATTCAGAGTGTTCCAGAATTGACGAAAGAGCTTGAAAGTGTAAAACGAATTTAATAACCAAAAGCTAATTTTTTAATCTGCTTTGTTGTAGAAGCTTTTACTTTTAAGTTATAAATTTTTAAAATTGAATAATTACGTGTCTTTTTAAAACAATGACAAAGTTAAATTTTACAACAAACAGAAATTTGCTTAGTAAAAAACATATTGTTATATATTAAAAATTGGCGGAGTTTGTTTTCTGACAGACACCTTTTTACTATTCCTCAATTACTCAAGTTAACAAAAAAATTTTGCAGTAAAACTGCACAGACCTGATATAGAAAAAACGTTGATCAAATTCGCAGCTATCAGTCTGTGATTCTGCTGCCAGTGAAGATAACTTCGAACACTCTGAGACAGAGTTTACTCGACAAAAGACCGTTTTCATTAGCTCTCGTCTAGAGCAATGCTTTAAAACAATAAATAAATAAACACTAAAAAATATGGCACAATAAACCATGTTGATTAACCTCCAAATCTAGTGTTTTCAACAAGTTTATAAATTCGAAGCCAAAATAAAATAAAGTAGTAGCGTCTAATAACATAACAATAAAAATAACAAATAGTAAAAATTAAAATAACTAATAAATTAACAAAAGAAAAAGCAATAACTACATTAAACTGTTTAAAGAAGATGTTCAAAATAAGCGCAAATTATTGTTAAACTCTCTTCAGCATTTCTAATCATGTTCAAATTAATTGTTCCTAGTGACGTTATGATTCTGTCATGTAGCTTCTCAATTAAATCTATGAGCTCACAGTAGATATACTCTTTCATGTGGTCCTAAAGAAAGTAGCTTAAGAGAGTTAAATCAAGGACTTAAAATGTTGACAAAGCAAAAGAAAAAGAACAAGACTTGGTCTAGTTTTACAACTCGAAGAAAAAGTTAGAAAGTGGCAGAAGCTACAACGAGACCGGGATAGACTACACAAAATAGTAAATTGCCTAAATAATGTAGATTTTAGAACAAAGAGAGAACAGCAACGTGTAAAGTTAGTTCGTGATAATTGTTTAGCCTTTTATAAAGCAAAAATCTTATAGTTTTTGTCGGATTGTGGAATCTTTAAGAAAAGGGTATTGTGGCGAATTTACCTTTAAAAGTCTAGTCAGTTGTTTATAATTTGCAACATTGATATTAAAACGTTAAAAATAAATGGTTAAAAGACGTTAATAAAGTTAATAAAGCTAGTCTTTGAGAAAGAGAAGAAAAGCAGATTTATGAGAAACACCAATTGAAGAAGAAACAGATAAGAAAGATTTTTATTTTGCAAAAGCATTAAATATTGAGAAAAAACAAGAAAAAAACACGACTTGATCTAGTTCTACGATCCGAAGAGTTAGAAAATTTTTGAAATTTTAACGAAATTGAGAATCTACAAAAGAGTAATGTGACTAAATAATGCAGTGAGTTTACAACGAGAATCATGAGTTTCTTCAGCGTTTCAGTAATTTGCATACTGAAAAATTGCGTTAATAGAAAGACAGTTTCCGCATCAAAGACAGCAATTAACGAGGGCACATAAAGCTGCTTTTTAGAAAAAAAAGACATATTTTTGAGAAACATTAATTGATAAAAAAACAAATTAGAAAAATCTACATTTTGCAAAAGCATCAAATGTTGACAAAGCACAAGAAAAAAAAAGAACACAATTTGGTTTGATTCTACAACCTAAAGAAAAGAGCTGGAAAATGTCCGAAATCACAACGAGACTGAACAGAACTATACAAAGTAGTAAAGTGCTTAAATAGTACAGTGAAGTTACAACGAAAATTATGAGTTTTTTTCGGCGTTTCAGTATTTTGCATACTGAAAAATTGCGTTAATAAATAGACAGTTTTTGCAACAGAAACAACAATTAACGAGAACACATAAAGCTGCTCTTTGGGAAAGAGAAGAAAAACATTTGCTGAGAAACATCAATTGATGAAAAGACAGATTAAAAAGATCTTTATGTAGTAGATTTGATGTAGTTTTACAACCAGAAGAAGAAGTTGGAAAGTGGCAGAAGTAACAACGAAACTGGGAAAAAGTATATTATAGTAAATTGCTTAAATAATATAGTTTTTAGAACAAAGAAAGAACAGCAACGTGCAAAATTGGTTCTTAATAATTGTTTAGCTCTCTACAAGACAAAGACTCTATAGTTTTGTTAAATTTTTAAAAAGGGGGTACTGTGGCGAATTTACCTTTAGAAGTCTATTTAGTTGTTTCTAATTTGCCAAATTAATATTAAAACGTTAAAAATAAATGGCTGAAAACAGTTAATAAAAGGTTCAAGTAAAGGAAAAAACTTTAGATGTTATAACCCCAAGGAAAGTAGTCTAAGAAAGTCAAAGCAGAAGATCTAGGTGACCAATTTATTGAACCTCCACAGACAATCTAGGAATTAAAAAATTTTTGGTTTAGTAGACGTCTCACAAGTCTGGCATAATGTGATGGAGCACCATTGTGTTGCCAACACATTCGTAGCCTCAGTTCAAGTAGAAAATCTGTAAGTCCTGGTAAATGGTAGTTGAAAAAATTTTTTTGTAGTCGCACAGGCAATTCAAATTGTTGCTAACCACAAATTGGTTAATAAAGTGTTTAACACTAAGCAAAAAAATTTTTGGACAAGTACCCAGTTATTTCAGTATTAATTCAATTCAATTACGTTCAGTTTTAAGTAAAATTTAGATTTATATTTAAATAAAAATGCTTGTTATTTACTGAAAAAAGTTAATCAGTTGTTTTTTGAGTTCTCAGATATAACAAACTTTATAGAAAAAATTTTTGAATAAAAGGTTTGTTTCAATAATAATTCAGATCAGTTCAGTATTGTACTGCACCATGTTACTACCGTTTTAGTGGCCTAAAATCTTTATTTCGCATGGTCAGTTCAGTTCTAAACCGTTCTAAACTAGTTTTAAAGTGTTGTCGGAATAAAATCTACAATTAAAACAAAAGATTGAGATGCACTCTCTTTAACTGTTCTATTAATGTAAGTTTATCAATTGTGAAAAATTTAGTTGTGTAAAATAGTAGATTGTGTGAGAGAACATAAGCAGGATTTCTTTTTAATGGAGCACTTTATATGTAGTGAATGAGAATGGGGTCTGAAGAAGTTGTCGAGGCAAGTAATGAATAAGAATAGCCGCTTTGCGATACATTATATTTGCAAATACACGCAAGTAAGGTGTTGTATTTGAAAGCCCAGACTTAATTACAAACGAAGGAGGATCAGTAGTAAGTATTGCCGCTAATACTTACTTTATTACTGAAATTTCTTGACGAAAAAACCAACATAAAGAGGTAATAAGGTGAAAATCTTAATTTCCCTCTTGTCTCGTTATAATTAAGGCAAAAAACGACAAAAGCGTTAAAATGTTGAGTAAATTAATTAGAGCGGGAGTTATAAAACAACATTCCAGAACGTTTTAAATAATTTAAGAGTTGAAGCCTTCCGCATTGACGTGCTCCATCTTCATCCATTTAGTGTGTTAACAATAAGTATAAAGCCGAAAAATGAACGGGAAGATCGATGGTTTGTCCGAAAACGGTCAGCTCTAACACAAATAGAAATAAAAACCGGGCGTTATTTCTGTGTAAATAATACCGAAATGGCATTCCAGTTGCCTCGAGGGTAGAGACCCACACGTAATACGGCTCATGGGACAAAGAGATAAGTACGTACACAACCTAAATTCCACTCGTGAGATTTTATGACGAAATTACTTTAATTTACTCCATTCCGACGACCTTTTAATTTATTTACCGCCAGTTTTTCATGTAGCATCTGCGTTAAACACTTTATTTTTATGTTTTATATGGTTGCGTATATTCCAAATGAGACTCCCGAGACGCGCCTTAGATGAATTACTATCGTTTTTTATTCGTTGAAAATTTATTGAGAAATAAACGCGTCCATTATTCTTGATTGAATTACCCCACCGGCTTCTTGTGGTCGCATCGAAACTGTCTAATTTCATCTAAAAACTCGTCAATTTGTCGTCGAGAAACACGAAATCACCATTTAAACGATAGTTGTACGAAAGGTATCAGATCCTTTCAGACCCCAAACATAAACCTACGCCGATTGAATTACACTGAAATGGATCGAAAATAGTTGAACTGATTCTCTTGTTTGCATAGGCCAACAGAAATAATAAAACACAACACCATCATCCATTGGTAGTGTTCTTATTGGGATGGTCTCTCAGTATTGATTTACGAGGCTGGTACGGACGGCTTGAATGGAGTTCAAAACCGATACCATCTCTCTGGAAATGGATGTTACATCCACAAACATTACTAACAAACATGCAACCTATCCCTTAAAAAATAGTTTTACATAAATCAAGCCTCCTTTTCAACGATTAAAATGAACAAACGATACAACACGATGCGGGAAGGTCATTACCTGCTAATGTACTAACTTAATTTCATCATTTAATTGCCTCGATGTTTGGTAAATGCGGGTCCCATTATGTATTTCGCGCAATTACAAGTGTCGCACTGCACGAACTGAATTTACCACACCGGAATTAATAACCACGTAGACATCACCAGTTGCAGGAACACTCTTGTTAAGTTATGCTAATGTTGCGGAATATTTTAATCCAACAGGATGTTTGGTTTATGATTTAGGGGAAGGTCTTTAAGCCAGGAAGATCGTATCAAAAATTTTATACAGAATAAAGACTTCCACAAACGTTTTACGAAATTTATTAATTTAGCTCCTTTGATAAGATAAGCTACCCTCCACAGATTGTTTCTCACATTAGATATGCCGGTTGACCCATAATTGACAAAACTGTTAAGGGCACACTAAATATTACAAATCATAACAGATTTTGTTCAAGAATTTATTGCATATTTGCGTTTTTAAATTAACGACTTTAAAGTTGACCAATCAAAGTGTACATCAACTGTAAAATTATTATTTTAGTTAGAAAATTAGATAGTACACTTTTAAAAATTTGTGACAACTTTGAAAACGTTTTAAAATGACGGTAGAAGTTTCTGCAAAATTACAAAAAATGTTCACAAATAAAGAATATAGTGAGATGATCATTTTATATAAACAATGTAGACGCAACGCTAATATTGCAGCTCGCGAATACGTCGTCAGATATTCTAATAGAAGAGCACCTGAATCTAATCTAATTTTAAGATCAATAAATAGAATAAGAACCACAAGTTTGGTGCAACAATTAAAAAAGTTGTAGCGGGTATTGACCA
The DNA here is from genome assembly GCA_029207805.1 of Tribolium confusum. NCBI lineage: Eukaryota > Metazoa > Arthropoda > Insecta > Coleoptera > Tenebrionidae > Tribolium > Tribolium confusum. The sequence continues at coordinate 24,978,700 of JALGAY010000006.1, read as the reverse complement.
TCAAAACACGCTTTTGAAAAAGATCCTATAAGGGGCTTAGAACAGTAGCAGGTTTGGTAAATGTGTCTTGGAACAGCATTCAAAAAATATTAAAAGAAAATCAAAAACACGCCTATTGTTATAAACGTGTTTAACATTTAAAACTAGAAGACCACCAACCACGCCTAAATTTTTGTAGATAAATACTCCACCAGCAAGTTTTTTTAATTTTTATAAATACCAGATGTGGACTGAAGAAAACCCACAAGCAATAGCACGACGAAATTTTCAAAGAAGGTTTTTTGTTAATAGATAGGGTGAAATTGTTGAAAATTTTCTTGTAAGCAATTTTTTATATTAGCTTAGCAAATTACCAAAAATCTAACACTTTACATTGCACCATTTGAACTGCCTGTGCGACTTAAAAATGTCATCCACACAAACTTCTTTAAAAACCATTTACAAGGACTTTTAGAAAATTTTCTACTCGATCTGAAACTACGTATGTGGTGGCAACACGTTGGTGCTCCACCACATTATGCCAGACTTGTGAGACGTCTACTAGACCAAAGATTTCTCAATTCTTAAATTGAGTGTGGAGGTTCAATAAATTGGTCACCTAGATTTTCCGATTTGACTTCCTTCTTTGGGGTCATAACATTTAAAGTTATTTTCTTTAGCTGAACCTTTTATTAACTTTTTTAACCATTTATTTTTAACGTTTTAATATCAATTTTACAAATTTGGAACAACTAACTAGACTCCTAAAGGTAAAATCGCCACACTACCTCCTTCTTAACGATTCAACAATCCAACGAAAACTAGGGTCTTTGCCTTGTAGAGGGCTAAACAATTATCATAAACTAACTTTATACATTGCTGTTTCCTCTTTGTTTTAAAAATTTTATTATTTAGGTAATTTACTATTTTGTATAGTCCTTCCCAGTCTTGTTCTTTTTCCTTCTAGTGTTTTGTCAACATTTTAAATCTTTGCAAAATAAAGATCTTTTTAATCTATCTCTTCATCAATTGATGTTTTTCCGAATCTGTCTTTCTTTCCTTTCCCAAAGAGCAGCTTAATGAGCCCTCGATAATTGTTGCTTGTGTTGCAAAAACTGTCTTTACATTAACGCATTTTTTTTTACAATTACTGAGACATCAAAGAAAACTCATAATTCTTGTTGCAACTTCACAGCACTATTTGAGCACTTTACTATTTTGTATAATGCTTCCCAGTCTTGTTGTAATTACGGGCACTTTCCAACTCTTCTTTTCGAGTTGTAAAACCAAACCAAATTATGTTCTTTCTTCTTCCCGTGTTTTTTCAGCATTTAATGCTTTTGCAAAATCTAGATCTTTCTACTCTGTTTCTTCATCAATTGACGTTCCTCATAAATCTGCCTTTCTTTTTTTCCCCAAAGTGCTCTTTATATAGCTTTATGTGTCTTCGTCAATTGCTGTCTCTGTTGCAAAAATTGTCTTTCCATTAACGCAATTTTTTAGTATGCAAATTACTGAGCGTCGAAGAAAACTCATAACTCTAATTGTAACTTTACTGCATTATTTAATCACATTACAATTTTTTATATTTTTTCCCAGTCTCATTATAACTTCGGGTACTTTCCAACTCTTCTCTTCGGCTTGTAGAACAAGACCAAAATGCTTTTGCAAAATAAAGATCTTTTTAATTTGTCTCTCCATCCATTGATGTTCTTCAAAAATCTGCCTTTCTTCTCTTTCCCAAAGAGCAGCTTCATGTGTTCTCGTCAACTTCTGTTTCTGTTGCAAAAACTGTCTTTCCATTAAGACAATTTTTTTTTAATGCAAATTACTGAGACTTCGAAGAGAACTATTATGAATCTCGTTTAACATTTCTATTTTTTTTCCAAACTTTTTAAACTTCAAACTTTTTCTTCTTGTTAAAATTTCAATTTTTTTTTTAATTTTTGGATATTGGAATTGATTTTGTTTCTCTTTCTGCAAATATTTTAATTCTTGCAACCCCAATTTTCTGCCATTATGACTGCTTTATGACTGTAGCGCCATCTATAATAACTTTCCTTGTTTTCTTCCGTGTTTTTCTATTAGCGTTTGCCAGGATTGTTTCGCTAGCTTCTTGTTACCTTTTTTTTAAGACAAAGCATTTACATTTTTGTCCAATTTAGACAATTTCTGTTCTTTCTCGGTTTTACATTCTTCAATTTCATTTTTTATTTCGATATTACATTTTTTATTTTCGATTTTTACTTTAGCCTTACATTCTTTAATTTCGTTTCTCACTTCACCAATTCCCGACGAAAATTGTCTGTTTTTTCCGAAATTTTATAAACATCTCTATTTCTTCTTCTAGACGTTTATTCAGTTCTTCTTTCTCTGCTCTCTGCTCTTCTTTGAGTAAATAAAAACATTTTTGCAATGACGCAAATACGTTTAGTAATAAAGTTTCTATATTAGTCTCTTTTTTGCAATCCGTAGATATACTATGGTCAATCTTTAGCATTTACACTGCCCAAAAAAATCTGATTTTTGATTGGGACTCGTCAAGTCCAATTTCCATTAGGTAACGTCAATTTTCCTGCAAATCTTTACACCATTTTTTCTTCGTAGCTTCTCATCCCACACCTGACACCAATTGTTCTGTTTCAAGCTTCGCAAACACAGTTTCGAGCGGTCCAAACACTTTATTAACCAAATTGTTTTGCAAAATAATGTTTAGAGCTTTTTTTTTTGGCTGAAGCCTTTAATAACTATTTATTTTCTACGTTTCCATTCTAAACAATAAATGAGTGTATCTCTCCTCCTTTTTGTAAAACATGCAGGGCAAATGTGGGAAAACAGTCGTGTATCTAAGTAATAGCTTTTGCAAATTTTTTTGTAAAACTCCCAGCATTTATTTACAAATTGATTGGCTTAATTTGTTTATAATTAGTTGCATCCACATCAGGGAGTTAATGAATAAACATATTGAGAGTAGCAGTACACCAGGAGCTAACAAATTACCGGCAAGTTTGTTGCATACATACCAGGAGTTAATTGAAGAGAGTTCCAGCAAGTAATGAGTATCGATTCTGCAATGTTTACTTTGTGTGTGAAATGAATTCGTGTTTTTTGTGATGTTGTGACTTTGTTTTGTCAAGTGGCATCTGGTATCGATTGACGTAATATGGGCGTCTGTCTGGTATCTCCTCTCAGATTTGTGACAAGTGTTGTTCACGATCCTAATACTCTCTTATCCCGAAACCGACTGATTACTCAGGATTGCCGCTTAACTTTTAATCATGATTAATCCTTAACCTACTTGGAACCCTCATTAACTGCGATTTATTTTGCACACCGACCAAATACACAGTTTAAGGGATTTATTCGCTCGCTGTATGCGAATTTATCGCGTTTAATTCGGATAATTATTTATGGCGTCTTGTCGATGTTCACGTTGAAACGGGTCTTGATGCCGGGACCAGTTTGGATGGTTTTATGATATATTATTAAACTTGGATTAAGTTTCGTGAGGGCTTTATCGGATAATTTCTCAATTTTATTACCGAAAAATTTTAATGCAATATGTTTTTGGGAGGTTTTGTATCCGGTTGAGCAACATTCGTTCTAACAGTTCATGTTAACGATTTAACAGTTCCTCGAGGGACTTTGAATGGTTTTAATCTAGTGGCCGGCGATCTTCCAAAGTTTTATATTTCCCCGGGGCTTTTACTGTGGGTGGAGACAACAGCTTCTGTGTTTTCTGTGTTTCAGTCGCGTAACATTCTATTTCTCTAGGATCGAATAACAACTTGTAACACATCAAAAACTTTCGGAAAAGCAATAATGGAATTTGTTCACAATAATTTAAAATACCAAAAATGTTAAGTAGTTTTTTATCGATTTGATAATTATATTCACATGATATGTATCAATTTTGTTTAACAGAAAAGGAAAAATTGTTTAGTCATCAGGGAAAATTGGAAACTGGCCAATTATTTTGTCGGGAGTATTCATAACAGTCGAGCCATTTAAATTCTCTGATTAGTTATGAATTAATTAAATTCAAACAAAGGATCCATTATTCCAGTAATTTTAAGATTCGGGCTCGATCTAGACGCTGTTAATTTTTTTTATTCGTTCGATTCGCTTAACAAGCAATTATTTTTTTCTCGAAATGAAATTTGTGCGGTTCGATTGATTAAATTTCCATCAGAAAATATTTTTAATTCCATCGGACTGTTAAAACTACTCACTCACATACTTTTTTAGTCAATTATCTGGAAATTGCAAATTGTATCCATCGGCACGATCTCAAACATCCGGACTAATCTCGGCTCTAGAATCAAGTCCATTTCACATCCGGTAAGAGCAAACATTTTTAATTAAACCTTTTGTAAGCGAGCAAAAATTCAGCTAGATTAAAGACAAACGCATTCTTCATTTGCATCTGATTAATTATAGTGTATTAATACAAGTATTTATATTCGCGCACATGAAAAATTTATTTTGTATTTTAGGAAAAACTATCACAAAAAGAGAGACAATTTGCATTACAATTTAATTGTATAAATCTATCGCTACTAAAAGAAAAACGAATGAATCGATAGACAAAGAAATAAAAACTCGCTATTTTGTTGAGGACAATGATGAGAGTCTGCAGTGATGTAGCGAAGCGTACTGATATCTTTTCTATGAATACCCGTTTTAATCTATCATTAGATTTATTTACAAAAGTGTCTAAAAATTATTCTTTCTATCTACTTACATCAAACATTCTATCTACTTATTCCCAAGTGAATATACTTTTGTAAAAATACCATCAATTTTGCATTTTTTTGGTGCCGAAAATGGCAAAAATGTCATTCACATTCTGTAACCAAAATTTTGGAAAATATTTAAGTTTATTTTCTAAATTTTTTAAAAAATGAATCATAAAAAGGTCAGCTAAGAAAGGTGACAGTGAGTTACTCATTCCAGTATTTTCTAGCTGCTTAGAAAAAATTCTCAAAAAATTTAAAAAATAGATCTAAATTATTTTAAACCAATAAGACTTTGAAGGTGATTAAAGTTTGTGGAATAAGAACACTTGAAAAAAAAGAGCTTTCATCAAACGAGACTATTAACTCTCTTTCGTGCAACTAGACATTCTTAAATTTATTTGACAAATTCTAAAGAATTTTTAACTGCAAAGATAAGTTGCTAAATTGGCAAGTTATTAAATTCGTCAGTTGGCCATTTTAAAACTTTTGAAATTGGAGCACCAATTGCCGAAACAATTAGATAAACTAATTTCTCTGATTTATAAATCTTTGGGATTCCAGTTTTGGGACAACCAGGTTTGATACATGCAATTTCTGTTTTAGTTCTAGATTTCTGGAGTAATAGGCTTGTTACAGTTCTTACAGTATTGTTGATTTCTCTTAATATTTTCAGCAAAAAGATTTTTGAAAATGACTTGTAAAGAACATTAGAAATGAGGTGGTTAACTCTATTATAGTAGCTCTTTTTGTCTTATTATCTTATCTTTATCTGTTTTATTTCTTTATCTATTTTGAATAAAAAACAATCCTTCGTTTGCAAACTTTTATTGATTCTTGGATTGTCATTGTAGAAACTAGTTTGCTATTTCTTAAATTTTTTTAAATAATTTGTTTGCAAGCTTCTCTAACAAAATGTTTTTGGGGTCTATTAAACCATTGAATAGAAGATTCAATTCCCGCAATGACCTCATCAACTTCTGATCAGAAGCTCCGCAAACCAAATTACAATCTTTTGTTCAAAAATTGAATTTCTTTACCAAAACAAGTTGGCAAAATGCATGATTTAGATTTTTAAGAAGAATTTGCTGTTTTTTCTGATGAGCAAATATTTTGTTCAAATTAGAAGGATCATGTGCGTTTGAAAATAATACTATTATTAAAATTCTAGTTTACTAAGACCTACTGTTAACTATTTCGTACGCTTCGCTCCATCACTGCACCCTCTTATCGTTTTTCTCAACACAAAATGGTGAGTTTTCGTTTCTTTCTCAATTCTCTCTTGAGTTCGTTTTTAATTATTTTTTTTTGAGTAATGATAGGTTAAAAAAAAGAGCTCAAAATTATTAAAGATGCAATCAGGTGTAATGGCTTTGAGACTGAAATTGTTAACAAAATTATTTGAAAAATTATATATAAGAGAACAGTCAAATCAGGTCAAGTCAGGTCAGGTCAGGTCAGGTCAGGTCAGGTCAGGTCAGGTCAGGTCAGGTCAGGTCAGGTCAGGTCAGGTCAGGTCAGGTCAGGTCAAGTCAAGTCAGGTCAGGTCAGGTCAGGTCAGGTCAGGTCAGGTCAGATCAGATCAGGTCAGGTCAGGTCAGGTCAGATCAGGTCAGGTCAGGTCAGGTCAGGTCAGGTCAGGTCAGGTCAGGTCAGGTCAGATCAGGGCAGGTCAGGTCAAATCACGCAACTCCATGTCAGGTCAGGTCAGGTCTAGTTAACTCACGCCACGCCACGTCAGGGCAGGTCAAATCAGGCCAGGTCAGGCAAGATCAAGACACTGAATTAACGACTTTTGAAAACAAACCAGAGAAAACAGCTCAATTATAAAAAATTTGAACAAAATTTTTAAAAATTTAGACTTACAAATTGTTTACAACTCTGGCACAAGTCTACAAAATCTTCTTGGTAATTCCCAAGATAAAATAAGATTATAAAAAAAACGAAAATTTATTAAATTAATTGTAAATAATTAATTATATATTGGGAGAACATATCGCTTATTTTAAATTAAACAAAATAGAATAATCTAGTATTGCCCAACATATATTTGGAAAAAAAACTACAGAATTAATAAAAATAATATTAAAATTATTAGAACAGTCAATGATTGAAGGGTGCAGGAGTAAAAAAAAATGTCCAACAATTCGATTTCTTATAGAACTGAGATTTCTATCGTATTTCACCAAGCCAAGACTGACAAAAAACAGTTAAAAACAGTAACTGTCAAGACTCCTCTGTCTACTCAGAAGTTATATTAAATAAAAAAATCTGCCGTATTCCTAAAAAACAATAGGAATCTCACATCTGTAAGTAAACGAAATTTTAGACATATTTTTTTATTCCTGTATCCTTCAATTGTAAATTTTTTGTTGCTTTCGAAAGTCTAGAAATTTATAGAAACAAAAGACGTCTAATCAACGCCCCATTTCTTCTATCTTTTCATTGATTGGGATGAGGTGGAAGTAAAAATCAGTGCGATTAGTACATAAGCAAAAATATTTTAAAATTTATTTAGTTTAAATTCCCAGCTAAGGATGGCAATTTTGTTGTCGAAACGCGCATTGTGTTAAACGTAGTGTTTGGTGTTAGTGGGCGTTTTACGTATTAGTATTTTTAAAATACAATTTTTAACAATTATTTTAGTCATTATACTTTTTTTTAATATAATACTTGGCATAATTAATTATTATCAAAAATTATAAATATCTAAACTAGAAACTAGACTTTTCTCGTTTTTTAGAATTTCTAGTTGAATTTTTTTACAGACAGATTGTTTGCTAGTTATTACTAATTTTTGTATTTCCATTATGAACCTTGTCTGACTTTTTAAAACTTTATGACTCGTTATGCGTATTTTTCTGAATCCTCCAATTATAACAGATTATTATAAAGAAAATTTTATTTTAAGAAGCAGCATTTCATTCTTTGCTTGCAAAATATTGTTCATTATATTAGGTTTAACTGCGTTCATTAAAAACGAAAAGAAATGCACTCAACTCGTGTATACTGAAACAGTGCATTTATAACTGAGTTTACTAAGCAATATAATTGATTACTACTGTAGTATAGTGTTGATAAGAAATATTAGATTTATTGTTTAAATAAAAAAATGTGTACATGTTTTAAACTGTATCCGATTACCTACAGTGTGGTCTATTAGTGAGGTATTTGTGTTGGCAGTATAGACAATTTAAGTTTTCACCTGGTGGTAGGAAGCAACAAATTTCTGCAACTCTGGAAAACTTAGTTGCGCGCTTAAATTGCTTGCGGTATCTTTCTTCAACTCGACCGATTAAACTAAAATTGAATGGAAGTTTAGACGGTGCGCGTAATTTATTTGCCAGTGCGAGATCCGGCTCGAAATGAAAAGTTTTCGATAGATTTCTGGTAGCGTAAATGAATTCAAGTGCCCAATTTGTAGCAGATTGTTGTTTTTATTTTTAAGTCACTTTATACACTCGAGTTAATCCGCGTTTTTCCCAGGAGCGGGCTTAATATGCAAATTGCTTGTATGTAGATTGACGTCGGTTAGAATTATTGCGGTGTTATTATTCAAAAAGAGGATTTCGTCCTTGCTCCGTTTGAGATTTTGATCTCTTGTATAATTCTGAAAGGTTTTGTTATGCAGATCCTCGCCAAGTTTTTTTGGGAAAGGGGGCGAGGAGAATTTAATTAAAATCTGTCGCGTTATTGTGGCGGAATCGATCTAATTTTTCAATGTAGTGATAGGAGTGTGTGGTAGAGTTTTAGGAGATATAACGGAATTGTTTTTAATTTGCATAATAAACGAGAGCTTTTGCTTGTAGAGTCAGCTATATTTCGGAAAAAATTTTCTCTTGTTTAACTTGTCTAAAGTTTTCAACTGAGTGTCTTAAGTAAACCATTATATTGTGTATTAAATAATGGTAAAGGAAAGGAAGCAGTGCATAATGTATGGACTTTCCAGTTTCTAATTACGATAAAAGCTTCTGGAGGTCATAAAGAAAAGACTTTGTTGTGTTTAAGTAGAAGTAATGTATTTAGAAAATTTGTTCACCTTTGCGCATCACCCGCGAATAATTCAGATAAATTCAATTATGAATTATCCTATTATCCTATTACTGATACTCGTGAGCTTTACGTAATAAAGCCAATGGAGGAAATTGATTTATAATGTCGAAATTTAATAGACGAATTATATGGATTTAGGCAGATGGATGAAGTCACATTTCGAAAAGCATTAAAGTTTCATCTTTCTTTTCCCAGATTGGTTTACATTTGAAACCGACCTCTACATTCAATTCTCCATTCTATTTCACACTCTTCACAATCTATTCCAAAAAGTTATGCTAATTTTAACTAATTTTGGGATGACGCCCAAGATGGCCGGAAACTGTGTCAGTTTCATGATTGTTGTCGTCGAATTTTGCCCCTTTTCACCTAACAAATATACGTGAAAATCCATCAACATTTTAGAGCTTTGCCGGAATATGAAATAGGTTTTCCGTATAATGCAAACTTTTCCCAACTCTACTCGCTCGTAATGAGATTCGTCTCCTGTTATTACCGTTTCGTAAAAGGTTTATTTCAATTTATAATACACATAGTAAAATACATTTTACTACAAAACATTTTCAACAAATCAATACGATTAAATTAAAATATTAATTCTTACAGTTAGGATTTTATGTAAAAGAAATCTTTTTTATTATTAGGAATATCACCCTAATATTTTGGATATATCCATTCTAACTAGACTGCAATAATACAAATAACGGTAGAGAAAAATTACATATTTTACATAAAATCAAGCTTAATGGGATAATCTCAAGTTGAGATAATACCGGTAGTATCGCAAATTTTAATACTTTTTCATGTCAACAGCGAATCACAGTTCCAAATTTGTTTATTTTTTCAAGGAAACTAAGATACTACTGGTATTATCTCAACTTGAAATCAGCCTATTAGTGCAGATTTTTAGTTTTTGTGCATAAAGCAAATATTTTTTACTTTTTCAACATAAAATCGCATATCCTTGACCCATTCAATAGTTTATAAAATTAGTTATCTCCATTCATAAGAGGAGAAGTGAAATCTACTTAAAATTTTATTATTTTTTTATCCACTTGTTATCCATCGGCCGCAGTTTAAGCCGAAAGAGAATATTATTGTTTAATGTTTAGATTCTCAATACTATACCACGAATTTAACTACTAGATAAATTGTGATTGGGTAAAATATATCTCTCTTTCTTCAAATCTTTACAACTACTGTTTTATTTTATTACTATATTCTAAAAAAACGAAAAAAAACTCTAGAATAAAAGAATGGTCCTTTGAGCGGGATACTCAAATGAGTCTGAATACAGACGGAGCAATTTACTATGATTTTTGCTTTCCACTCTCAAAAATTTATATTTTAAAGTTTCTAACAGAATTTCGGAGCTGGTGCTTTATTTTATTTTTAAAAATTGCAAAATTGCAAATTGTACTAAATATTTTATAGTCCTTTAAGCCAGATATAGAGAAACGTTTTATTGTTAGTATAGAAAGAACAATTCATCACGTCCGTTTAATTTTACTTTTTTTATAAATACTACAACAACATTTTTTTTTAGTAGTTGTTCTTTCAAAACTGTGTAGTCCTTAAAGCCAGATATAGAGAAATGTCTAAGTATAGATAGGACAATTTGCAATAATCCTGTTCATTGCTCCTATAAATTTACAAGTATTTTAAGAAGTTCCACAGTTTTTTAAGTTGTTTAAACTTTTATTTTTGTTAGTTTGCTGCCAAGCCTTTGTAAGAATTGAAACATTAACAACAAACTAACAAACCTAATATGTAAACGTACAAACAATATAAAAAAAACATGTAGTTTTTATAACCAAATGAACGGAATTACCGAAAATAAAATATAAAATTTTGAAAAACTTTTATTTCTTTAAATATAAAAATTGTATTAAAATATTTATCTTACTTATCTTTCAAACAAGATATTGAGAAAGGTCAGTCTGAGTGTAAAAGAAGCTATTTACAATAATCTTCAATTCCGCTTCTCAAAAAAAAAAAATTTAAAGTCATTTATTAGAAATTAAGAGCCAAAGATGACAGTTTTTATCCACAATTACCTTATAATTGAAGTTTTATTTACACTTACGAACCGTATAAAGTAACACTTTATCCACTAGTGGAATAATGAAATCATTTTATTCCACTAGAAGAATAATGAAAAAATACAATCTTAAATCAATCACATTCTATTTATTTTTAATATTGATATTAACATTTACATTAATAGACATTTCGTTTTTTGTTTTATCATATTTTACTTCGGTTCCATTAATAAGAAGCTTGTAGTTGTTATCAGTTCCAGAACGAATAGTAGTTGTAGGAACAATGGACGTCTTCTCTAGTAAGGATCAACTAGTACCAAGAGAACCTTAGATTGTCCTTGCGATATCAAGCTTGTTAGATACAGAATCTTCGATATAAGTTTCTGCTATGGCGGAGCTCCTCCACCCACCATATTGTTTAATTGTTATAAGATTAGCACCTCCATTGGCAAGTAAAATTGTTAAAGTGCGCCTCATACAATGGCCGGTATAAGCTTCTGCGTTCGCCAGATTCAAAAACGAAGCAACTTTAGAAGGAACTTTCGATAAAGTGTTAATTCCAACAGTCGGCTAGGTAGTATTTATACTCTCCGTTTGTAGGCGAAGGAAACTAGCGGCGAGTAACGTAGCGAAGAGTTGGTGGGAAGTATACGTGGCGGGAGTAGAGCATGAGCAGAGCCATAGTATAAAACCTAGTAGCGACACGAAATTGGCGGGAAAATTTTGGTAGGCTTTATATTCACTGTATTAAAGCACATTTTCGCTTCCATCAAGCTCGGAATGAAAATTGGGGATTGAATGGGGCCACGTCTTGCCTCGCTTCCCCCTCTCCAAGCCTAGCCTCGATATACTGTGGCCTCGCTTCCCCCTCTTTAACCACACTTGCAATCTAGTTACTTTTCGCCTTGTCGTCTATGTTCGTCGTTCTCCGCAATGAATGGGGCAAAAGCTATGGCAAAAGCATCAATAGTGGGACGTAAGCGCCGCCTACTCCTTACACGAAAATCGGCTTTCTGTCGCTACTAGGTTTTATGCTATGGCAGAGCTCTCATGACCTATACGAATGACGTCGCGGTCACGCGGTCCGATATCAGCCGTTCGGCATTATCTTGCTTGTTTACTAAATTATGTAATACTTTGTTACAATTGTCATTACCTCCCGTTCTTCTTGTCATTTATTAAATTCTGAAAATACTTTTTCAAAATAATCCCTGGACTTCGCAGGCAATAACTGGCGAGTCGCTTCTTCAGCTTCCTCCAGAATTGTCTCAGGAATAGTATCACATTCTTCCATTTTCACCAACTTGCACAGCGTTTTGTACAAATGGAGTCGATAAACTATCGAAAAGAAATAGCAACGATTCAAAACCTCTCATGTTGTTGAGTTAATTTCAATGATTTTTGCGGTGACATCCGCTATCAGAGTGTAATGTCAAATAATTTTTTGATGACATGAGATGAAATTTTGGCGATTCTAATTTTAAATCGCTGTAATTGTGGATAAAACGTTGTATTGGATTCGTGTTTTAGTCGCGTTTTATCCACTTAAGGATATTAAACGCTCGACGTGGATAAAGCGCTGTCTAAAACACTTATACAATAAATAATTATTATTTGTTTCTAAAAAATATTGTGAAAAGATTTATTTTTGCAATAATTTTCGATTTCAACTTTCAAATTGTATTGCATTAAAAAGCCAGATGCAAAAAAAATCTAAAGGCTTACCCAAAAAAAAAGTTCTAAAAACAATAGTAAAATAAAAATTCAAACTCATTCCCTCCTCGCTCAGTTTTACTCAAAAAAGTCCTACATACGCTTTTGAAAACGTCCTTTATTTCAATATCGAAAAGATAGTTTTGTTATTAAATTTGTAACAAATATACATAAGCGCTTTGATCAAAATGACGGCACGGCATGTTGTCACTTAGAAAATGCGATAAACCTGCAGTAAACGACTAAAAAAACTGTTAGACATGCGTAATTTTTTCTAGAATGTTTTCTGACCCTGAAAATAATTTGAGACGCGTAAGAAAGACAATTTAATTTCTCTTACAACTTACATGAACAAATTTTTTTAGTAGAAACATCTGTCATTAACTTGGAACGAAATCTTTGCGAATTTAAAGTTTATTACTGCAGTATAAATGTTTTGAAAAATTTTATTATCCTCATAAATTGCGTATTTTACTTTTAAGCGCCAACTTTAAAATAGAAAGTACATAAATTAACTGTGTTCTATAAACGTTTTAAGAAAATTAAAATGATATAAATTAGTATAAATTTCTTAGAAGCAATGAAAAAAATTGCGGAATGTTTCTGCGACTATAATGTAGTTAAAGTTCTCGGTTGGGTTTGTTTTACAAGAAATTAAAGCCGTAATTAAGCGAAGCCATTAATCATAAGACGATAAGCAAGGCCTTAAGTAGAAAATATTTATGAATAAATGGGAGTAAAGTTTTTTTTTTAGTTTGAGACGTCAGTTTTAGCATCGTTTCATCCATCTTTTATCTCGTTTGATTTTGAGTAAAAGGCAACAACTTGAGTAAACGCTATCGGTTAATTTCTCGTCTGAAAGTAACAATTTAATTTGTGAGCGCGCGTTGAACAAACAAGAGATTCCTATAGGAAGTTTTATATGTTTAATTTTGGAGTAAAAGTAGGAAGCGAATTTGAACCGATATTGCTGTAATAGTCTTGTTGCAACGCCCCTAATGCAATAACCAACGTAACAATGTCAAGTTGCAGGGCCGTGTGCACGTTTTAATTAAAAATTTAAAAGATATTCACGACAATGGTCTCTTGTTCCGCATTACACGTTCGGTCTCTTTTAATTTATAGATTAATATATTTTCCACATTTTAATCAAAAACACTGCACATTCCCCATTATTATTGCGAAAACTGAAATATAATTCTCGAGCACTAACAGAAATTCCTTACATTTTTAACCCCTGACTACGTGCTTTTGCTTGACCTCTCCTCTGCATGATTTACAGCCGTTGTTTTCAGGCCTTTCGGATAGTTATACGCGATTTACCACGACTCATTGCTGTTTATGGTAATTTAATTCTTCTCCTCCTCCACCAACCTCTAACGATTTGTTTGCCCGACCGACGCAATTTGCTCAAACATTGTTGTGTTGCTTGTTATTTATGTTCGGATTAACGGTGTGACTCGATAGAGGGCACTACACATCAAAAACGACCATCCGGGTCTAATAAAAAACCAAAAATTATACAGTAAGGAAACTGTCAAGAGATTTCGCCGTCTAAAGAAAAGATTTATTGTGGGTGTTCGGTAATGGGTTTAAAGATCAACTTTGTAGCTGTTTATTAAGAGATAAAAAAACGCATTTTTCACAGTTTTGACACGAACCTTGATAATAACGCTCGACAGGACTAACGCTTGAATTATGTACTAAACAATATTCCTATACCTGAGTTTTCTTCAGATGTGTAATTCTGACTTTATAGAAAGTGACGTGCCAGCGCCAGCTTCTATTACACCAAACAATCCTTATACTCATGAATAAAAAAACGGTTCATGCCTTCAGGTAGCTTAGGCTGAGTAAAATTTTAATAGATCTGCCTCTACACATAAGAGAGCTTTTCCGAACAAATTTTACAAAAAAAAATCTAAAAGCGTGATGAAATTGAATTTTACATTTAATAGAGTTCGGATTTTTATGCACATTAAGGGGATAATTTCAAGTTGAGATACTACCGGTAGTATCGCAAATTTTTATGACAATTTAAACCAATCACAACAGCGGATTTTATTAATTTTCCATAAAAACGAAGATTCTACTGGTATTATCTCAACTTGAAATCAGCCCATAAATGCTTTAAATATGCACATAAATATGTCGAGTTTTTACCAGAAATATGACAAATATATGCTTTGTTTTTACCATTTATGCATTTTAATGTATTTTGTTTTTAATATGTTTTTCTTATTAGAAATCTAGGAAAGAGTAGTAAAACAACAAGAAATAATTTAGTTATAATATTATTATATATAAAAATAATAATTACATTATTTATAATAAAAATATTACATAGTATTATGGTAATATAGTATGGATTCTAAACTCAACCGCAAAATTAACCGGACACTTTATTTTTGTCCCGTAAATTGGCGAAAACGCTCTCTACATTGATTTTATATGACTACACATAAAAAACAACTAAAAGAAAGGATATTCAAGTTTTTTGGGTTAACCCCTATCACGCAGATTACTTTTTGTACCTATTTTCTTAGACGGCTTCCAATCAGAAAGGTTTTGTCTGTCAAATTTGTGTCGATAGCTGGTTCTGGTTTGTTTAATTTGGCTTTTTGGGGAAGAGATTTGTTGTAGAAGCGATTCAGATTGTAGTGAGTCCCGAAGAAGCTGTCCAGGCTGTTGCTTTACATAATGATGGACGCAGCATACGATTTATTACAAATGTACTTGGCTTTCCTAAAAGCACGGTATCCGATGCGATACAAAGGTTCAGGGCAACTGGTTCCTACTCCAAAAGAGCTGGACAAGGCAGAAAACGAGTAACAAATCAAGTGGAAGACCGATTTCTTCGATTACAAATGATGCGAGAACGGACCCTTCCTGCTACAGCTTTGGCCATGAAACTGGCGGATGTTCATGGAACCATGATTTCTTCTGATACTGTTTTAAGAAGGTTGAAGGAAAACAATTTGACATTACATCCACCTGCTACTGGCCCTAACTTGAACGCAGAGCATCGCAGACAGCGATTGGAATTTGCGCGAAATCATGTTGACTAGAATATGAACTAATGGGGCTCCGTTCTCTTTACGGATGAGTCGCGTTTCACTAGGTATTCACCTGATCGTCGTCAACAAGTATTTAGACGCCTGGGGGAACGGTATGACCAATGTTGCTTTGCGCCTAGAGTAGCATTTGGTGGTGGAGGTGTAATGGTATGGAGAGTGATTCCTTTGGAGGCTCATACAGCTCTTGTAACGGTGCGGAGTGGTTAGCATTAACGCTGACTGGTACATTAGGGAGTGTTTACAAGAGCATGTGGTTCCTTTTGCGCCATTTGTAGAGGAAGAGTTTCTCTTAATACACGACAATGTGCGCTCTTACACAGCCCAGACGTTAATGTTCAGGTGCTAAGGTGGCCATCTATGAGCCCTGACCTAAACCCCATTGAGTACATATGGAACAACCTGGGGAAAAGTATTAGGCAGAACTACGGCGAGTTTCATACAACAGTTGAGCTGGAACAGGCGTTGCTGAATGAGTGGGAGCTAATAGCCCAAGATGAGATCTCAGACCTGATTGCAAGTATGCCTCGACGAATCAGAGCTGTATTCAAGCACGAGGAGGAAGTACTTGCTACTGAGACCATTTTTTTGCAGTTTTCTTAGTTTTGTTTTGTTTTGTTATTTGAAATCAAATTTTTGTTTAATTTGTAAATAAATATTTATTTTTGAACATTAATAATCAAAATTATGTTGATTTCAATTTAAATGTTCATCATTGCACATTTTCAATTAAAATTATTTTGATTCAAATTTTCGTCACTGAAATTTTTCCAAAAAACTTAGTGTCTGGTTAATTTTGCGGTCAAGTGTAGTTTCTTTTGTCATTAAGGCTCCTTTTCTACAGATTCTTTTAGAACGTACTTCTATTCTTTATTTCTTACTAGTCGTACTTCTTCTTGTTGTTTTTCTCTCACGTTAAATGTTATTTACATAGGTCTTGTATCTCAAGTCTAAAATAAACTTTTGCTTGTCTACACGGACTTAAAATTTTATTTTGGTGCCTTTAAAGACATCAAACAATGAATTTTCGAAATAATGACAATTAGGTATTTCAATTTTCCAAAACTTACTCGTTTCTCTTTGGTTAGAAAACTAGACAAAAAGACAAATTATGTCCTTCAAAAATATTTTAAAGACTAAAGGACATTTTATAAAATAAAAAGACTGTCACTTAATAAAAAAAAGTTTGGCAACTCTATACTAGAGTTCTCAGAAGGTTTGCAGCTATAATTAAAATGACGTCACTAAATTATTAACTAAATTGTATTGTTAACGCAGCTTCTCTTAATTATATTACAGTTTAGTAATTTTTTTAGTAGTATTTGATTGTTTATTTAGTTAAATTTTATGTAAAACTTATTGTTGCAAACAATTCGAAATAACAAGAGAAAAAAGTCTCTAGTAGATAGTTTCAAAAAATACCAAGAAGATATCGCGTCAAGCATCGTACTGTAACGTAAAATTTTACGAAATTATTAATAGATACGCCCTTGGACCGATCGAGAAAGAATGAATCATGGCGTCGCTAGAGTGGAGAAAGGTTATAAACATACAGACACATTCTGGAAAAATGGATGCTTATATAAGAAAGTAGAGTCATTGACCCGGCTTGTAGAGCTCGAAGGCGATTGAAGTGAGCGATATTCTCGAAAGTAAAAGCAATTGTCGAGTTATTAAATTACTGTTGTGTATATCTGTGTACATAGTAGGGATAAATTATTTGTTATTGATCCAACTCTGAATCAAAGAATCCCGATTTCGCCTAAACGCTACAGAATGTTTTTTACTTAAAAATAACCCATTTTAAAGTTTTTGGATTTTATTAAAATTTTCCGTTTTTTGACGACTTTCCACTTTGTCACAAAACTTCTTTACTACCGCTTAATGTATAAACTATGAGTTTTTAATGCAGCGAAAAGTTGGCAAGTTCTTTTAAATACCTATTTGCCATTAATATATTCACTTTAGAACCTTCGCCACTTAATTTATCAAAAGCAAAAAGTGGGTCAGATTTGAAACTGAATAAAGAGAAGAAATTGCACTTAAAACAGCAAAAATCATGTTGTGGAGTTATATTTTTGATTTTTCATTTAGATGCAAATATCAAGTGATTGATTTTTCTTGTTTGTTTGTATTTTGATTAAGTTTTATCTTGAAAATTTAATTGAAACTAGACGAGTTTGAACACACGTACGCCGGATAATTCGTATATTTTTTTCTTTTATAAGAGAAGTTTGTGAAAAGTTTGTTCGGGAAATAATTAAATCAAGTCGGTTGAATTTCTTACGAGTTGTGTTTTCAATAAGATTTTCTCAGTTTTTGGAATTCCAATTTAGGCTTTTTAACCGAGTTTGCTTTGGTTTTTTAGTAAATTTCTGGTCAATTTTAAGATTTTCTCAAGCTCTTCTAGGAAAACGTTTAGTAATCTGTCAATGTCACAGCAGCTGTTCCAATCAGGATATGTCGGAAAAAAGAACAAATGATTCATTCCACCGCATGTTTTTTAATTATTTAGTGAGAAGAAAAATCAAATACTCTAACCACCGATTTTATATTCGAAAGCTTCGATGAAAAACTGCCAACATAAATTATTCCTAAAACGGAAATGAATTCGAGATATCGTCATTAACTCGAGGCGTTTTACACACTTTTTTTTTTCGAAAAATTAATCCGATCCGATCGTAAAATTTATTTTTGCTGGGTTATTAGCAGGGAATTTTTATGTCGTCCAGATGAGATTTATTGCATTATTTCCTGTTGCTTTAAATTTTGCTTTCAAATCATTCAAGCACCAAATTCGCAAGGGATATCGTTAGTTTCGTTTTTCTCGGCTTTGTTTCTCATTCCAATTTCGACATATTGGTCATATTTTAGCAAACTGACAACTCTGCTTCGTATTTCTGCCCTAACGAGAGTCAGCATTGTGGCCAACATCACTGCAAATAAACATAATTAATAGTTTAGTACGGTAAACCCTCCTTTATTAAAGCCTGTGGTTTCTGTATTCGTTTTTGCGAGAAATTTACCAGTTTTGTGTTTCAATTCACAAAACTGTCATTAAATATAATTACAAGAAGCGTGTCTGTCGGACGTTAAGACCGAATTTTAATGATTGACACGCAAAGACAGCCGGAAATAGACACAAAGCAAAAAAGTGTTTTATTATCAAGACGGACGTGTCAAATTAAAAAACAGTGAGGTGTGCAGATTCGTAATGGTTATATGCCTATTCTGGTTACAAATCGTGATGGATAGATCCTAGATGGAGAGTTTCAGGTTGATCTCTCCCAAATAACGTATCTTTTCGCATCACCAACTTCATACATATATTACTCGCTCCATTTCAGTTTTAGTGCCTCCTCTGCGACGTCATTTGTCATTTTTACGTGGCGTACTAAACAGATTAGGAAGCGTGAATATTAGTCAAATTGTTGAAGACAATGTCGATTAAATTTCCTCTCTTTAATAGCCGAATTTCGGTTAAGATAAAAACAAGATCCATTAAAATTTGATGCCGTAAAAACACAATTTACATAAAAAACACCACTCACAAGCTGATATGGCAAGTGTGCAAAAGCAGCTTTTTTGTTCATAAACCTGTTGTTGGCCTTTTTTCTTCTCTGCGGTCCTACAATTGTGACAAAGGATTACAAAGGGCGGATGAAACTAATATTTGTCATGTTATAGCTTTAATCCAGTAAATTAAGAACAAGCTCTAGTAAAATATTTTAATAGAAGCTGTTAAATCAGTTATAAAGCACTATATATTTGTAGACGGTCACGTTTTTTAGAAATAAATTAATAAAATTATCTCGAATATCTCAGGTTTATTTTACACTGACTCAGATGATGTTTTAGGTTCTGATACTCAAATTTTTTACAAACTTTTGTTTAAAATTGCAGCAAAAAATAACAGACAGGTATGTAACAACATAGCTTTTTAAATTGTACAATTTCAGCCATTTTAATTAAGATTTCTATTATTTCAAATGTTATCATTGTTTTATCAAAGCTACAACTGTCTGAATAAATTGAAAGTGACGTTTGTACCAGTCTGTTCATTTGATTATTTAGAGCGATTTCTACATGGCGCTGCTAACATCGCTATTGTTCAACATATAAAATTATCTGAGGTCAGTCACAATTGCGTCAAACAAAAGTACATTTTAAATTTTAACTATATTGTGATTTATTAAAGTGTTTCGGTTAATCGTTTTGTTTTTTATTTGTTATTTTAGTTTGTTTCGTGTTCTAGTAGCGAGTTATCTACTTTTTGTTAAGTTAAATTTTATTTTTGTATTATTTTTTTAATGTACTAAAAGAAGGTTTTTCAAGTTAACATCACAAAATCTTGTTCTTCTTTTTAGGTTTATAAAAATTTCATAAAATCTTTTTTAAATAGCGTTGAATGAGTGTATGTTTTGTTTTTTTTTTGCCACACTAAAATCCTTTGTAAAGTCGAACAAAATATGTTTTACTAATTTGCCAAAACTATGCAAGATATCTATTTATATTAGAACAAACTCTCTCTCTTTTATAAATCCTTTTTTAAAGCCAAATTTATTGATAAAATTAGCAAGAACGATTTTTGTGATTAAGACAATAACAATAATGTGTCGCGTAACCATCATAACTCAACCGAAAATCCAAAAGTGTAAATCATTTTACTTTAAATTGAAATTAACTAGATATTATCTAGACTAGGGTCTTCAAGTTTTAATTTAGCCGGCTGCGATCACTAGTTCTACTATTAAATTTTAAAATATTACCGGCAAAACCACCTAACATTTGTGTAAAATCGAATTTTTTGATCTCTAAACTAAACTCTAAACGCACGGAGATATTTAATAAATTTAGGTATTAGTTTTATAAATGTAAAGTCCTACAAAAATTATTAAATTTACCTGATACGTGAAAAAAAAATAGTTTTTAACTTTTTATTTTGTTTAATCACTTTTTTCTATATTATGTAGTGTTTTTGCATTGCCATTTTGGGCAAGTCGCAATGTTAGCAGCGCCATGCGGAGATCTTTCTAAGTGAGCAAATAAACAGGTAGTTAATTTTTATTTAGCCGGCAATGGTCAAAACAAAACAGAGCATATTGAGGTCTAAAGAATACAAAAAAAAACAGACAACGTTTTATCTACGCAAGAATGTTTAAGCGCGAGACGCAGTCGAGCGTTTAATATACTTAAGTGGATAAAACGCGACTAAAACACAAATCCAATATAACGTTTTATCCACAATTTTAGCGATTTAAAATCAGAACCTCCAAAATTTCATCTCATGACATCAAAAAATAATTTGACATTACACTCTGATAGCGGATGTCACCGCAAAAATCATTGAAATTAGCTTAACATCATGAGAGGTGTTGAATCGTTGCTATTTATTTTTGATTGTTTATCGACTCCAATTGTACAAAACCTGTGCAAGTTGGTAAAAATAAAAGAAAGTAATATTGTTGCTAAAACAATTCTTGAGGAAGCTGAAGAAACGACTCGCTAGTTATTGCCTGCGAAGTTCAGGGAACATTATGAAAAAGTATTTTCAGAATTTAATGAATGGAAAGAAGAACGGGGACAATGACAATAAATGAGGAAATTTTGCTATCGTATTTCTTAAATTTGAAGAAGAAGTATGCAATTTCATCCATGTAATCAAAGTACTCCAGACTGAAGGCCGCTATAAAAATCTATAAAAACATAGACATTGGAAAGTATAGTGAGCTCATGGTCTATTTGAAGAATCAGTCAAAAAAATACAAGCCGAAGAAAGCTGCAGTATTGAAAAGAGCACACGTGGAAGAGTTTTTGACAAGGGCTTGCGATAAAGAATATTTGATGATCAAAGTAATCTCTGTCATTACATAGACATTGTAAATAATAAATCTCAGAATATATTGGGTTCCATTAAAAGTGGAGGTGTCTAGTGGCTGTCAATGCTGTGAGCTGACAAATTTGAATATTAGTGATGGAGAAGACAGCGGCGCATACCTAATTGATTCGATACCAGATACCAAGACGGGCGCTTCACGAAAATTCGCAATTATAGATGAAGGATTCTCGATCAACACTGTGCAGAAGTGTAGGAAATACATGTCCTCATGTCAGAAGAGGTTATCTATTAAAAGTTTTTTTTACGATACGCTAATTAAAAATGTACATTGCAACCTGTTGGAATTAACGCTTTATCGAAAGTTCCTTCTAAAGTTGCTTCGTTTTTAAATCTGGCGAATGCAGAAGCTTATACCGGCTATTGTATGAGGTGCAGATCAAGAACTTCACTTGCCAACGGAGGTGCTAATCTTACAACGATTAAACCACATGGTGGGTGGAGGAGCTCCGCCATAGCAGAAATTTATATCGAAGATTCTGTATCTAATAAGCGTGATGTCGCAAGGAAAATCCAAGGTTCTCCTAGTATGTACCAGTCATTCTTTATTAGAGAAAGCGTCTATTGTTCCTACAACTACTACTTGTTCTGGAACCGATAATAACTACAAGCTTCATATTAATCAAAAATGAAGTAAAATATAATAAAACAAAAAACGAAATGTCTATTAATGTACATGTTAATGCCAATATTAATAATAAATAGAATGCGATTGATCTAAGGTTGGATTTTTCATTATTCCACTAGTGGAATAAAGTGATTTCATTATTCCACTAGTGGAATAAAGTGATTTCATTATTCCACTAATGGATAAAGTGTTACTTTATACGGTTCGTAAGTGTGGATAAAACTTCAATTTTAACGTAATTGTGGATAAAAAATTTTAACAAAGTCAAAACAGAGATCAATTTTTTAAAACAATTTTTTGTGTTCTTTGGACTTTGAGAGCGTATTAATAATTTGGCAGGTGTTACGTCAGCAGATACTATTTGCTGTCCTATGATGTAAAACAAGAGGATACTCGTGTCTTCCTACATCATCTATCTTACGATGAATAAGACGCTGAGCCAGCATAGAACATCAGTGCATTGAACAGTTAAATTCAGCATCTGCCAAAGAAGAAAATAATCCCCTATTGCTAGCATCTAAAAAAAGTGGACAAGTTCAATCACACAATGATATATAATACCGAAAAAATAGCGAAACACTCTGATTTAAGTTGTTAGATTTGAGAAAATTCGGTCGGTAAACTCAATTTAAGCTTATCAGTTCGAAATGATAGTTATGCTCTTGTGAAAACCATGTGTTTGTTACGTGTCCTGAATAAAAAAAAAACAAGAAGCAGGAAATTTTAGACCTCATCACAAGATTCAATTTTAAAAACATTTTATTTATTTTTGTTGGTAAATGATAAATACTTGTTGTGTTTTATAAAAGAAAAGAAAATAATAGAGCTGACATCAATAGGAGCTCTTATTTGTTTATTCTTTCTGAAATATGATCCGATGCTTGAAATAAGAAAATCGGTTGATTAATGATCCACTTTGGAAAATGTGCTGATCTACTTTGTTTTATAAATGTTTCTATATTTCTGCAACGACAGGTGACGCTTATTAAATGCGTCGGCTTTATTTTAATTCTCACTTGAATAAACGAAAGAGTTTTGTTTCGAAAGGAAATGGGCAATTTTCCAATTAAACTCGCTATTAACTGGGTATTTTCTCGGTTATTTTTACTGAAGCGATAAAAAAGCGTATAGTCGGCTCAAAATGATGACTTAATTTGAGATTATGTCGCATAGTTAATCTAAGGCCACTCGAGACTAATTGAATTTCTGTGGTGTTACCGGGACGTGTTTGCGGTTGTTTATTGTATACAGCATAACTCTGTAAGTTTTCGCTAGAATCCTACACCTCTTAAGCCCTTCAAGGGAGGAGTAACCTGTGCATCGTATCTTGTGGTTTCAGTGGTTTTCCAAAGCCTGTCTTCTAATATGTGTTGGGAATTGTGTTTTGATACTACCTGAATTTACATAATTACAACAAAAGCTACTAGATAAAATGTTTGAGTGGTAGGTGTGTAAAAATGTAAATTAATTTGTGGCATGTTTGACTGATTGTATCCGGTCGGATGTAATATACTAGTACCTTATTAATTTGTGTTATCAACAAAGGCTGTAATTCCATCAACGTCAAAGCTGAAACAGGTAATGTTAATGACAAAAATTGATGTTTGTTTTGAACGCAAACACAGACAATAAAAATAACAGCGATTTAGTCAAAGCGAAGTTTTTCTAATCAACCTTTTTTAAAACTTTTTCCATTAAATTCACGTGAAATACTATCTTCGTAAAATAATATCTGGGTATTTTACACACCGGAAGTTTTCTCAAGTACAATGTAAATAAAAACTTTGATGGTGTTTTATTATGGTACATAAGGGCACTTTCGAGACCCTTCATGTTTCTTAATCCCTTTCGTCGACCTCTTCGAAAGTCAATAAAATATCCTTATCGATGCAGTCGACTATAAATTCAGAATGACTGACAGTTAATGGCCCAAAAGACGAAAACTTTGACGTAAACAACTAATAGGTTGGTCAGAGAAACACCAAATTTTTACACAAATTGCTTAATTTAAATTCACTGATAACTCCCCGCAAATAATTATTTTGTGTTATCTGAATCCTTATATTTTTGCGGCCACCCTTAATTTTCACCGAAAACAAAGTGTAATTGGGGTAAAAACGGTTATTGCAGATGCTTGCAAAATTTTCGCTTCATTAGAAACTTTCGGCCAATTATTTTACGGATTTTGGACCGGTATTGGGTTATTTATTTTTCACCGTCTAATATGTATAACAAGCAAAAATTTTAAAAACGAAATGCAAGCGTTTATATTTAATATAACGATCAGGAAAAATCCTAGAGCGCAACCAACGTTTTTAAAGCCACACTCACTTTATACTATTTTATTTTAAAATGTTTTGCTGTTTATGATTGGTAGCTATTCCGACTTTAGAATTTATGTAGTTAGTTTACCGAATTGTTGTAACGTTGTTTGGTCTCTTTCCTACCAATAAGCCATAACTTTTCGTTAGTAGCAAACTTATTTGGAGAACTTTTATTTTATGACTGAACTACATTTTTGTTCAATTGTTCATATTTAAATAAAATTGATGCAATAGCCAGCTATCAGAACAAGGTTTTTGTGTATTTTGTAAAACAAAAAATGTAATAAATATGTATACATAAAACAACATAACTATAAAAATTTAAATACAGTAAATACAAAAAAGTTTGTATAATATTATGATGGATGCGCCGGATTACAAAAAATAAAAGAAACTTTTTTCTGCTTTTAAGGAAAACTAAGGAAGTTGAAACAAGCACCAATTAGTTTATCAGCAAAATTTACTACGAGAAACAGTATAAGATTACAAAATTTACACAAAACATTCATTAAAACAAAAAATGTAAAAATGGTAGATGCGCTGGGCTAGAAATTAAAAATTAATTTGTGACCTTATTACTAATTATAGAAAACTTAGATAAACACTACTCAATTAAGCCAAAAATTTGCTATTAGAAGCAATAACGCCACAAATTAAAATTAAATTTATTAATTTGTTATTAGCACGTTAAATATTCTAACTGAAAATAATTTTAAAACGGTAGAAAAAATTAAACGTTGATGTTACTGTCACTTCTATTGAACGTAAATGGATTGTATAAAAAAGATAGAAAATGGTGGATGCGCCGGGTTATATTTGATTAAAAACGTTTATTGTTTGTTGTACTTATTTTAAGACTGAATCACAATTTATGTTTTATTGTTCATATTCAAATAAAATTGTTGCATTAACAAGCTATCAGAACTAGGTTTTTGTTATTCGGTAAAACAAAAATTTAATATTAATAATTGAAACAAGATAACTATAAATTTAATTATAGTAAATAAAAAAAAGTTAGCATAAGATTATGATAAAGCGCTAAAAAATAAAAATAAAAAATCTTGTGTTTTTACAGAAAACTGAAAAAAGTTGAAACAAGCACCAATCAGGTTATTAGAAAAATCTACTACCAGAAACAATATTTTTTTATTTGTTTTATTTGCGTATTTGCAATCTACATCAAAAAAATATTAAGCAAATTTGTTGAAGTAGTTTTGCTTGGAAGTGAAGCATCCAGTGATGCATCTCCTGATGGCCGGGTTACTATTGTTTCATTGTTGTAGTACGAGATCGTTGGTCCAGGTGCGCTGCAGTCTTCTCTCTTGTGGTCTGTTAGCAAATAATTCATCTATTAGGTTGTTCTCGTGGTTTAATGTTTTGTAGATTATAAAATATGACGATGCCATACGAGTGATCTCGTCTTTAACATAGGGCACGTGAAGGTCAGTGTGGAGAGTGTGGTTGCTGACGAACCAAGGGGCGTCGGCTAGACTTCTGATTGACAAGACAACTTTTGATTGAAGCCTTTGAATTATATTGACGGTTGACAATTTGGAACATCCCCAAAGCTGTATACCGTACAGCCATATAGGCTTTAAAACTACTTTGTATAGTAAGAGTTTGTTGGTTAGAGAAAGTTTTGATTTTCGTTCAAGGAGCCAATACATTTGCCGGAATTTGAGATCCAGTTGCTTTCTTTTAGTCTCGATATGTTTTTTCCAGATTAGTCGTTGATCCAGATGTAGACCATGTTATTTAGTTTCGGTAGCAGCTGGTATTCTTTGGTTGTTTATACAGGACGACAGGTGCTACGCCGCATGGTGAAGGTAACTTGTACCGACTTGGTGTAGATGATCTTAGTTCTCCATTTCGTATACCATTCGTGAAGTTGATCAAGATGATTTTGTAAATTGTTGAGAAGCTAAGACAGCTACATCATCAGCAAAAGAGGCTATATCAGTATTGTGAGTTACAGGTATGTCTGCCGTGTAGATAAGGAAAAGCAGTGGAGCAAGGACACTACCTTGAAGAATTCCAGATTTGATAGGGTAAAAATTGGACTGCTGGTACTGAGAATTTGACAGAGAAGTGTCTATTTAATAAATATGATTTAAGGAGAAGGTAGTAGTTGCTTGATAGACATTTTTTTAGTTTCAGAAGTAAACCCCTGAGTCACATTTTATCAAAAGCTTGTGAGATATCAAGCAAAGCTGCGTGACAGTACTTTTTTTCGAGTGATTAAGATATTTTGTTTACTAATCTATGGACCTGTTGGGTGGTTGAATGGTGCTTTCAAAATCCGATTTGGTGAGTCGGTATTATTTTTGAGAGGTTATAGTCTTTATGTATACTATTTTGCATAAGTCTTTCCAAGACTTTGCTCATTGTTGGTAGCAAACTGATTGGTCTGTAGGAGTTGGTTTCATTAAGAGTTTTTCCTGGTTTTTGTATCATTATTATCTCTGCGTATTTCTAGATTGTTGGGAAATAGCCTATACTTAATATGCGGTTGAACATGACTGTTAAAAAGACTATAGCTTTACGTGAAAGTGGTTTCAATATTTGTCCATTTATTGGATCAAATCCAGGAGTTTTCCGAGTGTTGAGTTTGTTTATTTCTAGTTTGACCTCTGTTGAAGAAAAAAATTTTATAGGAGGAGAAAATTGACAGGGCGAATTAATAAATACTTCAACTTCTTGATCTTTGTCTCCAAAAACAGAATAAGATTACAAAATTTAAACAAAAAGAAATTTAAAACAAAAAATGTAAAAATGGTGGATGCGCCGGGCTAAAAATTAAAAATTGCTTGGTAATTTTTGCTAATCATAATTGTAGCAAATTTAAGCAAACACTAACTCATTAAGCAAAAAATTTGCTTTTAAAAGCAATAAAGCTAGAAATTAAAATTAAATTTAATGATTTGTTATTGGTACATTACATATCCAAACTGAAAATAATTTTAAAATAGTAAAAACTTCTATTGAACGTGAATGGACTGCATAAAAAATGTAAAAATGGTGGATGCGCCGGGTTATAATTAAATGAAAAATGTTTATTGTTTGTTGTAGTTATTTTGCGACTGAACCACAATTTGTGATTAATTGTTGATGCTAGTATAAAATCGCTTCCATGTCCAGAAATTTTTTGTGTTAAGAATCGAGCGAATAAATAATTTCGTGCCTCGTCAATAACGAATGAGAGTATCCGTGATTCGTCCAGAAAAACCCCACGTTACACCCTACTAAGTGGGCATGGGATGGCTCCGTTGCGGTGTCGCAGGAAACGCTTTTCAAGCTCTTTTGCTTTTTCCTCTTTTCGCATTACTGGGTGAAATTGAACCGGTCTTGCCTTCTATACACATCCGACGGCCGGCCGCACATTTTCTACAATGCAAAAGCCGGTCGGGAAATCTCTCGGAAAATTTAATGCGTCCGGTAAACTAAACAAAAAGCGAAGTAAAATAAACTGGCTTAACTTTCAATCATGAGTTTTTGTTTTTGGTAACAAATTTCGTTTTTGATGAAAAATTTATAGAAGGAATGAATGCCTCGATTACTTTCTGGTCATAGAAAAGTCAAGTTTATTACACCGGCGAGCACTCTGCATTAATAAATCTTTTGTCGCTCTATGCTCTTTGTAATAAAAGAATTCAACGTCTTTTGATTGCTTTTGTGTTTTTTATTAGTTGTAATAAAGCATTTGGGAGTATTTATTCATTCGTGTTTTAAACAAATCGCTTTTTAAACAACTTGTATCTGAGAGATAACTTGGTAACAAATCACTTCCGTTTATAAAAATAATTTTAGTAATTTATTTTGACACATTTGAATTTCTAAGAAGGATGTCGTAGCATATAAATCAATTTGTGAAGGTAATTTTTACCCGGCGCATCCACCATTTTTGCTTTCTTGTTTTTTTATTAAGTCGTTACTTAAAATTTATTCATAATTATATTCGACGGAATAATATTAGGGTCGCTGTAGATGGAGTTATCTTCGTCTCACGGTTCATAATAATTAATATTTAATACGATCTCCGTCTAACATGATCTATATAATAGTAGTAAGACATCCGTTGAAAATCACCCAATTTGCCATTCCGCAGAGTGGAAATGACTAGAGGAACAATGCGGGCCTCTCACACCACCCGTACTACGAAAACCTCTCGGTCGAAATTCCACCGATTCGCTCTAACAAAGCCGTTTAGGAATGAGGAGGTCTACCCTAAAACGACAAACAGTATGTTACACTTGATAACGGCTATATCAATTAATTATATAATTCACAAAGCTCATAGAGAACAAAACCCAACAAAACCCACCAGTAACGATTTGTTAATTAAAACTATACTACAAATGCAAAAATAAAACTGTTTATAATTCATGTATACAACCGGAGACCATCCCTAGAGAGTCTAACGCGTTGGACAAATTTTTATTTCCGCTCCGAGACTTTATATATACTAAAACTGTTTTAATAAAATATTACAAAGCCTATGTTTCATTTATAACCAAGCGCAAATGAATTAGGAACAGGCTCAACACAAATTTTCCGAGTTTTAGTTAAACTCTAAGCCGGATAATAACAAAAAGTAGTTTATTTATGTATGAATAGATATTAATAACCTAGGGCAACGGGTTTACCGACCAGATAAGGACCGCTAATTGCCCAAAGTTATTATTTATTGCTAAGTTTGAGATTCTCCAATTGTCTCAGTTATACAGACTGAAAAAATCTTGTAACAAAACAAAGAATTTTTTGCCATTGTTGTTATGACTATTTTAAGAAGTTTTGCTTAAAATGTTTAGTAGACCTTGTCTTTAAGTTAGGAATCAAGGTCACGTTGCGGATTTTATTTGGTCGTAGTGAAGGAACAAATTGATATTAGCTCTATCTCTACTTTCCCAGTCACCGGGGTACGATTACCCCGACGACACGAATGGTTAGGGGTGCAAATGAGCGTCTCGCATTGCTTCTAGTTAATAGTGCGTGACTGTCTTTATCATTCACAAGGACCGCAGACCGGAATTGTACATTTCATATTCTCTCCGGTTGCTCGATTTGTCGCGCCTTTGCAATTACCCTTATTGAATAATTCACTTGCACAACAGCGATCATATTTAGCAGCTTCTTATTAATATTATTATCACTCGCAATAATTCACGACTGAAAATCATTTAGTGCTCGAAAGCCTATACAACCGGCTCAAGCGAGCTACCGTCAAGGAATTTTAATATCCACATTCTTGCCTCGAGGAACAGTCGAGAGCTAAACCTCTCAGATTTCGTCAATTTTAGAAAAACGCTCTAATTGTTAGTTTTGTAAATGAAATTTGGGGAAATTCTTAAGGGAACACTAAGAGAGAACATGAAAAAAGAAGCGTTCCCAAATGGCAGGCTCGCTTGAAAGCTGCAAGCCTCACAAGAGACGAAAGTTTAAGAAAATGAAGAAGGTAAAAAAAGTGAGAAAGAGAGTGCTACGGGATGTAAATGACCCTGAAAGCGTGACAGCCAGGTTTCGAGGTGGGCAACCCGAGGGATTGCCCTTCCTCGTTTTTCAAGGCGCTTCAAACTTTTTCGATGGGAGAGTAATTAGACTATCTAGCGAGAATCATCAGATTTGTTAAATTCAGTCACTAAATTAATCCATCAATTCTAAAATTTAGAAATCTGCTAAAACGCTTAAAACGATTACCGGATCTGACTATACGAAGAGTCTCTCAACAACAGTGGATATTAAATTCAACACAAATTAATTAAATAAGGTAAATATTTAAAACCTTATAATTTAAAAATTAGAATTGTAAAAATGGTGAATGCGGCAGAATATAACCTGCTTATAAAAATTTTTTTAGGTTTTATTGGTAACTCTGGAAATTTGAAACAAACATAATTAATAAATCAGATTAAAACAAGACTATTTTATGAAGTTTAAATAAAGTTAGCATTAAAAAATATAAATAAAAACCATAAAAAATAAATGAGACAAAAACTGGTACCAGCGCCGCGCTACAAGTCACTAGAAAAATTATTTGAGATTTTATTAGTAACTATAGAAAGTTTAAACAAACATAAATTAATAAAATAGATAACAACAACACTACTTTAGCTAGTTTAAATAAAGTAAGTACAAAAAATATACATAAATTAGTAAAAATTAATAAGACAAAAATGGTGGATGCGCCGGGCTACAAATTATTAGAAAAATTATTTGTGGCTTTATTAGTAACTATAAAAAATTAAAACAGTAAAACAGATTAAAACAACACTATTTTAATAAAATAAAATAAACTTTAAGAAATGTAAATACGTAATACACAAATTAAACAAAACTAAAAGTGGTAGATGCGCTGGGTTACAAGTCGCTAAAAAAATTATTTGTGTCTTTACTAGTTACTGTAGAAAGTTAAAACAAACATAAATTGGTTAAACAAATTAAAAACAACACAATTTTATCAAATTTAATTAAAGTAAGCCTTAAAACAATACATAATATAAAAAATAAATGAGACAAAAATAGTGAATGCGCCGGATTAAAAATTAATAAAAAAATTATTTAAGGTTTTATTAGTAACTGTAGAAAGTTAAAACAAACATTAATTGATAAAACAAATTAAAACAACACTATTTTATCAAATTTAAATAAAGTAAACAAGTAAACACAATATAAAAAACAAATGAAATATAAAAAAGGTGGATGCGCCGGGTTACAAATTATTAAAGAAATTATTTAAATCTTTATTAATAACTGTAGAAAGTTAAAATAAACATAAATTGATAAAAGAGATTAAAACAATACTATTTTATAAAATCTAAATAAAGTAAGCATTACAAATACACTGCTCCAAGAAATTAACGCACCACTTGAAAATAAAGTAAAAAAATTAAAACTATGTACACTTGACTTTGACAACTTTGGTTGAGAAGGTTTAATCAAGCTATAATCTAGTTACCCATTGTAATAAAAGTTTTGACATTAAAGTCAGAAAGTTGAGTTTAATAGTTTTTAAGCAGAAATTTTAAAATAATTTTCATTTTTAAATTGTGTTAATTTGTAATTTCGTTTTATTGTTATTTGAATTTGCCGTTCTGTGAATAGTTTTTATCATTTGAAACAATAATAAAAACATTATGAGGAATTTGACTCGAGAAGAATGCGCCCAAGCTGTGGTTTTGTTGGAGGAAGGATGGAGCTACAGAAGAATTGGTGAAAGGTTTGGTGTATCACATACGTCAGTTTCGCGTATGATACAAAGGTACAGAGAGACAGGAATTCACCTCAGAAGACCTGGGCAAGGAAGAAAAAGGAAAAACACTCCCATCCAGGATAGATTTTTAGGAATATCTGCGCTAAGGAAACGCTTTGTAACTGCCAGGAAGCTACAAATTGAGTTCCGTGACGTAGAAGGAATTCAAATCAGTACCGAAACTGTTAGAAAAAGACTTAAGGCGGATAATTTAACACCCCATATTCCTGCTTGTGGTGCTGCATTGACTGCAGAACACCGCAGAGACCGATTAGAATTTGCTAGAGAGCACACAAATTGGTAAAGAGAGGATTGGGAGTCTGTTCTTTTTACGGATGAGTCAAAATTTTGCCTTTCCAATTGCGATAGACGTGTTCGTGTGTATCGTAGACCAAATGAGCGGTACGCACAGTGTAACATTCAGAATACCACATTGTTTGATAGAGGCTCAGTAATGGTTTGGGGTGGTATTTCCTTACAAGCTTGCACGGAGTTAGTGGTTGTAAATAATGACTCTATAAATGCGGACCGTTACATAGCAGACATTCTTGAAGAGCATGTCGTACCATATGCTCCTTATATTGGTCCAAATTTTTTGCTAATGCAAGATAACGCAAAACCCTACACTTGAATGAGGCAGAAATTAATGTTTTGGATTGACCAGCTCGAAGCCCTGACCTGAATCCTATTGAGCATGTTTGGGGCATTCTCGGAAAACGTCCTTTCTTCCACATCCTCCTGTCCATCTTCAAGAGGTAGGTCCACAACAAAATAAAATTTGGAATAACTTAAATCAAGAAGACATAAGTTCGTTGATTTTGAATATGGAACGAAGATGTGCAGCGGTTATTCAAGGTAGAGGTGGAAATACGCGATATTAAAATGTTTTCTGTAACTTTAATAACGGCGTAACTTTAATAAAATTTTATTTTCGGTTTGTGTTTCTATATTTGGATACATTAGATATTAATTTACTTTAAACAAATGTTTTTGTTAATTTTTTTTTAATTTTGTTCTTAATTGGTCGAATACATGTTCCAATTTTCAAAAAAATTCAAGTGGTGCTTTAATTTATTGGAGCAGTGTATAAATACAATATATTTTAAATATAAATCTTTTTAAAATTATGAAAAGAAAAATAGTAAATGCTCTGGGCTACAAATTACTACAAAAATATTTTAGGCTTTATTAGTTAAGAAAGTTGGCAACAACAAAAATTCGACAAATTTAAATAAAGTAAACATAAAAATAATACAAATATCTACATAATTGCGTTGTAAATCATATACTAATAATATGTAAAAATGGTGGATACGCCGAAACAAAATTATTTTTAAAAATTATTTATAATTATTTTAGTAATTAATACATAATACCTAGCTTTGTTTATTTATCTTCTAATTGTAATTTATTACTCTAAACAAACAGTTTATAGTTATTTATGATTCGTGTTAGTCAAATAATAACTAAATAATGACATGACATAAACAAAATGAAAATTATGAAATTTTTTGGTTGAAAAACAATTCAAACAACAAAAAAATTATTTCATGTCATTTAGAAAAAAACTGTAAATTTGGGTTTTTAAATTTGAAATTCAAACTTGCTAATTTTGCAGTTTTAGCAATAACAAATTTAGGTTTTTTGTTGTGTCATTAGTGTACCGATTACCTTTTTTTAAATCTTTAAATATGTGTGAAAGTCACAGAAAATACAAATATAAATATTTACCTAAAAATTAATTTCTAACTGTACTTAATATTTTTATTTCATTTCATTCTCTCGTGCTATAATTTCTTTTTATTTTGCTTTAGACACATAAATAATTATTACATAATAGAGTTGGAAAAAATAGCTAGTATACGTCTCTGTGAATTGCCAATTTATTTTAATCAAAAAATTAATCTTGAGCCTTCTGCAGATTCATGTTTTTGATGTTAAGTTCCGACTAGTTTTTACAAGCCTTCAAGTACCGTCACTTGCAAAATCGCATTTATTAGTTCTCAGAAATGCCAGGTTTATTTTTAATTTAAGCTTGTCTTACCTTTTACCTATAAGTTTTTATTATTACAATCTGTACAGTGATAGATATTCCTATTATTTAAAAATTTAGCTTACCTCTCCACAGTTGCGACTTTTGCACCCCAAAATTGCTTTCTGTATTTTATAACTGTAGTGGCAGCAATAACAATTAGTAATTTGCCACTGTGTTTAGGGCTTCAGAATGCGGTTAGTTGATATTCAGTTTGCTTTGATTTTTTTTCGGGTTTCGAATGTGTTAATTGTGGAATTTGTTGGATGAATACATCGAAATAAAAAGGCGAAATATAAAATCGCATGTTTTATCTATAAATGCAGGGCATTGTGGACAGAACTCTAGGGTTTTCAGGCGCCTCGACGGTTTTCGTTTAATATATGCGGGGACACGGTCACTGCATCCACTTTGGACGACGAGAAAGAACAAAGGGATTCGCTCTGGTTAGCATAATCACATTACAGCAGACCATCGCTGAAAAAGTCGGGTCCCGTTTGCGAACTAAACCACTAGCATGTGGACACGTTCGAAGGACGACTAAACGAAATTGTGGCAGAGACAATTAAACTCATCGAGAGATGTTTGTGGCTGCAATGATTGAAACATTTTTTTTAAATACTGCAGTATTTTATTACGTCACGATTTCAGTATTTTTACGCAGTGCATGACTTCCGGTGACTTATCCATAATTCAAAAATGTCTCACTTGGAATTATATTTAGCTATTCTAAGCGAGGTTTTGTATATTTTAAATACAGGGTTGTAACGACCGCACTTGCGGATTAATCAAAATCCGCCCCTTTTATGTAAATAACCAGTGGATATAAAACGGCAATTAGTTACTCTACCTTTGCATATTTGTTGTCATGCGGAAATTTTTTTGCCGATTTGCAGATAAAGTGTTATATAAGCAACTTCAGATGTATTGGGGAGGAAAAGAGAATATTAGAAACGAAGTTGAGAAACTCCATTTCTGTACATTGTAACGGTCGTAAGCTGCAAGGAAAATTTAACAAACACGGTCTCTGTGTGTAACATACTTGGTTTGTTATGAACTTATTTGCCATAACTTGAAGCAAATTCGAGTTTATGTAAATAAGACACAACGTCAAGATGGAGCCACATCAATATAACATAACTTCATTACAAGTTTGTTTGAAAGAAAAATTAATAAAAATTTTATAACAAAACCAGAACGCGTCTCTAATCAATAAACAAAATGCGCCTTTTCTAGTTCTTCTAAAGGATTTTTGGCAAAACTCCAACTCGGTGTATAGCATAGAAACGAAAAATTGAGATTTATCTTGGGCTATTTAATATTAAGTGAAAGCCAACGGACCGTAAACATCTTCGACAGTTGCATGTTGTTGTGCGCCTATTATGAGATTTCTTTGTGTGGAAGAAACGTCCGAAAAAAATTAAATAGCCGAGATAAACAAAGACCGGATAATTTAACTAAAGCAAAGTAGAATTTAGCTTCAATTTCAGCTCTTATAATAAAGTTTATTTTTCATAGTTGCAAACTACAATAATCCAAGTAAATATTTGATTTGGAGTTTAATAAGTTTAGTTCGAGTTTCTCGAATTTCAGTCAGATAAAAATTGAATTAAGTGAGCATATTGAAACGTGGTAAATACATAATTTATAGATACATGACGTATTGCGGATCGCGGCAATGCAACCATTAATAAAAATTACATGAGCATAATGTTTGCACAAATTTGTGCTTGAATAAATGAATAATTGAACTGATATACAGTATGTCTCCTGATCAACTTTAAAAGAGAAAAAATTTCTTGTTTTTGATTTCTCAGAAAATTTCACTTCTGGTGAATTGCCCTGCTTGTTATCAAACGCCCAAAACATAAATTATTTTTTATTTAACTTGAACGGTTATCGAGATAATATCATTTTGCTTCAAAATTTAAACTTAGTGTTTTTTGTAATTTTTAGAAGTAAGTCTAGAAGATGAATTTCGTAAAAAATACTACTAACAGCAGATGACAAATCTAATAAGTTAGTAGAACTACAAATTAAATCTTCGCTAATTTGAACAGTATTTATGCTTATAACGTTGACTTTACAACAAGGAATTTATCTAATTTAATGTTAAAAAACTAAGGAAGAGTGCTATTCAGTTGTAATCAAACCATACAAATAAAAATACCTAAAAGTTACCATTTCAAATTCCGGTGATCAAATTCCTTAAAACGTTCTCGATCTTAAACATTAAGAAATCAAAAAAGTTGTTCAATGAAGACGATGCTGCTTCAGTTCTTGCCGTTTATTCCGCAAGAAAAACTCCAAAGTTTTTTTTTAAGAAAATGAACAATACAAGCTGGAATATGTAAATTTTATTTTCAAAGAATCTTTAAGGAAAAACTGCGGACATACTGTATACCCAATCGCAATTAAATTTAGCAACGCTATAAAAAAACGGCTTAATTATTTTCTAAAAATAAAAACTTAAACAAAATCTACGTTATGTGAGGCATTTTAAAATGCATTTTTTAGTCATTTATTTAAAAAAGTAGTAAGTAACATAACAATATTTTTTTTATTTGTTAGACTTTAAATATTTTTTATTACGTGTGATTGTCAGTATTGAAAGAATATTAAATGAGTCAGGGCGAAAAGTATTAACTTGGACAATGAATACGAGTAAAAGCGTAATTTCAGAGTAGATTTCACATCGCAACACAATCAAATATTAATAGAACTGTGTATTTGACACAAAAAACCATTAGCGACATAAAAGCTTTTTCAAATAAAAAATACTAGCAAAGAGATTGAATGAGAAAGTGGGGTGTCGAACTATAAACAAATTGAAAATGAAATAACTTTATTTTCGTTAGAATAACTGTGAGGTATTTGTACCCGTTAAGATGAATAATTTGTAAGCTGGGAGTGGTAAAGCTGCGCCGCATTTTTCATTTCCTAATCTCGAACGGGCGCTTTTATTTTTAATTTAAGCTCGTGTAGATAAGCTTTTAAATATATTATGAAAAGTTTTTGAAAGCGCAAATTTCTCCGACTTTCCTAAAAGAATTAATTGCCACCTTGGCTATTCATCAGAAAATTTGTTTTGCAAATTGATGTTTGCTTTGACTAATCAAAAAATTATCAACGCTAATCGTCCGGTAATTGGCGCGGATCCACTACAAATTTTCCGTAAAAAATCTCTCTAAATTGGAAAATTCCGAGTTACATATTGAACGAAGTAATAAAAAGCTGCAAACAATAAATGAGGTCTTCTAAATTCTACGCTGTTTGTGCCCAGCATTTTTCAAGCTATTGCGTTGATGAATTTTCAGTTCATAATATCAAGGATTTAAAATATCGCCGAGGCGGGACTCAAGCCATTGAATATTTATCTTTACTTAATTGCTTTATAGAAAACTTGTAACGAACAAATACAGGCTACGACCATGCTAATTTATTAATTAGTTACGCAGTAATTACCTGGTAGACAATACATGTTTAGAGTCGGTATGCCTGAAAGCGAGCCAGGCAAGTGTGCATGAAAATAATGTTATAAAGTGGCGAACATTTATAAGTCCCCTTAAATCCTTTGAAGTATTTCAAGAGGTTTTATCGCCTGCTTAAGAGTGTTGACTTCAGGTAAGGCTTTTCGGCAAACTTTGCAACTTTCATTAACACTAATTATCATTTTTACAAAAATTATAACTTACACTGATTATATTGACCAACAAATTACATGTAGGTCACTGATTTTTAAAGTATCTTTTACTTAGAGACAAACTTAATTATCTCTAATAGTATATTACATACCAAAGTAGCCCAAACATTTTTGTTTTAGTCAAACAGGTAATAGATGCGACTTCATAACAGTTTTGTCTACATTGGCTTTGCACTACCAACATATATACAAGAGTGGTTTAAAAGAAAAGTAACTTTTCAATAATAATTATTTGTTGTATAAGTGTTTTAGACAGCGTTTTATCTACCCAAAAATGTTTAAGAGCGAGACGCAGTCGAGCGTTTAATATTTACAAGTGGATAAAACGCGATTAAAACACGAATCCAATATACGGTATATTCACAATTACAGCGATTTAAAATCAGAATCGCTAAAATTTCATCTCATGTCATCAAAAAATGCTTTGACATTACACTCTGATAGTAGATGTCACTTCAAAAAACATTGAAATTAACTAAAAAACATGGGAGATGTTGATTCGTTGCTATTTATTTTTAATTGTTTATCGACTCCATTTGTACAAAACGCTGTGCAAGTTGGTGAAAATGAAAGAAAGTGATACTGTTCCTGAGACGATTCTTGAGGAAGCTGAAGAAGCGACTCGCCAGTTATTGCCTGCGAAGTCCAGGGAATATAATGAAAAAGTATTTTCAGAATTTAAGGAATGGAAATAAGGACGGGGGGTAATGACAATAAATTAGAAAGTTTTTCTATCGTATTTCTTAAATTGGAAGAAGAGATACACAATTTCATCCAGGTGGTCGAAGTACTCTATGCTTAAGGCTGCTATAAAGGTCAATAAAAACATAGACATTGGAAAATATAGTAAGTTCATGGCCTATCTAAAGAATCAGTCAAGAAGATACAGCCGAAAAAAGCTGCAGTATTGAAAAAAACACACGTGGAAGAGTTTTTGACAAGGGCTTGCGATAAAGAATATTTGATGATGAAGGTAATCTCTGCCATTACATAGACATTGTAGATAATAAATTTTGGAATATTTCAGGTTGCATTAATAATGGGGGTGTCTGGTGGCTGTCGATGCTGTGAGCTGACAAATTTGAAAATCAGTGATGTAGAAGACAAGAGCGCATACCTGATACCAGACACCAAAACAAGCGTTTTACGAAAATTCACAATCATAGAAGAAGGATTCTCTATCAACACTGTGGAGAAGTATAGGAAATACATGTCCTTACGTCCGAAGAAGTTATCCACTGAGAGATTCTTTTTACGATACGCTAATAAAAAATGTACATCGCAACCTGTTAGAATTAACACTTTATCGAAAGTTCCTTCTAAAGTTGCTTCGTTTTTGAATCTGGCGAACGCAGAAGCTTATACCGGTCATTGTATGAGGCGCACTTCAACAACTTTACTTGCCAATGGAGGTGCTAATCTTACAACAATTAAACGACATGGTAGGTGGAGGTGCTCCGCCATAGCAGAAACTTATATCGAAGATTCTGTATCTAATAAGCTTGATATCGCAAGGAAAATCCAAGGTTCTCCTGGTACTAGTCGTTCCTTACTAGAGGAGACGTCCATTGTTCCTAGAACTACTATTCGTTCTGGAGCCGATAACAACTACAAGCTTCTTATTAATGGAAACGAAGTGAAATAAGATAATACAAAAAACGAAATGTCTATTAATGTTAATGTCAATATTAATAATAAATAGAATGCGATTGATTTAAGATAGTATTTGTTTATTATTCCACTAGTGGAATAAAGTGATTAACTTTAAGTGATAAACTCTATTGACTACTAGAGGAGAAAAGTCTTGAGAAACTAAATAATGTTATTTTCTAATACTAGTAGTAAAAAAAAATTTAGCTCATCGAAAAATATAGCAATTAATCATCTACCGATTGCTAAATTTGGCTACTTTATTTTGCTGTCTGTTTTGATTTATAACTTTTTTTTTATCCCAAATTTGAAACAAGATAAGGGAAGTTTTAGCAAGCCGATCAATATTTATGTAAATCTTTAATTCAGTTTGTCACTTTTGTATCTATTAATCTTGGTGTGTTTATGTCAATAAATAATTTATTGCGTTTCCCACTTTACACTTCATTTGACCCGTCACATTTGATAAAGATTCCTTGTCGAATTTTATTTAATATTTTTTTGTCTAAACCACAATTCCCCTCAGACAAGCCGGCACATAAAAATATGCTTTAGTACTTTTTACTTTTATAAATCCCGCATTGTATTCGGATATGATCCATCCGAATCGAAACTGACTGAGGCAAAATCTGGTGCATGTAATCGACATTTAACATGGTACGGTGGTCGCACAATAATAGCAAAATTCTAAACTGGCAACACGCGTCAGAATAATTTCACCAAGTGAGTTATTTCGGTCATTACCGATATTAAAATCTCGTCTTTGAGGCATGTTGTTTTTCCTTCTCTGTACATTGTTTATCAATGAAACATTCGTAGCATGCTAATACTTCTACTGTCACGCACACGTGATGGGGTTACATTCTCAAAAGCCGCTCTCTCGGATAACAAAAGCTCACATTAGAACGTGTACGTCATACATCTTCGTTCGTCAACCATCACCCTAATCACGAACTAATTAAATTCAGAGCTAAACGTTCCCCGTTCTGATTTCGTCAACCGTAATTACGTAGTTAATGGAGTTTTTACGCACAAGGACAGTATCGTTCTCGAGAGACCGCTACCTACAGAATGTCCCCAGATCGACTTTAAAAAAGGACAAAATTTCTTATTTTTAATTTGTCAAAAATCTCACTCTTGTTGATTTCAAAACACAGATTACTTTTTATTTAAGTCGAACAGTTTTCGAGAAAATAACATTTTATTGCTAGAAAATATTCAAATTGGGCTTAAGTTTTATTTAAATTACATAACACCAACTATTCAATAATAGATTATATACCAAGAAACTAAAGTAGGTTTTTTAATACCGCAGGTAAAGGTGTCTAAGCTCAGTAACGGTACTAATCACCAAAGCAATATGGGCAAACTTAAATCATCACATCGAGCAACCTCACATCATCATGAAAAGAATAAAATTCTTGAGGAAGTATTTACAATATTTAGAAAGTGACAGAGATAAGTTTGTTTGCTTAGATAAAACCTAGAGCTTAATGTTTCAGATCCCAAACCAATCCCAAAAAAAAAATCAAAAGAGAAGGCAAAAGCTTGACCATTCTGCATGCAGGAACTTCAGCAGGCTTTTTACCAGGATGTGACCTTTTACTTGGTTTTGAAAGTGAGCACAGGAATTATCACACAAATATGGATAGTAAAACTTCAATTAAGTGGATCGAGATCAGCTCTTACCAGCTTTAAATTCGCTTGACAAACCTGCAGTAATTATTATGGGTAATGTGCCTTATCATTCCGTTCAACTCGATAAAGTTCCCGCCTCAGATGAGGCGGGAACTTTATCGAGTAGATACAAGCAAAAGTGATATAGTAAGGTGGCTGAATCAAAATCAGATCCTATATCTTCCTGCAGCGACAAAACAAGTGCTCTGAGAATTGAAGCAAGAAGCAGGACATAAAAAACCGGTTTGAGGCTGAAAATTCGTCCAACATGCCGGACGAGGCAGATGGTGCGGAAGGTGTGTCCGCTGAAAACTCAAGTTTTAAGTGCAAGCGATGTAAAAAACCTTTAAATAGTGGTCCAAAATGTGTAACTTGTGGTGCCAATTATCACGCAAGTTGTGCAAAACTAATCGCAAAAGTTATCAACCAGAAAGAAGTCAACTGTTGCCAAGCCCAATCTGAATCCGAAACGGAGGAAGAAGACATCCTAGCTGTTTTAAAGGCTGAAGTAAAATACTTAAAACATATCATACAACTAAAGGATAATATAATTTATGAATTAAAGGATAAAATTATGTTGCTAAATGATAATATTATTTTATCTCGGGCATGTAAAACACAACATGAAGAAATTCTTGTCGATAATAACCCGCCCGAAAAAATTATCAGAACGGTGAATGAACAAGAAGGCAACTACAACAATAACCCAAATGTCAATTATCCTACAGAAAATACCTCTACTGGAAATAATCCAAGTATGAAAAACTCTAATGATTTTCAATTTGTTACACACAGGAAAAAACCAAAAAAAAATCCGGCTATAACGCCGGCCGTCAAACAAGTACAAACAGTTAGATCTGAAAAACCCCCACATTTCCAGAAAAAAAATATTGGTACATCTAGACCTCCAAATGAAAACAGTTTAAACGAATTTCGTGGCGTAGAAAAAAAACTGTGGCTATATCTAAATAGGGTACAGCGTACTACAACTGCAGATATTATAAAAAACTATATTACTAATAAGGAAGGATTCAGTCAATTACGAATTGACGTTAAGGAACTACCCACTGAGAATAATCAAAACAAATGTTTTTTGGTCACAGCCCCATTAAATAAAAAGGAAGAAATGTATAACCCCGAATTCTGGCCTATTGGAGTAGGAATAAAAAGATTTAACTTCAAAAAACATCAAGAATACATGCAAAATAAGAAGGGCAATTTTGTAGAAAACTGTGCTCACACTCAGGTAACAACCAACTAGGAACGGAAAAAGAATTTAATTTCGAAATATTGTACCTAAATATACAGTGTTTAAGACATAAAACAAATATTCTCGAAGGTATACTACAAGGTTTAAATATCAAGTGTCTTTGTTTTTGTGAACATTGGTTGTCATTTAGTGAATGTGATAACGTACACTTATCAAATTACAAAACGGCATCATTCTTTTCAAGAACTCTATTAAAATGTGGAGGTGTGATTCAACTTGTGGATGAGAATATGGAATACTGCTCACTGACATGTGTGGATAAGTTTTCCATCGAATCAGATTGTGAAGTCTCAGGTATTTACCTAAATAAAATAAACCTAGTGCTTATAACGTTATACCGCTCTCCATCTGGAAACATTAATACTTTTATGGAAACTGTGGATAAGTTAATGTGTCTTCTCATTAATAAAAACTAGAGAATAATAATTGGTGGCGACTTTAACATACATTTTAATAAGAAACATAGCAGCTCAGACCTGATTAATTTGTTTAAATCCTTTGGCTTGTACAAATTAGTTACGTTTCCTACTA
Source organism: Tribolium confusum (assembly GCA_029207805.1). Lineage (NCBI taxonomy): Eukaryota > Metazoa > Arthropoda > Insecta > Coleoptera > Tenebrionidae > Tribolium > Tribolium confusum. Next base: position 24,936,146 of record JALGAY010000006.1, on the reverse strand, counting down.
GAAATGATAACACCATAGACAATGTTTTCTCTAATATTAATGTAAATGATATAAATGTAAAACCCATTGATTTAGGAATATCTGATCATATTGGTATATTAGTGAAAATAAAGCAAACCTCTGATAATGGAGCTCAGGTATTATCTAAAATCATAAGACCACTAACATATCATGGTAAACAGCTATTCTTTCAACTTACTAACAGTATTAATTGGGAATTTGTGAATACCGACATTGATGTTTCAAATAAAACTCATATGCTTATAAATAACTTATATCACAGTTTTGAGATGGCTTTTCCTCACAAAACTATTAAACTTAATCATAACGTAAAAAAAATAAACAAATGGTTCTCTCCTCTTCTCCATACAATGCGCGAAACTTTGTATTTTCTAAATGACTTGTATAGACGTGACATAACTAACTTGGAAAACAAAAAATTGTTAAAATCTTTTAGACAGAAATACAATTTAGCTATTAAAAATTTTATAAAAAACAATAGAAACCCTAAAAATATTTGGAAACTTGTCAATACACATAGAAACAAAGATGGACTTAAAAAAACCAGTAATATATCTGCTGAATCTTTCAATTTTCACTTTTGTAATATTGCATTGGATACTGTTAAAGCAATTCCAAAAACAAATTTAGATCCCATAAAATTCATGAATAGTAAGGGAACCTCGACTAGAAATAATAGTGAAATATTTTATTTTAAAGAAGTAAGTGAAGTCAAAGTTAGGGACGCTTTTAATAGCCTAAAGAATAGCAAGAGTAGAGATATTTATTCCTTGAGTACTGAATTACTCAAGTCTGTACAAAATTTATTAATCACACCGGTTACTAAACTATTTAATGAGTGTATAAAAAATAATATATTTCCCGATTGTTTAAAAATAGCTGTTGTAATACCTATCTTCAAAAACGGTGATTTAGAGGATCCTGGAAACTATCGCCCGATCTCACTTCTACCAATAATTTCTAAAATCTGGGAAAAACTTCTCAAAAACCAAATTGTTGACTTTTTCGAAAGTAATAAACTATTTTCAAAATATCAGTTCGGATTTAGAAAAAGTTGTTCTACAGAAAATGCTTTACTTAATCTTGTTAATAACATCATAAATAGTTTTCAACATAATAAGTCATATATAACTTCTTTCTTAGATCTAAGTAAGGCATTTGACTGTGTGCCCCATGATATATTGTTGCAAAAATTATCCTACTATAATTTTCATGATAGCAGTGTAGCCTTAATAAAATCTTATCTACAAAATCGTAGTCAATGTACTATGTTTAATAATGTCTTATCTACAGAAAAGCAACTTTCTCATGGTGTTCCCCAAGGCTCAGTGCTTGGGCCAGTTCTTTTCTTAATTTACATCAACGATTTCTCTAATTTTATTCCTAATGCAGATGTTACACTTTATGCTGATGACACATCAATAGGAAAATCTGGGACAAACTTAGATATTCCAATGCTCGAAACATTAAATTTAGCTGAACTTTGGTTTAACAGTAACTTTCTAAGTCTAAATAAAAACAAAACAATTAATGTACTTTTTACGCTGAAAACTTCAGTTTCTTCTGATATAAGTCTAAGCAATAATGTTAAATTCTTAGGTATCAATTTTGATTCTACCCTGAGCTGGCAAAGTCATGCAGATATTACGTCCAGCAAAATATCAAAAAATATATATCTCCTCAGAAAACTCTCAAGTACTACAACAACTTATGTTTTGAAAATAGTTTACTATTCATTAATCCATAGTCATTTTAATTATGGTATTCTGATTTGGGGTCACTCCCCAATATTACAACAGCTATTCGCACTACAAAGGAAAGCTATACGTATAATTGCTAACCTAAAATACTGTGATGATTGCAAAGAAGGTTTCAAATCACTAAAAATATTAACTTTACCATGTTTATATATTTTCAGGTCTCTGGTGTATATTCATGGTAATTTACAAAACTATTCTTTTTTAAAAGATTATCATGAATACAACACTCGATTGAATAATCTGTCTTTCAATCAAATAAGATTAACTAAGTGTCAAATAGCCTCGAATTATTTTGGAATCAAATTTTATAATGCTTTGCCGGTTGAAATCCGCAAATTGACAACACATAAATTTACAAACTTTGTAAAAAACTATCTCACAGCAAACGCATTTTATACTTTCAATGAGTTCTTGAGTAGTACCCCTCAAGCTTGCGCTGCTGTGGGATAGTCGTAGCTATACCTATTTAATTTTTATATTTAATTTTTATATAATCTAATTTTGTTAAATGATTTTCTTTGACGTATGTAAATACTTTTGTATGTTAGCACGAATAAAGATTATTATTATTATTATTATTATTATTATTATTATTATTATTATGATTTCATTCATGAAAATGGCCATACTGTTCTTCGTCTGCCTTTTTATAATTGTCAATATAACGCCATTGAGTTAGCTTTGAGTTTCCTAATAAACATTTTATAATAAAAACATAAATGCATGCATATCTACTGTCTCAAAACTTAACTTGAAAATGTCAAAGAACTGTGGTTGCAAGCTATTGATAAGTTTACACCTCAAATGTGGTTCAACGGTATGAGACACTGAAGAAATTATTAAAAAATATTGGAAGAAATTCTTGGGTGACGCACCTGTTGAAGACATACCTCCTACTATAATACAGTTATCTGAAGACTTGGACGATAAATCAGACTTTGACGATGATTTCTCAAATTCTGAAAATGTAGATGATCTTTAATAACATTGAAGTTGGTTTTAACGTTATTCTATAATACCTACTAAAAAAATCTTTTTGATTTAATGACGTTTAAAAGCTGGAACTGCCTAGTTCTTTCTCTGCTGCAAAATATAAATCACGCTTTTTCTTTTTTATTCCTCGCTTTATTCAACCTGACACTTCCCCAGTTTTACAAATAATCGTTATATTTTATATATCTACATATTTTAATTAATTTTTTATATCAAAATATGCTCAACATAACCTCACTTAATTGAGTTACTAGCTTTGAGAATATGTCATATACAGTTGTTTCGTAAATCTACATTTTAGAGTGGTACAGTCGGTTTTCCAAGAAAACTTGACAATTGATTTTAATTGCGAATGGGCTTTAAACATCTGTATTGTGTTCAAAATAAAATTTAAATAATTTACTAAGTTGTTATTTTGTTTAAACAAACGCTTAAAATAATAAATTAATAATTAATTTACTTCCGAGAGTGCAAAAACTAAAATATATTTTGGAATTTTTTGTATCAAGTTTTTTTTATTTTACTAAAGTACGATCAACGAAAAAATACTGTAATTACCTTTATTGTTAATAAGTGATAAAAAATCTCGACTTGTATCAATGCATTGACTCCGCTCATGCTTTAAATACCCTGTCGTTTTACTTTAGAAAAATCTAAGAAACAGCTGTCTGTCTTAAATTTTTTTATTAGAGTTTGTCCTTAATTTTCTGCAAGTTGGTCGTGTGTCCTTTGAGGCACTCCGCCTTTGCTATATCTCGCGTTCGCACTCACTTCACTTAATTAACTGTCGAAAGAATGCAAACGTACATTAAATCATCTCTCAGCGATCCTCTCCCAATTCGTAAAATCCTGCATTAATCGTCTGTAGGTGAGATTATCATCGCATATATCCAGCAGTCATCATAGAAAAGAGTTGATTGGAGGTCTAGATCGGGCATTTGACCGGGATTTAACTAGACGTGACAAGTATATATGAGGGTGAGCTTGATTATGGACAGTGCGTTAGTTATGTGCAGCTTTCAAGCGTCATTGACAAGCTTCGGCGACATTAATAAAGTGCGACGTGTGCCTTTGACTACCCTCAAATGAACAATCACCACTTTGTTTTTAAATGAAACTGATTGATTTTCATAGCACAAGACACCTTAATAATTACAACCGGTTTCTCTGCACCATTTCCAGACCTTCTAATGAAGGTTTGTAATTTGCACTCAGGTCAGGCAGAGGAACGATCCAAACTTTGTAGATGTCCGCAAAGAATCCGATCCTGTGTGGGTTATTGCGACGACAACGTCAAATCGAATTAGCATATTTATTCAAATGCGTTCATCTGTGTACGAATTAGAATCAAAGGCGTTCCTGCTGGAAATGTCCCCGCGATTAATTTATATCCAGACACTAAATTATTTCATTATCTAACTAGTTTTGTTACTTTTTTTTTCAAACTCACTATGAAATTGTAAATATTTAGAAACTTAATGATTTATCGACGGAGAATAAATATTTAGAAAAAGCACGAGTGGAATTATTTTGAAAGAACTGCTTAGGTGTTGACTTTCCCTCATTAAAACTTCAATAAAGCACTAAATTAACAAAGATTTAGGTCACTATTTTTGAAAACATTAAATCACGATGCGTAAATACAAAATTCCACCAGATTCTACTTTACAAATAGATATTTCTGTATTAGAATAAGTCTAAATAAATTTTTGTTACGTCACAATGTAATGTTAATTTAGTGAAGCTTCCTCTGAACAAAGCTAACTTTATGTTCCACCAGCTTTTAGAAAAATACGTCTGACAGAACAAATTTAAGAGCAAACATCTGAAATATTAGAGAAAATGTATTTTTCTAATTTGTCTTCTATTTTAACACTTATATAAATTATAAGTTGAGATAGAAAAGTTATTATTTAAACAAAATAAAAATTAAATAATTTAAAGAAAACTTTTTTGATTTTCTCTGTGTTTATCAGTGTTGAACGGTAAGTAAAAAACAAGACAAAGCTTAGATAAATTTTAATTTTAATTTATTTAAACAAAACCTTAACAATATAAACTATTCATCATGTAATTTAAATAACCTAAATTAACATTTTGTTTGTCGTTGGAAATCCGTGCAAATATGCCTTCGCTGAGTTAAGCAAATTTGCTTAACGACACCTAGATTTAGTTAATTCAAAATGAAAAATCAATGATTGCAACTTATTTTAGAAATAGATTGCATTTCATAATCTATTGCCTTTTGACGTCCAATTCAAAAAAGACTTTTTTTCTCTGCTTATCAGTGTTAAAAGATGAGTAAAAACCCGACAAAGCTTTGATCAATACTGATTTATTTAAACAAAATTTTAACGATATAAAACCTAACCATAATGTAATTTAAACGACCCAAAATAAACATTTTGTTTGTCGCTGAAAAACCGTACAAAATGTGCCTTCGCTGAGTTAAGCAAATTTACTTAACGACACCTAGTTTTAGTTATTTTGAAATGGTGAAACCATGATTGTAACTTATTTAAGAAATAGGTTGTATTTCATAATCATTTGCATGCATTTAATAAAATATATACTTAATGATGATTAAGCAATCAGCGAAGCTTTGTTTATTAGTAAAATTCATAAACACTAAAAAAATTTGCTTAAAGTAACAATAAATACGTCCAGCCTAAATAATTTAGTGGTTTAAATTTTTACTTTCGCTGAGTTAAGCAAATTTGCTCAACGACACCTAGTTTTAGTTATTTTGAAGTAAAAAAGCCTAAACTTAAGCCACATTATTTGACTAGACGTGTTTTGGTAAATTTTTTTGTTACCATAACTAATTTTGTTCTGTAAATACACATATTTTAATAATAAATAATTTAAAAAAATCACTGTTAGAAAAAGCATAAAAGTAGTCTTCATAGCTAATGAATTTTAGAAGTAATTATGCAGTTAATCGTGAAGTTTGTTATAAAGCTTATTTATTAATATTATTCTTTTAAAAATAATTTTTAAAATGTTTGTAGAACTAACAAATTTAAGAGCAAACATCTGAAATATTAAAAAAAATGTATTTTTTAAATTTGTCTTCGATTATAACATTCATTTAGGTGCTATGATTTATTATAACATAAAACATTTTTGGTTTAAACCAGAATTTACAAATACTGCCTTGTTTAAAAAGTTGAGATGGAAAGGCAATAATTTAGACAGAAAAAAAAACAATTCAAAAAAGACTTTTTAAATTTTTTCTGTATTTATCACTGTTAAAAGCTAAGTCAAAAACAAAACAAAGCATTGATCAATACTGATTTATTTAAACAAAACCTTAACATTATAAAACCTAACCTTCATGCAAGTTAAATAACCTAAATTAATATTTTGTTTGTCGCTAGCAAACCGTACAAATAGGTTTTAATTATTGCCTTTGCTGAGTTATGGAAATTTGCTTAACGACACCTAGTTTTAGTTCGAAATGATGAAACAATAGGTTACATTTCATAATCTATTGCATTTCGTCATAAATTTTTATTTAAAAAAAAATTATTTAATTATAATTAAGCAATCAGCAAAGCTTTGTTTATTTGTAAAATTAGTAAACACTAAAGAAAATTTGCTAGGATAACAACAAACATATCCAACTTAAATAATTTGGTAAGAAAACCTGAATTTGAGCCAAATTATTTGAATAGATGTATTTTGATAAATTTTTTTATTAGTAAACATATAGTAAATGTCTTTTAAAAATTAGAAATTAAAAAAATAATTGTTAAAAAAGGCATAAAATTAGCCCTCATGGGTGACCAATTTTGGAACTAATTGTGCAATTGGTTGTGGAGTTTGTTATAAAGCTAGCTTTGAGAATAATTTTAAAACTGTTTGCAAAAATAGCAGTTTGATTGCAACAAGTATACAGGTGGCACACTAAAAAGTTTCCATCCAAGTTTTTTATTTTGATTTTTGAAACAATAAAAAACAAAAAAAATTGGAACTGTAATTTACGTGTACTCTAGAGAACTCTGTAAATATTTCTTTTAAAAACAATTATACAAAAACAACGGACAAATAACAGCACAGTTGTGAGACATTGAACAACAGTTTATTGCCAGAAAATAGTTATAAATAAAATAAATATTTATATAGGTAGCAAAAAAATGTGTTTCACACTTTGTAAAATTAGAATTTTTCAAGTTAAAGCCATTTATCAAATACAACAACATCATAGAAATCTCTAAATTTGCAAAATAGACTTTATTACTTCAGACATTGTGGGCACTCATTATTTATAAGAGAGACCTAAAATCAGTTTGTTATCTATTGCTATGCATTGTTAAATTAAAAAAAAAACAGAACGTAAGTTGTTTATTTGATTCGATCGATTAGTCCTGTTTTTGCCCGTTTCCAAAGTTGGTAAAACTTTTTCTGAACGTTTGTCAATAATTGAAAGGGTGATGCAGAGCCAAAAATTTGGTTTGAACATTAACTGCGAAACGTAATAGACAAAAAAGAAAAGCCAATATCTGGCCGTTTTATAAAATGGAAGAAAATAAGTGCCGCCATCTGCTAGACGAATTTCTTAATATCCTCAAGCTGTTAGTTGAATGCAGTACGCGAACAACACCTGTTGGCAAACATCAAAATCGGACGCAAATAAACTAAAGGTTAACTAAAACTTGTGAATCAATCGAAACAATGCTGAAAGTTGGAGGATTGCTAAAGGCGTTCATCTAACGAACAACACGAAACAAATCGTTTACGCGTGACTGATTCAAGTACCTGGAATGTTTAGCAAAAACATTTGTCAAAGTCATCAGTTGAGATTAAAAAAAATATTGACAAAGGATTTTATTTCAAGGGCGCAAAATTGGCGAAGGCGCCGGGGTGATTATTTCAAATTTATGATTTGATATGCTAACTGCATCATAATCAGCTTAGGTAACGTGGTAATTATTTAAAACAAGTTTAAATCAATTTGATTCACAATAAAAATATTGACGAAAAATTTAATTTCAAGGAGACAAAATTGGTGGAGGCGCCGGGCTAATTATTTGTAATTTATATTTTAATATACCAACTGCATTATAAGTGGTTTACAAAACGTAATAATTATTTTAAATAAGTTATTATATATAAAAAATATTGACAAAACATCTAATTTTAAAGCGACAAAAATGGTGGAGGCGCCGGGCTAATTTTAGGAGACGTACCAATTATTTGAAACAAGTTTAAATAAATTTGATTGTGCGATAATTATAACAAATGTTGTTTGAGATTGAAGCAAAATCTTTTCTATTAATCACCAAACGGATGGTTTGTTGGTCCGGAAAAACAAAATTAACGATTGCAAGGAGTGTGCACACGCATCGACCGCCATCAATCATAGTCCCGTGACCGAATCCTGTAAATCTTTGAAGCGTTTCACACCTGATGCTCCTGCTTCGATTTCTACAATGGTTAATTCATCAAGAATAACGGAAAAGTGGCTATCGATATAGCATGAGCGGAAATAATAGATTCTGAAAGTAAAACGTCGCTTTTTGATTGCACTGAAGGGATTTAATTAGTTATGTTTAGGAGAATTAGAGACGAGTTACAAGTTGGTTCAAATTAATCAAAGTTACCTGATTTCCCTCTAGATCTTGTCTGAATAATAAGTTAATGCATTCTATAATTTTCAAGTTTCTCAATCGATAGTTTGGATGTAAACACATTTCAATCAGCGATTAAGAAAGAAGTTTTGTATAAATCTAATAATTCGAGTGGTATATATAAATCACCTTGAAGAGTAGATTCAATCGGTTCGTTGAAAAATCCTCTTTAATTTGCAGCAGCCTAACCTCAGGCGAGAACCGAACTGAGCCCATAAATTACCACTGAGACGTACCAAAGAAAAAAAATCCTACCAACTCGATCGAAGATTCAGCAAAAAGCCCACAGATGAGACCAGCAATTCGGTCATCGATACACGTCATTTATACTTGGAAAAAAGGGAGTAATGGCGACCGGATTAATCCAGACGTCAACAAGCGCCCAACCGGAACTAAGAGCTCGGAAAGAAGAAGTTTAATTAAGGTGATTAGTTTGCACTGAAAGAAACCAAGGATTTGATGCGTGTGCACAAAAGTGAAAAGATCCTTACAAAAATATTAAATTCAAGCAAATATCGAACGGATTTATGTATAAATCTGAACTCCCAGGACATAGAAAATCCTTGAGGATATATTGAGATAAGAGGAGTAAACTGTGAGCTTTATTAAGACAAACGATTTTAGTAAGATATTCAATAAAGTCAACAAAGGCCTGTTCTAAAAAGGATGTTTGATCGTTTCGGTTTCGGTTTATTTATTAGATCGTACATAAATCTCAGATTTGTAATAATTTCGTATCTAGATTGACTAAACCCTTCCATTATTATTCATCAATGTGTCAGCAAAATTGTGCATTTGGGTCGACTTGTCATAGAACGTTATCCTCATCCTGCACCTATCAGTTTCAACCTGATTGTGGTTAAGTCGACAATCAAGTCGGAAAAATCCGCAGTGAAAAATCATTAAAGCAAGATTTTATTCACAATCCCTGTTTTTTTTTATTAGTATTAGCTTTGTTCACAAGATCAAACAAAATTTTGATTAATAAAAATTATTTGTGACAGTTTATTAAATCAATATGTCTTTGTGATCGTGGAAGCATTATTCGTGATTTAATCTGTTATTGATCTTGGCTTTTGATTGAGGCGAATTTTCTCTTTTAATAACAAGTCTGGGTTTTTTGTGCACAACCGAAAATAATTGCAAAAATCCGTGCACTAAGACCTGAAGCTCTACACTAGATAAGCTATTGATTGGATTACCCCGAGTGCGCTTTTCCCGTCTCTAATTGAAAATAATATCAGTAATCTTGACAAAAAAAGATCCTTATCGTCAGTCCGCATTCACAGATTTAATGATTTTTTTCGTCTCGCATCTCTCCTATTGTTGGGGGTTTGTTTTAGAAAGAGCGGCCTAGACACAGATATGTAGGTCAAAGTTTGCATTCGAAACGTTCCGGACCAAATCGCATAAATCTGCTCTTATTTACATAATAATGAGTGTATTTTGTCTTTGTTTCTTCAAGAAAAATGATTGTTAAAAGGCGCAACTTAGTGCTACTTCAGCGAGATGAAGTATTTTAACGCGACTACTGGAACTGAATTTATGGGATACTTGGCTCCATATCGGTTAGGAGATTTTGTTTTTTTTAAAGAACGTTTCAGCTCGAATGAAATTTTCAAGGACTTAAGGAAGTGGTTTCAAGTTTATCAAAGAGAATTTTTATGAATTTTTGGTGGGAAAATTGCGTTTGAAATGTGAGGATGCGATTGGGTTATTTTTCCTAAGAAATATGAGCTACATTATTTCTCCTGGTATTGTATTTGCTGCCAAGATAAGCGCTGTTTTATTATTTATTTGGTAAATGTATAAATGAAGATAAAAAAGTGTCAATAAAAGAGACTCTATTTATTTAATGATGGTATGCTTCATACTCAATAAAATAATAAATGAAAGCTTTTAATTAATTCTCTTATGGAAAATACTGGAAGTCACGTAAAAGTCAAAAGAATGATTGGGCAAATTAGTCATTGTCTTCACAAAGTACTTGGTGTAACCTACATAATTTTTCTACGAATATCGAGTGTTCTTTTTTATTTAAAATTAAAGTTGCCTGGGATAAATATAAAAATAAAAAACAAATATTGTTTCAAAATCAAAAAGAAAAGAGTTAGGAAAGAGTTGACAATAGTAAGCCATCTTCTACAGCGTGATCAACAAGAACTGATCAGTTGGCAGCACTGAAGTGTCACTTGAAATTGGTTATTCTAATCCAATGCATTTGCGTTCGAATAGAGCAAAGACCGCAAAAATCTGAGAAGGAGCTCTCATAGCAAAACGTTTTACTTCTTATTGACTTCTAATACTCTAATTACTGTATTTAATAACTTTTAAATTTTGTTTTAGTTTTTTATTTGCATTATTTTCTATTATATTATTTAATAAAATTATTAAATAAAATTATAAAATTCTTAAAAATAGCTTAAATATAAAATTTCATTTAGTATTTTCTTAGATGTAAAATGTAACCAACGTAATATAGATAATTTTAGCAAACCAACAACTTCCAAAAATCAATTCTAGCAACTTTATTGCCACCTCTATCAGTATTTGTTGATCATGACGTACTTTAAATTAAAAAAACATCCTTTATTAACAGTATTTTTTCTAAAAAAAAATAATTTATTTATTAAGAGTATTACAAATAGTTCAATTTAGTTATTTATAATTAATTTTATTTTATTTAATTAAATTAATTAAAAATTAAATTATAAATAAAAATATAATAAAATAAAAATATAATAAAAATATAATATAAAAATATTTAAAATTAAAAATTGAATTAATTTTATTAATTCAATTTAGTTAAAAGAGTGTTTTGTCAGTGATATTAAGTAATCTAAAATTAGTTAAATGCTGCCTAAAAATTGGTTTTTCTAATTTGTATCTTTTCAAGAGACCTATTATAACCCTCATTTAAGTACTTTAATGGTATATTATACAGTGTCTTCCAAAAAAATGTGGCAAACTATTGTCAAATATAGTCCAAATAGCACAATAAATCTACTTCTGTTATGATAGCAACAATAAAAAAGACATTAGAAATAATATTAAATTTAATAAAAATAGCTGTAATTGTGCAGAATGAAGGTACATTTTTAGATATTTTTTTGTGCAAAATTAAGAACAAAAATTGCAATAAACTGTTGCATAACAGTTGCAAATTGACTTATAGTCATTCAAAAAATTTTATTAAACAAAAATCATAAGCTTTTTAGTCAAAATTTATATCAGATGTCAAATTGATAGAATTTGGCTCACGTATCTTGAAAACTAAAAATTTGATCTTATTTTGGTACTTATCTATTTCAAAACTTACTTAAAATGTAAAAAAAAACCCTAAAAACTCGTGTTTAAAGCATTGTATATTGTAAACTAAGAGAGATAAAAAAAATTTAATATCTTTTCGTGTTCTTTGGTCCTTAAATGACAATGTACCAACAATTTGGCACGCTTATTTTAAGACATTTGGCATGAAAGAACCAAAGCGTATTATTTAATCCAGAAAGTAGAATTTAGAGCTTAAAGGCACCAATCACTTAAGTGATTAAGGCACTTTAGTCCTGAGATATAAAGGGTTTGGACTAAAGTCTTAGCTTTAGTCCCAAAAAAGCACAAAATTTAAAATAACCCAAAATATTTTTTGCTTAAAAACGTGCAATAAAATCATAAACCGTTTTTGGAAAACAATACAATTTTTTTTTGTAATTTGGCCACGTTTAACCAAAGAAAACAAAAAATTTTTTAGCTGTTTACATATATGTTAAAAACTAAATTTGAGTTGTGCACTACCATATACAAAGTGAGAATAAAATGGCGGAAAAACTCCGTAAACAATTTAAAAACTATTGCGGTTTTTTCTAAAAAAAATCAATAAAATAATTGTAACAATTTGGCAACATCGCTAACCAGTAGTTAGAGAGACAAGTCCAGTTTGTGCTTTGTTAAAAATGAAATAACAACTGAACGCTTTCAAAAACTACTTTTGACAGTTAGTAAGCAATTTTTGAAAATTATTTTGCTACAATATGTTCTAAGATGTATAACAAAGAATAAAACGCTTTACAGTTTTCAAAATTTCGTAAAAACAAAACAGTTGAATCCTGAAATTTACCTCTTAATAACTAGATAAATGGGATAGTAAAAATTTTTACTATTTTTTTGGTGTCCTACAAGATACTAGAGAGTTTTTCCGCCATTTAGCATTCACCATGTATAATATGTGGTTTTTGAAAACCACCCCTAATAGCGTGAAATAGATAGAAGCTGCTTGACTACGAAATTACAGTTAATGGAATAGTTCATGAATGAATTACGTCTGATATTCAAATTTGTGATATGAATTATTCGATTGCACATAAGCCACTTTAATTTTTTTTAGAAAAATTGAAACTAAACTTACTGACTTTATATAACTTCTGTGACTTATCACATTTTACAGTTAATAAAAAACCAAAATATTTTGTCAAATAAATCGCACAAATTACAAAAATTAGAGAAAAATTGTTTGACAGTTTATACCACTTAGAATCTTTCAGGTTAAAGTCATTTTTAACCCACATAATATCATAAAAAACTAAAATAAGATAATAAGTTTTTACATAAAAAAAATTAAAAAAAAATTGAAAAAAAAAATGTTTAACGAACTTGTTCTATAAGTCATTGTGAGTACTCATTTTTTATGCTTGTATTCGTGCTACAAAAACTGATTTTATAAAACAAGTTGTTCAATGAATTCGGTCTACTTAGTTCATTTCTGGATAAAATAAAGTGAGTACTCTACGTTTGATGTTTGTAGCCGATACAAATAGTATTTCATAAGTAAACGGCAATCTCTTAGTCATTGACCGATTGATCACAACCTTGATTATTACCTGGTTTACCTATGATTGTCTGGTTGCCAAACTTTTTCAGGTTTTTGTTGTGAACTACATCTGTATGACAGCGTCTTTGCTATTATGTGTAAAGCCAAACTATCATTATTACAACATTTAATTTATAAATGTTAATTAATTTAGCAACATTTTTTTGGTTTGTCAATTTTAGACCAATACTTTAACACATTTTATTATAATAACATTATTATTGATTCTATAGATGTGTGTCTTAGAGATTGACATTCATTTATTAATCTCTCTGTAACAATCTAGGTGAAGCACATCTTTCTCTGTCTGTCACGTACTTTTAAAAACTGCTGATACTTTTTTTTAGATCACTCGATATATATCGTTGAAAGCAATTTTAAAAGGACAAGCTATTAACACACAAACTTATTATTAACACTGTGTTAGCTTAAATTTTCAATGTCAACAAGTTGTGTCACTAATGTTCATTATTACTTGACATATCAATATTTTACCATCATTAGATATTGTATACCTAATCTAAAATAGCATTCATATAATATGATATATCAATATTGTATAATCATTAACATCAATGCTATCTATCTACGTCCAATAATTAATTTAGCTAAATATAGTAAATAAAAATATAAATATTCAAATTTTATCTTAAATTTATCACTGTCACTGACGTTCAAAACATAATGTGGGTCGTTGTCAAAAATATCGATCACTACAAAAGCCCGCATAGAGCGTACATATTTGAATTTTAATTGTTTTATACTTTGAACAGTGACGTCTTAATTTTTTTCGTATTTTGATGTTAATTATAGTGTGAAAATAATTGAAAAAAATAATTATCATAATTTATAAACATTCCACACGCAAACAATCAGAATGTAATTTAATTTTTGAACTTTTCGTTGATTGAATTTTATTAACCAAAAATAACACATTAAATTAAATACGAAAATGATTTTTCTCGTTTAAGAAATTTTTGATTACATATTTACAATTTGATTATGCTTGGTTGCATTGGACGAAATAAAAACCTTATTAAAAATAATGAAAAAGTCGCCATCTTTCTATTAGCTGAGGCTTTTAAATATTCACGACTCGTTTTGCATAGAGACAATTGTTTTTTTTTCTCGGTTTTTTTTTCGAGTGGTTTTGTTTTAGTAGATTTTCAGGGAGATTCCAGATTACCGGATTTCGACTTGTTTCAAGGACACTGTTTAATTAAAATTGTCATGTTTTGCTTACCTGACACTTGGGATACTGTTCGTCTGGAGTACGTTCGACTTTCCAGCCTAGCAACGGAGGGATACATATGAGGGCGGACAAAACCCATACGGCAGCAATCATAATGACGGCACGTACTGGAGTACGCTTTTTGAGATATTCAACCGCTTGAGTAATACTCCAATAGCGATCTAACGAGATGAGACACAAGTTCATAATAGAAGCAGTACTCAACAACACATCCATAGCAGAATGTACGTCGCACCACCAAATCCCAAAAATCCAATAACCCATAAGTTCGTTGGCAAGCGAAAAAGGCATAATCACCAGCCCCAAGAAGAAGTCAGCGACAGCCAACGACGCAATGAACCAGTTTTGTATATTTTTCAGCGCCTTCTCCGTAGTGATCGCGATGATAACGAGCATATTACCCACGACGACGACAATCATAAGCATCGTAACCACGACGGAAGCGATGATAATCTGCGGCAGGGTGTAGCCGCTGGGGTAGTGGAGAGCGACGGTGGCGTTGGCGGTGCCGTTGAATGTCGCGTTGTCCACTTGAAAAAGGAAGTCCTCGACGGCTTCGGCCGGCCGTGCCGTCAAGTTGGTGAGCGCCATTTGGTCCCTAGTCACTATGTACAATACCCGTGTACCCGAAGCAGCCCGTGTGTCGGCGATAATGTGAAACGCAACAATATTTCTTTAAATTTTTAAGAGAATTAGAGAAAGAATCGCACTAGCTAGTTTAGAATATGGGGATCCGAGGCCGAAGCGTCGGCGTCTTCGTCGTCGTCCTCGGCGGAGCTTTCGACTCGGAGCTCGCTTGGCATGTTACCGCCTTGCTCCACGACCGCACACTGTATGAGCCTCCTCCCGGAGCCGGGCATGCGTCCGTCGCGACGACCCGCAAGGCACAGGCCCCAGCCTAATTACGGATTAACATTCACTAACTATTATTCCCATACAACCATTCAAACACTAAAACTACATGACACATCCATACATTTACTATAACTAGCATCCACACAAAAACTAAGATGGATCTTGACAGATGCGACAGTACCAAATTATACTAGACGTAACTAAAACTATTTTCATCTCTTCTACAATAAATAAACAAAACTTATTATTGTTACAATCCTAGTATATTTATTTTATTAATATTAACACAGACTGTTTAATAAAAGACAATCTTGCAACTTCAAAACAATATTTTTTCCAATAAAAATTATAACATGTGTCTACTTAAAAAGTTCTTAAAGTCAAGTGTAAAATTTCTAAGCGTTGTTCGTTATAATTTTTATTTTTGAGTTCCAAATCTTTGTCATTTGCAAATTAAAATCAGTCACTAGTTCTTCGTGTATTTTAGTAAAACAAAACAGCTCTAATTTGTTAATAAGAGTTAATGAAAGTAATGTCAAAACTTCAAAAAAAAATTAAGATTAGTGCTAACATAACTGGTTTGCTATCAAACAACAGTTGCGTTGTAATTTATTTTTTCGTCTACTTTTAACGAAAATGAATGATAGTAGCTCTCAAAGTTGTGACAGAAAGTGTTATTTTCCGTTTTAGGGCACAAAATTTCATTTCAACCCAAGCTTGTCATTTTTGTTTGTCATTTATAAGTAGTGTGAATGTGACAGTTTATTTTTTAACATATTAATTTAGAAATGAAACTCAGTATTTATCATTTTTACTTACTTTTTAGACTTAGGCATTAAATACATTCTCTGTTAGCTACAGTGTTGCCAACCCATTGACGCATTGACGATAATTTCCCCCATACGATGGGTCAAAAACCCCTGAATTTAAGCTAAATTCCTTCAAAACATATTTTATTTTAAAAAGGACTACAACCACAAAGTAAAAATACCCTAAAAAATCCCCTACAAAGCTTTCCCCTCTAAATTTTTTTTTCTAAAAAATACTCTAGATTTAAGAGAAAATCATCCAATTTGGCAACACTGGTTAGCTAATGCCTCTTTGCCCTTGTGGCGCAATATACATTTTTTTTTTGTCAAATGTAATAAACCAGTAACAGTAATAACATTTTCAAGTAAAACCGCGATAAAGCAATTATATAAAACTACGTTTACTATTAGAAAACAAAAAACAACTAAATAAACATTTAAAAAAACAGTTTTGACCTTGGCACTGATCTTCAATTATCATAACATTTTGATTAATTAAGTTAATGTTTTCTGACCAAAACTACAAAAAGCACTTAGTGTTCTTTAATAATTAATAATGAATTAATTTATATAGATAAAAAGAGTTTCAAAAACTGTTTTGACAGTCTCTTTATTAATTTATTAGCATTTTACAATCAATTTTTGTATTTCATTTATCTATTCTATTTATAATAGAGTTCCACTATTTAGTTACATTTTTTTATTAAGTCTTCTTAACGATATAAATTTTTTAGTACCGTATTTTGCTTTTTGTTTCAAGAACAAAGTAAAATTTATTTTATACTAGTACAGTAGAACGTCAATTATGCGAACTAAATGGGACCGATATAGCAAAATTTTCGGATAATTAAGCAATAATTTAAATTTAACAAAATGTAAAAACGTAAAAATTACAAAACAAAAAGCAACAAATAAAAAATTCTAAATTAAAAGTTCAACTGTACCTTACATAAAGGTAAAATAATCAAATTTTCTTTTTTGAAAAATTTTTGTTTTTTTAGCAGCTAAACTTTTTATTCTTTTTATTAAAAGAAGTTGCGTTAGATCCATAAACAAATTGCTTCTTTTAATTTTTTATTTCTTAGTTTTTTCATTACTTTCTTTTTCTTGTTTCTATCATTACATTCTTACATCATTAGTAAACTAATAAAATAAAAATCTACTCTTTAATATAATTTGTTTTAATTACAAACTTAATCTTAATTACATGCTATTATTATTATAAATATTAATAACACAATTTTCACACCTATTTATAGTAGGACAAACCATTTCTAATACATTTGCAGTAGATGCAGTAGTTCTAACTGTTATAGTGTTTTTGTCACCCAGAATTTTTGAAGTGTTTTTTTTTATTTTCGTCTGTTGTGTCTATATACCCCACCGCCACTGTATGCGAGCGCCAATCCCCATGAGCTTCACTGTTGAAAGATCAGCTCCCGAATTAGCAAGCAATGAAGTAGATGAGCTCCTATAAAAATGTCCCGTAAATCCTGCTGGATTAGGTAACTGAAAAAAAGTAGCAATACTCTTGGCGAAAGCAGCAAATGTGTTTATACCAACAGGTAAATTTATATACCCCTGGCTTCTGTATCCTAAAAAAACCGTCCACTACTGGCGTTATTAGAACGAAGTGCAGCATATTTTCGAATTAATTCTAACATGTTGACTCCATCAATTCTGCCTGACGTAATAAAAAATTCTCTGAATATTTTTGTTTTAGTGTTGGTATTAAAACATGGAAGCATTGTCCCTGATCTTTGACACCTTCCAAAAGCATGTTGGTAAGTTCTTAGTTCTTAAAATTTGCTAATATCTTGTCTAGTAAAAATTTACAATTTTTTAGCACGATATTCTTCAGTTTTTTTTTTCAGAAAGGCGATTAAATGAACGTATTTACTAACGTCACCATTCTTCATAATTTTCATTATTGTTCTAATCATAAAATAAAAAACCCAAAGACTCGATGATTTATACTGTTTTCATAAATGATCAAAATATGCAAGTAGAACCTTCTCATTCGTAATAATTTTAACATTTTTTTTGTCGCACCATAAACTGAACCGTTGAAAAGCCATCTCGTACGTTTGTTTAGACTTCTCAGGCTCCAAGCAAAAAGCAGTAGTTGTCGCTGCTTTTTCGATATCAGAAAGTAAACCTTCTAAGTCACTCATGTTTACAATTTTTTATTTTTACCACAAAGCACAATTTTTACTGATAATCTCAAAATAGCGAGCTTTATTTGAAAAATTGTAAGCGGTTGCCATAGTGCTTACTAACCATATCTATAAATCACCTTATTTTTGATGTTAAAAATAGGAGTTATCGGCAGCATTAAATTTTCTATTTTCTTATTTTTTGCAGTCATAGATAAAGTTTTGTATATCATACGTGGGTAGAGCACATTACAGTAACTCGTGTTTTACATATACTCAGGCTGACGCCCTCGTTACCTGTAATCTACACACTCGTTGTGTAAAGATGCTTCTATCCCGCTAATAATATAAATAACTATTATCTCTCGGTTCGGATAATCGACGTTCTGTATATAAAAAATGGGAAAATACTTACCATTAGCATGCAGCTTCATGCCCCAGAAAAGGTTAAAGTTCTTCAAAATATCATAAATAAATTGCGGAAAAATAAGCAACAACTCATGTAATTATTTTACTAATCGCTTTATTTACAAATTTAAACTAATATAATAAATAAAATAATGTATTCTACATTTTATCATAAATCAGTGAAGCTAAATAAAAAAAATCGTTGCTAATTGTTGCTAAATGAGCTACTATTTTGTGTTTGTTATCATTTGTTAACAGTTGCGACTTTTTCGACTACTTTAGGCGGACCTTGCAGACTTCAACTGCTGACTTTTAGCCCGAAATTGTGGGCTGTCAAAAAATAATTTCTATTTTATTTTAAATGTTGATATATGAGCAGTTGTATGCTTTTTTTATTGTAAATTTTGGAAGCATCAATTCATTACGTTATTAGATAGATTATTTCGATAAAATCTATACCTACAACGAAATAAACTAACAAATTTACCTTGAAATTAGCAAAACTGTTTTCTACTAAACCACAAATTTGACATTGACATTTAAAAATTTTATTCAAAATGTTGTCATCCTAGTTAATTGCATTACGTTAAAATCACTAAATTCCACGTCCAGTTTTTCATCTATCTAATATTTTTTTCAATAAACTTGTTTGCCCTTTTTCTGTGACACTTTAACAAGCATACCAACCACATAATTTGAACTCGTGTTAACACAATGTCAACACACAAAAAATCTATCATCAGTTTTATTTTTTATTAATAAGTTGTCGCCACTTTTGAAACTAAAAAAAATTCTATTACAGTTTTGTTATTGTTACAGTATTTTCAATTTTTTATTTATGCTTGTGTGCTTGTGTTAATTCGCAATATGTCTAAAAATAATCTAAAGTCTATAAAATTTATTTTGTTTTGTGATGCAACGCCTGGATGTGTTATTATTATAATACGACCTTCTCGATCAATTTCCTTTCTCACTGAATGTTTGTAAATAGTGAAAAATATGTTTGTTGCTTTCTTATATCTATCAAGGATTTTCCCAAAAGATAAAATATCGTCGAAACACAAATGTAGCCATTGAGTGGAATTTTTTCTCTCCTCGAATAGAATGAAAAGCATGGCCATTGACACACCGATGTTTTGACAGTTGCTTCCCGATTTTTCTTTTCCCAACACGCAAAATGCCGATCATCGGATATTGAAATATTCTGCAAGGTCGTAAAATTTGATGTGAGCTCATAAAATGCATGTAAAATAAAAATATCATCATCAATAATGTATGATGACAGTTAATGACGAAATTATTATTATTATAGGTAGTCTTATTTAATTTAATGTGACACTGATGATAAATAAAAACGTATAATACATCAACTGGTCATTTGAAACGTGCTTTATCTGTCACTGTACACCACTAACTACACCACGTGTATTGGTAACAAAATCTGGGAGTGTTTTATGTCCTAAAGCTTCACCAGAAAAAATAAACAGAGAGTTCGTATTGGGAATGAAAACACGAACAGCCGTTTTGCCTTTGGCAGTAAGACGTGGCCATACTAAGCTAATACTGAAACTGAAAGTTCATGAAAACAACAAGTTGGTCACTGGTTTGTTTGACCATTTCTGCTTCTTTATTGATTATGAAGCTGAAGTCGACTTTAATCACGAGTTAGTATTCTGAGGATCCCATGGGAGTTAATTTTCATCACATGGAACATACAAGAGTCGAGGATCAACGAGAATTTCAGCCGGACGAGCTTTATTCACATAATTAAAGATTTTGTTTATATAAAATGTTTGCGAGAAACTTGTTATAGATATTACTGTTTACTGATCTGTCTTGAAAAATGCTACGAACATCAGATGATTTAGTAAAGTGAGGTAAACATTTTTTATATTGTAAGTGAAATACTGATATCGAACTCAAGCCGCAAACATCACCAGCAATTTCATATATTTTTACCTAATTTAATGAAAAAAAGAAACAAACATGTAATCATGTCTGTTTTATATCTAAAAATGACATCTTACACTCTCTGGAATTTAAAAATATTGATCAAATAAATAATCAAAAATTTATACCTAAATTTAAACGTTTACAGTTCCTAAAATAATTCAAAATTTATAAAAATATTGATAATTTAGCTGTTAATTGCAAAATGTCATTTTAAATATAAAAAATATTAAAAAATTCTATATTGTTCGTCGTATCAATTTAGCTTTTTAATAAAGCGATTTCTTCAATAAATAATCAGGGTTTAGCTTTTCAAAATTACTTTCCTGACCCATTTTAAGAGAGAAAAATACTAGACTCAATTACAAAAAAAGCTAAAATTAAAGCAGATAAAGAAAATTGGATAGTAATTTTAGATAAGTCACTTTATATCTAAAAAATTCAAAATTTTATTATCAGATGGTGACTTTGAGAAGTTGAAGTCTAACCTAATTTTAAAATTTAACTCTTTACTTAAATTTGCTCTTGATTCTGTTCTCATTCTAACAAAATTTAACAATCTTTCAAATCTTCTCCCTTTTCTATAAATTCTTCTACCCCTAGGCTTTATAGACTTTCTAAAATTTACAAAAATACTAACTTCTTTTGCAGTAAATGATTAAATTGATTAATATTAGACAACAATTTTTTTTAATGTTTTATCAAAAAAATAAAAAATTTAGTAACCTCTCAGGTTTTTTCTTTGTTTTTCTTCACGTCACTAACCTATTTCATTCTATTTCTGCCAATGAAGTTCATAATAGTATTCTTTTAGATTTATTCTTTTCTTTACACGCCACTAACTTAGTTTCTTTAGATAAATTAGTTCCAAATTATTTTTAATAATATACAGGGTGTTAGAGAATGGCTTAGCATAAATTTAAAGACAGATGTAGTAAAACTACCCTTAACTCTCTTAATGTCATAGGGGCAGGTTGACGCAGATCCAACCTTCTCTGGAGCAAACTCCACACATGTTCGATTATGTTCAGATCAGGGGACCGAGCTGGTAATGGAATATACGGAATACGGTGGCTTCTGAGCGCACGCAGCAGTCGCAGCACTATTCCAGCACTGTGAGGGCGAGCATTATCATCCAAAAGTTGCAGGGGTGGGTTTTTATGCTTAAACATAGAGACGATTGTGTTTAAAATAATGTCGGCCTGATATATTCATCCTATCATATTCTCCTCGCAGATATACAATTGTGTGCGTGTGCCTAAAGCTACCCCAGCCCAATCCATAATTGAACCTCCACGAAAAGCATGTGACTCCTGAACAAAACCTCAATGACGCGGTGTATTTCATGTTCTCTAAACTCGTACTCTTCTGCTGTCACTATGGAGACCAAAACGAGATTCATCTGTAAAAAGGACATTTCTCCAATTCTGCTTTTCAACAGCCCACGCTTCTCTAGCCGCATATGATGAGGTTTTAACGGAACTCTTCTAAGAGGTCTTCTAGAGAAAAGACCCACGTCATACAACCGATTTCGTACAGTTCTAACAGAGATGGCAACTCCCGCAGCATTTAAAAACTCCCGCCGTAACATTGTAGCTGGGGTTGTTGGATGCAATCAGGCATTTAAAGTAAGAAGTCGGTCTTGTCTTGCCGTTGTTTGTCAAGGACGAACTGCACCACGTCTTCGCCTTACAGTACCAGTCGTTTCATGCCGACGAAAAAGCCTACTAATAATACTTTGCGACACGCCAAATCTATTGGCCACATCCATTTGCCGCATGCCCTCTTGTAACATCCCGAGTGCCCTATTGGTTTCTTCTAATGTTAGATGACATCTCGGCATGGTACACCACAAAATTGACAAAAATCAACACGAAACAGCACGTAGAGATAGAAAGAAACTGAACTGAAATTTTAAAATATAAAGGTTGCGCTGATAATCGGGGTTTTACTTTTTTGGGAATTATCTGAGAAGCCAAATATCTACTTTAAATCTCCTTTAATTCAGATTTTAACATATCAAAACAAAAATTTTAAAAATAATTTATATTACACAAATATCTCAATATTTTTAAATTTTTGCCGCCAGATTAATTAGGAAAGACAATTCGTCTTTTCTTTTTGAATTTTAAAAAAACTTACATTAACTGATAGTATAATTCCTCTCGATTCTAAACACTGTTATTTTAACATTATAGCGGCAATTAATTCTTCATTCATGGGCTGATTTCAAGTTGAGATAATAGCGGTAGTATCGCAAATTTTAATACTTTTCCATGACAACAGCAAATCACAGCCTCGAATTTGTTTATTTTTCCATGGAAACGAAGATACTACCGGTATTATCTCAACTTGAAATCAGCCCATTAGACTTATTATTGTCATTAATCAGGTTATCTTTAATAAAAAGTGGTTTATCAATAATCAAATAGCAGTAAATCATCAGTTTCCATTACAAGACTTAGACTAACTTTTCTATAAATTCAGAAAGATACTTTCTTAGCTTCAACATATTACATTATTCTCCATATACATTTTTTAGCAATTAGCAAAATTCCTTTTTTTAATTTTAAAAACTATAACATAAATATTGCCTTTAGCCTTTCTAAAGGTAGTCTTTCAACCTGTCTCGTACACAACAAGGATCAAATTTTGCCTTTACATTAGTCAGGCGTTTACAGGTTATCTGATAATGACTGCAATAGACTTGTGCACAATTTAAGTCGGTCAAACAAAGCGAAGATTTGAAACCTGAATTTGTAAACATATAAGGTAAATAAAAAAAAATCATCTGTCTTTGCTTGTCATATTCTTTCTTCTGGTCATTTCTTTTCTCCTACTAACAACTCAAAAATCTTTTACATCTGCAATAACAGTTTTTCTTTAATTTTTTTAGAAGCTTTAAATTTTTTTAAATCTCCACTTTTTTTTACAAACATTAAATGACTCAGTAAATTTTAATTGTAATATTATATCTTCACTAGTTTAATCTTTATTAGTTAATTGAATGTTTGTTTATAATCCTGTTTTTGTACTTTTTATCAGTATTTATACTTTTTTAAACTATTTATTAAATCAAATGTCAAATTGATATCAATTCTTAAAAAAAACATTTTTAAGAAACTAAAATTTATCCTTTTTTTACGATTTTCCAAAACTCACGTCAACAGTTCTTTTACTGAAAATAGCGACTTGTTCTATTTTTAATATATATTTTTATTCTGTTATGTTTTTGGTTTGTTATTGTCAAAGTTTGGTAAGTTTTCTAAACATTTTTAACAAAATTAAACAATTTTATATTTTACATTATTATCAAGCACTAATAG
The DNA here is from genome assembly GCA_029207805.1 of Tribolium confusum. Classification (NCBI taxonomy): domain Eukaryota; kingdom Metazoa; phylum Arthropoda; class Insecta; order Coleoptera; family Tenebrionidae; genus Tribolium; species Tribolium confusum. The sequence goes on along the minus strand of JALGAY010000006.1, from coordinate 24,912,119 downwards.
TAAGTCACAGTTCTCGAAAGCGCTCTGTCACTGTCATGTAAGAATTTTTGACTTGGATTATAATTCTTTCATTATTTGTTTGAAAATGACTCTATTTTGATTAAGAAAGAATGCTTCTATCGAATTTAATTTTTTATTGTTAAATAAAACGTAGTAAATTAGTTTACAGCGTTTATAACACTATCACCTGTTGCAAAAATTTATTTGTCAAATTACGCAAAATGTGCGCCATTTGTTGATATGTTAGAAAACACATATTAAGCTTGTAATAATTTTCAAAAAAAATTTAATTGAAATCTTGTGTGTTATTCATTTTACAGAGCTCAGTTATTAAAACACTCTGCTGAGCTTCGTGTTTTAAATAATTTTAAATTTTTATATAATTGTGATGTTTGGGTAGTAAGAGGTTTGAATTAGATGTTAGATGTTTGAAGAAAAAAAAGTTTGTGTGAATAAAACAATGTTGTTGAAAATTTGATTGCATCCTGAGCCTTATCTAAATTGGCACAAAGGCGTCAATCGTGCTCTTAAAAAAAGCCAATTTACGTTTTTATTGAGATGGGATTTTTGTTTAAGAGTCTCATTCTTGGTGTCTTTACTGCGGTCTTTTGTGTCAATAACGATTTACTCTTTCAACGGCAATAAACGTCTACGTTTAAAAATTAAATAGATGTTGGAGCCATTCTTGAAACGAAATTACTTCGACTCAATACAAAGTTTCGTAACTACTTTTTAAAACGTTTTTAAGCGAGTCGGTTTTATTCCGGTCACTCCATTTGTATGCACGACGGCATAATCTTAAAGATAGTCCACGAGTTAATCATTAATTGTGGAAGTTTGTGTAAAAAATGGCCGCTAATTAAGGCCCAAGTAAACATGAGAAAAAATTGGTAAAAGAGGCAATTTAAAATTACGTAGCTGCAGGATGCAGATTTATCAAAGAAATTAATTAGGGTTAAATCCGGCATAATTCCGGGGCGTTATTCTAGACAAAACTTGGGAACAGTACCATCAAACGCACATCTTAGAAGCCAATTAGAACATCACTGACATATTGCATCCACATAATTAGTTAACGTAGCTGGATGGAATTCCATTCCCAATTATAAATTGTGACCCCAGCGAGAATCCGGGATCGGTTCACCCAGAGGCGGTCAAATAGGCATGGCGAATTTCAACATTGTCAAATCGATAACACCACCAAGGCGACACCCTTTCGCCTGCATATACACGACGATCAGGACAATAACAGGATACATATGCGCACCAGATTCAACTATCAAAGGACGAAACGTATTTCTACAGTTTGCATGTTTTATGGACCGCCACTGTCGTCCGCTTTCAACCTGCGGCTTACTGGACCATTTCACTGACGTCATTGCATCTACGTCATTGGGATAGGTCGCATCAAATTACCTTAATCTTTTATTTCACTCAAAATTCTAATTGATTTTAAACTTTTCCAGAAATAAACTTTTGACGTAGATCAACGTCCGTTTAATATGTAATACTCAGTTCAAATCGAGTTTATGTTTAAAATTCCCATTCAGAAATAGCTACATTAATAAAAGCGCTTTTATCTCAAGTGTTTCAATAGACAAGATACGTTTATAGCAACAAATGTGATAGGATTCATAAGTTTGGTTATTGTATTTTTCACGCATTTTCTTATTCTTCTTTACTGGAATTATCTGAAGCAGAGTCATAAATACACGAGTGGTGAGTTATGAGTTACACAAAATTTCATGTTTGTATAAAACCGCGCCTATTTTTATCTCCTACATTATTAAACATTTAATGTAAACATCCACTAAATTAGTGGTGTGTGCTGGCTGCTGATACTCGACGTAATCTAAATAAAAACGAAGAAAACAAAGAGCTTTTAAATAATAACTGGTTTATTCATTGTTAATAACATTGGGGCAAACCGAGAACTGAATTAATAAATAGAAGGAAATGAGAGGAAACGTCTTATCTGAAATCAACTTAATCTGACATTTACAAGAATTGTGACCGCTCTTTGTAAAAGAGTTGAGAAGTTTTTTGTCCCAATTATTAAAAAAAAATTTAGTGGAATACCTATATTTCTTTGACGACTGTTTAAGAGTCCTCTAAAAAGGAGCATCTTCTTTATTAGCAGATAAGTTAAAAGCAATAATAGTTAATTGTTTCAACTATAATTAATTATACATTAAATAAAAGCACTTTTAATTGTATAAACAGTTGCGTTACTAGTTTTTCTAAATAAAAAAAATAATTTAAGTATCATTAACTTCAATTAACAAGTTTTATGTTTAAAGTTATAAATAAAAATAGTTACTTTTCAAGTTATAATTAGAAAAATATACACAATTCTACTCAAAATTATTGTTTCAATTAACTAGTTTAAAAAACTTAAAAATAAAAGTATTAAATTTTTACTAAATACTAATTGAGTAGGTATTAACTAAATAAAGATCATTAACTCCCAGCTGATTTAGAAATAATCTACATTCTTTAGTAAACTTTAATTGTTTATTATTACTTCTTTAGTTATGTCGCAAAAGTTTTACAAAATTCTAGTTAAAACTATTGTTTATTAAAGGTAACTAAATTTTTTCTAAACATTGGTGCGACAAACACAAAAGTAAAAGTTGTCTTTAACTTAAAACAATCAGTTTTCACTAAATTTCTAGTAAAACCTGATCTAGTTATCAGCAAATTAACTAGAATTTAACAGTGTCGTTTTTTTTAACTACTTTTTTTTTAAATATACACAATTTTAAACAAAATTATTGTTTTGGGTAACTAGATTAAAGAACCTCAAAATGATAACTAGTACTAAATTTTAATTAAGTATTAAATAAATAAATAATAATTAACTTCTAATTAATTTAGATGTAATTTGCACTCACTGAAACTTACAAAATCTTACAAAATTGTAATTAACACAATTGCTTTATTTAGCAATTAACTAGTCAAATAAAAATAAAATTATTAAACATTAGTGAAACAAACGCAGAAGTAAAAAGTTAATTTTAGCTTAAAACAATTAGTTTTAACTTCTTTTTTAGTAAAACCTGATCTAGTTAATCCAGATAGCATCAACCAGAATTAGTTCCGTCGTTTTAACTACGTTTATAGGTTTTCTTTAATGTACACAACTCTAATTAAAATTATTGTTTTGGTAAACTACACTCAACCGCAAAATTAACCGGACACTTGATTTTCGTCCCGTAAATTTGCGAAAACGCTCTCTACATTGACTTTATATGGCTACACATAAAAAACAACTAAAAGAAAGGATATTCAAGTTTTTTTGGGTTAACCACTATCACGCAGAATACTTCTTGTACCTATTTTCTTAGGCGGCTTCCAATCAGAAAGGTTTTGTTTGTTTTACACGTCTGTCACATTTGTGTCGATAGCTGGTTTTGGTTTGTTTAATTTGGCTTTTTGGGAAAGAGATTTATTGTAGAAGCGATTCATATTGTAATGAGTTCCGAAGAAGCTGCCTAGGCTGTTGTCTTTACATAATGATGGACGCAGCATACGATTTATTGCAAATGTGCTTGACTTTCCTAAAAGCACGTTATCCGATGCAATACAAAGGTTCAGGGCATCTGGTTCCTATTCCAAAAAACCTGGACAAGGCAGAAAACGAGTAACAAATCAAGTGGAAGACCGATTTCTTCCCTTACAAATGCTGCGAGAACGGACTCTTCCTGCTACAGCTTTGGCCAGGAGACTGGCGGATGTTCATGGAACCATGATATCTTCTGATACTGTTTTAAGAAGGTTGAAAAAAAAAACAATTTGACATCACATCCACTGCTACTGACCCTAAGTTGAACGCAGAGCATTGCAGACAGCGATTGGAATTTGCGCGAAATCATGTTGATTGGAATATGGACGAATGGGGCTCCGTTCTCTTTACGGATGAGTCGCGTTTCACTAGGTATTCACCTGATCGTCGTCAACGAGTATTTAGACGCTCGGGGGAACGGTATGTCCAGTGTTGCTTTGCGCTTAGAGTAGCATTTGGTGGTGGAGGTATAATAGTATAAGGAGAGATTTTTTTGGAGGCTCATACAGCTCTTGTAACGGTGCGGAGAGGTAGCATTAACGCTGACTGATACAGGGAGTGTTTACAAGAGCATGTGGTTCCTTTGGCGCTATTTAGGCGCTAGTAGGGGAAGAGCTTCTCTTAATGCACGACAATGCGCGCTCTTACACAGCCCAGATTACGCGTCAGTACCTTCACGACGTTAATGTTCAGGTGCTAATGTGGCCACCCATGAGTACTGATCTAAACCTCATTGAGCATATATGGGACAACTTGGAGAAAAGGATTAGGCATAATTACGGCGAGTTTCATACAACAGTTGAGCTGGGACAGGCGATGCTGAATGAGTGGGAGCTAATAGCCCAAGATGAGATCTCAGACTTGATTGCAAGTATGCCTCGACGAATGAGAGCTGTAATTCAAGCGCGAGGAGGAAATACTCGCTACTGAAACCATTTTTTGCAGTTTTCTTAATTTCGTTTTGTTAGTTGAGATCAAATTTTTGTTTAATTTGTAAATAAATATTTATTTTTGAACATTATTAATCAAGAGTATCTTAATTTTAATTTAAGTGTTCATCATTGCACATTTTCAATTAAAATTATTTTAATTCTAATTTTCGTCACTAAAATTTTTCCAAAAAATTCAGTGTCCGGTTAATTTTGCGGTCGAGTGTAGATTAAAGAACCTCAAAATGTTAGTACCAAATTTTTAGTAAATTTTAATTAATTATTTATTAAATAAATAATTATTAATCTATAATTAATTTATGATTAACTTGCACATTCTAAATCTTACGAAATCTTAACAAAAATCTAGATAAAACAATTGCTTTATTTAAGTAGTTAACTAAAAGTAAGAAAACTAAATGATAGTAGGCCAACACAAAAGTAAAAAGTTAACTTTAATTTAGAGCAATCAGTTTTAACTCTTTTAGTTAGATCAACAAAAACTAACTAGTCTATATTTTATTTAACTGCTTTTGTAGTTATATTAAGAAAATTTTACAAAATTCTAATGAAATAACTATCAAGTTTAATAACTAAGTATTTACTAAAAATTAAATAATTAAGCATATTTTTCTTTTATTTAAATAAAATTAACATACCTAAAATTTTATCTAGTTAACAGCAACTACAATTATATAGTTTTTTGTTTTTAAATATATTATTAGTTGTTTTAGAAAAATTTTGCATAATTATAGTTATATAGTTTACGTTAACTAGTTTAAATACAGCAAAACAAACAAAAAAATAAAATAACTAGGTTTGTACTTGATTATTAACTGAGTGAAATAAAAAAATTGAGTTAATATTTTTTAGTTATTTTAGTTAACTTAAAAAGAGTTTACACTAGTTTCGTTGTTTTTAATTAATTTATAAGATGTTTTCAAAATTTTTTTACGAAATTCTAGATATAAATCATTGTTCTCGTTAACTAGTTTAAAAAACCTCAAAATAAAATAACTAATTTTTTACTAAACAGCAGACAATTTAAAAAAAAACTAAAAGTCAATTTAATTTTAGCCTAGATTGAGCAATATTTAACATCACTAAAATATATATTTTTTCTAGTTACTTTTAGCTAGTTTTTTTTCAGTTATTTTAAAACCTTTACTGAATTTTAGTATAATCAATTATTCCAGATCAAATTTTAGCTAGTTTATAACAGATAACACTTCCTCCTAACTTTTAATATTTTTTTATCGAGGTGTAGTTGCAAACCGGTTATGAAAGATAATTTTTTACACAGTCGTAAACTATGTCAAATTTGACTTGGCCTCGTTAAATTTATGCTTCTTTTATTTGTCAAAAACACAAATAAAAGTTGACTTTATATCTTACCGCAGCGTAATAAAAAAGTTATGTACTTACGTACAAAATAAAACAAACACTAAACACTTAATTTTAATTCTTATCTAGACGTCTATAAATAAAAGACACATATTTAATAATTAAAGAAAAGTTTCTGAGTTGCATCTTTTTATAACTGGCTCCCTTTTATAATTTTGTAGTACTTTTAGAAGCTTTTAGTGTCTCGAGATGCTTACAATAATGTTCTATCTGGCGCCTGAATGTCTCTAGTTTAAATAACTTTGGAAAAAGAAAAAGCTATCTCATCTCGACCCAAACATTTCGAACCGTATGCCGTTTCACATGCATTTATTGTTCGATAGATATTGCAATTTGACAGTTTGTAAAGTAAAGTAAAGTAAAGTAAAAAAAAACAGATAAATGAAAAGTCCAGTCAGTGTTGGTCGAAGGTAAACGTTAACATTGTCAGCAAAATCCACAGTAAAATTCTTCGAGGGTTTGGGAATATTCAGAATAGTTAAACAGTGCATAAAATGCAATCAATATTAAACACACAAACGGACCACACAATCCACAAATATGTGAGAAAATGTGTGTCAAAGTCGCTCAATTTATAACTATTAACTGATTTTAATTCCGGTCCTGTACATCTCAAGATTTCCGATAGTGAAGAGCGTTATCTGAGGAAATTACCGTCCTGATGGAGTTTGCTAGTTATAGTAGTTTGTCGAACTTAACCATTTAAGTACATATTATCCTCATAAAGGTCAAGTAAATTTAATTAAGAAAAGGGATAACAATTTATAGAATTTCAGAAAAATATATATAAATCAAAAAGTGAAAACAGATCTCATAAAATATCATCTCCCGAGGTGGAATTTTTAATACGTCATATAAATATATATGTTTTAGACACGACAAAGTTAGATTGGAGTCTCAAGCGTCAGCCGGAGGGACGTGAAACTGTCTCCGAGTTCTGATTGGATATCAATGTCCGAAAAACTTTATTTTGTCATTACATTACCACATGCGTGAACTTTTCCACAGAAAACTTGATATTCCCAAGATCATGTAATGCAATTGAGGGAGATATTCAACGTTCGTTGCCACTTCAATGACCAAAGAGGATTACTATGCATGGAAATGGAAATGCAATTGTGACCAAAGCTGATATATTTTTATAGAAAGGCAATGCTCTAAAGGGATTCGACGACCAACTGATTTAACACGCCAATTTCCCACATTAAGGGTCCTCTAAACGACACTCTGATTCTAACTCTGCTTCTTTTTTTTTTAATAAGCGGCAACCCAAAGCACGATAATACTATTTTACAAAGATTTTACCACATTTTACACTGATATCTACTACTAAGACGTACTATCTTATAATATTATATTTGACAAATAAAAGTAGCATAAATTTAACGAGGCAAAGTCAAGAGGCCAATTGCAACTACAACTCGATAAAAAAAATATGAAAAGTTAGAAGGAAGTGTTACCTGTTATAAACTAGCTAAAATTTGATGTAGAATACTTGTTTATTCTAAAACTTAGTAAAAGTCTTAAAATAAAAAAAAACTGGTTAGAATTAACTAGAAAATAAACTACTCAACAACTGAAGTGATCCACTCTATAATAAGTAATGTTATCATTTTCATACATCATATTTCTTTAAAAAAAAACGTTATTAAAATACAAGCCGAGTAAAAAAAAGGTAAACATTGTAAATCAGTATATTTAGTTATTTATTCAACTTTGTACAAAACCAGTAAATACCCCTAGCAATATTTTGTAAACACATATTGTATTTACATATTTATTTCTTAAACCTATTGTATAAATTAATATCTAGTTGGACCACCTCTAGCCCTATAGACAGTCATACATCTCCTAGGCATACTTTCTATAAAATTATTGATGACTTCTTGAGACACTGCTTCCCATTTCTGTTCCAACATGTTTTGAAGCTCCTCAAAAGTTTCTGGTTGGACATCTTGTTCCGAAAACCTGTGCTCTATGTACGACCATAGATGTTCGATGGGGTTGCAATCAGGGAAGCGTACCGGCCACATCCTTTGTTTAATACCATGTGCGTTAAAAACATTGTTCACAATCCGAGCACGATGCGCTCGTGCATTATCATCCACAAACACAAACGCATTTCTAAAATTATTGGCAAAAGAGACTACAATCGGGAGAATACACATATCCCTATAATGTTGTGCATAACCCTCTTAGTGCCACAATCTCTGTGCGGCCGTTAAAAACAATGCCTCCCCAAAGAGTAACACCACCTCCTCCAAAAGGTACCCTGTGCTTTTGCATTTTTTTACGATACGTCTTGTTTGGGCGTCGCCACACTCTAATACGCCCATCCAAACGATAAAGGGTAAAGCGAGAGTCATCTGCAAACATACAACGGGACCATTCGTCCTGGGGTCAGTCTAAATGAGCTTCCCCCCAATGTCGCCGTTGTACTCGATGTAGCCGGGTTAACAGTGGGCATGGCACACGTCTTCTAGCCCTTAAGCCATATTCGTGTAGCCTTCGTCGAACTGTTTGAGTAGAAATAACTACTTCTGTAACTCGTCGTAGCGCGTTACTTAACTGAGTAGCGTTGTAGGTAGGGTTTCGGCGAGTAGTAATTTGTAAAAAACGAGTTTGTCTTGGAGTTAGACTGCGTACACAAACTCCACCATATCTGAAACGAGGAGTTCCACATTCTTGAAAGCGATTAATACTAAAACTACTAAATTCTCATTTTGCTTGTTTTGTCAGATAAAACTGCGAAAAAGCCCATTTTTAAAATTAACGCCTAAAAACTACCACTAGATAGACCATAAAATACTTCAGATAGACAAAAGAGTACAAAAAAACAACAAAAAACAGCAATAAATTCTGTATAATTAACACTTTTTGTGGTGAATTACTTTAATTGTTGATCAGTTTATATATCTTTTATTTATGTTTAAAAATCTATGCTAAAATTAAATTAAAATTTATTTTTTTTTAATTGTCTGCTGTTTAGTAAAAATTTTGTTATTTTAGTTTAAGGTTTCTTAAACTAGTTAAGTAAAACAATAATTTCACCAAGAATTTCGTAAATTTTTTTTAAAACAACTTAAAAAATAGTTAAAACGACAAAACAGAAGAATTCTAGTTAATGTTAACTAGATTAAATTTAAATGTGTGTAGACTCTTTCTAATTTATCTACATACTTTATATTTTTCATTGTTAAACTCGTTTAATATGAAATTTATAACAAATCGAGTTATTTTATTATTTACCAGTTTTACTGCAGTTAAAGTTAAACTAGTTAGCGGAAATTATACAAATACAAGGTGTTTCACAAGTGATAATAAGCCTACAAAACTAAAAATGCAACCAGCAATACAATTCCAAAGATAACGTAGTTATTTTATTTTTTTGTTTACAAATACATTAAATAAAAAATCACTTAAGCCTTCTGTTAACTGAAGACAAACTAATTCCACTTGCTTGTGAAATTATTCTTTGACTTACATATGAACAGGACCAGTAGTTGTTCTTGCTTTTAGTTTTTCAAAAGGTGGTCAATTTTTTTTTAAGGTAGTTTCAAGTCGTTCGAATATGGTGTCAGCAAGAGTTCTTCTCTACCCGGAAAACGTTGTCTGTACTCATCGCGGCAGAGGTATTTTTTTCCATATATCATTATCATGGTTTTTTGATCGTTTGAATACATTTTTTTATCGGTGACAGATTTGACAAATAAAATTTGAAATCAATATCATCTACGTTAACTCTAGAATTGTATTGCTGGTTGTATTTTTAGTTTCGCAGGCTTATTATTACTCGTGAAACAGTCTGTATAACTATAATTTCGTAGAATTCTGTTTAAACTAGCTTCTGCTAGTCTATTTGACTATACTATTCAGTGCTAAACTAGTTTAGTGGCGCATATAGGGTTTAATCAAACGTTGTATGAAAATTTTAATAATCTTCGTTAAATAATCATTAAATCTCCAGAACTACCTCATTCAAACGTTAATGGTTTTTGAGATATACGATGTAGAATTTTTTAAATATTTTTTGTACATAACACAATACATTTTACCAATTTTGCAAACGATGTAAAAAAAATTACCCAAAAACTTTTTTGAGATACAAGATTTTTAAAAAAAAACTGCTAATATTGGGATAAGATTTCCACATTTAATTGCAGTTTGTACATAATCTTTGGCTAGATTTGAGCTAAATATTTAATTCTTAGTTTAAATAAAAAAAAATGTGAACGTAATAAGATTCAGAATCTTAATAAATGCAGATGTAATTCCCGCCAACATCGCGGTATTCATCCCTTAATAGTGCTCAATGGTGCAGCAGTTACACATTGCTTATTGCAGTACTCTGGAGAACCGTCAGCGAGTTTACCGATTCGTTATAACGACAGAAGAATACTCGCCGAGAATTCCCAAGAACTCCCATTAGGTGGATTGTGACTTTGGACCAGAGTCGTATTTCATTGTGACTGAATTTCGTTTGAAAATTATGGCGGTGTGTGTGCTCTCAACTGCGGTCGATGATAAATTCACCTCAAACACCGTTCCTTCTTTCTGTCTATTACTTTCATTAAATCCATTTTATTGATCGTATTTTTTTTGTCACCTGATGCACCGGACCGTCGCCAAAATTCGCACACTCATGAATTATGCAGAGACACACACGGCAATTGCGAAGCGAAAACACGTGCCTCGAAATAGACCCTTGAGGAAGACCATTACGATTTTATCGCTTTTATTTATCTGTTTTAGATTTTTTTTTCAGTTTCATGCGAAATTCACAATATTAGGTATTGATTAGGTTTCAAGAGTGTAGTTTCTGAGATAGATTTTCATCAGTCAACGTAAGCGGGAAAATTTTACAACAAATTCCAAGATGCAAGGAATTCGGTAAGAGTTATTGAAGTTGGACTCGTTTCTAAAGTAATTAACTGATGCTAGACGTTCTTTCTTGAACCGCATGGTTGTGGATGTCGCTTTACGACGACCCAAAAGCGTCTTATGGCATTCCGCAAGCTTGCACAGTCTCGTATAAAATTTATTTAAAAAGAAAGAAAGGAAAAACTGTAATATATGTAAAGTTAGCGACTTTATGCGCTGTAGAAGTGTAACAATGGAAAAAGAACAAAATAAAACGGAATTTTTGCTACTCTCTTATGCTAGATTATTACCTCTCTGTTCGATTGGTGATTATTTTATACAGTTTATTTTAAAAACAAAAAACAGAACAAATAATATGCATAAAATTGTAGTAGACATGGTGAAATAACTAATATTGATTTTGGTCCTAAAGCAGCATCGCAATTTAGTACTCATGCAAATTTAATCGCAATTTCCACGGTTAATATAAACTATAGGTGTTCATACAAAGGATCAATTATTCAGTTCGGCATCAAGGATACAACGTCCATCAAGACTTTACTCTTTGTGTTTCCTTGACGGTTTTCTCCCTATAATTGTTCCGCATCCGTGTCAATCAAATTTCTCTTCTTTTGTAATTCTTTTAATTTCGAAAAGGACTAATAATAGTTAATTAACATTCTTCGAAACTTCATTATCAGTTCCTCGAACACTTGACATTTAATATAGCGAGAACTCCTGGAATAAATTCGATAATAAAAGCAATCTAATTTTAAAAACTCGAAACTTTGACATTTTGGTCGTTTATTAAAAACTCCACCACCCTTATACACATTATCTGTCTATTGCCCAATTTTAATTACAATCCAGGGATTATTCGAGACGGTCAAACACGTTTCTCGCTCCTTTTCGTCAGGACAATACGTCATGAAACAGCTTTAACTCTAATCGCGTTTCGTTGTTGTGCCTCGGGATGGACCATTCCAGCTTTTCTACACGATCCTCGGAAAAATAATTCCCAGACAGTGATCCTACACTGTCAAATTCCACGCCTTCCACTGAGAATTTCAATAACCGAGAGACGTTTCATCACAACTCGGACGTACTAATGGAGAAACCGCTAAAAGTAACTGACTCGCCCTCCGACAGCTTCATAACCACTAAACCTTACCACGAATTTCGGTTTTTTCATTAAATTTGCCTACAATCACACAAATAAAACGATCGAGTTAAGGAAAATAGATCTTCAGTTTTAACTGCTTTTATAGAAGTTTTATTATACTACAATATTCTGGTTAAACAGACTAGACTAAACTAGGTAATTGAAATAACTAGATTTTAGTAATTTGTTGTATGTTGAAAATTAGATAAATCTGAATTGGGAGCCAGCCGCAATTTAGAGCATTCTGACTTCACTCATCTAATGATACGATCCTGTAGCTAGAATTAAAAGGTGGCGAACCGCTGTAAGAGCAAACAGAGCTAGATTGCTAAAATTTTTATTAAAATCGGTAGAAATCAGAGACTTAGCAGCTTTAATTGAGACACAGTATAGAAATGAATCAGTATAGACAGCTGATAAAAACTGAAAACTTGTTAAAAAGCTAGCATTCCTTCAAGTTAAATCTGTAGGATGGAACCACTAATTCTTGGATTTACTATAGTCACCTAATATTATGTGTTGTACACTCAATTGTTTTTTACTTTTTAATAAATTTTTACGTTGTATTTTTAGGAAAATTTTAATCTTTGTTTGACCTTTGTCTTTCAATTATTTATTATATCATCTACAGTTATAGCCCTTTAGATTTAAATTGTGTATTACTAGTTTACCTACAGTAAATCTAGAAATCAGTGGCTCCGTTTTATACATTTAAATTGATGAAATGCTAGCTATTTGATAAGATTTTGATTAAATTTAATTCTTCTTTAATCTTCTGCTAGCACACGTAACTTCTCTCATCTATTCTTTCCCTTCTCCATTTTCGTTAAGAACTTTTATTCTTCCATACTCGCACATTCTTAACTCTACAAACTCTGCCAAACAATGCTCTATTATCTTCCTTTCTTCTCTACATAATCTAAACATTCTTTTCTAAACTTCTCTTCAAAATTCATTTTTCCTTTTTTTAGTCCCACATCTATATCTTGCAACCATTTTTTTATTTTTACTTTTTATTTTATCTATATATTTTGTCAATTAGGTGGTAACAATCAGGACATATTTTAAATTGTACCTTAATTCTTTTATACTCGCAATTTTTTCTTGTTTATCTATGTCAACATCTTTTTGTTTTTGTACTTCTTTCATTGTGCATTCTCCTTCTTTCATTCTATCAATTTCTGCACACGCATACTCCTTTTTCTCATAGTAGTCTTCTCGTTTTATCCACCTAACATTACCATTTGCTTTTTTAATTACAGCCCAGCACTGTTGTACTATTCTGAATCGAATCTCACAGTTTTTTTTCCCTGTTTCCACTCTTAACTTATCTCTCTTACTTTCTTCTCTTACTATGTACCCTGGCGTTTGTTTATTTAACCCTAACACAAGAAATTTCTTCATATTCCTTCCATCCCCATACTTCTGCTCCATACATTACTATACTTTTCATCAAACTGTCAAACATCATCATTCTTCTTTTAAAATTTTTACCCAAATTTACGTTCTTCTAAACTCCAGACACTTCATATTACTTTGTTTGCTTTTTGACTACTTCTTTTATTTGTTCTTTGTTTTTCATACTATTATTTAATACATATCCAAATATTTCAACTCTTTCACTTGTTCTATATTTTTTTCATCTTTTTTTTTTGATTTTTAGTTTCCTTCCAAACACCATCATTTTTGTTTTATCTACATTAACTTGGAGTTTTTTGTTTCTTACATATCTTTCCATAACTTTTATCAGTTCTTTCATTTCACTCTTGCTCTTTGCTACAATTACTAAATCATCTGCAAACGCCAAAGACCACACTTTCTCTCTGCTAACATCTATTCCTCCTACTTGCGCTCTACTTCAAACTTCATTCACATCGCTTATACAGAAGATTAGTCAAAAGTATGGAATAGACAGTTTATCTCCGTAAATATGAACTTTATGAGAAAATGTTATCGATAAAAGATTCTTTAGTAATTATTCTTTATCTCTTAGCCTGCTTGTTTTTTTATGTCAACGCATTTCCATGAAAACGTAACTTTTTATTTCTTTGTTAAATAGCAACCTAGCAATTTTCTTAGTGATTTTTGTTTCTCTTTTTTTTATTGAAATAACCTGGTATTATTTATGTTATGTATTAGGGGAAAAAGACTCTTGTAGTTTTGTAAAGGTATATTCACATAGTCACACAAATTAACAATATACAAACACCAGAACTAAGAACACGTAAAAATTGTGTAATGGCTATGGCTGGCCCTGTACGATACTGCGTACGTATGCTTAGTACCCCTCTAGCGTCTTATTCCTATACTCCGCCCCCGGACACTAGATGGCTACATTTGGCGCCGTATTTAAACCTACATATCAATTTAATATCCTTTAATAACAAAATTTTGGAGAAAATGGCTATAATATTTTATTCAATCAAATAATCTTTAACTTAAATGAAATGTTTAAACTGAAGACCTCCTACAGCTTGACAGTAACCTAATCTGTCATAAAAATTGCGTAACAAATTTTGCAGCCAGTTAGGTAGTATTCTGCGATTCCGTGCCTTATTCTGGCTTCCAGGTCTTCCAAATTTTGAGGTCTTTCTTTGTAAATTGTAGTTTTAAAATGACCCCAGGTAAAAAAATCTAAGGGGCTTAAATTGGGGGACCTAGCAGGCCGTTCAATAGGACCCCGACGTCCTATCCAACGACGTGGAAAAATATTATACAGAAATAGACGAACATCAATTCCATAATGGGGTGGAGCGCCGTTTTGCTGAAAGTAAATATCTCGGTTTGACATTTCTTGTCGATCTGCATCCGGAAATAATTGTACAATATTGCTTACAATATGATCACGCAATAGGAGTAGATATCTAGCCAAAGTTAAATTCCCATCAATAAAATATGGGCCTATTAAGTGCTGCCTAATTAATACCAACCCATACATTAAGTTTTTGACGGTGCTGTGTATAATGTTCCATCATCCAATAAGGATTCTCACTAGACCAGTATCGACAATTGTGTCTGTTCACAAATCCATTGAGACAAAAGGTGGCTTCATCAAAAATAAAATGTTGTTTAGACAATTTGGATTATTATCAATCATTTCTATCATGGTTGCACAACTGCATTCTTCTGTTTGGGTCATCTTTGTTTAGCTTAGGGAGAAGGTGTATTTTGTAAGGTTTGTGTTTGTTCTTTTTCAATATTCGAACAATCGACGATTGACTAATATCATTATCCAAAGCAAGTTGCGTGGTTGTCGTAATTAGATTATCCATAACACTTAGCAATACATCAAGCGCTTGATCATAATTTGTGGCTGATTTCGGACGTCCAGATTTTGGCATATCTTTTACATTTCCAGTTTCTCTAAATTTTTTAACCAATTTAGACACCGTGGACTGTACAATAGAATTTCTTCCTGGGTGAATGTTGTTAAATAACTGACAAACATCTTGGTGTGGACGTGTTCAATCCATAACCAACTATCATAAGAATTTCAGATCTTTCAGTTTCACTGAGTTTCATATCTTTATTAAATTAATTTGTTAACTTATTAAATCTTACGTCACACTGACATAAAAAATATCATTAAAGGAACAGAGGCCACTATTATTTTTTGTAAAATAATTATCAAATAAATTTAAAAAATTAGTAAAAAGCAGAGAATCTGATTTGATACCATTTTTTGTCGTTTATTAGAAATTATAATTTTATACAAAAATTTGGTTATTAAAGGATATTAAAAAAATACCAGGTCATTTTGAGAAAAAAAAGAGGAACAAAAATTACCAAGAAAATTGCTAGATTGCTATTTAAAAAAGAAAAAAAGTTACGTTTCCATAGAAAGGCGTTGACATAAAAAAACAACAAGCAGGCTAAGAGATAAAGAATAATTAGTAAAGAAACTTTTATTGATGACATTTTCTCATAAAGTTTATATTTTTAGGGAGATAAACTGCCTATTCCATACTTTTGATTAACCCTCTATTCTAAGAATAGTGCAAGACTTAATGTACTTTTATGTATAATTTGTAAAATTTGAACAAAAAAACCAAGCGTATTCCGAAAATTTGACTGCGGTGACTCAAAAAAATACTCGGCATTGGGACATCATGGTGTATATGTTAAATTTGTTTGAACTCCAACGTAATTATGCGTAATAAATGTATTCGGGAAGATGTCTTTCATTGAATTTCTAACAAATTATTTTTCATTTCATGCAAATTTTTAGAAAAAATTTGAATGTATCTACAATACCTGTTTAAATTTAGTAAATAAAACAACTTTATCTAATTTATCAAAATAAGAGATATTTGTTGTTTGCAAGGATTACATCTGCATTTATTAAAATTCTTCTTTTTATTACGCTTAGAGCCCCTTAATCCTTTCATTTATCTCCGCGTTCATTTAATAGGATTCGTCACATACTCTGATTTCGGTATTAGAATCCCAGTAAATAAATATTGCAAAAATTAATCTGAAAGTTGGGCTTACAGCTCGTTTTCGGATTTCCGTTTTCTGCCGAATCCGATGCTAGTAATTTAGCGCGCGGTTTTCGCGGTTACGATGCGATATTTGAATCGCACCTGTTCGCGTTTGGCTGATACGTGAGAAATTTGACAAATACTGTTTCAGGTTAATTTTCTTAATCGGTTGTGTTATTTATTAGAGTCATTACGTTCTTTTAATGAATAAAACAGGTGTGCCTTTAATTCTTTACTCTACTCGAGAAGCTGCTTTTCGACGGAATGCTAACGATCTTACGAATTTATTACCAACATCTGTGTTATTGTTTATTCGAAATGGCGACTTTTATTAGACGTTTAGCGAAAGTTACTGTTTCTACTACAAAATGAAAATTATAACACCAATTTTATTGACGCCAAACTCTATTTAAAAAAAATCAAGACACTCTAAAAATCAAAATTTGAGTTAAAGTTTTTTTTTTAAATTATCTGTTGAATTCAGTGCAGTGTTTCTTTTTGGTCAATTCAGTCATCCAGTACTTTTCAGTTGAGTAATCCATATTCATGTACTAAAGCCGACAATTTACTTTTTGCAATTGGCTGGCCTGGAGTAAAAATAAACTTCGATTAAAATAAACAATTCAATTTCAATTTGGCGAAATTGAAAACGGAATCGGATTATAAGTTGAACAAAAAGCTGAAATAAAATGAAATTAAGAAGCATGTGGGGTGAAAAAAAAAAGTGGCACGTGACGTGTCGTTGGACGTTTGACAAATGTGGTAAGTTGGTGACCCTTCAGTGATTAAGAGCTTCCAGGTAGCGGCCGGCCTGAAAGCTTTAGAAGGTCACTAGAGCTTTCCGTAAAGCTTCCACTCAGCAGGAGACAGAAACCGACATTACAACTGGATTGGACGACGGAAATGTATATTGTTATCGGAAAGTGCTTTGCCACACGCTGCACAATCGATGGGAGCCCCCCATTTTTAAAATTTGAGAGAATCTTTGAAACAATGTCGGAAAACACAAAGAAAATTCAAGCTGCCCTCGATGGAGTATCTCAAACCAATCTAGTTAAACAGCTCCCCACTGTTGACGATATGTCCTGAATTTTAATTCCATACCCAAGCGCTCGCTTCTCTATACAATTTTCCACCATCGGTTCTTTAAACAACTTGTTTATTTTTACACGCAATTTAAAGAAACATTACTAACTTTTCCTCGAGAATATTAAAAGAGACCCGACTACATTTCAAGTCTTAATTGAACCAGAAGCTTGTTTACTCGATCAATTTTTAATTTTCAAACAAAAAAACTCAAATCTAATATTGAGAAAAAGTCAAATATACGTTTACTAGATCAGGCATTTATTGCTGTTTGATTGCCTTAAATTAGTTTCAAAGTCGATTAATAATCCAAAGTAATTAGAGTTTGCCTTAATGAACGCTTGAATTTATACGCTTTTAGTGATCTTACTCACTGCACTAGTGTTTATTTTAAGTACTAATTTAAAACTGAATTTTATCACTATTCTGTTGTCATCTCCTAATTATTGACGTAATTTACTTGTTTAATAATATTTTGTTTGGGTCATATGAGGGTTCGGGTCACTTAAGCGAATAATTCGGATCGTATTCATGATCCTTGTCATCCGATTTGTATCCGTGTCTAACTTATGTCTTGTTTAGAGAAACAAGAAGGGATCAGTACTATTTAAAAAGTAATATGTCGATGCAAATTTTTGAATTTCGGTCAACAAAGCTTTTCTTTCTATTAAGATTACAATTTGATATTCTGTTAAAAGAAATCACAAAGCAAAAATGCTTTTTGTCAATCCGTCATCGCCCAGAACATTGTAAATCAATTGAAATTTGTTCAGTAAACAGAATCGTTGATCCGTAGAATCTGTCTCCCCATTTCCATTCTAATTCCGCCAATGCTATTAAAAGATACGATCCGTAGTGTTTTAACGACGCACTTTTTCTCTTGACGGAAATTGTTTTAAAATAGTAAATCTTGACCGGGGTCCGATATCGGTAAAAAACGCCAATAAAAGAATCATATATAGTCGAACGCGCTTTGTTTCACAACAGACATTTTTCCAATTCTCTTCTAGTCAGTCTGTTATTACTTTTACAATACCAAATCCAATAACGAAAATAAACTTCACAAATCGTCTCGTTCGGTGTTTGTTCTCTGATTACTCTCGGACAAAAAGGTGGCGGTTTGTCGAGGGACGATTGTAAACGTCGCTGACCGCTAAAGCCGACTAATCAGAAACGGCTTTAACGAACTTATTAAAGGTGAAAGGATCGAAAAAATTACACAAAATTTAAGTTGTGGCTTTACTACAGATTTTTTTAACAAATGACAAAAAACGTTACTACAAATGAGAGGAAATGATTACAATATTTTACTTCAAAGAGTTATAATAAAAAACTGTCCGATTTTTTTGTTAATTTATAACAGAAACTAAAAGACGGTTTGTTATCGATTCTGTCAAAAGCTTTGTATATTTTTAATGTAAAAAATATTTACACAGTGTTTTATACCAATAAAACGTACAATAACAGTAAATGTACCAACATTTCTACACATTATTCACTGAAATATTAATGGTTATACAACTCATCACAAAGACATGGTATAAACGTATGTAGGTGATTAGTTAGTTTTATTAACTATTTTTTTCCTTATTAACTAGTTTTCTTTGTCTTGTTGCTTTACATTTGGTCTTTCAATGTCGCTTTTCATCTTCAAAGATTAACAAGTTTGTATTATATTGCAGATAATATTTTATATTGTTGACATTATTCAAGATCTCTATGAGAGAGAATATACCAGACGTGAATCGCTCAGGTCAGAACAGACCACACTTAATCAGACTAGAAATCAGGTCAGGTTAGCTTAGGTCGGGTTAAGTCATCTCAGGTCAGGTCAGGTCAGGTCTAATCTTTTTTTCTTATAGAAATTTGAATTATAAATGTTGTCAGTAATACAAGAGCAAAATTAAAATTTCCTGCACCTGACCTGACCTAACGCGACCTACTTGAGTTAACCCGACTTAAGCTAACCTGACCTGATTTATGTTAACACAGACCAGTTGCTTAGATCTTGTGTATACATAATTTGTTGGAATTAAAATTTATTTAAGACTTGTTTATGCATTAAAGAAAAATCAGTAAAGGTTAGAAATTTAAAACTCTCATTTGTGATTAGTTAATTTTTGAGCTCAACCAATTGAGTATGACTATTTTAAATTTTTTAACCGTTACTTGCTATCCCTTGTTGAAAAAAAACACAGTAAATAGGTTTAAATTATTAAAAGATAGTTTATTTAAAACAATTTTAAATTTTCTGTCAAGAATCATAGTAGTCAGGTCAGGTCTGGTCTGGTCAGGTCAGGTTTAACTAACTCTCCAAGAAATAAAAATTTTAATTATACTTGTTTTCGTAATTAATTAGACGTTTGCTTAAATTTTTAAAATTGTATTTAGGTGACTAGAACTTTGAACTCTATTTCTAACAACACTGTGCTATATTCAAACCGTCTACCACTTAAAGATAAATATTTAAAAATTAGTATTCAATTTTTGATAGTTGAAACATTTTTCTGACTAAAACTTGCTAAGATTAAATTTAAGATTAAGTTGGACTTACTAATAATTTTAAAGTTGAGTTAAACTAATTTGTTGTTTTTAAACTTTGAGTTTGTTTTTGAATTTTTGTTTAATCTTTTCTTGCGCTTTCTTTGGTTTTCGAATTAATTTTAATCTTAAAATTTGCTTTTTTTAAATTACCCTGCTATTTTGGAAACTTATGGTCACATCTACATTTCGGAAAAATTTTTTACAACCAGACAAGATTCTAAAATAAAAAATATTTCTTTTTAAGGCCAAGCATAGACTGCCGCTCTTAACCACAACTTTTTTTATATGAGCTTAAAAAAGCTTATACATTTTATTAAAAAAATACTTGACTTAATTTGTCAGTTTATGTTTTTTATTTTTGGTTTTGTTTAATTTTATTATTTTTATCAGTACTTAATAGATTATCACTAGAACAGTCTTAATTGTTTTCTATAATTTGACAACATTTTGCTTCTTTTAATGTTGTTTTTGCGCGATTGGTTGTTTTTATCAGTTTACAGTTACAAAACGGTAAGTAATTCACTTACTGTTCAGTGAACGGTAAGCAATTAAATCTAAAAAAACAATTTTGCGATTTATTTATTAAAATTAAATGTACAATTATTATAATTAATAGTAGTAATACCACTCGCATTTGAGTTTTTAGTGTTAATAGACAAACTTTCCGACGTAGAAGTCCCAGGTTGTTGTAATAGTCCACCAACATCGCTGTGTAAAATTTTATGAGCAAATTTAATTTTGTTTTGGAGGGAATCTTCCACGTAACTCTCGGCCACCGTTGATGAACGCCACCCACCATGTCCTTTTAGTCCCAACACATCAACTCCGTTATTCGCCAAAGAGTGTAGCCGATGTGCGTCGAAACGAGTGTCCAGTAAAACCTTCAGGGGCTTGCAACTTTAGATACTTTGCAATTTTTAACGGCAGCCTCCAATTGTGCCTTTTCCTGTGACTTGCCTAGTGCATTTGCCATTTCGATAGTTCAGAAATAAATGATCTGACGTTGGGTTGCTTGGTCGAATTCTTATGTATTTTCGAAGTATTTCCAAATAATGAACTGCTCCATTTGCTTTATTAATAACTGTGATCGCTCGCTGAATATTCGTTTTTGTATTTGGAATATTTACTATAAACATTTCTTTATGTTCTTCTATGTCACTCATTTTAATATTTTACAATTCCTCTCGTCCACAAGCGCCCGATACTCCCAATATCATTGCTACCTGCAAATATATTGTTTCCTTAGAACTCAGATGTACCACCTCATCATCTACAACATACCTTTTGAATTAAAAAAAATTGTTCGTCTGGTGCTTCATTCAAGAATTTTTCCATATCTTCTTTGGTAAAAATTTTAGCCTTCTTAGGCCGATATCCAATATTTTTTCTCTTAAGATAAGCAACTAATGTAGAAAACTTAGAAATATCGATAGCATCATGGAGAAAAATTGTACTCTTCAGCATAGAATACTCCGCCCATAAACTGCCTGGGGCCTTTAAGTGTCCACTTCTCACCACAAAATACGCTAGCAAGCTCTTTTCGTTTACAGAAATCTTCTTTGCTTTACGCCATTCCTTAAACAACTTGTATGACTGTTCATATGGGGCATTAGATTTTTCTAGAATTATTGCCGAACATCCTTCTTGCCAAGCGTCTTCTAAATCATCCGGTAGATCATCACTATCACTCATATTTGCTTCGAAAATGGAACCACAAAAGAGCTATGTAGGAATGATTGTATCAAAAAGACAATTTTACTTGTTTGGAACAAAACCATAGCAACCATGGAACAGCCACCCAATGTTTTCAGTTTCAATCTTCCCGATTATCACAAATGTATTGATTACTATTATTATTCTAGAAATTCCAATCGCCCAAAAACGTTATAAGCATGTCGAATGTTAAGGATTACCGTTCTTTACACTTAATATACTATTTTTGACTTTTAATCATTGTGTCATATTTTTGATATTTTTCTGTTTTTTACTTTTTTTTTATTTTGACATTTTACCAAGAAATTTACTATTACAATCAATATTATTGCGTTTAATTGTTGTTTCATTTATTCTAATGTTGTATGCACTATTTTTTTTTTGGTCTAATTGTCTATTTTTTGTAGTTTGCTTTATTACTTTTATCTTTTGTTTCTTACTCTTTTTATTAATTTTAACAATTATTACATATTTTTAATATTTATATTTTTCTAACCAAGTCTCTATAAACATTTGCCTATCTATTTATGTTTTATTTTTAAATATTTTTTATTCTTTTTCATTAAGTAAAGTTGTATTGATATTTCTTCTCTGCTAGAACTAATACTAACTTTTGTAAATATTATAATGTTCGTTAAACGTTTTGTTTATGATTAAATTGTTAATTTGTATTGTTTGTACATACATTTGTATATTAACTTGTTTTCGTTGTTGTTTCTTTTTTTCTTATTGTTTTTCTATTATTATTTTTTATCTGATTATTTTACATTTTCGTCATTCAGCTGTACCTTTCTTACGAAAAACGTGTAGGTATTTATAAGGCAAAAAATGCTCGACAAAATGGCGCACAACTGTAAGCCCTGGTACTAAACAGCGTGTGACAAAATAACTTTAAATAACATTATCGCTTGTTCCAAAAGCGTCTATTATTTAAACAAAAAAATGTCAAAGATTTTTCGAGTTTGATTGGTCATCCAAACGGGATGAAGAGAGACACTTGGCATTGGAGCATCGTGGCGTACACTACTTCTTTCATTTTATTAACTTCATCGTAATTATTGTAAATAAATGTGTTTTTAAAAAATAGTTTTGTTATTAAATTTCTAGGTCAGGTTAGCTCAGGTCGGGTTAAGTCAAGTCAGGTCAGGTCAGGTCAGGTTAATGACTGTGTTTTTGTAAAATTTGTGTTTATTGTTTAGTCTGTGTTTCAAGTGTTTTAAAATTAACGAAAGACATGTGTTTGATTTGCAATAAGAGTACGTTTAGAATCTGCTTAGAACGGTCCAGAACTGAACAACTCTGTTTTTATTTAAAATTTAAAACCTCCTGTTAAAAAAATTAGTAGTTACTTTGTTGTTATATAAAGTTGATTGTTTTTATTATGATATAAAATTGAGTTTAAAGTTGTAAACATTTATTTGTCTATTCGATGCGTTTTATTGTGTCTAACATGAAGAATAAAATTGTAGTCTTTAAAATGTTCGTTAATGGATTTTCTGTTTGTAAAGTTTTATCGTTTAGAAATCTCTTTTCCTAGTGAGAAACTCCTTTCGCTATTAACTCTCATCTATTATTAACGTAGTTATTGACACATTGTTAACGGCATAACATAATCATTAAGGTGGTATTTACAATGTGGCTCATTTCCTGTAGTTTACGACGTTATACAGAAAATGATTGACATAATTCCCGTAATAAAATTATTACGTGCTTTCTGTTCCTAATCAATACCGTAACAATTTTGGAATTTCCTAGTCCGGTTCTGTCTGTTCACAATACTTCAGAGACACAGAGCTCCACTTCTTGAACCTAACAAGAAGTGTCGCCTGCAGGGCTTATGCCGAGTGGTCTCAAACTAGCGTCTTCCTTACACCCTACAGTACCATCTGTGCGACGTTAATTTAGGTAAATGGTTAAATTTTGACGACTTCAATACGTGGAAAATTTACCCGATCCCTCCAGGCCAATTAAAATCGGCAAGAAGAACCTTCCGGAGGCGAAACTATCCGGAAACGGTCGGTCGCATTTTAGGTTAGAGCGGGTAAGCAGTCGGTTGTTTGATGATGATGTATGCTGGGTATTCATCTTCTCTGGCGGCCTCGCTCTCATTAACACCGCCTCTGGCCAACAAGACGGCTCATTTTTCATCATTCACGCACGCGCGCGTATTCATCTCCATCCCGACGCTGACTGACGGACGTCTGACGTACCCGGCACACTTGATTGTGATTAATATTCTCGAGATTCGGACGCGGCGGCCAGATTAAGGGCCTGCATTGTGTTTAGATCGAATTCGAACACAAATTTACAAAGACAAAGCCGAACACAAGACAAATGACCACGGAAATTGAACACTGCAACGAGAAGACGAAAAGATACACGATCAACGCACAAAATACAATGGGTTTTATGAATAAAAATAAGCATTTACTTTAAGTAAAGCTCAGCTAAAGAAATACCGTTTTTACGATTTAACAACCTATTTAACTTTCACTATTTTGTATGATGATCCAACCGCAAACGTAAATACTAGACATCCTATAAATAATCCCAAACAGATTTTCTGAACATCGGTCCAGGTCAGTCTTCCGTAAT
This sequence comes from Tribolium confusum, assembly GCA_029207805.1. NCBI lineage: Eukaryota > Metazoa > Arthropoda > Insecta > Coleoptera > Tenebrionidae > Tribolium > Tribolium confusum. The sequence goes on along the minus strand of JALGAY010000006.1, from coordinate 24,887,780 downwards.
TTTTACCTACCTAAAATATTGAAACCACTAAACTTGCACATTTTATTTTTTGTGTCTTGGCTTATGTATCTTTACCTTGTTTAATAATAATTACAACAACAAATAAATAAAAACATATCACATACTAATCACTATCGACATAATTATCACTTTCATCGCTGGACTCATCGTCCACATTAATTATCAAATTCGGTACAAGTCTACTTCTGTACATTTCTTCTTCATGCATTACATGTTCAACACACTTTTTCCAGCTGACGCTCAAAATTTTCGCTACTTCGTCCTTAATCAGTTCGATTGTACCACAACTACATTTCAGAGATGTATTGTTTCTGCATAGATGCTCTTTTAGCTCCCCCCATATTATCTTAATCGGATTAAAATTGCAATAATAAGAGGGAAGACGAACAACTTTAAATCCACGTTCTCTGAGCATAATGTCGATATTTTTTTTTTTTTTTCAAAAGTTGTTGCTTTCAAAACCTCCAACAACTGTTTTTTTGTATATGATTCTTCAAAAAAGAGATCATTTGCATGAAGAAATTCTTATATTTCTTATTTTCTTGAAGAACCATTACAATTTTTTTCTGCTTGGACGGAATGGTAACTTGCATTGTCCATCACGATGACACTATTTTTTGGTGTATTCGAAAACAATTTTTCTGAAAACCAATTTTCAAAAATGTCGGCCGACATATTTTCGTGGTAATCTACTTTAGCTTCTTTGACATCTTTCGCAGAAAGTAGCAAAGTATTGTTTACCCAACCGGCTTCAGATCCCGCGTGTAAAATTATAATCCGTTTTCCTCTTGAGGGTGGTACATCTATGCAACATTTTTGCTATTATCAGTCCATTCTTTCTTGACGGTGTCGTAATTATCAAACCAAGTTTCATCTAGATATATGATAGGCACATTATTTGAACGTATTTGATACATTTTTTAAATATCTTGCCCTCCATTCTAACATTTTCTTTGATTCCATCAAAACCTGTCTCTTCTTAATTGTTTTAAAAAAATCCGATTTTTCCCAAAAACTTTTGTAAACTTTCATGACAACACTTAATGCATTGAACTTGCTGATGCAATGTTTTGATTGTTAAAAGAATGTTTTTGTCATATGCTTCATATATCATCCTCGTGATTGATTCTGCATGATGTTTTTCAAATAGAGAATTTGCATTATTTTTTCTGACTTTTTTTTCTTGAATTTTCTTCACAACTATGTCACGTACAGTCGCATTTTAGTCATGTCAGAAGTTTTTTTTATAGCCCCAGATTCACCTTCCAACGATTTTAAATAAACATACACATTCATAATTATAAGCTTGGCAAGTAGCGGGAAATGTCTACGGCGGTGTTTTCTGCCATCTGAAGTAGTAGGCTGATCATCGTCGCCGTCGCCATCGCTGTCGACGTCGCCGTCGCTTTCAATTTCAACGTTGTCGTCGTTGTTGAACTCTCCATCAACTTCGGCCCAAGGTCTCCACATCTTAAAGATGTAAAAACCTGAAAATTAAAATACATAAAATATTTACTGATTAACAGTTCTAATCTTACACATCTTCCCAAAAAAGACTGTAAATGAAGTCTTAAAAAACTGTTTTGTAACTGTCACTTGCAAATTATTAAAAGAAGTAAAAAGGCACAAACAAAAACACCTGAATATTCCAAAAGACGACAGAAATCTGTTTTACAAAATTAGCATCGAAGTATTTATTAAGGGTTTATTTACTATCTATTATAATCTATTGCTACCTGCTTATTTACCATCTATGCCATGAAATTCCCTAATCGATCTTGAAAATACCATTAGAATTCATAATCCTATACATAAGTTCTAAGAAAATTGGTACCTCTTTGTTTACATATTGGCCGCTTTCTAATAAGTCTTTTTCAGTTGAACTCTCTGTCTGCACCTAATAAGGTTAAGAAGTTACTTTTAGTTATTTTATTGGTGTTTTTATTAATGGTTATGCAGAGTAGACATTCTATTTGTTAAAATCAGATGGTAAATAACAATGTCACAATTTTTTATGTCTTGCCAATATGACACCACATCGCATCCGCTTGTTACTTAGCTGCCTGAAATATTATTGAATGCGACCCTGATGAGGTCTAAACGTGCCGCTGCCAGTCCTTATTAGGGTTTTACGATAGGGAGGCTCTAAACTTATTAAAATGACAAAACTATAAAAAGTCGTAAAAACAGTATTTAATTTTTTTACTAAAAGTTTAAATTTAATTTACTAAAAGTAGCTGTAATTATAGTTTATAATAATTATTATTATGATACTTTTTTGTATTAAATCGTTTTTTAATTGTCTTATTTTGTTTTATTTACAAATTTGTTTGCATTATCAACTGAGCAATTTCTTCTCTTTTTTGCCTATCTTGCCAAGCAATAAATAAATAAACTCATTATTTTAGCAGAGTTACACTAAAAAACTTACCTAATTGAAACTAATACAATTTTATTGTAAATAATATACATACTTGTGACATTAAAAGTGTTACACCCAGAAGGAATGATTTTTTGAAAGTGATTTTCTGGCAATAGAATAGGTACAGTTCTACCGCTGTTTATAATAACAATTGCCGCGGTTTACCCTTAACAGTTTTTGCAAAAAAAATTGTTTTTAAAAAAGAAGGCAACACAAACTGAAATAAGTAAACTTTATTCACAAAGAATTTTTAAGAAAACAAAATTTTACTACTTAAACCGCAATTTAGGCAGAATTCTAACGTTTTTGGGATATCTAAATTGATAGATACGCTGCAATTTAAAAAATTTTTGCATTTCTATAACTAGTATAGAACACGATTTTACTTGTTGTACTAGGCTATTATCACAGTTTTCTATGTGTAGCGGCCATTTCGAAATATTGCATAACACTGCATAAATAAAAGTAGTGTCTTCTAATAAAAATTTTATTTTTTTTTCTTTTCTTACTATTACTAATAAAACTTGACAGCATTTTTAAAACTATTGATGTTTGTAAGTCTTTAATAAATTTAATTATTTTTTTTAAATCACTTTGTTTTCTTTGTTCCCTCTACATGAACGATAATACAAATTAATTTTTTATTTTGAAAACTTTAAAAATTAATTTTTTAGTTTTATAATCTAGAAATTTATGCTTCTGTTTGCGATCGAATGATAATTAAGTAATTAAATTTTATGTTGCCCGGCGCATCCACCATTTTTACAAAACAACTTTTAACTACTAGATTTCTGTTTTTTTTAAAGTATCTTTGACAGTTTGAATTCGATGTATTTTAGTTACTTTAATTTTATTCTAAATTTAGTACGTTTTTTACGTTGATTTTAACAAATTTTTTACAGCCGATAATACTTGTTAAGCTATTTGTAGCTAGTCGAAACTAAAACAAAAGTACTTTTAACTACTTTAGCTAGATTTATAGACTTAATAGCTAATAGTGTGTTTTATTACACGAAGAGAAGTTGACGATGTTTTTTTATACTTACTTGAATCAAATGAAACATAAAAGATATACTTTTGTGCAATTAAGCTAATGTTTTAATTGATTAAAACTTTGTGAAGAGAATAATTAAATACAGTGAGTTTTAAAATATCCTGTGACTAACTAAATGAAGAAAATATAACAAAGTTTTTGTACAGAAGACTAAAATATTATTGGCAAAACATGTAAATTTAGCATCGGCATCAGCTGCATTAAAATATCTAACCATGTTTCGGCTCATAAAACACCAATAAAGTTTAAAATATAGTCGGTTATTCATGTATTTTCAGTGAAATAATTTAAATCAACGATTACTATTTTGGTTCACTTAAAACCATTTCTAAAAATAAGATCAAAATTTTTCCTTGTTTCTTATGGAAATCAACGTTTTTTTTTTCAAGACCAAGGATTATGCTCGAGAAAATTGACGTTGTTAATGAAAAGCTCGAGCTTTTAGTAAATTAACAATAAAATTCCGCACTTTCACGGTTCAATACCTAATAAATTAGTCGTCGAAGTGAAACGTTTTGTAAAACGTTTTTCCTCTCTCCAAAGGAATTAATTCCGAAAACAGAACGTCTCTTGCATGTTGCGTACGGTTAAGTATACCCCCCTGAATTCTAATCATGTTTTAACAATATCACGGATTCCGCAATATTTCGTTGCAAATCTCTAATTTTCATGCACGTACACCCTTTATCCTTTTCGCTCGTCGCTAATGAAATCCGATATAACTAGCTGGGATTTATGGACTAGTTCTCTTCTGCTTTTACCTCCTAATGCAAAACACGGATTTATGGCGAAATTTTTTACAGATAACCATAATTATTGTTTTTATTTATGGATTGCCAGCCACCCGGATTAAATCGACTCTTGCGGACTCTGTATGCTAATGCGAGGGATCAGCATGATTCGCCGGGACCGATTTTGTGTAAACAGAATCGCTACATTACCAGATAAATCCATACAATATAAATAAAGTACAAACAACCGATTTATTACCATTTTAAACAAATTCACTCTACTGTATCATTGGATATTTTCAATTTGTAGGTATTAATTTATTTTAAACAAAATTATAACATTTTTTATAGGACCACTCTTTAAGTTTTTGCATACTTTTGATATTGTTATTAAACAGAATATCTTCAGATTAAATATATATATAAAAAAATATTTTTGATTTCTCTAAAAATCTCCAAAACACACATTACTTTTTATTTAATTCAAACGATTATTGAGATGATATTATTTTACCTATGACTGCTTTGATAACTGCATATTATATTTAATATTTGAGAGAAGTAAAGTGACATATTACTGCAATAGGTAATGGGTAATGAGGTAATAAAATAAAAATCCACTTTTTAAAATAATTCGTTTTAATTTCAAACTCAATGACACAACAAAACAACATGACGGAACGTTGGCATCAAATCAAGACGAATCTATTGTTTCCGTTCTTTCACACAAACTATAAATTACTAAATACCTATTTAAATTGACAACTAACTCAATGTTTGCGCCAGTGGCGCACTACTATTTACATCAAAATAACCACCTAACAGGGACTTTATTTTCTTCACGTTTCAAACCTACTTTAAGTACTGAACGTAGAATAAGATGAGCAAAAGTAAGGGGCATAGATTTTAAAGAACACTTTCTATGCTATAAATTTCTAGGACCAAAAACCGAAAAAAGAGAGAATACCACTAGATTACCATTAGAATGACCTTCTAATATACAATTTTTAGTTTTCCTGATAGCTATAAACCCATTTGCGACATAATTTTTACTATAGCTGTTGTTCCTGTGCTTTTTATCACGTTTCCAGATGACGCCATGTGGGGCGGCCATATTAATCAGACACTCACAAGCCAAGTTTATACAACATTTTTAATTGTTTAAAAAAAAATATGTTTAACTACAATTTTTGTAAAGCACCATCTCATGTTACGAGGAAGTATTGTCATTTTTTAAAGTACTTTTTTAAAATAAAAAAAATTGAAATTTAAAGTTCCTAAAGTACTTTTTAAGTAAGTAAACACTTCAATCAAAAATGTCATTTTTGGCGAGTAATAAAAAACAAAAATACTTAAGCTTAGGGCCTAATTCTAAATCAGATTTACGCCGGTGTAATTTGAGTTGCTAGGGGCAACGCCGTAACTATACTATTTATATGGGATGGTGTAACTTTGCGCTACTCCGATGGAGTAGGGCAGTGATTTAGAATTCCAGCCTCAGTCAGCTAAGAAAATTAACACAGATCTTGTGCATTAACCATTTTACTTCGCTCAATTATTAAAACACTTTGCTAAATTCGCGCCGCTAAAATCACCGTGTGAATAAAAATAAGCTGATTCAGAGTAAGCTAAGCTAGTCTTTCAGTTTTGCCTAGTTTTGCTAAATCAAGTAAGAAGCACACAGCTAACTACAATTTAGTTAATTCTCATTTTTTTATTATTATTTATTATTTTGTAGTAGTCTTTAATGATGTATGTAGCGTCTTAAAAATAATATTGTTCTTTTCTCATTCTCTCCCTGAAGGTAGGATTGTGTGAACGGCAGCTCACTGGGTTAGTGGAAAGCTGGGACGTAGAATCAAAAGTTAGAGAAAGAAAAAAATTTTCAAAATAATACATCTAATAAACAAAATTATAATACAAAAATAGAACAACATATAATAAATAGAACATATATAATAAAATAATAAAACAACAAAAGTTACTATATAAATATTAATATTCAATAAAAATAAAACTGATGATAGGACGTCACCACGGTTATCAAAATACAGAAATTAGTTTTGCTGAGCAAGACCCACAGACGTAGAACGGTTAGCTAAAAAGTTTAATAAGTTATTATAATAAAAAATAACCTATTTCTGTAAAAATTATAATGATTAAAATTAAATTTAAAAAGTAAAATGTTAATTTTAAACGAAATTTAGAGCTCTTATCTTGATCCTTTTAAACTCTAAAATAAAATCTTTTTCAGAAAACAATTCCACAGGCGACAGAAGTCAAAAACATATGGATGTTATCCTGATTCTGGTTTGAATCCCTTGTAAACGATAGAAGTAAATTTAATCCCCAGAAATATAATAAAAGTGACTAATAAGCGCAAATCAAAATCAAAATAAATCTCAAAAAAATCAACAAAGAGTTTCTAATAAAAATATTAATTAGAAAAGAATTTTACCTAAGTAATTTAAAATTTGAAACTAATTTTACCTTTGTTAATAAAGAACCGACTAAAATATTAATTCTAAAGTTCTAAAGATTTAGGCAAATTCGAAAATTTCGGTACTTTGCACTTTGAAATGTGCTCGAGATTACTTAAAAGTAGTGTATTTCTTGATTTTAGAACGCAAAAATTTACATAAAAAATCTATTTTTTTAAATAATTCAAATTTTTAAAGAGGGCGCTAGCATTTGCTTTTTCTCTATTTAGATACGTTCTAAAATTAACGCCAAAGAAGCCTGCATTACCAAAGGACACACAGCTGACAGCTAAATGTTATGCTTAAATTTGAGTAATTTCTGATTATTTAAATTAATTACAAAATAAATTCTTGATTAAAATTAATATTTTAAGGTATATCTAATGTAATAGAGCACTCGGCATTGAGACATCGCAGAGTACACTGCTTGCTGTATTTTATTATAACTATCAGACAAAAGTAAAGCAACTATTTAAAAACAAAAGTAATTGTTTATGTATTTTTATCTATGACTGCTTTAATAACTGCATATTATATTGAATATTTGAGTGAAGTAAGGTGACATATTACTTCACTAGTAAAGTAATAAAATAAAAATCCACTCTTTAAAATAATTTGTTTTAATTTCAAACTCAATCTTAATTAGGTACATGCTATTATTGTTATTAATATTAATAACACTATTTTCACACCTACTTATAGTAGGACAAGCCATTTCTGAAACATTTTTTTCGATAACAGCTATCGATGCTGTAGTTCTAACTGTTATAGTATTTTTATCACCTAGCATTTTTGAAGCAATTTATTTTTTATATTTTTCTGACGTGTCTATATTTGTCACCAATGTATTTGAGCGCCAGCCCCCATGACGCTTTACTATTAAAAAATCAGCTCTAGAATCAGCAAGCAACGAAGTAAATGAGCGTTTATAACAATGTCCCGTAAATCCTGCTGGATTAGATAACTAAAGAAAAGTAGCAATATTCTTAGAAAAAGCATCAAATATGCTTTTACCAACAGGTAATTTTATGCACTTTTAGTTTTTGTATTCTAAAAAACCATCTACTACTGGCGTTAATAGAGCGAAGTGCAGCATATTTTCGAATTAATTCTAACATGTTGACTCCATCAATTCCGCCTGCCGTAATAATTTTTTTTTTGGATATTTATATTTTTCTTGTTGCACCATAAACTGAACCGTTGAAAAGCCATGTCGTACTTTTCTTTGGACTTCTTTGGCACCAAAAATAAAGAGCATTTGTTGCCACTTCTTCGATATCAAATAACTTTCTGAGTCACCTTCATTTACAATTCTCTTATTTTTACCAGAAAGCAAAATTTTTACTGATTATCACAAAATGGCGAGCTTTGATTAAAAAATTTTAAGCGGTTGTCATAGTGCCTACAGAACATATTCATAAATCACTTTACTTTTGATTCAAAAAATAGGAGTTATTAGCATCATTAAATTTTCGGTTGTCTTAATTTTTTGCAGTCATAGATAAAGTTTTGTATATTATACGTGGGCTAGAGCACATTACAGCAACTCATGTGTTACAGATACTTGGGCTAACGCCCTCGTTATCTGTAATCTACACACTGGTTGTTTAATGATGCTTCTATCCCACTAATAATATAAATAACTGTTTTCACCCGGCTATTTCAGTCTTTGTAGTAATTTAAAATTTTAAAAACTTTGGCTGTTTCATCATTTTAGTAGAAAAGGAGCAAATTTTACTTTCAACCGATTGTCAACGGCTACATCAAAGTACAATTATTTATAGCAATCTTGTACAGTCGTAAACATATAACTAGTTGTATAAGTAACTTAAATTAATTCGAAGAAATTCTATTAAGCAAAGTCACTATAATTTTCGTTTCATGTATTCTTGTTTCAAATAGAGATAACTTTGACATAACATCTGTTTTTCTTGACATTTCTAAACAATTTCTTATTCAAAATTTGATAAATTAATTAACAGTTAACAAGGTGAAGTTACAGTGAGTTATAGAGCAGTTTTAAAAAAAATTGGTTAGTAAAATTGATATTTTCAGTAGTGACAGTGCGAATGTCAAAAAAATTGATAATATAGTATCCTATAATTGTTATTAGTAGAGTCAAGAGCTTAGATTTGATGGGGTTATATCCTGCTGATGTATGAAACAATCTGGAACTGATCCAATTAAGAAAGTAATGATAATGAATTAAGTCAGGTCTTCCATGATTAAATAAATATCGAGTGACTTATAATATTATGCAAGTATAAAAGCGTGAACTCGAAATCCGGCAATGTAACTCTCCTTGCACATATTTGGCCGCTGAAGGCGTTCGCATCGCCTCGAAAATCTAATTACTTTGCTTTCGCCGTTCCTTCTGTATATTGTTTGTAAGCACCGCCATGATTTATTTATGATAACAAGCTCTACGTTTCTGCAGATTCCATTCCAGTACTGTTGCATTAAAATTAAACGATTTATTATAGTTAGCTTGCGTCCACAATTCTCACTTTAACTCGAAGAAATTGCCGCACGAAAATTTCATTTACACACACAAAGCTAAAAAATTGTGTAATTAATTTGCGCTGTTTTCCCTCAATCAGAAACCTATCAACCGATTTTAATTAATTTTCTATTGGAAATTTTAAATACGCTTTTGTTGTAATGCAATCACAAAAAAAATCTTCAACACCTGAAAATAAAATTGTTGGTAAAAATTTCTGAGTTGAATTGTTAGAATGTTTTACGACTTAATGTCGCTTTGTTATCCTTCAAATATTTGCAAAAGTTGGAAACGTACTAAATATTCCAATGACAAAACTTACACAAACTCATTTCCAAGTCTATAACAAAGGATTCATTTTTACTGAATTCTGAAAGGGATAAAATGGAATATTGCATTCTTGTGAAACGAACAAACTACATTTGAGATTAATTAAAAATTAATTAAATTTGGCAATCAACAAACAAAACAGATAATTGATTTCCATTATTTACATGAAATAATTAAATCACTACACGAGCAATTAACATAATTTTCTAATTAATTACAGTTGCAGCAATTTAATTTACTTACACAAATACACACATTACAGCTCTAAATTTTCTAACAAAAGTAAGTTAAATAATTCAACAAACTGTAATAACAACAGTTTTTTATTTTTTATAACACAAATTAATTTGTTTTATATTTTATGAAACTAACAATTTTTGTTTACAGAAAATTTTCCCAGTGCATACACCATTTATTTAATATTTAATTTAACTAGTTTCATCTCTTTTAATTACATATATCGGCATACTAATAAATTCTTTCTGGTTAGAATTATATTTTTGTTTCAATTCACATAAAAACTAGTGAGGTGACTAGCTGTTTTAAAAAAAAACCTACTAAAAAGGTTACGTTCGAGTGCATTGGATGTTTGTCTGGTAAAATTAACTGCCTTTTTTATGAGTTGGATGGTTGATACTCGTGTTTTTTAAAATGTCTAGTTACGGTTCAGTAATAATGTACTTACAAACAAAACATGTGACATATAAAACAACAAATTTTTTTACTATAATTACATAAATAAATGTACTCTCTTTTTGCTTCTAGGTAATTAAATCTATCAATTAAATTCTACAATTTTAATTTAATAAATTTGAATTTGCCGCGTCTAGGGCGAGTAATATTAGTAGGTAGGGCTAGGCTATCCTGTTTTTAGGTATCGGGTATCGATACCTGCAAAATATCGATACTTGCCAAAGTATCGAGATATCGGAAGTATCGAGGTATCGGAGGTATCGAGAGTATCGAGGTATCGAGAAGTATCGAGGTATCGCGGTATCGAGGTATCGGAAAGTATCGAAGTATCGGAGGTATCGCGGTATCGTGGTATCGAGGTATCGGAAGTATCGAGGTATCGGAAGCATCGGGTGGCGATAAATAAATATCGCATCAAATAGCTTGTGAATTCGTTTGTTTTCATCAAAATAGCTCGTGTATCCAACATCAAAAGCACTCTGAATAAGATATTCATTTATAGCCACTCTTTATCAAGGTATCGCAGGTATCGAAGTATCGAAGATTTCGGAAGTATTGAGGTATAAGAGGTATCGCAGGTATCGAGGTATCGGGGGTATCGAGATATCGGAGGTATCGAAGTATCGGAGGTATCGAGGTATCGGAGTTATCGAGGTATCGGAAGTATCGATACTTCGATACCTGATTGCAGTTGGTATCGGTGTACGATATATGAGCAGGTATCTATACCTTCTGTAAGTATCGATACTTTTCCCAGCCCTATTGATAGGAATTGCTGTCTGTTTTCGCATGTTTGCTCGAGGGGGATTCACTGGTGGTATAGTATAAATACGTAGCGATGGTCAGCTCATTACTGTTTAATGAGTAGGCAGACTTTATGTCCCACCCTTTTCTCCTTCATTCAAAAACGTCAAAGATAGACAATGACAAATCTATTTAATCCAACTATTTTTAAACTTTTTGTATTTCTCTCCTTTGGCAGAAACAAATCTAAAAAATACGACAACAAAACAGTATCGTATAAAAGTTAACGAACAAATCAACAAAGAAAATTATAACAACGATAGAAAAAAAACTAACAACAACAAGAAATTACTAGAACAATAAAAAGAAAATAAAAGGCAATAGAAAAACTAATTGAAGAGAAGCGTAAGAAGGAAACAAAATATCAGTACAATAAAGATTGTAGTCTTCAAGAACAGAAGAAGACCACAGCAAGAAAAAAGATGCTAAAAGAAAATAAGCAGAACAGTTAAAAAGAATATGAAAAACTAAAAACACAGTATAAAAATTTTGCGGAAAGAAGAAAAGAGAGCACAACGCTTGAAAAATAAAATATATTGAAAAGAATTTCAAAATAAGATAATAATTTTTTTTATCAAAAATGCAAGAGACTTAAACAAAGATTTTAACCTGAAATCATATTCTGTCGAGTCAAACATGGCCAATTAGTGGAAAGCGAAGAAGAAGTAACGGAAAGATCTGTTGAATTATTTGAAGAAGTCTTAAACAAGTTGTCGATCTAAAGAAGAACAGTTGAAAAGGAGGAAAACAACAGGAACAAACAAGAAGAAGAAGAAAAAGAATTTCCTACATATGATAAAGTTAAAAATATTATAGAAAACATAAAAGCAACAAGAGTCCAAAAGAAGGCAACATACAAGAAGAAATATTAAAGTATGGAAGAGAAACGATAATATATGATTTAATTCAAAATGTTTGAATAAAAACAAATGCCGCAAGCACGTGGAATAGCAGTACCATGTCCGATCTACAAAAAGAAGGCAAGACAAAATGTAAAAATTTTAGAGAAAAAGTGTTACTGAACATTATATATCAGACAAAGGCAGAACTACTAAATAATAAACTAAAAAACGTATAAAAAAATAAAAGAAGGATACCAGTGTAAATTTGAAAGACATTAAAAAATGTGATTTCATTTGAAAAAAAATTTGAAAAAAAATTTACGTTTTATTAAAAACCTACAAAAATTTTGACAAGTCTAACAGATTTAAAGATCAATGTGAATTAAAAAATTTTTTATCAAAAGCTTTGCATATATCTTTGTCTAATATTATAAATATTCTGTCTCCAGAATAGTTATAATATTAAATTTAAGTTTGAGCATTAAAAAATTTAAAGAAGAAACATGACCATACGAAGATTCATTTTTTAAAAACTTCTTGATAAAAATTTAAAAAATTCTATTAGATTAGTGAGTTAAATATTATGAAAAAATTTTAAACAAATTGTCGACCAAAAGAAAAACAGTTGAAAAAGAAAAAACAACAGAAACAAAAAGATAAAGAAGAAGAATTTACTATACATGAAGAAGTTAAAAATATTATAGAAAAACAAAAAACAACAAAAGTCTAAAAAAACAACATTCAAAAGTAATGGTAAAGTACAAAAAAAAGCGATAACGAAGATGATGTATGATTTAACTAAAAATGTATGAATAAATGAACAAACTCCGCAAGCATGGAGAACAGCTATTTTATGTCCAATTCATAAAAAAACACAAAACAAAATGTAAAAAATATAGAGAAATAGCGTTACTAAATAACGTATATAAAATAATGGTAACACCTCTGAATAAAAAACTAAAAAAAACATATGAAAATAGTTTTAGGAAAATGCCAGTGTGGTTTTAGAAAAAGAAGATTCGTAGTAGACCAAATATTTTTATTACAATACATACAAGAGAAAAGTCACCAACAAAAATTAAAAAAGTATTTGCTTTTGATTGACTTAATGACCACTTGCGACAGCATAAACAAAAAAAAATTATATAAAGCATTAAAAGTCCCTGAAACACCTGATAAAATAACGAGATTAGTAAAAATAGGATTCGAGTTAATGGAAAACTGTCAAGAAAGTTCGAAATATTTTATAGCTTAAGACAAGGAAACCTGATTTCTTCGGCATTGTTAATAATCGTTCTAGAAAAATGCCTTGTATTTGCAGACAACATAACACTTATAACTTAAACCAAAAAAGAACTGTCAAGAGTAACAAGAAAGATGATTATAAACACGAGATAAATAAGACTAAAAGTTAATGAAGAAAAAACTAAATTTATGATATAGGAAGATGAGGTATTCAAAGAAAACAGATATCTAAAAGTAAAATTAAACAAAAGAAAAAGATACAAATTTAAAAAAAACAAGAAACTTCTCAACCTAGAAATTGCAACAGAAAAAAAACCAACAAATACAGAAGAGATAAAAACAAAAATAGCAGCTGAAAACAAAAGCGTCTATGCATTATAATAAAAGTGTCTATACTGAGCTCAAATGTCTTAGCAAGAGCAACAAAACTTCATGTCTACAAAACCATAATAGAGCCGGTGGTAACATACCCTTGCAAAAGACAGACACTGAAGAAACAAGAGCATTCCATGCTACAGATATAGAAAAAAAAACTTCTAAGAAAAATTTATAAAAAAAAAAAGTAGAAAAGATTAGATTAGAAGAACAAACAATAAAGAATTAAAACATTATACAAAGACAGATATAATAGGAGTAGTTAAATCACAAAGAATCAGATGGATAGAATACGTAACAAAAATTAAAAAAAACAGATTACCAAAAAGAATATTAGAAACGGAACTATAATCCAACAGACTAAAAGACGAAAAACAGGGTGAAAAAAAGAAGTAGAAAACGACTTGCAAAACTACAAATAAAGCAAATAAAGCAATGAAAAAAGAAAGTCTTAAATAAGAAAAAATGAAAACAAATCGCCCATCATGAGCCTACAAGATCCTAAGTGTTTATATGTATTAATAAATCTTCTTTCTTTCTAATCTTTCTTTCTGTAAAGAAATATTTGACATTTACACTTAACAGAGTAAAATGTAACTAGATTGCAAAAGAAGATAAAGGGAGAAGTGAGACTAGAAACAGAAAGATTCTCTTTTAAACATAAATTTTTATTCCAAAGGCACTGAAATCGAAAATTTATTAAGGCACAGTGAATATAGATCTTAACAATTTTTTTTCGCTAATGGCATTGTCGCTACTAGTCTTTATACTATGCTGGTATAATCCTTGTTAAATTTTGAATTTTTTTTTATTATAAATTGTTTTTTTTTGTCTGATAAATTCAAAAGTGTTTCAATTTTTTTTAAATATATGTATATTCGTTTTATTAATTCAGATATCATCCAAAAAAGTACTGAGTGATTAAATTGGGGTATACCGATCTGTCCGCACCCACTTTATCTTTTTGAAAATGAGCCACCTCTTGCTCATTAAGTTCGTTCGTTTTCATAAGCTTTGATTAAGCTAAACCGTTCGTGTGCCGCAACTAGAAGAGATTTCGCCTCGAGTCGCTACTTATGTTTCGCGATTCATCCTTTCATGAAGAAAAGCGTGCGCGAAGAGATGGAGGATGTGTAATTTAACGTAAACTTAATTAAGGAGTGAATCCGAATATAGTTGGAAGTTCATTAACAAACTCAATGTTCAATTTGCGTCCTTAGAAATCATTTTATTAAAACGTTAGATTGGGAGAATGCACGCTTAAATTATTAGTGATTTATTTTAATGAGATATGAGGCAACCAGATTTACTAGCAAACATACGGGATAAGAAGCGAGATCTAGTGAAGAGGAACGAAAGTTTGGTGGAGAGCAGTCAAGACTGAAACAGGTTGCTGGAAAAACAGCGCGATCTATAAACTAAATTCAAAAGCTCAAATTTTATTGATAAGGGAAATTTTTAGCTAGTTAATTACGTCTGAAATATAAACAATTAATTCAAGGAGTGGTTTGCAATGTCTCAAGAAAAAATTTAAACAACTGAACTGGTTGAAATTTTTATAAACAATCCAGCAGACGAAACAAGGTCGACGAAGCAACCTTTATTGGGAGTAATTATTGTATCTTTAGGATGATAATACAATTCATTGTTAATTTGTAAAAGAAAAAATCAACTGGGTGGGTTTATTTTTTATTATTAACTAATTCAATTCTAAATGTTAAAACGGTATTAGAGAACAATTTACGGTATGTATAAGGAAGTCTAATAAAATAATTGTTGTATGAATATACAAAAGAACGATAAAACTGTATAGGCTATAAATAAATTTGAATTGGTAAATAATTGAATAATTTGCTAATTTGATTTTCATAAATGGTCACTGCGGAATTGTGAAATAACAAAATGCATTTTCTACAATATTATTTAAAAAACATTATTTCTGTTATTTTTTAATTTACTAAAATACCTTTATATATATTAGCAAAATAAATAAATAATATTTATACGGTAAACATCATAATTTACTGAAAAATAAAGCGCGCTAAAGTATCACGTTGATTGACTGGCATGGGGTTTATACCACTGACAAAATTTTGTAGAGTAGATTTTTTTTTCATAATAATTTTCTAAAATTTTTTTGTAATTTTTAAAAATTTCTTTTGAATTTCTTAAAATTTTTTAATTAGAGGGTAATCATTTTAATAAAAATCAATTTCTACTATATTTCTTTAATAAATAAAAAAAAATATATGCAAAAAATTATGTTTAATATGAAAGAAAAAATATTCCATCCGGTAGCTGAAAAGTATCTTTCACACTTAAGGACAAAAACCCTTAATAAATAAAACAAAGAAATGTAAAAAGTGTGCAGCCATATTGACTGCAACCTTATCATGATTTCTAAGATTTCTTTAGAATTTCATAGGATTTTTTCAAAATTTTTGATAGAATTTTAAGATAGAACTCTAAGGATTTTTAACGATTTCTATAGTACTTCTAAAGATTTCTTAGTACTTGATATTTATACATTAGATTTTTTAAGTTTATCTCTTAGACAAGCCTATTGGCTAAATAGCATTTTTATTAACAAAACAGTAAAGCAGACACTTTAGACCCGATTAAAATTTATTTAGCTACATAAAAAACTGTTGCAAACTGTTATCAAATATTTGCAAAATATAGTAGCAATTTTTTTATTTGTTTAATCTCGAGACTAATAATCTGTTTTCAGTTACAAAAAACCGTTGTTTTTTGCTTGATTTACGAAGTATAAAGTTCTGGCGCTCTAGCGAAACCACTGCTGATAATAGGCAAGTTAAAAAAACTGACAAATGTAAATTATTTTTTTATCCACAATTACCTTCTAATTGAAATTTTATCTACACTTACGAACCGTATAAAGTAACACTTTATCCACTAGTGGAATAATGAAATCACTTTTTTCCACTAGTGGAATAATGGAAAAATACGATCTTAAATCAATCTCATTCTATTTATTATTAATATTGACATTAATATTTACATAAATAGACATTTCGTTTTTAGTTTTATCATATTTCACTTCGTTTCCATTAATAAGAAGCTTGTAGTTGTTATCGGTTCCAGAACGAATAGTAGTTGTAGGAACAATGGACGTCTCCTCTAGTAAGGAACGACTAGTACCAGGAGAACATTAGATTTTCCTTGCGATATCAAGCTTATTAGATACAGAATCTTCGTTATAAGTTTCTGCTATGGCGGAGCTCCTCCACCCACCATGTCGTTTAATTGTTGTAAGATTAGCACCTCCACTAGCAAGTAAAGTTGTTAAAGTGCGCCTCATACAATGGCTGGTATAAGCTTGTGTTTTCGCTAAATTCAAAAGCGAAACAACTTTAGAAGAAACTTTTGATAAAGTGTTAATTCCAACAGGTTGAGATGTACATTTTTGATTTGCGTATAATAAAAAGAATCTCTCAATGGATAACTTCTTTGGACGTAAGGACATGCATTTCTTACACTTCTCCACAGATAGAGAATCCTTCTTCTATAATTGTGAATTTTCGAAAACGCCCGTCTTGGTATTTGGTATCGAAACAATCAGGTATGCGACCCTGTCTTCTACATCATTAATTTTCAAATTTGTCAGTCTACAGCATCGACAACCACCAGACATCCCCATTATTAATTCTACTTAAAATATTTCAAAATTTATTATCTACAATGTCTATGTAATGACAGAGATTACCTTGATCATTAAATATTTTTTATCGCAAGCCCTTGTCAAAAACTCTTCTACGTGTGCTCTTCTCATTACTGCAGCTTTCTTCGGCCTGTATCCTCTTGACTGATTCTTCAGATAGACCATGAGCTTACTATATTTTCCAATGTCTATGTTTTTTTAAGACCTTTATAGCGTCCTTCAGCTTGGAGTACTTCGACACAGATGAAATTGCATATCTCTTCTTTAAATTTAAGAAATACGATAGTAAAACTTCCTCATTTATTGTCATTACCCCCGTTCTTTTTTCCATTCATTAAATTCTGAAAATACTTTTTCATAATGTTCCCTAGACTTCGCAGGCAATAACTGGCGAGTCACTTCATCAGCTTTCTCAAGAATTACCTCGGAAACAGTATCACTTTCTTCCATTTTCACCAACTTGCACAGCGTTTTGTAC
Source organism: Tribolium confusum (assembly GCA_029207805.1). Classification (NCBI taxonomy): domain Eukaryota; kingdom Metazoa; phylum Arthropoda; class Insecta; order Coleoptera; family Tenebrionidae; genus Tribolium; species Tribolium confusum. The sequence continues at coordinate 24,870,123 of JALGAY010000006.1, read as the reverse complement.
AAATAGAGTCGATAAACAATCGAAAATAAATAGCAACGATTCAACACCTCTCATGTTTTTTAGTTAATTTTAATGATTTTTGAGGTGACATCCGCTGTCAGAGTGTAATGTCAAATCATTTTTTGATGACATGAGATGAAATTTTATCGATTCTGATTTTAAATTGCTGTAATTGTAGATTAAACGTTATATTAAATTCGTGTTTTAGTCGCGTTTTATCCACTTAAGAATATTAAACGCTCGACTGCGTATCGCCCTTAGACATTCTTGCGCGGATAAAACGCTGTCTAAAACACTTATACGATAAATAACTATTATTTTTAACTTAAAATTCATAAAATGTTTTATAATAATTATTAACATTATTGTTAAAAGACAGTTTAAAGTAACGTAGACGCCGTTACCGATACCAGTAATCTTGTGTGTAAATAAACACAGAAAAAAATTAAATCCTTGCGTAAAATTAAACAAAATTGGTAGAACAATTTATGCATGATTATACAGAAAAACAAGCATTTTACATGTTTAAATTTCTTGTAAATAATTTATTACACCGATAAAATTCACGGCAATCAGCACGACTATGATTGATGAAGTGCTGGTAGACTACTGTGGTTACAATTTGGCAATAAAATCTAATAAATCCGACAAAATATTTTTGAAATTCCTTTCATACATATTTTCCAACCTTGGCATCTCCTACAGTTCGGGCGTGTCTGTAAAATATGCCATTGTTTGTCGTTAATTAATTCGATCGGTCTTCAGAAAAATACTCAAAAATCGAAAAGACGACCTTCAGTAAAAGATTTTCGTGTAATTTTAACGCATCCTTGATCAACCACAACCGAATACTTTCGAATATTACGCGATCTAAATACGTGATGAACTTTCAGCAATTTCGATTTGTAAAGATTTTTGAAAAAATCAAAGAGGAACACACCTGAATCGTGATGATTTGCCACGCCTCACCTGCCGGTCAAATTTTTGTTTTGCTGAAAAATCTCACGGCCAGGGTAATGAAGTGATAAGATAACGGGTGCTACCGTATTGAAAAAAATTTATTTGAATCAAGGTGACATAGCTTGATCTAGTTAGTTTCCTATTTTTCAAAAAAATTAAGTTATTTAATTTTTATAATATTTATGAATTTAAATTGTGTGTTTTAATATCAACAACTAATAAAAACGGGAAATTGTTGAATAAATTTGAATTTGGAAAATTCATAAATCATGTAATTTTTGTTATAACCAAACACCTGATATCTTAATTAAAATCTCGCTATAAATTAATTTTACTATGCTGATCATCCTTAAATGATTAATTTCGGTCATAAATAAATTGATTGAGTGCATGTAATAAAATTTTTGGATTCAGTCAAAATAATCGATAAATTCATGAACAAGGCTATCCGATTTCTCACTTACAAATTGCAGTTTGACTAATTACAGTTTAATAAATAAATGAGTATTGATCGATTTTTAATTACATTGATCGCATATAAAGATTCTAATTAACCTTTAGGATATGTAAAATAGTTAAGTTTTGGGACAGGTGTGGTTTCTTCATTTATTTTACCTTGCATTAACACTTAATCGTCTTTTTATCACATTATGATAAGTGAACAAATTAATAATTTTGGGTGTGTACATAAGTAAAGTCGTAAATAGTCAAGCGACAATAGCGTCCTTCTGGGAGGGAAAAATTCTTCTCAACAGGATACGGTTCACCCTTATGCATATTAAATAAAATAAACGACAATTAACATAATACAAGAATAAAACTTGAACTTAGAATTGACAAATTGGCTAATACAAGACAGCTCTAAATGGAAATAGCAAGTAAACAATCATCTAACCGAACATTCTTGGCGTGTTTTTCTAATATATATTTACAATTAAAAAATTACTAACCAATTATTTATCCATCTGTCCCCCAGTCATAAAACTATTAAATTACGACATTAAACTTCCTCAGATACGCACCGAATTTTTCTCTTTGTCTTTCAACAATACGACCAAATAGACCGTGACATGGTCGTATTGAAATAACGTGTGGCGTGTGTTATATAATAATTTTTGCAAAATTTTTTCGCCACCAAAAAAGAAATTAAGGAATTTAGAAAATCTCAAAGGCACGTGGCAAAACTAATTGAAATTTAATCGGTTCACTTCGACATGTCTCGTTCATTTTCCTCCTCTTCGAGAGCTTTAGGGAAATCTTCAGGTGAAAGCAGAGGACCTTGCCTCTTCGTCCCTATCGGGGGAAACTATATAATAATGGCGGGGCTGGTGCATTTAACACAGTTGTTCAACAGTCCTAAAGTGCTTAGGAGGTTGGCATTATTTCACTAAAATGAAGGTTTTGGTGAGTACACAATTTTAATTTAAACAAAAATATTAAATAAATTTTTAGATTTTAGTCAGTTGCGTGTTGGCTGCCGCCACCGCCGACTACTACCCTGTCTCAATCTACCCCCAACACATTCCTGTGATCGGCCCTAATGTAGTCCCAATTGAACCCGCTGAAGTCCAACACGCTCGAGCTGCTCATTACGCCGCCCATGCCGAAGCTACCGCCCGCACCGGTCACTACTCTCCTCTCTCTCACATTTATGCCGTTCCTGCTATCACCAATGCTCTTCCTGCTCACACCCCCGAAGTAGCCGCTGCTCGTGCCCAACATTTCGCTGATTATGCCGTCGCGGCTCAACGCAACGGTGTTAATGTCTATCCGATTCATCATGCTGTTTCTGCCCACCCTGTTGATACTCCCGAAGTTCAGTTGGCTAAAGCCGCCCATTTCGCTGCCCATGCTGCCGCCCGATCTGGACTTCATCTTCGTAAAAGACGTGCTCTTTACCATTATCCCATAATTGGTGCCGGTGGTGTTCCTGTAAACACTCCTGAAGTACAACACGCCACTGCTGCCCATCTGGCTGCTCATGCTGCTGTAAGAGGTGTTCCATTAGATACTCCCGAAGTTCAAGCTGCTAAAGCGAGACACTTCCAAGCACATGCCGAAGCTTTGACTAGAACTGGAGCTGTAGCGCCTGTTTATTATGGAGCTTACTATCATCCACATGCCCTAATTGGTCCAGATGGACATCCTGTTGAAACTCCCGAAGTTCAATTAGCTAAAGCTGCCCATTTTGCCGCCCATGCTGCTGCTCGCCACTACTAGATCTGCCTTCAAGTGGTTTAAAATTTGTTAAGATTAATTTGTATATAAAAATTTAATAAAACCATTAATAATTTTTTTGAGTTTTATTTGTTGCATTGATAAGATAATATGAAATTGTTGTGACTAGAATATCACGTGATAATTCTTTTTACACTATCGTGGTTACGCATGATTACCTTTTAATATAATTACATGCTGAGAAATTGGAAGAACTCAAATAGACAAAAATTGGGTAATTTGTAATAGTTGGGTAAGAATACCTATTATTATCTAAGTGTTAACTAATTAATACATCATTTTGTAGTCTTTAATTTATATGGTAGTGGTAAAATGACAAATGGTAATGTAATACACCTAAACCTGTTATTCAATATTACACGGTTAAGGTGGGTACCGTAGGTTTTAATTAATTTTTTTACGCTAACTTCTAGAATTGTCGTAACCGTAAACAAATCTGAATAACACTAAGATGATTAATAAGCAAATTAGAATAAGTACTGAGGCGATGATATCCTTGATACAACTTGTTTCTCATCAGAATGCGTCTTTGACCACTCCCCAGCAAAAATTTTTTTGACGAAGTACTGAACTGGTCCGGAATCTGTACCAAAAAACCTAGACCTTGAAGATCAGTACCAGCTCTTGAACTTTTAAAATAAATCCAATAATAACATATCTCGATTTCATTTCACCTTACTACAAACATATTCTTTAAGAAAGAGGCGGGGCGGATATATAAACACTTAAGGACGAATTTTCTAATAGTTGTTGCGAGTTCTTCCAGAAGCGCAATGAAATCTCTGGTAAGTACTTCACTCACCTACTTTACTATTATTATTACAGAAGTGTTTCAGGTACTATTAATAGTAGCGGTACTAACCTACGATACCAACTCATCCCACGTTGGTGTAACAGTCGGTCTAACACCATACTCCCACCCAATTACCTCACTTTATCACAGTCAAGACGTCATCGGCCAGTATGCTTACGGCTACGCAACCCCCACAAGTACCAAAGCTGAGACAAAAACCGCCGATGGGGTAACCCACGGTGGATACTCCTACATCGATTCGAACGGAATTCTCCAATCTGTTCAATACACCGCTGATCCCATCCACGGCTTCCGTGTTGCTGCCACAAACCTCCCCCAAGACGTACCTGAAGTGGCCTATGCGAAAGCCAAACATTTAGCAGATTTCAACGCTATAGCAGCGCATAACGCAAATCCGGCTGTGTTTCCCCAACCCATTCAAGACCTACCGGAAGTGGTCCAAGCTCGTGCTAGACACTTGGCGACCTTGCAAGCCGCTTACGCTGGTAATATAGCGCCACAACCAGTACAAGACCTACCAGAAGTCGCACAAGCGAGAGCGGAACATTTAGCTGCAGTAGCGCAAACAAGAGCGAGAGATGCTGCTATTCATTTAAGTCCAGTTGAAGTAAGCGGAAATGTTGTACCTGTACAAACTGTAGCTACTGCCGGAACTCCTGTTTCGTATCCTGCTTTAATACAGTCACCAGCTTCTGCACAGTACCACTCCCAGGATGGATTAGGACAGTACTCGTATGGTTATGTAGGACCTTTGAGTTCTAAAACTGAGACTAAATCTGCTGATGGAGTTACTAGAGGAGGGTACTCGTATATTGATGCCAATGGAGTCTTACAAACTGTGCATTATATTTCGGATCCTGTTAATGGATTTAGAGTAGCTGCAACGAATTTACCAGTAGGTCCAAGTCAAGCAGTTGTAACGCAAAAAGTAAGCAATGTAGTACCGGGAATTTATACTCAAGAAGTTTACTACTAAGTCATTAAAAATTATTTGTTTTTAAGCGTTTTTATTGGTTAATTTGTAACATGCGATAATTAATAAACGTAATTTATGTAAGTGATTAAAAAATTTGGGACCGAGATAATTTCCAAGACTGGCACCCAAAGGAATGAACTTGTTACATAATCAGATATGACAATAAAATTTAAAAAGTAATAATGAAAAAATTGGTTTTATTAATACGCCCTGTATTTTCTCATTTCCATTAAGGAATTTTTATTTTAAAAAATCAATAGAAATATTGATATAATATCAGAATAAATAAATATAGATAAAGAGTGGAAAAATTCGATTTTTTAAAAAATTCCAAACTGAAATAATTTGACTTCACATTACACCCCAGACAATAAAAAAACGAAATTTACTTTCACTAATCTAAACAGAGGTTCGTCTTACGATAATCAAAACGTTATCATCTGACCTTTAGAGGTCACTCTGAACTTATATAAAGAAGCATCGAAAAGATGATGTAAAAATTATATGCATCAGCACCAACAAGTTTTAATCTAGTCAAAAAAAATGGTGCATGAAGTTTTACAAAGTGGCCCTCCTCGAACGTATTTAACAATAACTGAAAAAATTGAAAATGATCCTCGAAAATTCCCTCAATTTATCGCCTCAACATTAGGTAAGTTCTTTTTTAATACGTCATATTTTGTTTTTATTTATTTATTTAGCAACATTAAGTGCGTTATGTATGGGCACGTGTCTGACATGGACATCCCCTGCTTTACCAATGCTTGAACACCCTTCTTCTTACCCCCAAATAACCGCAAATCAAGGTGCTTGGATTGGGTCACTGCTGACGTTAGGAGCTTTTATCGGTGCTATTCCTGCAGGAACTCTCGCTAATAAAATCGGACGGAAAAAAAGTTTGTTATTTCTGGCAATTCCCTTATTCGTGTCGTGGATTATTATAGCTTTTGGGTGTGTTTTCTAATTTTTTTAGTAATTTTTTGTAACAGGGTTGTTTCAGGAATTGTGTTGGAGCTTTATACTCCGCTAGGTTTCTAGCAGGGTTGGCTATTGGTGGTATAAGTGTCGCCGCTCCAATGTATGTTAATGAACTAGCTCACAGTTCGATTAGGGGCACTTTAGGGACGTTTTTCCAAGTACAGATTACTGTTGGAGCTTTAGTGGAATATTTGTTAGGTAAGAAACTCAGACAAAGATGGCGCTTTGAGTTATTTTGGCGGGTAATCAATTTACGATTGATTCTGGTAATTAATTCACATAAATTTTCCGCCTTTACGAGAAGCTTGTTTGTCAACACATTTCTTATTTATGAATGAATTACATTTTTTCTTACGTTTTTATCCTTATCCGTTCTGAATTAAATGTATTTGTGTTTTCTGATTTTTGAAAAATAAAAAAAAACAAATTGATTAGAATTATTGATGTTTCAGCGACAAATTTGTATTATATACATAAATATTTGTACTTTAGTAAACCCTGAGGAAGGCATAAAACGTGTCGTCGAGACATCATTAAATTATTTTTTTTATTTAACTATTAAAAACTAAGAGTTACACATTTTTTTTATGTTTTAGGAGGAGCACTTGAGTCTTTCCAGTATTTAGCCTTAGCATCTGCTGCATTTCCGATCCTATTTATCTTAGCTTTTTCATTTATGCCTGAAACTCCTGTTTATTTGTACGCTAGTGGCAGGATTTCTGAAGCTCGTAAATCACTCATTTTCTTCCGAGGAGACGACTACAGCCATCTTGACGAAGAATTACAGAAAATTGCAGAAGATATTAAGGAAACTGCAGCAAATAAAGCAAAATTATCGGATCTTTTCCGATGTCGAGCAACTTTAAATGGACTTGTGGTGTCTTTAGGATTGATGGCTTTTCAACAATTGAGTGGAGTTAATGCAGTGCTGTTTTACGCAGGAATTATTTTTACTGAAACGGGAAATTCCATGTCGGCGGATAGTTGTGCAGCTCTTGTAGGAGGCGTCCAGGTAACAAAAAAATAATTTTTGATTGCTTTTGGCTGCTCTGGTTAGTGAAGCGGCCAAAATGGAGTAATTCAATGTCTGTCAGCTCTCTTACTTAGGTGTATTCCTTGTCAAATTTATCTTGGCATGTGAGATGCGTGGAAGCGGAATAAGGTATAACATACTACGTGCTCCTTCTACATTACAATTTGAAAGCTGGGTTTTAACTGAATATTTCCACCACGACAATACCCAGTTTATTGCACCTCTGATCTTTACAGGCCGAGCTAAATTTGACAAGTTATAGTTGTTTTTATTTTGGTCATTGGGGACGGCGTGTTGGTCTAAAATTTCAAATCGTCACCTAACACACCAATCGCATTTGATTTAATAACTTTAAACTGCTATAAACGATTAATTTGTTTAAGTCAAGTACAACACAATACGCTGCACTGAATAAAGAGTATTAACCCTAAAACCGGTCCACAGTTTCCCAATTTCTGTATTTAGTTTCAACACATTTGCAAACAAATTTTTGAAATAGATATAGCATATTACATTATTTTATTTTTATTCTCATTAGAGAAGAAAGTTTAGAAATTTTACTTGAAAAAAATTAATGATATAATCATCGTGCTTTTTGTAATGAAAAATAATAATTGTCTGCAAAACAGAAAATAATATTAATTAAGGTAGAACTGATTGAAGTATTCCCGGAACTAAACATAATAGAGGTGTAGAGGGAAAAGATAAAAGGGATTTATAGTCGCGCCGCCCACTTTAGAGGACCTAAACTGTTGACCTGAACGTACAGATAACCACATACTATCCCCGAAGAATAGTTGAATGGCGTGCCTCACCGCAAATCTCAGTTTCCACAAACAAGTTGAAATCGTAGTTTGCTTTTTTAATTAATCATTGATTTATCAAATCTATTCTTATTCAGAGTGTTTGTTCATAAACTTTAAATCCACCTGTTGAATAATCTCCCATCTCACGCATAAGAGTTTTTAATTATTGCAATATCAACGTCTCGCATAAAATCGATGTAAAAATCTGTTCCCGGAACCACTTTGTGCCTAAATCTCACGGCTCGTTGCTCTTTCAGGTGATAGCCACGCTGTTATCGACTGTCCTCATCGACAAAACCGGCCGAAAGATTCTCCTCTTCATCTCATCGCTTATAATGTGCTTTTCGTTGGTCGCCCTCGGGGGATATTTTCATTTGAAACAGACGCACGACTTGGCTTTTCTCAACGCTTTGCCTTTGGTCAGTCTTGCAGTCTTTATCATCGTGTTTTCGGTCGGTATGGGACCAATTCCATGGCTTATGATGGGAGAAATTTTCACGCCAAAATCAAAAGGAGTGGCGAGTTCAGTCACGGCCGCATTTAATTGGATTATGGCGTTCACAGTCACCAATCAGTACCAGAATTTAAACGAGAATTTCGGTGTAGGAATCACTTTTATCCTATTTGGAGGAATCTGTGCTTTAGGGACGATTTTCATCACATGTTTTGTACCAGAAACCAAAGGAAAAGATGTAGAACAACTACAGGAGATATTAGAAAATAACTGTACCTGTTTTAAGAAAACGACTGAAGTTTAGGTAATATTTATTTATTGTTTTTTTTTATTTGATAATAAAGTTTGAATTTTGAGTGGTTATTTATTGAGTGGCTGTTGCAGCTGATAGGTCAAAGAGTCCTAATTAATTCGATTTGATGTTATCGATGATTTTTTTTTAGAAGTTTTTTGCATCAAAGGGTTGTATAATGGCCTTAATTAAAATTGATTAAAAATTTGTGGGTTCGGGTTTCTGTTCGTGTCGAAGCCACTATTTACAGTTGACGGATATTATTGTTCGTAATATTCCAATCAGATGATAATTGAACGTGCAATTACATTGTTATTACATTCGTTGCGACAATTTCAATCTGTAATTAATGAACAATTTAAGCATGATGCATTGTCTAATAGATTAGACTCGATAACTGGTCTTTTTGAGCTAAATTACAACAGACATTTTATAGATCTACAGTAAAATCTTAAAACTAAACGAGAGACTGAAAAAGTCATATGAAAAGCAGCACTGATTAACTAGAAAAGCCGAACGTAACACAACGATTTCTTGCCAACTTTCTTAACACCGGAGAGAGCCAAAACAAAACATAAAACAATACTGTAAATAAAGAACCTACCCTGTTTAGCAACTCTTAGCCACTTCTTAAAAATTAAGCGTAAAAATTATGTTTGTATTAAAATCATTCTGTATATATTCATGTTATATCTATGTTGTTTACACTTGAAAGTTTATGTATGTATTATTAGAGCTGTAATGAAATCAATAGACGGTCTGGAAACTTGATTGTACTCTGTCACTTGAATTATTATTAATATTATTGTAGTTGTTGTCGAGTCTATCATAGAGTTGGGTAAAATAATGTCAGGATCTTTGAATTAATGACCGTTAAGTTTGAATAAGGAAGAGGAAATGAAATTAATGTGTACTAATTAGAGTAATTTAATTAAAATGATCTTTTATGAAATAAATTTGATTGTAATGTGTAGATCAAGAAAAGTTTGTTCCAGTTGGTATAACACGTAGTCGCTTGGAGATTAATAAAATGCGAGAAGAGGTCGTAAAATATATTTGTGTTGAAATAATATGAGTTTTCTGTTCCTTATATGTTTTATTTACACTTGTTACATTGAGAATACATTGCTGAACACTGTTTTAACAAATATGGATTTAATGTAACATCATGTATATGACAATAATTGTCTTAAATATTAAACATTAATTCTCTGATGGCTTCATTATCGAAATCTAAATATTACATAAAAAAATTAACTAACATTTGGCTACTAAACACAGCCTTTATTATCGGTCGCGATGAGAAATATACAAATGCACGAATTAAATAAATAAACGTTGTGCGTGATGAAATCTTAATTTAAATTATCCTAAAGAGTTAAGTCGTTAATCTTTCCCTCTCCAAAAATGAACGAACAAGTAATTTTAAAAGTTAAATGCTACGTGGTCCGCAATTCGGACCGTTTTTGGGAAACTACAATCTACGCACCGTCGCCGTCACTGGCGAGATTTCTTCGTCAGCCATGGAGGCACATTGCCACTTTAAAAACCGAGTTTTTGTCCAGGTACAATTGTGAAACGTGGCGGCGTTTACGTCACCTTGAATCCGACGGATCTGCTCCTGGATCACTGTCATCTCCTAGTGAATTACCCTGCTCGTGTTGTTGCACGTTATAACTAGGAGATCGAAATTGACGACCTTGTAACTGAGAACCGTCGGAACCACGACGACTGACGCCATCACGACGCTTGCAGAAGCACTTGCAGATGATCCGCTTGAACGCGAACCTGCAAAAAAAAACAACTCTGAAAGCAGAAAACGCAAGTTCTTTATACATTTTTCTAGAATTCATCAAAATCTGATTTTTACTGAAATTTTTTTTCTTAGAACTTGGTGTAAATTACTTAGATAGCACTGTATAGGGAGTTTATTTCGCCTTTTTGTCGTGCGAATAGCGTTAATCCGCCATAGATGCAATAAACGTAATAAACTCCACCACTTTAACAAGCTTATGTGATTATATAACCTGAAGTCTTTGGAGAAGAGGGCGTAAATCAGGGGATTTATCGCGCTGTTGCAGTACCCTAACCAGAACAGAATTGAGAACAGCAGCGGATTGATACAATCCGGACAAAAAGCTCTCACTAGATACATCGTGAAGAACGGAAGCCAACAAAAAATAAACCCGCCAACAATAATCGCGAGTGTCTTTGCCGCTTTAGTTTCCATCCGAAACCTCTTCACTTGCGCTTTAATATTCCTCTTTCCCATCCTCCTCGAGATCACTTTTCTCCCCTCTTCACACGCACTGGGACTGGGACTTGGAGCCCGGTCACTACTACTCGACCTCCTCGAGGCCCTCCGTCTCGAACTAAGCCTTTGCACTCGTAGTTGATTCTCGCGTTTATACAATGCTGTCGTAGTGTCTTTGCCGTTGACGGAGTAATGAACGGCGAACTGTGTAGGACTAGCTGGTGCGAGTAAATTGGGGTTGGGCGAGAGATTCTCGCTGGAGGGATAACTGACACTGATCTTGACACGTTCGTGTTTGCCGCGAGTTGAGGGGCTTGGACTGACACTGCTTGTGGTGGTGCTGTTACTGCCGTTGCTGTGGGGTGAACCGTGCGGACGTTTATCGGAAGATCCACGGCCTCGATGGATGCGTAAAGTGAGCCGTTGCTCGTCGAAGCGGTTGCCAAAGCCTCGAGAACCTGCAACCAACAACGAGACGATTATTGACGAGTGTTTCTATTAAGGAAACGCGTCAGAGAGATTTTAGAAGGGTTATTAGGAAATCAATGGGGAACGCAGAGATTAGCGAACTAGTTACGAAAGAGAATCTAGAAGAGAAACTGTTTATTAAAAAGATAACTCTAGTTTCAAATTTAACAAGTCGGCGACTCAAATTAACATCTTTAATAGGTAGAAATAGAATCTAATGCAAAGATAATTTCTCAAAAAACATTTTACAAAGTTGCAATACCTAAATGATTACGACTTTGATGTAAGAATTGTCAAATATATTTTTTTATACAAAAATTTTTGATACCAGTGTTAATTTTGATAAGGTCTTGGACCTTATAACAAATCATTTAAACTGAGTTTATTTTTAGCAAGTAATTTGACGCGATTAAAGTTAGAGTTCGGTTTTGGCTTTGCTTTGTTGTTGCGGTTTGTCCTCATCTTTAATATCCGCAAGAAGCACACTAAATTTAATCAGTCCAGTTTACTTTCGAGCAAGTTGAGATGTTTATCTAAAGTTCCGATCTTGTGAAAGACACGAGAGGACGTCCAATTTAGCAACTTCTTGTTGCAACAAATTTGTTTAACATTCCCCAACTAAACGTAGATTAAATCAAAGTTAGTCAAGTACTCAAAGAAAAATCAGTTCGGTTATTATTTTTCTAGTTTGGAAAGACAAATTCCAAATTTGGAACTTTATCAAAAGTCGGCCTTTGACTGTATTGCTTTGATCCATTTATTTCCTTTCACTAATTGAACTAAACATTCAGTAAACGCAAACTACTAACATTATAATTAGTAAATAATGAATATTCACAAAAGCGCATTTAATTAATGAACAAAAGTTCATTATAATCGATAACTTGATATCAATTCCTGAAAAGTGTGGGTAGGTTAAAATAAATGGTCAACACAAGTCAAGGCCGTTTTTGTTACACTAACAAACCTTTGGTCGTCCTAAATCCTTGGTTAATTGCCCTAGTGGTTCTTATTGCCGCTCGATAAATCCTCCAGTAGAAGAACAACATGACAAACATCGGTATGTAAAAGCTACCGAGGGCAGAATACACAACGTATCCTGCCTCGTTAGTCAGCTCGCACTTCCATGGACAATGAGGATGATCTTCTGGTTGGGTGATGTTTGTTAATTCATCTTCCGTCTGAAATAAATTCATTAAATCCACATTTATTTATAAAAGCTTAATCGTGTTTTATAAATGAGAAATAACCACATACTGACATTTGTACTTTAGATTTAAAATAAATAATGCAAGGCAGTACAAAGAGTGGGTAGGTTTTACAAAGTTTAGAATAGTAATAAAGCTTCATGTCAATTTCAATTATTTGTTTAATTAGAATTGGCAGTTTAAGTGTAAAAATTTTATCTAGTCTTTAAATATTATTGATTTAAAATTGTATTATACAGATATGTCAACAATAAATGTAGGTGTTGAATTTGTTCTCTATTTTATGCTAAATAAAAGAGTAGCTATCTTTAGCTCCAAATGTCATCTGATAAGACTATCACTAGACACAATTTGTATACGATTGGATAAACATCTTTATGTAACGTATTATGATTATTATTATACAGAATGTTCCAAAAAGACGAGCCACCACAAATATCACAAAAACTAGAAACAATTTTCAAAACAAATAAAAAAATTTAGAGTGTAAATTGACTACGTACTGATGGACGATTCGGCGGTAAAGTTTTTGTGAAGAATCTGGTTCAGTTTTTATAAACTTTTGACTCCAGATATTCTTTTCAAAAAAATAACTTAAGCAGAAAACTCTAGAGATCCTGCCAGTCATTTGATAAAACTCTATTTCCACTCCAAAATAATTTATCTTCAAATTGTTGAAGTACCTAACAGAAATTGGCTACTTTTTGTCAAAAACTAATTTAGTTTTTTAACAAGATGGTGCAGCTGCTATGAGACAATTTTTGGATAAAAAAACTTCGCGGATTAGTAGGTAGATTAAATACAGCAATAAAGCAGAATTTATGTTTTGCCTAATTAAACAAAAAACTATTTAAGTACATTTTAAAATCATTATGTAGCTACTTTTCTAAATTTTCTAATTGGTATTTCAAAAATTCTTAAAAGTTTTTTTGTTAAAAAACAAATTTTAAGATAATTTGATAGTCAGATTATTTTTTATGATTGAAATCTCAAAAAACACAAGTTTTAGAACTAAATTAATAACAAATTTAAAATGTTCTGACAGTTTTGTGCCACAATAAATACATTTCAAGATCATTATACAGGCTGTCTTACGAGTAATCATAAGCCTGCGAGGTTGAAAATACAACCAGCAATACAATTCCATAGTTAAAGTAGATGATGTTGATTTCAAATTTTTGTTTGTCAAATATGTCACCGATAAAAGAATGTATTCGAACGATGAAAAAACCGACATGATGATAATATGTAGGAAAAAATGCCTCTGCTGGGATGAGTTTGTACAGGCAACGTTTTCCGGATGGAGAAGAACTCTTGCTGACACCATATTCGAACGACTTGAAACTACCTTAAAGAAAAAATGACCACCTTTGACAAAGCCAAAAGCAAGAACAGCTACTGGTCCTGTTCACATGTAAGTCAAAAAATTATTTCACAAGCAAGTGGCATTAGTTTGTCTCCTAAATAATTTTTTATTTAATGTATTTGTGTACAAAGTAACTACGTTAACTTTAGAATTGTATTGCTAGTTGCATTTTCAGTTTCGCAGGCTCATTATCACTCGTAAAACACTCTGTATAGATAACTGTCACAATTTTTATTTAAATAATACAACAATTATTAATCAGTTTGGTATTCAAAAAATAACAGAATACTAGCCGATACCTCAAAAATTACTTATTATTGAACAAAAATTCACTGAGATTTTTGCTTTACAAAACTTATATTTTAAAACATTTTGATAATCAGAAATGCCAACAAACAATTTGTTTTAAAAACGCTTTGCTGATAATAATTTGATATGGCTGTTCTTATCTCAATAATACAAGTCTTAAAACGGAATTCTTTTATTTAAAAATTGCGGATTAAAAATGTCAGCAAAAACTAAAGAAATTCATTGCATTTGTCCTTGTTTAGTTAAACAAATCTAATTATTATTATTATAAACGTAAAACTAGAAAGCAGCAACAACTTAATTAATATTTTACCATGAGTTACATGAATTATTGTGAATTACACAAATAAAAATAAATTACATAAACTACTACAAAATACCATAAATCCATAAATTGCACAAATTACACAAATTACAATAAATTATATAAATTATACAAATTACCATAAATTACCCAAATAATGTACATAATTTAGTAATGCGTGCTAATTCTTGTAATTCATAGTAATTTATGTAATTCATATAGTACACAAAAACTTCTAAGAATTCTGAATCTGTCGCCAATCTGTAAAAAATATTTTCTGAAAAATCGACCAATGTCCCACTATTTCTCAAATACTAATTAAGCAAAGTACTGTTTCAAGAATTACCATAAATTATATGAGTTTTATGCATTACAAGAATTACACGAATTACAGAAATTAGATCAATTACACAAATTAACATAAATTACATAAATTATTTTATTATTATTAGTTACTTGTTATTGATTATTAAAACTTTTACGTTTTAAATTGTTCATGTATTTCTAGTTTCACATTAATAATAATAATTAGAAACGTTTTCACTGGATAAAAACAAATGCAATAACTTTGTTCAATTTTTGCAGACGTTTTGTTCTTGAGTGGGTCAAAGCTTCTTCAAACCTTTTAATCTGCAATTTTTAAATAAAAGAATTTTATTTTGAAATTTATATTGTTGAGATAACAACCAAAAACCGAAATTTGTTTAGCAAAATTGTTTTTCAAAAAAATTCTTAGTTGGCATTGCCAAAATGTTTTAACATATACTGCTTTGAATAAAAATTGCAACACCAAGAAGTTATGGGCAAATTTTATTAAAAGTTTTACAAAAGGTTTATTTGAATGCAATAAAAAGAAATCACAAAAATTCAATTTATTAAATTAACAACAAATACATTTTTTTTAATAATGTGTGGGTCCTCCATAATTTCTAATGCACTCATTTACACGATTGGTATACATTGAATGAGATGATCAATATCCTCCTGCGGTAGTGCATCCCAAGCTTCCTGAATCTGCACTCGGAGCTCGTCCAAAGAATCTGAGGAATGAGATAAATTCCTTAGTCTTGTGCCTATCATATCCCACACAAGTTCAATGGGCGAAAGATCCGGTGAGCGAAAAGACCATACTGTCCTCCTTGCAGTATGTGGGAGAGCATTGTCCTGTTAGAAAACAGGATTTTGCAGCCCTTGCAAGTACGACAGTGCAATTGTTTCCAGCACAGCCTCTATGTACCGTTGAGCAGGAATAAAAACCAGAGGAGACCTACTGCCATACGTGATAGCATCCCAAATCATCACGTCTTCAGTAAGCGCAGAATGCCGGGGAAGTGCCAAGTTCATGTTTCTGCGCTCGGCGCGAAGACGTCTGACCCGTCTACGTCCGTCGTGGGCCCACAAACAAAATCTAGATTTGTCGGTAAACACCATCTGATACCATTCCTGCCTCCAGTTCACCCGTTCCGTACACCATTCTAATCTGCGAGCTCGATGATGAGGCGTTAGGAGGAGGCACCAAAAAGAACGATAAGAACGCACTCCAAAACTACGTACTCGACGATATATGGACGCCATTGAAACTCTTACTTTCAAAGTTTCTCTACAAGTGTTTCCTACTGCTCGCGTGGTTGAAAATCTGTCTCTTAATGCCAAAAGTCTTAAACGTCGTTCTTCGCTGTGGTCCAGATCCTCTCCGACGTCCATAGAAACTTTTCTCAAACCATCGTCTCCAACATCTCATCACTGTAGTTGCGTCACAATTAATTCTAGTGGCAATTTTCCGAAACGAAAAACCACCCTCTCTCATGCCAATAATCATTAAAATTCCCAGAAAATCTCCCATCCAATAAAATCATCTAGTTGCCGAAAATTTTGACGTTCAAGAACTCTGGGCATTTTAAATGACGTTCTCCCCAAAATTGTAAAGAGAAAACTAATCCAAAATGTATCCATGCTCGCAAAACACTCTTTGATATTGCTATCTTTCCTATATAAAATCTTCCAAAAAACAGGGTTGTTTGGAACTTCTTGGTGTTACATTCTTCATTCAAAGCAGTATATTAGTTTTTAATACAAAATTCCTGAGCATTCTAAACGTTTATTTATTTTTGTTTTGTCATAAGTATTTTTTGAGATATCAATCAATATATTAAATTTTCATCACAAATGTGTTTTTCAAAGATATTTGTTAGCAACCCTCGTCACCAAATTGTCTCAAAATTTGTTTTCTGACGCAAAAACCTTTGAGAATCCAGAATCTGTCACCACTTTTGTTCTGTGACAATTATTTTCTGAGATATTGACCAATATCCCTTCATTTTTAAAATACAAGTAAAACCAACTAAATTTCAATTAAAAATTTTAACAATTAGCTACATAACGACCTTAAAATTTACTTAAATAGTTAATTGCTTAATAATACAATAAATACAATAATCTCCTAAAACAAAATTGACTTATTTTGGCGCTTCTACAAATTGTTTAGAGTTTCTAAGATATTTGAAGTTTCTCGTTTTTACTAAGACACCTTGCATAATAATTAGAACTTTATTATTATTATTAATAAATTTAAAAACAAATATCTAAGGTTAACTAAACTAAGCACTTTTTTTATCTATATAAAATTTAGAAATAATATAATGTTGGCGATATAGTAAAAAAAGTGTATAAAGCTGCTCGTCAGCTAACTAATGAAGTATCCGTGTTCTGAATTAAATAAAAAATTCATCGTTAACTTTTTTGTCTCAATTTTTCTTATGTTTTACGTTGTAATCAATTTAAATGTAAAATTTGCAAATACGCTCATATTTCAACAAAGGTAAATAACTCGCATTACCGATAATTAGTTTAAAAGCCCTTCTGTTATTATCAAAAATGGTCAAACCGAGCTGTCATTAGCTAATTTGATTTTTTTTCAGGTGAACACACATCGTCACAAATAATTGTTTTTCTTCAAATCAATGCAAAAAGCCTCTATATTCACAATAAAATGCAATTACAAAAGCTCTCTCGTTCGAAATCGAAACTGCGGACTCGCCACATTTTTATAACCCGGACGAATTTAAAGTCACGAAATGCAATTACATCGGTTTTGAGAGGATTTTTTTTTGTTATAGATTGGTATCAGCGCCATATTTGCACGATCAAGTATCGGATACATGACAAGGTTCATCGGTCCATTATATGAACTCTTCCCTGGTAATAGATGTTTACCCTATTTTTGAGAGGAAGTCGATAGTGAAATATTTTTCAAGATATGAGAATTTAATGGTGATTCAAAAGAGGAAAAAATTGATTAACCACAAAAAATTTTAAAAGTAAAATTTGTTTTCAAAGAAACTTAGGTACTTGGCAAAGCACATATCATAAAGATTCCCAAACTGCGCGTTTCAACCCCAACAAATAACTTTGCTACAATCCGAGATATTGCTTTAGGACAGAGTTTAGGTCTCAATAATATCTCCTTAGGGAAGAATCCCGTCTTTCGCCTTCAACTAGTTAAGTTGACAACTGCTTGAACAGTCACTGTTGCATTTCATAAAAACACAAACAAACCAATTTAACTTTTAAAAAAAATTTGTTAATCTAAAACTTTCCAAATTATGATTAACAAACTTTATTACAATTTTTATCTGGCAATAAATTCAGTCGGCGTCGACTAAAAATTCCAAAATCCTCACTTCCTGAAAGTTTGTATCAAATATAAACATCTCTTCTAAATTAAAAAAGAATTTACTTTAATCCCTTACCCTTTCGACCCGTCGACCTCCATTCTAAACATTACGTAAATAGAATTTTAAACAGCGTAATTCAGTAAACAATCCTTCAGTTTGTTATTGTAAAATAATCTCCGACATTGGATTTTCAATACTCGACCCACCTTTCTGTCTTTCCAGCCGACCAGTGGCGGAAAACATATAACAAAACTGAGCACCCATAAGCCGGCAATTAAAAGCTTGGCTCTCGAATGGGACATGATGCTGGGGTAGGTGATTGGACGCGTCACGGCGACATAACGATCCAGAGAAATGGCACACAGATTGAGAATGGAAGCGGTGCACATCCAGACGTCCAGTGCCAGCCACATGTTGCACCAGACGTCACCGAATATCCAGACCTGGAAATAACAAATTAATCTCCAGAGAAGAAAACACAAAAAGTAGTAAGCCACAAAAATTGTAATTAGTTACGACAAAAAAATTGTGGAATTTATACCTTATCAAAGCGAGTAAATATACATTTTTAGAAAAGTTTTTATTAAAAATTATTAATATAATTAAAGAATAATTAAATAGTGAAAAATGGTGGACGCGCCGGGAACACGTTATAAAAATCAGCAGATTTATTGCAAAAAATTACTGTTTTAGAAAAGTTTTTATTCAAACAGTATTTTTTTAGATAAGTTAATCTTGCTAAAAATTGATCTACTGACATTTGCTCATTTTCTATAAGCTAATTATAACAATAAATATTTAATTAAAATAAAATTATAAAGAAAATAATGATGGATGCGCCGGGATAATTTTTGTATAAATCAGATTTATTACAAAAAATTTATTAGTTTATCCAACACCTCTTTATTATGACGTTATAAAAATGATGTTTTTGATTGAATTATGGAGTCTATAAAACACAAGTGGTTTTATGAATTAATAATAAAACTGTTTTTATATAATTGAACAGTTTACAGAAAATAGAACAATTTATTGAACATCAAAAAATACAATACAGAAAATTACAATTATAAGAAACAGGAATCTCAGATGAAATCATTTGTTAAGATTTACGTTAACATTTATTTTAAAAGATATAACTTTATTTGCTTCATTTTTTGTCACTTCAATGTTATTTCCACATTCATTTGATTTTTGCTTTTCAGTATTCACAATAACATTGCCTTCTGTTTCCGAATTTCCACCCAGTATCTTCTTAGCAATGTCTATTTTACTCAAAATTGACTCTTCGACATACGCTTGTGCCACGGTTGTTGACTTCCATCGGCCCCACGGTTGGACCATACGAAGATCGGCGGCTCAAATGTTTGACAATAAACTCGCTAATGTGCGTCTCATATTGTGTCCTGTGTAAGACTCTGATTCTGGTTATTTTAAAAAATCAGCTACTACTGATATTATTTTGGATATACTGTTTATTTCCTTTGGCTGTATTGTGCATTACTCATTTCTATAGCACAAAAACAACCTGTTCTGAAAAATATTCTTAGGTCGGAGAAACATATGTTTTCTACAAATAGGAAACCAGCACATTAACTGCAAATCCTTCTTTTATAATCGTAAAGCTACGTGAAACATATGTTTTTGTTCTGGTACAAATACCAACATATAGAATCCTTTATCTTCTACGATCTACGTTATTAATTGACATGTTCAATAATTCACAACATCGACACCCACCTGACACACCAAAAATTAGTGTGACCTGTAATGTAAAAAATTAGATTTCATTTTCTAATAACAAAACATACCTTCAACATCAAATATTTTTTTTTAGGTGTTTCTGCTAGAAACTGTTGAATATACTCTCATTAAAGAATTTTTGATTTTTT
Organism: Tribolium confusum; assembly: GCA_029207805.1. Taxonomy (NCBI): domain Eukaryota; kingdom Metazoa; phylum Arthropoda; class Insecta; order Coleoptera; family Tenebrionidae; genus Tribolium; species Tribolium confusum. The sequence goes on along the minus strand of JALGAY010000006.1, from coordinate 24,850,097 downwards.
GCACCCAGTACCTGCAATTTTGTTTATTGACATGACTGTTTAGATAAAAATGGACCTCATCGGAAAAGAAAATGTTGTCCACCTCCGCAAATCGGTCAAACATTTCGTTGACATGGTAACTAATTTTCCCTAAATCGCCACATTCTTTCCGACCTACCACCACTTTCTAATCCTTATCTTAAACTTTGTACAGCCTTATTAAATAGTAAAAAACTCTTGGACCACCTTGTACAATAAATAGCTATTATTTCTAGTGTCAATTGTGTCTGTTGTTTGTTTAACAGTTTATAATAAAACATTTTTTTTAGATGAGTTAATGTTGCTAATAGCTGATTTGTATTAACATTTGCTCAATTTTTGTAAGCAAATTATGACAATAAATATTTAATCAAAAAAAAATAATAAATAAGTAAAAAATGGTGGATGCGCCGGGATAATTTTTTAAAAATCAGATTTATACAAAAAATAAATTAGTTTATTTTAAGTGTCTATTATAACAGTTATTTAGAAAATACAATGTTCCAATACATTAACGCACCACTTAAATTTTTTTGAAAATTGAAACATGTATTCGACCAATTGGTACAAAATTAAGAAAAATTTAACAAAAACATTTGTTTAAAGTAAATTCATATCTAATGTGTCCAAATATAGAAACACAAACCAAAAATAAAATTTTATTAAAGTTACGCCGTTATAAAAGTTACAGAAAACATCTTAATATCGCGTATTTCCACCTCTACTTTTAATAACCGCTGCACATCTTCGTTCCATACTCAAAATTAACGAACTTATGTCTTCTTGATTTAAGTTATTCCAAATTTCATTTAATTGAGGACCTATCTCTTGAAGATGTACAGGAGGATGTGGAAGATTTTTCAAACGTTTCCCGAGAATGTCCCAAACATGCTCAATAGGATTCAGGTCAGGGCTTCGAGCTGGCCAATCCAAACATCGATTTCTGCCTCATTCAAGTAATCTTTAACAATTCGGGCAGTGTGGGGTTTTGCGTTATCTTGCATTAACAAAAAATTTGGACCAATATAAGGGACATATGGTACGACATGCTCTTCAAGAATGTCTGTTATGTAACGGTCCGCATTTATAGAGCCATTATTTACAACCACTAACTCTGTGCGAGCTTGTAAGGAAATACCACCCCAAACTATTACTGAGCCTCCACCAAACAATGTGGTATTCTGAATGTTACACTGTGCGTACCGCTCATTTGGTCTACGATACACACGAACACGTCTATCGCAATTGTAAAGGCAAAATTTTGACTCATCCGTAAAAAGAACAGACTCCCAATCCTCTCTTTGCCAATTTATGTGTTCTCTAGCAAATTCTAATCGGGCTCTGCGGTGTTCTGCAGTCAATGCAGGACCACGAGCAGGAACATGGGGTGTTAAATTATCCTCCTTAAGTCTTTTTCTAACAGTTTCGGTACTGATTTGAATTCCTGTTACGTCACGGAACTCAGTTTGTAGCTTCCTGGCGGTTACAAAGCGTTCCCTTAGCGCAGATATTCTTAAAAAGCTATCCTGGATAGGAATGGTTTTCCTTTTTCTTCCTTGCCCAGGTCTTCTGAGGTGACTTCCTGTCTCTCTGTACCTTTGTATCATACGCGAAACTGACGTATGAGATACACCAAACCTTTCACCAATTCTTCTGTAGCTCCAACCTTCCTCCAACAAAACCACAGCTTGGGCGCATTCTTCTCGAGTCAAATTCCTCATAATGTTTTTATTATTGTTTCAAATGATAAAAACTATCCACAAAACGGCAAATTCAAATAACAATAAAACGAAATTACAAACTAACACAATTTAAAAATAAAAATTATTTTAAAATTTCTGCTTAAAAAACTATTAAACTCAAATTTCTGACTTTAATGTCAAACTTTTATTACAATGGGTAACTAGATTATAGCTTGATTAAACCTTCTCAACCAAAGTTGTCAAATGTACATAGTTTTAATTTTTTTTACTTTATTTTCAAGTGGTGCGTTAATTTCTTGAAGCAGTGTAATTTTTATTAAAACAGTTTTTTAGTTAAGTTAATGCTTCTAAAAAATGATAACTGACATTTGCTCAATATTTGTAAGCTAATTATGACAATAAAGATTTAATTAAAATAAAATTTGTAGCAAAAAATGGTGGATGCGCCGGGCTAATTTTTAAAAATTTTTAGATTTATTACAAAACATAAATTAGGTTATTTTTAGTGTGTATTTTAACAGTTTTATATAACAGTTTTAGTTAAAATTTTCCAGTCAAACTTCCTTTTAAGAAAATAATCGTTGAGCAGATAATGAAATAAAACTTTTCAATTTACCAAAAACTGTATTATCGCGCGTTTAAATATGTTTACATTCCAAAAGACAATAGAAAGAAAGTTCTTGTGCCAACAAAGAAGATAATAGAATCGGAATAACATTTCGTTGAAAGATAAAACAATACCTCGAATTACAATCAGTTAAAACCAATAGAACAGAACTGAGAAAATATGGAAGTTGATGACAAATAAGCTGAAACAAAGTAAACTTGTAATATAAGTTGTACAAAGAAGTTAATAAAATTTAACTCGGGGGTTATTAAAGTATTCGTTGTTCTAGTTTTGGTGAAAAAAAAGCTCTCGTAAAATATTGTCTGCTGTTTGTTACCGTCAGCATGTTCAGAAATTATGACGACACGAGTTTTAAGCTTATTTCGTTCGTGTTCTTCATCATCTCATGAAAAATTTCCTCGTAAAGCGAGTTTATCTTGGTATTGTGTGTGGTTAAACGCGCCTTTCTAACGACAATTGCAATTTGGTTTTTACACTTAAGCACAATATATCCCCTGAAAACAATAGGAAGACAAAGCCGTCGTCGGAAATTACCAGAATCTCCGTTAATAACGCTTCCGCACATGTTTAAGCAGTAATTCGTTTCGTTAGAGTTTTTAGTCGCTTGGGAGTTGAATATTTGCCATTTGAGAAATAGAACAGGGTCAGGTGCGACAAAACCCGATACAGTCTTAATCATTGCAAGAGGTGGCAAAGCAATTTTCGCAATGACGGAAACACGTGTGCTTTACTGCACCTGCTGGTATCTGATTATTTCCACGAGGAAAAATAGTTTTGTTGGTGTTATTGCAGATTATTCTCTAATCTCGACGGATATGACGAAAAGTGGGTCATCGCAGATTGCGCAAGGAGTTCCTTTGAAAATTTTATAAGACGTGGTGAAGAGAAAAAGGCTCGAATGGGTGCTAAATGCTTAAACGACTCGACATTTTCACTTGAATTCTGTTTAGATCAAACAATACAGGATCTAATTAGAAACAAAACTCGACGTCTAAATACGCCAAAAACGTAAAACAAGACATAATAATAATCAAATTAAAAGATTAGCTCTAACGAGTATATTGTTACAGAAATTACAGTTAAACCGAGTTTCAAATTTAGATTTTCGTTTTTAGTTAATAAATTGGGCAACGTCCTGTAAAAATTCAATGAATCGGCCACAAATTAAATAAAACTGGTCTTAAAAGCGACGCCGGGGCTATTAACTAAACGACATACTTAACGTTGTAGGGGAGAAGACGATAATATGAGTACAGATACGTGACTCGTACCAACTTTCTAACTTAAAATACCGCTTTATAGGGGAATATCTTTCCTTTGGCGGGTTTATGGGACCAGCAATCGGACATCTACAACGCACCAGAGTTAATATTAAATAAGACGAAAGAAATTTATTGAACCAATAGACTATTCTACTACCTACAAATGTTATCCAATAAAAATGACAAAATCACTAAATTATAGCTATTGTAACAGTTCTTATAGATGTCTTTGATAAACTTATGTATTATGCTGAAATAAATAAATTATGTTTAAAAATAACATTCCTAATTAAGATGAAATAAAGAGTAACATTTTCAGCACATTTTTTTTTTGTAAGTACAAATTCTATAGTGCTCATTTCTTAAAATAATATTCTAACAAAACATAATTTGTTAAAAATAGCTATTAATGTAATAAGTTAGAAAGAGACAGTCTTTTACACGTCAAGAGCTTAAAAGACATCGATTTTGCAACATATTACATTTAAGATTTTTTCTTACAGGGTTTTATAACAGATTTTTCTTTCATAAATAATAATTTTAATCGAAAATTTACATTGTTCAGTGGGCAGATGGCAGGTTTACTGCTGGTACTGCTGCAGGTTTTGATGTTTACTGTTTTTATAAAATTACAGACTGTCAACTTAGGTTCTGTGTTTAAGCTCTGTGATAAAAAAACACAAAAATAAGCAATTCTGAATTTAATTCCGACATTGAAGATGCTGTGGAAGCTGCATTAGACACGTTAGTGCCTTAAAAATTTAAAAAAAATTACAAGGAAACATACAGGAATTTTTGGAAGTTCTTGTGAGGAAAAAATGTAAGAAGTATTAAAGAAAAAATACCTTTGGCGTATTTTTCAAATTTATTTTCCATGTATAAACCGTCTACTTTATGGAGTACCTACTTAATGCTAAGAAATTTAATATATTTTAACAAAAATGTAGATATCAAAAAAATTACAAACTTGATTTACACTGGCATTTCCAAAAAAAAATGCCAGTGAGTACAGGGCTAAAAAAACTCAAAATATTCACCAAGCAAGAGCTAGAACGTTTTATGAAAACAGCTGATGACAAAAACTATTTATTGGCAAAAATTGTGCTAATTACTGGGATTTTTGGCGCGTTACGCAGAGTAGAAATTACGTTTTTGAACGTTGAAGATATAGAAGACTGTTTTATTAAAATGAAGATACCGAACACAAAAACAAAAATTTTACGAATGTTTACAATAACTAAAGGATTTGTAGATGGAATTAGTTTCTTAGAAATTTTCCGCAAATACGCCCAGCTTCGACCTCCTCATACGGAACATCAGATATTCTTCTTAACCTATAGAAATTCCAGGTGCTGAACGCAACCGTTGGTCTAAATACTATTGGAGAAAAGCCTAAAAAAATTGCAGAATGTCTCGGCCTTCTAAATGCAAAAGAATATACCGGGCACAGCTTTCGCAGTTGTTCAGCAACACTCTTCGCAGATTCAAGAGCAGATATTATACTACTGAAAAGACATGGAGGATAGCAGTCGACTTCTGTTGCAGAAAGTTACACAGAAAACTCTGTTAAAAGCAAAAAGACAATTTCGATAAAAATTATGGGAAAAGAAGAAACTGTATCAAAGAAAAGAAAAATTTGTGATAAAAATAGCAAATCTGAAGTGGCGTCCACGAGTATCGTTTCCACTTGTATTGAAGTTCACGAAAAAAATCTGAAATATTCGAATGTTTAATTTTGTCACTTAAGTAATTGTCTTTTCAAAATTATAATAAATAAATAAAATAATAAATGTATTTTTTGAGCATTAGGAGTTAAAAGAATGTCACTTCTACGCACTAGTGCGTAAAAATTGGTCATTTAGCAATTAGAATAACAATCAAAAAGTCACTGTTATAAAACGCTGTAACAAAAAGTATTTATTATGATATTACATTACTGAAAAATTTATTGTTAAAACTTAATATCAGAATTTGAATAATCCATCTTATAACAGTTATTACCAGGCTTCGGCAAAAGCAAACACGTTGCAGTGACGTAATTTCGCATTATTATTTCGCGTTATTTAAATGTAGTACAACTAATAAACAGTCACTCACTCAATCAGTATTTGCTTATTTTTGACTCTAACAGATTTTTTATTTAAGTAATAAATATTACAACATTCATGCAAATTGAGGGTTTGTTGATTAAAATAAATTGAATAAATAACGAATAATTTCTATCTACTATGTGCACCGATACCAACAATAAATAACTAACTTAATATTCATACTAGAATCGCCTCACAGTGGGCAAAAACACCTATCTAAATGGACAAAATTTTATAAGTTTCCGTATCGAATATGATTGGTTAACAAATCTGTAGGTAAGCAGTATTGATAATAATTCTCTAAAACCGTTTTTGAGTGACCTAAATAACTTATTGACGCTTGTAATCAAATGAAGCGATTTTTACCTCTCAAGTAATAATTCAGTTTAAATTAGATTGTTGTTTGTACATCGTAATCGTGATACGAAATAAGGGATATTTTTGAGATAGGTAGGTTATGTATTTAGTATTTTTTTCAATTGTCAATTGACGTGGTTTACTCGTGATACACATTTTGTATTTATTTTGTCTTAAGAAAATCAAAAGAAAATTAAACGTTATCAAAGTAATCAAAGTAAATAAAACAGATTTAAAATCTATATACTATTTTGTCTTCAAATTGTTTGCAAATTTTTGCGATTATAGAGTAATTATAAATTTTTGGTAGAAACAGCCCTTAAAATGTCTCAGCGCCAGTTTTTTGAGAAATGAGTATCGTTCATCACTTATATATTCTGTTAGCTGGATTTCAAATAAGTTAAGCGAAAAACAAAACAAGTATCACCAAAGAAAAAAACTTTTAATTAAACTATTCTTCTTGGTTTGACAAACCAGATTTTGAATTTGGAATCTTACAAACCATTGAGGAATCTAGACCGTCTCAAATTCCTAGACGCCCAAAAAAGAGTCCAGCGACAAGAACAAGAAAAAAAAATTAGAGATTTGCTTAAAGTAGACACAGAAAATTTGACTATCTGTCTACGCTTCTGGGAATCGCACTGCCTCAATGATGGTAAAAAACCACCACATTTCAATGGTCTTCTAAATTATTAAGCAAATTATGCATATGTTCTGGTGGTACTAGAAAATCTTTTACACCTGAGGAAACATTGGCTTTGTGTTTAGATTGCAAATTAACAAAGCTTTTTACTGCTTATTGAGAGATAGAGCTAATCAGGTTAAACATGATTTATTTTATTTTTTATTTATTTATTTATTACAGCAGACAAAAATATTGTTATATTTCTAAAAAATATATGACAGTTACAGAGTTAAAGGTAAAAATTTCGTTACAGGCTCTTTTAAACTCAACAACTCAAAGACTGTGTGAAGTTCAGTATCCTGTACTATGTCAGTTGGTAGAAGCAGGAAGTTTAGAGTTTGTTTTTACAGTAAATTGGATAGTGATAGAAGCGAAAGTCACAGTAAATAACATAAACAAAGATTTGCCACTAGTGATAAAGATGATGAAAATATATTTATGCTTTCAGTCGTACCAATTAATCTTCGTCCAACTAATAGTACAAGGGTTTATGCATGACAAAATATTGTTCCGACTTTATGTTTCATAAAGAAACTACCTCGTTGATTCTTTTAGAACCAGAAAATGTAAAAGAACAAATTAACAGATTATTGGCCACCAAAACTTATTATAAATGAAAAAAATATCTGTTAATCACAATTTAGTTTTGACTATGGTGGACGGAAAAGTCTGCAACTTCTTGACCGAAACTAAATCGACACAAACATGTTTCGTTTGTTCAGCTACTCCAAAGATTCTAAAAGATCCAAACGCTAGACTTCCTTCTGATAGAAAATAGTCTATCAACGTTGCATTCATAGATACGAACATTTAAATTTTTTCTTTATTTTACATATCGACTAAATGTAAAAAAGATTATAAAAAACAAAATAGATAAGCATAAAGTTGCTTCGCAGAAAAAGAGAATTCAAAAAGAGTTCAAAAGACATCTCGAACTCAATGTTGATCAACCGAAACAAGGGTTAGAGGATACAAATGATGGCAACACAACCAAACGATAATAGAGCACAGTTCTGTAATTATTCAGCATCAATTGGTTCCAATAGGTCAGTTGAGTGAGAAGGCACAAGAAGTAAGAAAGGATTACCAAAGATTTAGAGAACACACTTGCAAAACATCTCGAATCGATACAAACACCGATTCACTAAAAATGCCTTTATTTTTGTAGACCCGGTTTACAGTAAGGTAGACCAAAAAATCAAATATTTTCCTTTAACTTCCGACACTAAAAAACTGGTTCCTAAGCATTTTTTAAAAATGCTTTCTAAAGATAGGCTCCTAATTTTAATAGAAAGCACTCTCTTATCTCAGTTTTCTATTTTTTCTTTAGTTCTATTTGGAAAAATCCATATTTTGTCAGTACTTATCAATCTTAGAAATAACACGCAGTTTCAATGAATTTAGAGCTCGCATTAAAATCTGTGCAGAAAAAAGAAAAGCATTATTTTAATAGAAAATTAATAGTTCAGCTTTTTGAAAATTTTATTTCATTTTACTATTTGTCAAATTTATAAAATACAACTTGAGCCTAATTTGAATACTTTCTAGCAATAAAATAATATTATCTCAAAAACCGCTTGAGTTAAATAAATAGTAATTTGTGTTTTGGGAGTTTGAAAACAAGCACAAGAGGAGAAATCAAAAATTAAAAAAAAATCCTCTTTTATAGTCGATCCAAAAACATAACTGCACACTTTTTATTCCTAGGACAAGAAATGTTTAAAAAAATCAGTGCCTCTGTTAGTTTTTGTGTAAAAAACCCGACTTTTGTAAATTTCCAAAATCAAGTTAGACACAGATAAAGTAGTGTTGATCCTGTTTCATCCCGTCGCTATCCCGAAAAGCGAAAAAGTTTTCCAATAAGATCCATTATTTCCTACCCATAATTTAAAGATCGTTCACGATAAATTTGTCACGAATCGAAATTTGATGTGTGCACGCAGCACTTAACATAATTCTTCCATAAGAGAAGGTTTCTCGACTTGTACTTCTGTCAAGATATAAGTGATTTATAAGCAAATATTATATTTGCGATAAAATATTTTTGAAATAAACGCCACCTCATGCATCATCCTGATACTATATTTAGAAGAATGAAAAAAATTCGATGGCCCAAGGTCGTACGCAAACTGGCCAGTCAGTGGTGCAGCAAGTGCACTCGAGCTTTCTATTTTTATCGATCCGACTACCCTCATTCGAATTTAGTTATATTTAACGGCCAATTTCGCAACATTACTTTTAATTTATGATAATTTAGTTAGGTTGTGAGTTCGGTGAACACACCGAATCTATGAATTCTGCTTAGAGACAACTGGGGATTCTCCAAACTAAAACAAACTTAGTTATGTGAGAAATTTTTGAATTTTTATAGAGGTGTTAATGTTTGGTACTGGTTGTCGCTGTTCATTCGTCCGTCTTAAATTAATTCCTTTAGTAATAATAATTTCTTTGAATTTTGCCAGATCCGATTTAATTAAAAAGGAAGCGCACGTCGGCTTACATTTAATTTTCTGCAAGCTCCCGCAATGGAACTTGCGGTGAACTTGATGAAATTAAGTAAAGCTTTAATAATATCTTTTAATGTTGTTTACTGATGTTCGGTTTATTTACAGTTACTTTCGTTCGAAAACTGATTTAAATTTGTAGGATGGGCCCGTAATTACCACACTTAAGTCATTACGGGTCGAAAGTTCAAAAAGCTCCATAATTGCGGTTTCTTTAAACAAGATTTGTTGACTCGCTTTGTTCTTTTCAGGGGGGAAAAGTTTTAGCTTGAGGCTCGTTTGTTTTACGCATGGTTGCAAAAATCTGAGACAAAATTCTTGCTTTGCCAAAATATATTTTCAAACTCTCTATCATTATCAATTTATCAGTGTTTCGTGCGACGAGAGTATAAATCGAAGCTTGCGTGATTTTTAAAAGAAAAAAATATTACCATAAGTCACACTTGACCTTTTTTAACCAAATAATTGAGATTTCATCCTCAACAGTATTACAACAATCGCATTTATTTGCTTCAGCAATAATAAAAATAAACAAAATGACGTAAAACCTTCATAAAAATTTTATTAACTGCAAACAACAAAAAAAATGTTTTTATTACACAAAAGAAGTTTCATCTTATTTAAAAAAATAACTTTTTTATTTTGTGTATTTCAGTGGCTTTATACAACTCTAACTTATTTAATTTACCTGCATTGTTCAAAGCAATTAGAGAAACTTTCAATTTTTAAAAAAATGTTTACAAAGATGTAATAAACAACTGTTAATTATCACTTAAAACGATTGTATTATTAAATAAAAAATAACTTTTTGGTATTTGAAACATTTGAAATAAACCTTATTTCAGCAAAATAAACATATTCTTATAAAACAAAATAGTATATTAAAAAACGCGTTTCAAAAACTCAACTTTGTAGCACAAATTTAAGTTTATTAAACGCGCACGAAGCCCAAGTTTTTAAAAGAATAAGTGCCCACATGACTTTGGAAAATTCTTTATGCTACTTATGCGCGTTTTATGTGTTTTTAAGTATAAAAGTTAATTTTTCAATCTTTAGAAACACTTGCTTTAATAAGATAGTTGCTAATAAACGTCATCAAAGTATCAAGTGCTTTTTGAATTGTTTTCTAATTTGTCTAACATTCTGTGTAAGTAACTCACAAACCGTTTTTTTAAACTTCTGTAACGGTTATTGCTTAAATAGTCCAAGTGCCATAAATACAATAAAAAAATCTCCAAAAACATTACAACATTTTTTAAACTACCAAATCGCGAACTTTATACGAATTCTCTCATTATTATTTCAGGCCAAGCAGTTCTATATATTCATCTAGCAAATAACAATAATTATCAAGCGCTATAATGGCTGTAAATCGACAAGTAGTGGCTAGAAGCTGTTTTAAAGCCTCCTCCCTCAAATAGAAAGTTGAAGTTACATCATTGTTAAGGCAGCTTACCCCACTGTTTAAGTGTTAATTGCGACAACTAGTCATCAAATGCAACAAAATTTGTTTAAGTAATGACGCTGACATAAAAACGCTGAGACGTCATAAATGTCCACAGAGATTTATAACGTTTTATTTATGATCTCTGAAGTCCGATACAGCAAATGCGTTACCAACCCAAAAAAAAACTACTTGCAATAGTTAATATTTTTACAAAATAGAAAGAACTTATTTCAGTACTTAACATGAGGTATGATTTCCCCAATATAGTCACTATAACAGTGGCACATTTTGTAAACACAAAATGAATAAGTCTGTTGATGAAGTCTTGTAAAAGTCTGTTCAATCCTGCAGTTAAAGCAATCTTCAACTGTAGAACTGTTATGGGTGGTGCCGGCTGAGATACAATATTTCTTCTTAGTGCATTCCAAGCGTGTTCAACTGAATTTAACTCCGGTGAAAACGCCGGCCACTTTATTGTCCAATTCCATTATTTTAGAACTATTCATCAATCTAATGTGCTCAATGAGGTCAAGCATTATCGTCCATAAAAATGAAATCACTGTCCACTGCTCGAGCATATGAAAGCATTGTACGTTCCAGAATCTTGTTTGGGTATCTTAAAACTGCAGTCAATACACCATCATCGATAAAATAGAGCTCTGTATAACCACCCACACTGATTCCAGCCGATACCGTTAAACCACCACTCTCTCATTGTAGCTGTTCTTTGACGATTAGAGAGTTGTTTTAAGTTTCAATCTCTCTCTTATCAAGACTCCTCTGCTGTCTAAGTCTAGACTAAATCTTGACTCGTCCCTAAAGAGCACAAGTTAAGACAGATCAGGGTAGAACAGGTTAGGTCAGGTCATATCAAGATTTCTCTGTGTAGACTAAAATTCGACTTGTCTCCAAAGAGCACAAGTCAGGTTAAGTCAAATCAAGTTAGGTCAAGTCAGGTCAGGTATGATAAATATCGTCTACACTCTGTTATTTGGGTGAAGACTAAACCTCGACTAGTTCTTTAATCCTGACCTGACCTGACCTAACACAAATCAGGTTAGATTAAGTCAGGTTAGGTCAAGTCATATCAAGACTCTCCTGTTGAGTGTAGACTAAGCTTCACCTTGTCACTGAAAAACACAAGTCAGGTTAAGTCAGATAACATCAGCTCAAGTCGTTTTAAAATTGCCAGTCTGAGAATATCGCTCACTTTAATTCCTGTCGAATTTCACACTGAGTATCTAACTAACTGCCCGTTTAATGTCTCAGCTCGCTTATATAATCATACGTCCGTTTAAAATGTATTTGAATGTTTCGGAATCTTTTTCCACCAGTGGAAAACAATGACACCGATTTTCTCGATCGGTCTATAAGCGTGTCTATAAATGGTTTTGTAAAATTTCACTTTAAGATAGAACTCTCGGCAAAATATCCTAGTATTTTTTCGCTCAAAACTCCATTTTTTTATTGTTATTTTAAAATGTTTGTAACAGTTTGTATAACTCATAGAAAACACAAATTAAAGCCAAGCTTTACACAAATTATTTAGCAAATAATTCTAAAAACTTTAGCAGTTTTAGCAAACTGAATTTTGTTTTGATGATATTAATAGAATAAAAGCTCAATTATTGCATAAAAATTGCAGTAGCTAATTGTGTTAATTTATACAAAATAAAATACCGCAAAAAAGCAACTAAAAAAGCGCGCGTGCAATGTAAAATGGCGCTTGAGTAAGAGATAGTAATCACCAGGCTTCGGCGGTAGCGAGCTCTTTGCAGTGACGTAATTTCGCATAATTTTGATATTTTATTTCGCATTATTACGTTGCTAAATTACACCAATTAATTGCTTGGAAATTTGTCCATAACATGCTATGGCCGAAGCCTGGTAATCACTGACAATAAAAACCGTTCAAAATTGTTTCAGTTTTCGTCTATTCTTTTTGAACTTTTTTGTTTTAAGAAGCAGTCGTTTTCAAAATTAGTGTCGTAATACCGTTTCCAAAAAAAAGTAAGAGTTGTCTTAGACAAGATTTAGTGAACACGCGTTTGCGACCACGTTGCAGTTTAAATTGTCAAAGGTAGTCGCTAGTTGTTAGCCTAAGTAGAAATTGTTGTTAGAGCATGTCACTTATGTAATTTTTAATTATTAGATTCCTATAGTTTCATTTCGGTTTTGGCTATTTTTTGCTGTTATCTGTTATCGAAAATTTGTTATCTATTAATTTCCGGATACGAGTTTTTGTACAGCAGAAAGCTAATAAAATATAGCCTAGATGAGTGATTTAACCAGCTCTAAAAAAAGATAACAACAGCTTTCGCTAAAAGTTTTGAAAAGAATTTGTCTTTAATCCAGAAACAAACCATTACAATTGAGTAAAAAGTATCTTTGAAAAGTAAATATAGTTTTCGAACTAATAGAAAGTAAATAATTTTTTTTAAAAACATTGTAAATAAAACAGTTATTGATAAATAATCAAAAGTTAAAACTTTCATTTCTCTTTGTGTATCGATATCAGCAAGTTGACCTTTTGTTAGCTTTGTTCCAAAGGGCCCTATCTTTTTTATTTATAAGAGTTTGAAACGTTTCTCGTATTTATCTCGCTTTATGTCGATTCTTTTCTTTTTCATTTTCGATTTAGATAGCAAAGCGGCGATATAGATTGCGGGATTAAAATTGAATGGAGACATTTGTAAATAAAGAATGAGTTAGTTATTTTTAGGTGCATTCAAGAGTATCGGAAAATAATTATTTCTATAGTCTGATCGATTACAACCAACAGTAAATAAATGATAATGATTCTCGTGATAAATGCGCGTTGTTTGTATAAAAAAAGTCCAAACATTTGGCTTTGAGACAGGGTCATTACTTGTGTTTTTCTGTGTGTTAATTACCTTAAAAACCTCCCAAGTAGCTGAAAAGGGCAAAACTGCAACTCCAACGAGCAAATCGGCAACGGCTAAAGAAACAATGAAGAGATTTGTAACTGATCTTAGTTTCGATGAACAGAAAACAGCAGCAATGACTAGACAGTTGCCGACAATGACCATAACATTGATGAGGGCCAAAATCGAGAGGGAAAGAAGCAATTGCGGTTCGCCCCAATTGACAGCTTCGAGAAGTGCCGCACACGCGGACGCGTTTAGTGTATTTCGCATCACATTAGCACTTTTGAAGGTCTTAGCACCGACATCATCACCACCGAAAATTAAATCGACCGAATCACAGACATTCTCCTCAAGAGGAAATTATTTACAACACCGACACGGTAATCTCGTTAGATCCTTCATCGTTTCCATAATGCTTTCGCTGCTTGTTTATCTCGAGACGACCTCATCTTCTTAATTGGAAAAGCCTGAAACAAATAATGAAGCAATCAGATGATTTTTTACATAATTTACAGGATTTTTAACGTGACGTTTTCCGGTTTATCTACGAAACGTAAACGAGAATTTGATTACACGGAAAACATTATCTACGGTAAAAGTGCTAGCTTGAAGACGGGATAATTCGAAAAATTTCATTAGTGTCTCTCTGATTCCTGTCTTTAAGAAATAACCAAGTTTATTTATTTCCCGAACCGGATGTTCGGAAAAAATAAAAAAAATCTAATTTAAAAATGACAAAATTTTATTCCCTTTAAAAATACACTTAAATTTTTAAATTATTACCCGGAATTTAATAAGCTTGATATACAGCAATTAAAAACATAAAAAATAAACCGTTTTGTTATGCAAAAAAACTCAATTAACTACGTAGTTGTAGTTATCTTTTTAAAATTGAAATTCTATATCAACACAAAAAGTTATTTTCAATTTCAAAAACAAGGCAAGCCAATTACTTTTTTTAAAGTTTTTATAAGCTCTAAAAATAAAAACTGTATTAAAAAATCCTAGCGCTAAACTAAAATTAACAATTTTTAAAATAATTTGCTAATTACAATTTTCAGGTCATAATATTGAAACATTCAAAATGATAGATCAAATTTTGCTGATTATAAATATTTGGTAAAACTGCATTAAATAGGTCTCTTAAGTGTTTCTTAAATTACTGATTACGATTTTTATGTAAAAATAGAAAAATTAAATTAACGAACTTAATATATCTAACAATACTGAGCGAGATTTTTAAAACAGTCTTTTTAAATCCCAATTTTTTCAGTAATAATTTTCATTTAAAAAAAAAACTGAGAAAAGCTGGTTTTTATTGCCAAGGAAACATATTTTTGTGGTAAAATTAAGTTGATCTCACCACCTTCTTAAGCACAGAGCAAAACACTCCTAGAATTTAAATAGAGAAAGCGGATCGAGTAATACCTCATTGTGAAGGTATCTTTAAGAACTTTTTCTGCTGATCTAGTTTCAGTTTTATTTTCTGTAAAAAAAATTCCTGGAAATAAATATTTTCAGGTCTAGAATGTAAGTCTGCACTCACTTATTTCACCCTCATAAACCTATCCTGACCTAACCTGACAAGACCTGACCTTATTGCTATTTAAAAAAAAACAACTCTTTTCAAAAATACTGTTACGTTTTTAAGTAATTTAAATTTGCAGTTTAAATTTTAAACTTAAAATTTGTTTTCTAAGACTAATAATTACATGACAAACCTAATTAACTTAATTAAACACAGTAAATGTCGAATCATTACAGACTTCTTCGTTATTTTGTCCACTGTTCGTGCTTCACTATCTGACTTGTCTCGTTCTCAATTTTCCGACTGACTAACTGCACGGTCAGTCTCACACTTTATATAATAGTAATTGCATCTTCTAAAATTATCTGAAAAAAAATTATTATAGAAGCGTGAGGTTTCATCCGTTTCTGCAAATGGTGAATCAACTGATAAATCATCTCAAGCGTTTTGAATCATCCCAAAACTTCTCTCTCGATGACTCACCGTAATAACACTAAATGTCAAAAAAAAAATATATTTTCAGAAATAAATTTCAAATAAAACAAAGATCTTCAAAATAAGAGATTACTCAACCCACTTTTCCTGTTTATATTCCATGAATTTTTTGGCCTGTGCTTAAAAGAGTAGTAAATTTAACGTGATTTTATTACAAAAACATGCCCCCTTAGCAATGAAAATTAAACTCTCTCAGTTTTTCTTAAAGCAAAATCGTTACTAAGATAATTGGAGTAAACTGTTTTCAAAAAATTAGCCTGTATATATAAAGAATAGACAATATTTATAACAAATTATTAAAAACACAAGATAAATCTATATGCTTAGATGTTTTAAAAATTACTGATAACGATTTTTTAATAAAAATTAAAAAATCGAAATAACAAATGTAATAAGATAAAACGTTCATAAAACTAAAAATGTTTTTGGTTTTTTACACATCAAGGCGTTATAGGTATTCTAATAAATCTTTTTTCAATGGTATAAACAACAAACAGTAACTAAATAAAAAATTTAAAAAATTCAATGTACTTAAAACATACAGAGCAAAACAGAAATTTTAAAGAGAAAGAATTTTATTATAAAATAGGACACTAGGTTTTAAAATTTCCACTCAATCCAGATTTGACCTATAAAATAGATCTTGATTTGACTCGACCTGATTTCACCTGACCGGACCTGACCTGACTTAAGTAGGTCAAGTTTAGAGTGACATTAGTTAGTTAGAAAAACGTCTAAATCACAAATTTGTTTTATTTTAAAAATTTAAGTAAATAAATCAAGCTGAACAATTTGTAGTGATTAAAGTTCTGTATTTTGTTTTGTTTTTTTTAAATATTTAGTTTCATATTTTTGGTAAAGCCTGTATATACTCATATAATTCTCATAATTCTAACTACCCGGTAATCTTTA
This sequence comes from Tribolium confusum, assembly GCA_029207805.1. Lineage (NCBI taxonomy): Eukaryota > Metazoa > Arthropoda > Insecta > Coleoptera > Tenebrionidae > Tribolium > Tribolium confusum. The sequence goes on along the minus strand of JALGAY010000006.1, from coordinate 24,833,580 downwards.
TTTTCAGCTTCTTTGAGTCTACAAAACAAAATTATTGTAACAATTGTTGCTTACGCAGCTAGATCTCACAAATTTATAACCGCATTTTGGTAATGTGTTATATACGACGTTTTATTTTACAGCAACCACTTATGTACAAAATACCACTTACGCAGTATAATTTAGCTGGTTATTAGTAAGTTTCTTATATCATCATAATTAACACAAAATTTAAGCACCAAGCCATGTTCCCTTTAGTCCTGAAGCTTCCGTAAGTGGCAAATTTCATACCAACCCTTTCTTTAACTATTATAAATAAAAATAAAATATTAAATAACACGAATTGCTATTTTCGTTTGTTTGTGTTTACCAAAGCAAAGATAATATTTTTATTCTCTGTTATTTACTATAACCGTTCATAATGAACTTAATTTCTTGTAAAAAAATATGTTTTTTTTCTCATATTGAGTGTTATCAATGTTATCATAGTGTTGCAAACAAACAGTTCTAAGTGCTTTGTTATTGGTTGTCAAAGAATTATTATGTACATCATAAATAAAATGGATTTTTAAACCGAACAACAGCAAAATATACTCTGCTACGATAGGTATTGTATTGTAAATACTGTAAGGTTTGTGTAAATTCGGGTTTTCTACATTCAAAAAATTGGATTAATAAACGAATAATTTATTTCCTCTAATTACACTAATACAACAACAATAAATAAACAACTCAATATTCACATTGCTCATTTATAGAATATTAAATATTTTACTCGCTTGTCTGATTTCAGTTAACTGACTAACTGCTCCCGCCCACTTGCCTCTCTCCCTATATAATCAAACGACCTTGCTAGAAGGTGCCAGATGTTTCGTAATCTTAAATAATGACTAATCATTTTCGATCGGTTCATAAACAAGTCAAAACAATACTATTAAAGGTTTCATGTAACTGTAGTAATTATTATATAAAGTATTATTTGATTTTCTTTATAAGACTCACTTTAGGTTTTAACAAAAAAATGTTTAAAGCTAAAATTCTATGATAAGAATAAAAATAAGTTAAATTAAAGTCAGTTTTTCGTTCGTTTTGTATTAGTATTATAAAAAAATTTGTGTGTAGAAAGAACGTTTTGCTGCATTTAAGCAGCTAAAAAATTGTTGTCGAGTCCGATAATTTTGAAATCCGGCTTATAAACTATCTCTTAAGCCGGTCAAAATCCTCTAAAAATTATTGATAGCATATTTATAGAGCAGGCTATATTTAGAAGTCCAAGATAATTGGTGCAGTAATTTATTGACGATCTAGGAGTATAGTTAATGAATCAATAACCTCATCGCTTCGAGGCATGAAAACGACCAAAATTTGCAAAAGATAAGCATCATAAAATAACCCTCTTGTCCCTTGACATGAAAAAATACATCGACCTTATGGCAATATCTCGAGTTTGGTCATTCGATGCATGTGTGCAGACTGTATTATGAATGCTCAAACGCGAAATCGATAGTATAGAAACAGTCGGTCCCTCCTTCCACTCACACTTAAGTGCATATTCAATTCAGTTTTATTTTTGACGCTTTAAAATCTAAAAATTTCAATAACTGCAAATACTAGATTAACGAACAAAAGCGACTTAATTACTCCAAGAATCGACCCGGCGCATCCACCATTTTCGTATTCCCATTCACACTAAAAAATATTTAAAAATTACAAATTCAAGTACTTGTAAGTTGTCTCTGAGATAATCCGGAAGTCTTAGACTAATTCATTTAAGAAAAATTAACGTCTGTTTGAAATTCGCAAAGCCATTAGCTAATCGAAAGACTTAATTGATGTTACAACAAAAAAAGAAATCGGATGACTTCAAGCGAGTTAGTTGAGTGGAAATATCAGAGAAGTTGGCAGCACTGCACTGGTTTTTTGATTACTAAAGAGAAAATAATTACCAAAAAATCTACTAATAAAGCGAGAATGAGTTAATTGTTTTTATAACTCTCTGTGTGTATTCTAATGAGCATAAATAACGTTATGTTAATTTCGGCTTGGTAATCACTCATCCATCATGTAACACGAGCAGGTCGACGCCAGCTTTGTTAACATCTTTATGTATATTCCGGTTACAAATCCGGCCCCCGGCTCGTTATTGTTTATTTCTGTAATTTCACAATGGCTGATTTTAAGCACCCACATATGCAAAAAGCACTCTGACCTTATCAATAAAATCCACGACAAGCGTCTGTTTACTCGCAATTTAAAATTCTCCTCCCTCGTGTTTTTATTTCGTTTAGTTGATTATCTTGTTGTAGACAGATGGTACATATTTTTGATTTAGTCGTTTAGGTTTTATGATGATGAAAATTTTTTTCTCCTGCCCCTGTTCAATGAGAATTATGTAAAACAATGGCGTACTGACACTGCCACTGATGTCAATCGAACCGAAATCATTTCCGTCGCTGCCAACCACAATCACGTACAATATGCTTCGGACCCTCCATATTGAAGAATCATTTATGACCGCGATGTTATCGACCACTGCATTAACACCGTCTGCATTAACTTTTCATTAGCATATTGCGGCTGTTAAGTGCCATCTCGGTTTCGGCTACATGTGACCATTACACTCCGCACCAAGATACCCAATCGATTCAAACACTAAATTTTATTGCCTTACTAAGCTGCTTTCAATTTTAATTAAGTACTCATTTTTGAGCTGTTATTACTAAACTGTTATTTTTAAAAAAATATTTAAAAAAATAATTGTGTATTTACTAACAGCTAACAGTGTTCAGGTGCAAATTAGCTTAATTAGCTTTATTTTGCTACCGCCTTTACCAACGTTTATTTAAAATAACAGTTTAGACCAAAAATAACTGTTATTTCTAAACTCTCATTTTAAAAAAAATATTTTTGAGCTGTTATTGCTAAACTGTTATATTTAAACAGATACTTAGTCAAATACTTTAGTACTCAATAACAGCTAACAGTGTTCTTCTTCAAATTAGCTTAAATTACCTTTTCTAAACAATATTTGAGTGACTCACAACTACCCCCGACGCCCAGTTTGTCAATTTCCAATCCGTCAGACATGCTAAATTATGTTTATTTCACCAAAGAGCTTATGCAAAACAAAATTTCTAAGTTAAAAGACCTAACTTCTCCCGGTCCGGATCAAGTCTCAGTCATGATTTTAAAAAAAATCTGCGGAGATGTTGTCAGAACCACTGGCAATTTTAATGAAAAAATCATTTGAGACGGGCGTTCTTCCTTCAGACTGGGGGCTAGCAATAGTAATACCCATTTATAAGAAAGGCGATAAATTTGATCCATCTAATTATCGACCCATAAGTCTAACCGCCATAGTGGTAAAAATCATGGAGAGTATAATAGCTGACGCAAACAAAAGTTTTCTACTAAAGCAAAACATTATTCCTATTGAACACCATGGGTTCATTAAGGACAGGTCTCTCACCACTAATTTATTGTGCCGTCTCAACGATTGGACCAAACAATTGAATGCAAACAACGCAGTAGATGTTATGTATTTTGATTATGTTAAAGCATTTGATCGTGTTCCAATAGAGTATTTACTTTTTAAACTTTGTTCTTATGGTCTAGTTGGCCAGTTGCTAAACTGGATTTTTGCATTTCAGGCTGGACGGTATTTTTGTGTTAAAGTTGGCAACTCTCTTAGCAGCTTCAAACCAGTCCTTAGTGGAGACCCGCAAGGATCTGTTTTGGGTCTTCTTCTTTTTATCATCTATATCTCTGATCTTAGAAATGTAATTGTATCTAATTGCTCTTTCTTTGCTGATGATAGTAAGATTTACAACATTTCTAAAAACCACCTAGTATTGGCAAAAGATGTTCAATCTGTCAGTAAATGAAGTAAAAAGTGCCTCTTGCCTCTTAACATTCAGAAATGTGTAGTGCTGCATCTTGGTCGAAACAATCCTCTGACAAACTATTTCATTGTTGGTGTTCAGTTAGATAATGTCACTTCCCATAATGACTTAGGAGTGTCCATTAACTTCGGATCTTACTTGGTCAGATCAGGTTGCAAATGTAGTAAAAAAAGCTAACGTAATGTGCTATCTCTTTACTAAAGCATTTCCGCTAGCTGACAACAAAATTACCACCGCTCTTTTTAAGTCATATATTAGTCAAATATGCTAACTCTGTCTGGTGCCCAGTTTTAGCAAAAGACACAGATCTGTTCTCTGATACAGAGAAAGTCAGCGTCGCATGACCCGTTTACCATTTGGACGCCCTCGTCCTACGTATGAAGAACGTCTGCGAATATTCGTTAGTTTTCCGTCGTAAAAGAGGCTACCTAATTACGACTTATAAAATCTTAACTCAGGATAGCTCATCGGTTAGACATTTATTTTCATTTCATACTGACCATCGCACAAGAGGCCATCAGTACAAACTGGCAAAAGAAAAGTATTTATCTAAAACACGACAATTTTTCCTAACCAATCCTAACCATGTTTAATAATTGGAATGCCTTACCAAGTAACCTAGTTAACAGTATATCACTAAACAGTTTTAAAAACAACTTAGACAATCTTTTCAGAGACTCCCTTTAAATGCTACAATGACCTCTCTCCATCATGTCACGCGGGCATCACATGATCGTCCTCTGCTCAATCGTGTAATAATAATAATAATAATAATAATAATAAATAGCTTTAATTTTCTACCGCTTTTACCAATAATAACTTCAAATAACAGTTTAAACTAAAAATAACTGTTATCTCTAAACTCTCATTTTCAAACAGATATTTTAGAGCTGTTATTTCCAAACTGTTTTATCTGAACAGTTATTTAGAAAAATAATTATGTACTTCATAAGCTAACAGTGTTTATGCTCAAATTAGCTTCATTTTGCTAACGCTTTTACAAATATTTATTTGAAATAACAGTTTAAGATTAAAAACAAATAATTATTTCTAAACTCTCATTTTCATACAGATATTTTTAAGCTGTTATTGCTAAACTGTTATGTTTAAACAATTATTTAAAGAAATACTTATATATTTAATAACAGCTAACACTCTTTATGCTCAAATTAGCTTAATTAGCCTTATTTTGCTACTGCTTTTACCAATATTTAATTGAAATAACCGTTTAAGACTAAAAATAACTGTTATTTCTAAATCCTCAATTTTACACAGATATTTTAGAGACATTATTCCCAAACTGTTATGCTTAAACAGTTATTTAAACCAATACTTATGTATTTTATAACAGCTAGCAGTGTTAATGCTCAAATTAGCTTAATTAGCTTTATTTTGCAAACGCCTTTACTAATATTTATCTGAAATAACTGTTTAGACTAGGAATATACTCAAAAAATAGATTTATACTGAAATTAGCTTGAGTTGCGTTTTTAGCTAATGCGTTATTTGAAATAACAGTTTAAGCTAAAAATAACTGTCATTTCTAAACTCTCATTTGCAAAGAGTTATTTTTGTGTTGTTATTTTCAAATTGTTATGTTTAAACAATTATCTAGAATAATAGTTATGTATTTAATAGCAGCTAACAGTGTTTATAATTAAATTAGCTTAATTAGCTTCATTTTGTTACTGCCTTTACTAATATTTTTTTAAGATAACAATGTATACTAAAAATAACTGTTATTTTTAAACTCTCATTTTCAAGCAAATATCTTTGAGCTGTTATTTTTTAACTCTTATATTTAAACAGTAATTAAAAAAAATACTTATGTATTTATTAACAGCTAGCAGTGTTCATACTTAAATTAGCTGAACTAGCTTTAACTTGTTACCGCTTTTACCAACATTTATTTCAAATAACACTTTAGACTAAAATAACTGTTATTTCTAAACTGTCATTTTCAAACAAATATTTAAGAGCTGTTATTACCAAACTGTTATGTTTAAACAGTTATTTAGAGAGATACTCAGTTTTTTAATATCAGGTAAGAGTCTTCATGCTCAAATTACCTTAACTAGCTTTATTTTGCTACCGCTTTTTCTAATATTTACTTGAAATAACAGTTTAGACCAAACATAACTGTTATTTCTAAACCCTCATTTTCAAACAAATATGTTTGGGTTGTTATTGCCAAATTATTATGTTTAAACAATTATTTAGACAAATTCTTATATATCTAATTACAATTAACAGTATTTATGCTTAAATTAGCTTAATTAACTTTATTTTGCTACCACTTTTACTAATATTTATTTGAAAAAACAGTTAAGACTAAAAATAACTCTTATTTCTAAACAGTTATTTTAAAAAGTACTTATGTATTTAATAACAGATAACAGTGTGCATGCTCAAATTAGCTTAATGAACTCTATTTCGTTACCAACTTTATTAATATTTATTTAAAATAACAGTTTGAACTAAAAATCTATTATTACTTATGTGAAGTAACAGTCTGTTAGATGGAATGTTTAAACTTGTTTCTAAGTTATATTAAATAGCTATAAAACCACTTTGAGTTTGTAAAGAATTCAATCGATTCAAGGCCAACACATATCACTAGTGTTGCTTGTAACAACAGCAAAATTTGTTAATTGATAAATAATTGATCTTTTGGGCGATGACGTCTTTCAATTTAAAAAAGCCGTCTCCTCTAAACAAACCGCGTCTCATTAACAAGTCATTTATAGTCTCCTTTCTCTGGCAGGATTGAAAAGCTCCACTTGACATTTTTTCCTTGCGATCGATCGTAAATTTTTTCCTCGTGAATCTTAAATAAAAATCGTCCATCAATCTTAAAATTTCATTTTTATGAATGCTCCTTAAAATCTGTCTCTTTTCTAATTGCGTCCGTGTTTTCCCTAATAATATCCGGGAGAAATCGATTCGTTGTCCACAGATCAAGTTTCTAATTAAATCACACAACTTTTGGTTTCATGTAACCATCGATCTGGGATATAATAGTGCGAAAAATTTCGGATAAACACTAGAGTGGTTGATGTTGAGACATTTATTAAAACAGACGGAGCGAACGATAGGCCCAGAATATAAACTCACACGGAAGAATTTTGTTACAAAATTGCCTGATCCGGATCGCCATAAGGCAAAAGCTCCATTAAACATTCTCAAGAGGATGCCATATCCGATGCTTAATCAGGAGAAATACAAAAAGCTAAACTACAAGACTTGAGGCAGTTCACTTCAAAACTTAACTGCTATAACTAATTGAGACTCTTAACTATTCATAAATTATCTTTTACACAGTTAATTTGAGTTATTAACGACAAGCTCTACGCAAATTTTGTGTTATAAATTTAAACTAAATGCAAATTATTTAGAGATAAAAAAATGCAGCTACTTCCTGATATTAGTTCCCGGTACTCTTAATATCTGTGGTGTCCCGTCTCATCAAAGTTAAAAAATTTAAATTTAAAGTTGAATAAATTCAAAGTAAATTTAAATTGTCATTCAGCAAAAATAAAATATCTCCAGAACGCCACTTCACTACCATAGTTATAAATATACAAAAGTCAGATAATGGGTGCAAGCTAAAAACAATGGAGCTGTCTGCCAGATACCAGTTAACAGAAGTAGCTATAACTGCACAGTCTTTTCTAGTTAAAATAAAAATACTATCTTCAAATAATCTAAACAAAACACAAATTTAAAAACAGCAGTAAAATCAATTTTGAACAATATTCAATATTACTTAACTTGCTTACCGATATTAGAACGTAAAAATCTACATTAAAACAATATGGAAGCTGTAACAAAAATGTAAAATTAATTAAAGACAACAATAAGGACAAAAAAAAGCTTTATATCAACGTTAAAACGACTTCACGATTTAATGTAACAGCACGCAAGAAACATAAACTTTTAAACTCTTGAAGAAATTGTTTAAAATAAAAATTCTAAGACCCTCAGTTCCTGTTGAATAAAACGCACTAGAATATACGTTTCTGTAGCAATAAATTAATTAGTGTAACTAATTATTAGTTAATTAGTAACTAGTGATAGCAAAAATTGTTATTTTATAATAACAGAAACTACCTGTTACTGTTATTTGAAAATTACAGTTAAAAATATCTGTTATTTTTAAATTGTTATTTTAGGCTGTTAGTTACAAACTGTTAACCTTAATCTGTTACTGTTAAACTGTTACACTAGCTTTATTTTGTTACCGTTTTAATAATACTTGCTTGTTGCTTAAATTAACAATTATTTTTGTAAAAATAGATCTTCTTAAAATATTGGTTATTTTAGAAATAATAGTTTAGACAATAAATAACTGTTATTTTAAAGCTGAAGAACAGTTTGTTACTGTTTATCAATAAAAATAGTTATAAAATAACAGAAAAAAAACCGCCACTAAAAAAACTAAAGAAGTTATTGAAGATACTCAAAAATAGTAAAAAGTTAATCAATTATAAATTAAAATATAACAAAATAAGACATGAAATCGTCAGTTATAAAATATTTAAAATACCAGTTTAAACTAAAAATAACTAGAAAAAACTAAAAAAGTAGTAAAAAGATTAGAAAAAAAAGTAAAAGTGAATCAATCATAAATAAAACAAATTAAATACATGAGATAATCCGAACAACAGTTTACCTCTAAAAAAAATAAGAATAAAAACAAAAAATAAAACAAGCTACAATTTTGAAAAAGAACAAAGCTTTGTATACTTAAAAACAGTATAAAACATAAATTCAGACAAAAATAATAACAGAAAACAACTTTATTTTGTTACCGTTTTAATAGTTTGTGTTAGTTGGATAAAAAAAACATTTTTTTAAATAGCGATTTTTAAAATAAGTGTTTAAGAAAGATACACAAAACAGCTATTTAAAAAACCAGCTATTCTTAAAATAACTGTTATTTTCTAAGCAAGATAACAGTCTGTTACTGTTATTTATAAATAACAGTTATAAAATAATTAAAATAACAGTTTAGACTAGAAATAATTGTTATTTTTTAACCGAAAAAACAGTCTGTTATTGTTTATAGATAACAAAAGCTATAAAGTAATAAATAAAAAAATAAAAATCCCACATTAAGAAGCAGAACTGAAAAACGTAGTAAGAAAACTAAAAAAAAAACGTAATGCAATCATAAATAAAAATACAACAAAATAAAACATAAATTGGTCAAGTCAACAATTTACAACACAAAAAAGTTAAAAATAACAACAAAAGATGAAAAAACTACAATTTAAAAAAAGTAAAAACCTTGTATACTTAGAAATATAACAGTGTAAAAAAAATCAGGCAAAAATAATAACAAAAATCAACATTACTTTGTTATCGTTCTAATAATACTTGTTAGCTGCTGAGAACAACACTTATTTTTTTAAAGTAGAGCTGTTTTTAAAATAACTGTTATTTCTTCAGCAATATAACAGTCTGTTACTGTTATTTATAAATGGCAGTTATAAAATATTTTAAATAACAGTTTAGACTAAAAATAACTGTTATTTTTTAAAAGAAATAATTATCATATTATTAGTAACTAATAACAGCTACAATATAACAGATAAATAAACAAACTTATCACTGAAAAAAGTGGTAAAAAGGTTAAAAAAAAAGTAAAATGTGAATCAATTATAAATAAAAATAAGTAACTGATATAGTCAGAATAACAGTTTACAACCAAAAAAAAATTAAACATAACAACAAAAAACAAAAAAAGCTACGATCTTAAAGAAAGCGATGGCTCTACATACTCAAAGACAGTATGAAAAAAAATTTTGAAGAAAATAATGAGGGAAAAAAGATCTTTTATATACTACTCCAAACAATTATCGCATCACCTGCAATATTTGCGATTTTTTAAAAATGATAAATTTGAATTTGTATTTAAAGACTTTTTCTTATATTTCTAATTATAACAACATTATCAAGAAGCGTTTTTATGTAGCATTAATTATTAGTTCGAAGATAAAGAAAAAAAGACGATAAGAATAAAATTTACCTGAAATGAACGTTTGGGGTTCATTGTTCAGTCTTGTTTTAAAAACACATCAGTGTCAGTATAATAAAAATTTTGTTAAATTTTAAAAGCAATGGAACGTAATCAGCGCAATTTAAGCAATGACGAATGTCTAACAATAGTTACTTTATCTCAAGAAGGCTTGAGCTAACGTGCTATAGAAGTGAAAAAGATTTGGTGTAGCCCATACGACGGTGTCTAGGATAGTTCAACGTTACCAGGAAGCCAACGCGTATACTAGACGTCCTGGACAAAGCAGACATCGAAGTACAACGGCTATTGAAGATCGTTTTCTAAGAATTGCTTTATGGGCGAGGTTCACTACTGCTTGAAGTTTACAGCAACAGCTAGCAAGGATGCATAATAACCAAGTAAGCATTGAAACCGTTCGGCAACGACTTGCAGAAGTTAATTTAAACCCCAGAGTGCCAGCTAGATGCCCAGCTTTGTCTATGAACCACCGAAGAGCTAGACTAGCTTTTGCTAGAGAACACGTCGAATGGGATGAAGAAGATTGGGGGCGGGTTGTGTTTACAGATGAGTCGAGATTTTGTTTGTATGCCAACGATAGACGTGCAAGAGTGTACCGACGTCCACATGAACGTTTTGCTGAGTGCAACATTCAAGAAGTCCATTCTTTTAGCGGAGGCTCTGTAATGGTATGGAGAGGCATTTCTTTGAAGGGTTGCACAGACCTTCATGTTTTTAATGGAGGAAATTTGAACGCTGCACGGTACATTACCGATATTTTGAAACCGTATGTTATGCCTTTTGCTCCTTATATTAGAGACAACTTTATCCTGATGCACGATAACGCCAAACCGCACGTCGCTGGCATTGTACAGACATACCTTCAAGAAGTAAACATTGAAAAAATGGATTAGCCACCAATAAATCCCGATTTAAATCCTATAGAGTATGTGTGGGACATGCTGGAAAAACGTCTGAGAACCATGCAACCACCACCAGCTAATCTGCAAGAAGTAGGGCAACATTTAACTGAAATTTGGGAAAATTTGGAATAGGAATCAGTCAGACGACTAATTTTGAGTATACCGAGTCGGTGTAGAAAAGTTATCCAAAAATGAGATGGAAATACTCATTACTGACGTTTTTTTTAGATTTTATAAAATTTGAATTTTTGTTAAAATTTGTTTTTTTTTTTAGAATATTATGATTGTATTTAAAAAATATAAGTTTTATTTCGTTTGAGAAACTCTATTGTTGTTTGGTTTATTATATAACTGCAAATATTTAAATAAAATTTCTAACAAAACGTTTGAGCAAAAATTTGAGAAATGGTGCGATAATTGTTTGGAATAGTTTATTTAGCAACAATAAGCTTATATAAAAATGTATATTTTAATAAATAAAATTGGGTAAATGTATTAAAAAGTAATAAAATTATAGTCAAAAACTTTTGAAATAGTGTCTGACCTTGACTCTATATAAACAAGCTTGAAACTGTCAGCAAATTAGTTCAACTTTAGTAAAAATTGCCGTCTTTTACAAGCTACGCATTGGCGATTATTTAAGACAATAAAAGTGTGTTTTTCAGTTGTTTAACTATTAAAAGTTATTTGTGTAAATTTATTTGTTAAACTAAATTTTTGTGTAGAATTCCAACTCTTTAAATCATAAGAAACCTAAAGTGTGTCCAGGTCCCCCATGCTATGTTAAATTATGTGTTTTATCTGTTTTTTGTTTTGTCATATGTTTCTTTGACATGGACAAATATTTTCTTCTTATAAACAATTGTGCTAATAAATTTCTGTTCTTTTCTATGAGGTTATTCCTCTAGAAAAAAATTGCAGACAGTAATGCCTCTGCCTGATCTATCTAACAACTTTCACTAAAAATTTTCGTAAAACTCGCCCTTAACTACCCTGATTAGGTCGATTTTATTGAACCGAGCTGATCTCCTAGATCCGCGATAATCAAGCCGTAAGTAAAGTTTTAAAACTCGTTTCGAATTCTCGATGTGAAAGTTAAGTTTGAAAGAAGTCGATCGACTGCAGTTGTGTAAAAAAAATTTAGTATTGTTACTATCAACTCCTCTGAATCAATATTCTAGTCTCTGCTAAAACTTTGAATTTTTTTCTCGACAAATCGAATTACGAGAAGCGTAAAGAAGAACGCGATCAACATATCACCGGTGTTATTTATCGATGATGAAATCGTCAATGTTACCACCAGAAGAGCTGCATTTTGCATGAAAAACGAGCTCGACTCCATGCAAACACCTGTCATAAATAAATTTTCCGAGCGAAAATTTCAGTTTTTTGAATCTAACTATAATTAAAGATTTTTCTCCCCTCATCCATCAATAGCAAACTGCCGAAAAGTTTTGTTTTGAATAATTGAACAATTCTTGAGCTTCTTCGCTCCTCACACGTGATTTATAGCACTAAAGTTACAACGTTTCCAACTACAATTAGACCATTTCGTCGAGTCGTATCGACGCCATTTTCTTCACAACGAACGAGCCTTTTAAGACGCCATAACTTTATTCGAGAGATGATATTCAATGAATTTATGCCAGACCGGTGGGAATTTACCTTAGATAGGGACGAATTGCAGCTGCATCAACAGCTAACTCAGTTTACATAAATGACACAAAGCTTAAGACGCTATTTAACAATTACAAAGACAAATATTTAAAAAAGAACTTAATTACATTACTAATTCTATGAGTTGGGTGCAAATGTGAAATGTCAAACCACTTAAAACAAAACTAATTATTTTAAATGAGCATCCGAGAAGGGCGCTAATTCAATAACAACTAAATGTATACTGATATAAACTAATATCATTTCTCTTCTAGTTCGGCTTTTACCACAATTTTAGTTTTATATTAATTTAGTTTTTAATCAAAATCAAGCTATTACAATACTAAAAATAAATAAATCACAAATCAATACATATTTCATACAATTCACAATTAACAAAATAAATCTCAAACCTTTTTGTATTTTCAAAATGTCAATGTTAACCTTGCGTGACCCTCATACTTTAATAACAATTTTTATCACAACCTTTCACATCGTTTCATTTATTTATTTACAGAACCGTTATTTATTAGTTTTCCTACACACAAATATTTTTGCTGATTTATTCGATTACAGAAAATAAAAGAATTTTTTGATTTCTGCAAAGACAACTAAAATTGAAGAAGTACAACATTAATGTATTAATGGCGGTACAACAAAATTTGTTGGTAATTACTTTCTTGTTTCTTGATCCTTGTAAACTTTTCTCATTTATTTAAATTATTGTTTTGTTCGTGATAGTATCTAAATGGCCCCCCACGTCGTTTGCGTGCTTTTGTAATTCGTTGCAGATCAATCGTGATCGATAAATTTTACCTGTGTTTATTGGCAAGTCCGGTCCTGTGTGTGCTTTATGGTCCATCACGTCTTGATTGAAAATCACGAAAATTACGAGCGCTTCATATCGGACTCGCGGCAAAGCGAACGGTTTGGATGACGCCGTGCTACTGAACGTCGCGACGCTCGACAACGCTTCTAACCCTCTCCCGGTTAGCCTAGGATTTTTGCTTGTGGGAAGCTCGACCGATCAACCATCTTCTTACCAAATGCAGTTGGTGATGCACATTTGGGGTAATTGAAGAGGAGACAAGCAAATTTATTCAATTTTATTCCAGTGAAAAATTTTGTAACCGACTTTGCCAATTTTACGTAATCAAATAAAAAAAGAAATGGGGAGGAATTAAAAGCATTTGACGAAGTGGTTGCTTGAATAAAAATTCAGAGAGACACGACGCGTGACGTTTCAAAATGTAAATTTGACGAATTTCAAAAACAGCGATTAAAATAATCAATCAGAGATATTTTCCTGAGCTTCACTTGAGATTAAATAATCAATGTGAGCTTGCGGTATGCTATCCTGAATCTGAAATTCGTAGATCTTGTAAGTTGTCCGGACGACGTAGTAAATTATTCAAGTGTACATTCGTCACATTCCACATGAGTTCAATTAGTACCGAATCAGGTAATCGTGTGAGACAAATTTTCTTGAGCTTCCCTTCGTGTCAAAGAAAAACGCATATAAATTTCGCTTCGTTCGTGTTACAATGCCAGCCGCTGAATTACCAAAGGCAACACTTCGGAAATATGAATAAACACTCGACATTGTGAATTTACGACGCGAAGGCTTTTGTCATCTCACTTAATAACGTTAGAAAGTGCCACAGTTCGTGAATGTGGCCTAATTTCGATAACACGTATCAAGATCTGAGATTAAGAACTCGAGGGAAGTAGAAAAAAGCAACGATTTTTTTTGCAAACCCGACAAGTATGTCGGGACCGGGAAAAGCTCCCGGTTCTGACTCACGTGTAATAGGATTGTCTCGTCCTAGCGGACAGTTTTATTGATCATGCCATTCTTCAACAAGAGGTGGAAAAGAAAATTAACTTTATTTCGCCTCATCAGTAATAATACGTCTATGAATGAATCAAATTTATTGATTTAAGTCATCGGGAAGACCGGGTTTTGCTCCCGTTTTTTACGTAGCAGCTTGAACTTAAAATGTTTTCTCTACATTTATTTATATTCTCGACGTTTCAGCCTTTTTCTTTTGCCAATTTCTTTAAAACTCTGTTGTCTAACTTTAAATACAATAATTAGTATTGCAACACGTAATTAAATATTAACATTCCAAAAAATCAACAAATTCTAGTGTGGCACACGTTAGATAAAAAATATTTTTCTGTTATTATTTTTAATTATAAGTAAATTAACTTTGCTTATAAATATTGTCTCTTTTTTCTAAAATTTTTTTTAACAAATTAATGTTACAATATTAGAAAAAAATATTCTCTAAAATCTGACTTTGTTTCTTTTCACATAAAAATTTCGAAAAAACCCCGATCAAGCTAAATTTTAGTGAAGACCTATATTGGGAAGTCCTAAACATATCCTTTAAAGTCCCTTTTTTCCCAAATTTTTTTTTTACCAAATTAATGTTACAAAATGAGCAGAAAATATTGCCTAGAAAACTGTGATTGTTTCTTTTTACATTAAAACTTCGAAAAAAACTTGATCAAGCAGATTTTTTGTAAAGATCTTTATTAAAATGTCCTCTGTATATCCTCTAAAGTGCTCTAAACTTCTCTAAATTAAAAAATTTAACCCGTAAATTTTGGTTTTTAAGGAAGCAAAAGGAAGTGACGTTTACTTTTTTAAAAATCTTAAAAACTATCAATTGTTTTTATAAAAAAATTACAGTTTATAAAATTGTTTACAAAAAAGTTTCTTAAACTTTGTTTTACAAAATCAATTATTTTAAAAATGCACAGAATGTCTCTTTTAGTGGGTTATAATAAGCAACAATAGATTGAATTTTTTTAAGTATCTTAAGAACGTAAAAATACGAAAAACAGCGTAAAATTTGGGTTGACAAGACAAATTTAAGTTGGTGCAATTGATAAATTTTGCCGCCAAAACTCTCTATTCGTTCAATGTGGATGACAACCATTGATAGCGTTAGCAGCCGAGTTTTGGTAACTTAATCTTGATCAAATCTACGGCATGATCAACTATTACTTCATTGTTTTAAATAAATTAAGTTCTCTTTAAATTCTAATTTTAATTTTAAACCTTTTTCTGATAGATATTTATGACAGAAAGGTAAATTTGTGAATAAAAGCAAGTTGTGTCATTTGCGGTTTGTCTATTGTGCGATTCAGCTATCCTGAGTTGAGCTTTTGTGCTTAGGATTTATAATAAACTAATAATTGAAAAACTAAAACAGAATTGCAAGTTGATTGTGTAATTAATTTTTGAGCGACTTTTCTAATTTACAGTCGTAAATATAATGATATAAGAAGAATAATTAGGTGCAATTAAAGTAGCTTCTTGTTAAAATATACTCTACTTTTTTCATTTATTTCAAATAAATAATAAAGTAAAAAAAAGAATAGAGCTAAAACTTAGAAAAAAAAATGAACAAAATAAAAAATAGAATCAATAACTTTCTTAATTCAAAAAATGCTAGAAGATAATAAAGATTGATAAAGTAACGACTGCATTAATAGTCTGACCTGACCTGATCTGACCTAACCTGATCATTTGTAAATAAGTAGGTGTAATTAATGCAAATAATATAATTTGTAACGTTTAGTTTGTCTGTAGATAACTAATTATTCTTCTACAAAATATATATTTAAAATAATTTCTGTATATTTCAGTTCTATGATTTTCTATACACAAGAAATAGTCTTTTGTATTACATACTTCTTATAGACCTTTTTTTGTAGAATTTTTAAAACCTCCAAGTTTTAGTATAACTTTTTGCTTACAAAATTAATAATTTCTAAAATAACTATTTTCAAAAAACTTGATTCACCTAATCCTCCTTCACTGTTTAGAGTAATTAGAGTACTTTTCAAGATATAATTTTAAGACGGTTATCTAAACAAATTAAAAATTTTAAGAGAATATTATGATTACAGTTTAAGTAGACACATTGGAGTTAAAAAACTTCAGAAAAGAAATGTGCAACTCTAGAAAAAAACCAACAACAAAAATAAAATCAAAACAGCAAATTTGTAATGTTGAATCTTTGTTTAAAAGGCTATAGGCTATTGATGTCCTAGAACTCTTGCCACTTACTAAGAATAGAAATAAGGTTGTATTTTGCAAGTTGTACTTTGGTGGGTACCAGGACACTGTGGTCTAACAGGTAACAAGAGGGCTAACGTTCTGGCTCGAGAAGGTTCACAAAAGGACTTTATCGGGGCAGAACCGGCTCTTGGCGTTACCAAAAGACGACAGAAAGACACACTTTTTAAGTGGATAGAATCTCGCCATCTCTCTGAATGGCAGTTTCAAGGTGGTATGCGGCAATCCAGGCTTTTTATTGAAGAACCGGACAAGGCACGCAGTGAAAACCTGATGCGTTTCAATCGTAGAAACCTTCAGTTAGTGGTAGGCATGTACACAAGACATTGCCTACTAGAAAGACACCTGCACGTCATCGGACTCAGCGAGGACGAGATTTGCAGAGGTTGTGCTAAAGATGAGGAAACTCCTCTTCATATTCTCTGTTACTGCATTTGCAGGCATCAGAGATTTATCGATATCTGAAGCCCCGTGCTATCGAGAAGGCTCCTGCAGACAAGGTACTGAGCTTCATTAGCGGCACAGGGCTACTGCAGTAGTATTACTCCGAGAGGCAGCACACAATAAACGTAGGCCTCGGTGTGCGACTCGCTATTCAGACCCCCCTTGTCAGAAAAAAAATAATAAATATTTGCTGGCACCAATAGATTATTTTACCAAATGACTTAGACTCATGTCTTTACTAAATTAAAAAGCAAAGGCCATTGCTGAAGCTTTGACTGATAAAGTTGTATCAAGATTTGGAGTACCCATAGAGTTACATTCAGATTAAGAGCAAAATTTAGTCAATGGCGAAGCTACTTAGAATTTACAACATTAGACCAACGAATCTAATCCGCAGTCTCATAAAATGGTAGAATGTTTTAATAAGACTATTTTAGACTATTTGTCAAAGTTTTTTAAAAAACATCAATGTGACTGAGATAGAAAAGTGTAATTAATGTTGATCACCTAACGATCATAACGAAAAATTGCCTCGATATTTGGAAGACTTGCAAAGACGTCTGCAAGACTTACATGAGTTGAAAAAGAAGTTTTGAGAACCATTTCAGAAAAAATAAAGACTTGATGCAAGCTAGTAAATCAGCGTTTTTAAAGAACACGATTTAGTCAAGTTCTACAACCAAAGAGAAGTGTTGAAAAATGCCTGAAATAACAACAAGACTACTAGGAAGAACTATAAAAAATAACAAAGTGCCTGATTAATGTAGTGTTTAAAATAAAAAAAACAGCAACGTGTAAAGATGGTTTATAGTAATCGTTTGGTCTTCTAACATGGCAGAGACTCTACAGCAATCGTTAGGAGATCAAGTCTTTAGCAAGTAGATAGCTATAGTTATGATTTTTTATATATTTCTAGTGACAAACTAAAAGAAACATCTTGTATGTTTTTGAAACGACCAATTCTGCAAGACAAAAAAATCTCTTGACCGCAATTTTTTTCAAGTTAAAGTCTAATTTTACTAGAATACTAAGTTTAATTCATGATTTGTTACGTGACTATTTACAAGTGTTTGTGTTAGATAACATAACAGAGTTAGTTAGCTCCACAAATTTCCTGATCTCATTCTCGTTGACAGCTAAATGCTAAAATCTTGAACTTAGTTACTTTGATTATGTTGTTGCTATTGATTTGAGTTATGAGTGTAATTTTCTCGATTGAAAAACCCGATTTAAAGTGACACATTCTTGGCTTTAAACTTCCTCATCAGTAATAATCTATCTATAAATAAATCAAATTTTTATTGAATGAAATTATCGTATTTTATATATACCGTTGGGAGTCTCGGTCCGCCACAGAATTGCAACGTAAATGCACCGATACGATAAATCCAGTTCTGCAATCGGAATCGATGGCAAAATTGCAAGCGGTTTATTGAAAGCTCACAATTAACATACTCGACCGTTCGTTTCTGAATAAACAGCTTATGTGTTTGCAATTCGATATTGACAGATTTCAACTAAATCGGCGCGATTTGTTCCTGTCAACAATTACTTAAGCTAAATTAAAGTGTAATTAATAACCGAAAATAAGTGACGAATTCTCCCTAATTATGAATGAAAATCGTAGAGAAGCTTTGTGGGTAAATTAAAAGTGAGTTCCCTAAAGAAAAACCTTTATAGCCGGTAGGAAGAAGCTCGTAAATAACGAAAGCATAAGTTTCAGCTCCTTTCGGTCGTTTCACTGTTAGTCTTTAAACTGAGATTAATTGCCTGTGGAAATTTGAAACTCGGTAATTGTGGGTAATAGTTGTAACTAGCGCCCTTTGACCAAAAGCAGAAGCCTTTGATACATATTCACAACACACCAATAACTAACTAATCACTAAAATAAGAAAATTGAAGATTTATGTAAAATAAGGAAAACTTGGCAGTTGGTAATTAAGATTCAGAACTTTTCATAAAACCATTGCTTTTTATTATCCCTAAAAGTATAATCCTGTTATTATGCAAAAAATAGCGGAAGAAACAAGAATCGTATTGCAGAAACGACGCTTTTATTGAATCAAATGCCTCGAGGTTTTCGGACCGACACTTAACTCGAATTGAACAGATTTTATTGAACCTTCTAGTAATTGGATTATCGACATACATACTTTGTGACTTCGTGGCCAGATACTCAAAGAAAAATATACCAAACATGTATCATCAAAATACGTGTCATTAATCATCACTGGCTTTTAAATTCACGACTTTAGAAGGACAATGATTGATTGATTTCCGTTCGTCATATTACATTAAAGCTAATAAAAGAAAAAATTACTCGATGTTTGCCATTTCCTTCACGACTTCTTTAATATAAATAAAACTCGGATCGGGTAAAATTAGACGCGATTTGGCAACACGAATAAAATTGTTATCGTCGGAATAAACTTCTGGCCGCTATGTTACACTTTAAATATAAAGAGAATGCAATAAAGGTTAATGGAGAGATTTTTTTAAACGGAACACTGAGATTGGACCATTTTTATTAAACAAGAGATAAGAATAGAACAAGAAAAGTCTGCTTGTGTTTACAGATGTAATACAGATTTTTATTCATACAATAATTGGATTTTCCTTTAATTAGAAAAGATTTTTATTGTGTAATTAAATAAATATATAAATACACTACAACCTACTTGTTTTGTCTGCCTACTAATTAACTTAAAAGACAAGAAATAATTAAGTATTAAACACAAAAATTATAAACAACAAACTAATAATGGTAAAAGCGGACAAAAAAGATAAATAATCCATTCATTCGTTATTTTGATCAAATGAAATAAAAATATTGCTAAAAAGACGATAAATGCAATTACGAAATTGAAAGACTTCACATTCGAAGCTTTTACTACCTAGATTGCATAGACAACTTATTAAGAAAGACAAATACGGATAACCAGAAAGACTTCTGATAAAAAAAAAATCATTGTCACATAATCTAACTGAATTACAAAAATAGTAATAATCATCTATTATATCTGCAGGTCAGGTTGTTTCTTGTCGCATTTTGATGATAATTCTAAATTCCAACATTCACGAAATATCAGCCGATAAAGCGCACGTTTTAAGATCATATTTATTTAATTGTGTCAAAAAAACTTCCTGTTTTTGATACAAGATAAACCATGATGACCTAAGCAATCGACATTGTTTTACAATAACAAGAATCAGTCTGACAAATTTCAGAAGAAATAGATACAGATGTCCAAAAGAGTGCCAAGTTGTTAAAAGTGTAAAACTTCTAACCGTGCATCAGATTCGTTTTAAAAAACAGCTAAGAAATTTGCTTGTTGTTAAGCCTGTGGAGCGCCTCTCTCACTGCCAAAATGTTCCAATTACGTTGAAGTTCTCTTTTTACAGATGTAGAAAAATGTTTTGCTTCAACTTTTTGAAGTTAAATTTCAAGAGAGCTGCTTCAATGCTGATTCGGTTGCTGTTTCTGCGGAGTCTCTCAAATACACAAAATACGTGAAGATTCAGAAGAAGTATAAATTTGCTTTAATTTTATAAAATAAGCTCTACTATTTCTAATTTCAAAAAAAAAGCTTAAAAATGTCTTTAGTTAATTCCGATTTTTATAAAATGCCTCTAATGACAGTCAATTTTTATTAAAAGTAGTCTACAATTTCTAGTACATTAGTCCCCAGTAATTTGTCCTTAAAAAAAAATTTGATACATACAAATGTAAAACTTTGTGAATGCCTTTCTCGCCCTTGTTAGTGCCCTTGTACTGGGCACTAATAATGCCTTCAGCCGTTTTCATTTTTACATTTTTACATCCAGTTTTTACAAAGTTTTGACTAAAAAAGCAGTAAATAAAATGTCTTCTGCTAATGCTAATTTTCATATTAAATGCCTTTTATTGTAACAGCAAATTTTTTAAAATAAGCTTTACATTTTCTAATTTCGATAAAAAAAAGCTAGAAAATATCTCTACTAATTCTGATTTTTTATAAAATGCCTCTGATGACAGCCAGTTTTTATAAAATGCAGTCTAGAATGTCAACTACATTATAAAGTAGTTTTTATAAAGTTTTGATTAAAAAAGATTTAGAAACTCTCGGTATATAAAGAATAGAGGCCAAAACACTTGCGAATACCTTGAGTAAGTAAAAATATCGTCTCTATCTCTTATAAGTTATAAAATACTTAGTCTGGTTATCAAAAATTAATAAAATGTTGTTTCCAGTTTCTAAAATTACAAAAACAGTGTTGTCTTTGCAATTTTTACTAAAAAAATTTAAAAAACCATTGCTTCTGATGCTATATGGATGTGAAACCTAGATCATGATCCAAAGCACCTCGGCAAAGTTGAAAAGGTGGGAGAGGAAAACACTAAGAAAGGTGTTTGGGAAAGTCAAAGACGAGGAAGGCAACTGGAAAAGAAAATATAACGTATAATTAAAATATAACACGTATCACACCTTATAATACCTTATAATATCACGTATAATACCTTACGTATAACACCAGAAAATTTGTATTCTTCTATCTCTACTAATAGCTGAGATATTTTAGAAATTTTTGTTCAGAGTGATAGAAAATTCAATATATTAAATTTCGAACAGAGCTATAAAAAAACTAATAAAGAAGTAATGAATATGTATGAATACACAAGCATAATCCAAAAAGTAAAGGGTCAAAAAATGAGACGGTTAGGACATGTGACGAGAATGGCATCGAATAGGCACACAAAAAAAGCGCTACTGGAAGGAGAAGAAAGTAAAAGAAAAAGAGAGAGACCGAAAAAGTGATGGTTAAAAGCGCTCTAAAGGGAGTAGGAGTCCGGGAGTGGATGGAAGGCAGCAAAAACAAAAAAAAAATAGAGAAAAATTGTGGAAAAAATTGAAGCCATGGGCCCGAGAGCCTGAAGAGCTACTATATATATTGCTTCTGGTGTCTAAAATAAAGCAAATATAAGTCAAAAAATCAAAAATTATTAAAATATAAAATTTCAGTTTTCGAAATTAAGCATAAATTTACCTTACTATATATTTTCGTTTATAAACGTAAACAAATCACAGTTAATTTCAAAAATTTAAAATTTTGAAATTAATGAAATCTCCATTTTAGTCTTAATATTAATAAAATGTCAAGTGTGGCTTCCAAAATTAGTAAAATTATGTTTTCGGTTTGTGAAATTACACAACCTTTGTGGCCTTACAGGCCTTTGCTTTATAAATGATTTTGAAGTTGTGCTTTTATTACAATCAAGTTTTACTTCTAAAAACAACACTTACCCCTTTTAACACTCTTATCTTACCCCAATAGTTTTAGATAAGTTATTTTAATAATAGATTAAAAGTACTAAGACTTTGCAAATTTTTGTATGAATAAAAACAGATTTAATTCCTATAACTAATGTATTAATCGACCTATGTTCCCTATAATTTACAAAAAGGTTGTCATCTTGGCAAGAAAAGTGTCTTTTTTTACTATAGTTTGTAAACAAAATTCACATGTCAAAAACATTTTTTTTTCTTTTAAATAACAGAAAAGAAAATTTAGGTAGAAATTTTCAGTAGGCCACCGTGCTGTAGTATCTCTTCAACGAAAACTATTAGTATATAAAATTTCTATACAGCATTATTCACACCTTGTGTATTCTCTGCCTCCAAAATTAGTACAATTACATCTCTGTATTTTAAAATTTGTAAAAAGTTTCTTCCGATATCTGAAAGTCATTTTCGTAGTTATTAGTTAACAAAAATAAACAAACATTGTTTTCGTCCTTAAGTTTTCAGAACTAGTAAAATGTTACCAATGCCATAGTTAGGCAATGTCAACAAAAGCATTTAACGATTATCAAAGCTGCAATATAGAGGAGTATCTAGTAATACTATATTTTTGATTTTTTCTATTATCAAATCCATAAAACCATAAACACAAAAATTAATTCATAGAAAATCTTCAATTAGAAAGTCATTAGTGTCATTGTTACATAAAAAATAAACATTGAAGAACAATGTGGACTCCACTGCAGAGCAGAAAATTTTTCTCGGTAGTCTTATTTCCGTAGTAAATATTTGAAAAATAAAGAATAATTTTAATCAGTTTTAATTAAAACTAGAAACAAATTTCTACCAGAAATAGGACAAATGTTTCAAAATTTTTGTTTTTTCGTGACAGACCTTTATCAAAAACAATAATAAACAGCAATAAATTAAATAGTTTCGTATTTTAAGAGGTGCGCAATAAATATTTTAGCATGGATAGTAATCATTCTAGCTCCAGTCTTAAATATCAGTAACAATATCATAAATATTTTGATTATTCCAGAAGTTTTTTAGAATAGATTTTCAAAAACATAATTATCAATTAGCCCACACAAAACTCGAAAACTAGTTAAATGTTTCTGAAATTTAAAAAAACCTCTTTGACACTAAATGAAATATAAAATTATTTATTTAAACATTTTTTTTTAAATTTCAGAAGACTTTTACTTATCAATTTTACTTTAGTGAGGTAACAAGAAAGTATTTCCAGAAAATTTGTCTATTTCCACAGAAACAACTTGTTTCTGACAAGTCGTAATATTTGTCTTCTATTGATTCCAGAATAATGTACTGGAATTTTCACAAATTTTTGGTTATAAGTTGTTCCTCCTATTTTTATTAAGTGTAGCCCAAAATTTTGCCCAAATATAGTGTTTATAAAATATAGGGTTTTCATAAATGATTCTAACATCGTAGGTGGCTGTGGAAAATTTTGATATCACGAGTATTCATTGTAATGTCCTATTTCCATAACGGAATATTAGAGAATAGTTCCTGGAGTTACTCAATTGTCTAATAATAATTATAATAATAGTTACAATTATTGCCTTGTAAAGGCAAAACATTTTTTATTTTTTTCACAGCCACCTACGATGTTACAATCATTTATGAAAACCCGGTATTTACAAAAACCAATTTTAATTTGCATTTTTGGCACCCTCTAGCTCTCAATCGGTGCAAATCGATATAGAGGTTATCTATAAGAATAAAAATTAATATTCTTTCTGGGAGTTATTTTCAAGAGTTAATAATTACAAGATTTAAGCTGTATAATTACCTTATTATTAACAATAATTCCTGAATTAAAATCTAAGAAAAAACAACAATTTTATAAAAAAAATTTGTGAACAAAAATTGAGTGTCTTTAAAGGTGTGTTAAGCCTGAAATCTATAAGCTGTTTCATTGTGTCTTTTTTTGGGTTTTGTGTAAAAAAGCCGTGACGAATTCAGTCGAAAAGTTTGTCGACGCGTCGCGAATACCCAAAGCAACAATTTTCGGCGCACCTAAATGCAAATCGACTTTCTTAAAACCGTGTCTGAAGGCTGGAAAAATATTTGCACTCGCATTCACAAAAATATTACCAGCGGGTGTTTTCGCAGGTGGATATTAAAAACAATAGTCCTTAAATGATTCCAAGGTGTTGAAAATTGACCCAATTCCGCAAGTGGAATCGATCGATGAAGCGACCGGTAGAAAACATCAATATGAGTGCAATTTGCTGTTTGTTATTGAATCAGGACGTTTCAGTTCAATTTACATAGTTGATGAATGAATGGGAAAAAAATCGGAGAATGTCTGTTTAATCTTTTACATTAAATGCTGTGCAATTATCACCGTCATTACTTAACGTAAAGCTCGCGCGAGCTTTAATCTCCAAAAAAGCCGTTTAGTTATTATGCTGATTACGTTTTCAGTTCTATTCGGTTTAAGTAGGAGGCGTTATTTAACTTTGTAAGGAGTTTTTTAGAATTGATGCAAAAGAAACGACTGATAAATTAAGTTCGACCATCGATTTTCAACAAGATTCAATGAAGCCGATGGTCGTCCTAGATTGGCCCTTTGTAGATGTTTACTTAGACCTTAGACCACACTCCCAACTTTGTTAAAGATTCCTCAAAAGTTTATTTCAAACACTTTGTGAATAGCACAACACAAAATCCTATACAATTTGAATAATTATATTAAATTGCTACATTTCTTTTGATAGCTTTGATAATAAAAATCGCTCTTGTTTGACGCGTAAAATCTAATTTAGCTCAAGCTGAACAAAGTCGAAATCGCTTCCGGTAAAACAACTAAAACAAAAATTACCAACAGTTGAGTTAAATAGAAAGCATGTGAAAAAAGTTCAAATGACTTGTTTGTTACAAGTTTTACGTTTCATCATATTACCCCTATTTGACTTGATTCAATCAAACCTAAAACGCTCAGAAAAACAATCGATTAGACGCATCACTGTTTTCTCCTTCTCTGACCGTATTAAAGTGTATTTACCGGAATTTTTCACGTAACAATCTAATTAGCGGCAAGAAACGTGCCCGGAAACGAAAACCTCGCGATGTTATCAGAACCGTTATAATATCGTTAGAGATATAGGTCAAGGACGCGCTTTTCCACCGATGGTCAGTGTTTCTTTCCGCTCACGTAACATCTCCAATTCCGGGCGAAATTCCGAAATGCCAACGTTTGCGGAATCACGCCGATGTCGTGTTAAACGTTCGATTTTTTATCGAGATGATTTTTTCCTTTCGAACAGATTAAAATTTTCAATTGCATGGCGTGAATGTAAATTCGAGAAATGTGGCTTGTTGCATGCGAGCAACAACTTCGATTAGCTCGAAATCCGGAATATTTCTTAGGCTTTGCGGAATCCGGAGCTAATCTACATCCAAAGAAAAAATGAGAACGCTAAAGATTCGTGTTATTGCTGAGATTTTTCTTTACAGACAAGCTCTACTAAAAAAATTCAGCAAAGCGCTTCAATCGATCGTATAAACACAAAGTAATTAGACAGACGTCTTTTTTCTCTGATTTTTATCAAAGATAAAACACTGAAATACTAGAAAGATTGTAAAGCAAATGGCAAACATTTTTAAGAAAAGAGTAACTTTTTCACTATTAGTAGCACATTTGGTATCACTACAAATTTTTTATAATTTTAGTTACTTCTTAGAAGACTGCATTCAAAATTCCGTGCAAATCTGTCAAATAATTCGCGTTTAACAATTTTTTCTAAAATGTGTTTTGTTGTTTTATTATATTATTTTTTACGTAAAAAAACTAGTTAAAAAACTGAGAAAAAATTGTGAAAATACTACGGTAAATCTGCTCCGTCTTATGAAATAATTTGTCAAAAGTTTTCTGTGTTTTAAAATTAGGTATATGAGCACAAAAGATGCTAAGCGCGCGGAGCCTCATTTACTGTAACGACTCCCTAAATGTTTAATAAAATCCGTTGTTTTAAACTGGTTTTTACTCTTAAATAAATTTTTGTTAAAAAGTCACTCATCTGTCAAACCACCCTCGTATTTTGCGTTGTTGCAAAAAATTTTAAAAAATTACAGCTTTCATTCGTCGAGACATACTTGCAATCAAGTCTGCGATCTTATCTTGGGCTATTAGTTCCCACTCATTCAGCAACGCCTGTTCCAGCTCAACTGTTGTATGAAACTCGCCGTAATTATGCCTAATCCTTTTCCCCAGGTTGTTCCATATGTGCTCAATGGAGTTTAGATCAGGGCTCATGGGTGGCCACATTAGCACCTAAACATTAACGTCGTGAAGGTACTGACGCGTAATCTGGGCTGTGTGAGAGCGCGCATTGTCGTGCATTAAGAGAAGCTCTTCCCCTACAAATGGCGCCAAAGGAACCACATGCTCTTGTAAACACTCCCTGTATCAGTCAGCGTTAATGCTACCTCTCCGCACCGTTACAAGAGCTGTATGAGCCTCCAAAAAAATCTCTCCCTATACTATTATACCTCCACCACCAAATGCTACTCTAGGCGCAAAGCAACACTGGGCATACCGTTCCCCCGGGCGTCTAAATACTCGCTGACGACGATCAGGTGAATACCTAGTGAAACGCGACTCATCCGTAAAGAGAACGGAGCCCTATTCGTCCATATTCCAATCAACATGATTTCGCGCAAATTCCAATCGTTGTCTGCAATGCTCTGCGTTCAACTTAGGGCCAGTAGCAGTGGATGTGATGTCAAATTGTTTTCCTTCAACCTTCTTAAAACAGTATCAGAAGTAATCATAGTCCCATAAACATCCACCAGTCTCCTGGCCAAAGCTGTAACAGGAAGAGTCCGTTCTCGCAGCATTTGTAATCAAAGAAATCGGTCTTCCACTTCATTTGTTACTCGTTTTCTGTCTTGTCCATGTCTTTTGGAATAGGAACAATTTGCCCTAAACCTTTGTAGCGCATCGGATACCGTGCTTTTAGGAAAGCCAAGCACATTTGCAGTAAATCGTATGCTGCGTCCATCATTATGTAAAGCAACAGCCTGGGCAGCTTCTTCGGGACTCATTACAATATGAATCTCTTCTACAACAAATCTCTTCCCCAAAAAGCCAAATTAAACAAACCAGAACCAGATATCGACACAAATTTGACAGACGTGTAAAACAAACAAAACCTTTCTGATTAGAAACCGCGTAAGAAAATAGGTACAAAAAGTAATCTGCGTGATAGAGGTTAACCCAAAAAACTTGAATATCCTTTTTTTTAGTACTTGTTTTTGTGTAGCCATATAAAATCAATGTAGAAAGCGTTTTCGCAAATTTACGGGACAAAAATCAAGTGTCTGGTTAATTTTGCGGTTGAGTGTACTATGTAAATCTGCTCTGTCTTATGATAAAATTTGTAAAAAGTTTTTTTTTCTAAAATTAGGCATATGAGCACGGAAGATGCTTAGCGCGCGGAGCCTCATTTGCTGTAACGACTGTCTAAATGATTTATTAAATTCGTTGTTTTAAACTGGTTTTTACTCCAAAACAATTATTTTGTTTAAACAAAGTTACTCTTTTGTCAAACCACCTTCGTATTTTGTGCTGCTGGAAAAATTTTATTAAAAAAATTTAGCAAAGATCTTAAATCGATCATATAAACACAAAGTAATTAGACAGACATCTTCCTCCTCAGATATTTATCAAAGATAAGGCACTGAAATAGTAGAAAAATAGCAAAACAAATATTTTTAAAGAAAGAGTAATTTTTTCACTATTAGTAGGACATTTGGTACCACTACAATTTTTTTTGTTTTAATTATTTTTTAAAAGACTGCTTTCAAAATTCCGTGCAAATCTGTCAAATAATTCACGTTTTACAATATTTTTTTTAAAACGTGTTTTGTTGTTTTATTGTATAATTTTTTACGTAAAAAAACTATTTGAAAAACTGAGAAACTATTGTGAAAATACTGTGGTAAATATAATATGTCTTATAATATAATTTGTAAAAAAATTTCTTTTTTTAAAATTAGGCATATGAGCACAAAAGATGATGAGCACGCGGAGTCTCATTTACTATAACGACTCCCTAAATGCTTAATAAAGTCCGTTGTTTTAAACTTGTTTATCACTCTAAAATATATTTTTTGTTAAAATTTTATTTATAAAAAATTTAATAGAACTAATAATTTATCCCAAAAAATAAAACAAGTATCTAAATTTTTGGTAAATTTTAATAATCTTTTTTATTTTCACCCGCCTTATGATTTTTATAATAGCTGAGCAAAGTTTTAGGAAAATTTGTGTAGAGTTCGCTCTTAAGAATCTCCGTGCGTAAAAATTATGATCACTTCGTTGAGACTGCAAGCAATAAAAACGAGTTTAAGCCGTGATTTTGAATACTAAGTGTACCCCGAAGGAATCCGGTGAAAAACCGGGTTGTGGCAGAAGTAATTAAACTAGATAATTACCAAATGCAAATCGTAGGCTCGCTGTTTTGAAAGCCAGGTGAAGAAAAACTTTCCTTTTCGAAGCACGTTCTTCTTGTCTAATTAACTGAATAAATAGTTGGTTAAAAAATCACACAAAGATAAGCAGGTTTATATGGTCACGACACGTTAAAAAATCCCTTATCAACGGTTTTATTCCCAGAATTGCCAAAAGTTAATTAAACCGAAACAACGAGCGGAATCGTCCGTGAATTATGACACGATTTCAAACCATTCATGTCAGCAACGCAGTTATTCACACTCGAAAACGGTTAAATTAATATTTTTATAATGAAGTGGAAAAAACGACAAAATTACGTTTCTTATCCATTGTGTTGTCACAAAGAATAAAAACCGATTGAACATTTTTCAATTGTCGAGCTCACTGACAGATTTTCTTTATAAAAAAAATTGTTAAAATAAAATCAAGACTCGCCCGGCGCATCCACCAATTTTCTTCCGTTAATTTAGTTTGTGAAGCCTAATCCAACTTTTATTTGATGATATTTGAATTTAATTTTGGCGCCGATACAATTTTCTTAGCTCATCTAATTTCGGTATAATTTGGTTCACCTCACGCAAATCAACTTATTAAGGCCATTCCAAACCAATTTCGATATAAATCGGAACCGAAATAGAAAACTAGAAGACGGTTCGGATATTTGCTTTAGATAAATCGGTTCAGATTCGGTGTTTGTTTTTCCACAAAAAATCCGAGATTAAATTTCAAAAATTTTTAAGACTGGAATCCTCGCATACCTGAGGACTGTTAAAGTGAGGAGAAACACGATTCTCCCTCCCGCTTTGCCCAGGACAGCAACGTCATTATCCCGGGCGATTGTCTTTTGTTAAGCCGGCGCGACCCTTCAATTAGTTCCTGGCGTTCGATGCACGACGAATACACATCCAAATTCAAAAAAAACAATTACGAGAAAGGTTGAGAGTTACAGGAGTCAAAGGTCTACAAGACACGTCGTCATTTATTACCGGTTAAGGAAAACAGTGACGTAAACTGCCAGAGAAATCTATAACTTTGAAATATTCACTTTATTCCATTATTATTGATCCGGCTCGAGGCACGATGTTATTGTTTTTATTGCAAGGATTCTCCTGGGAGTGATGTTTTTTAATGTAAATAAAAGTGTAGGAAGGTCTTACACAAGCACAAAAAATAAACAAGAAAAACGAGCTTTTTCATAACAAGAAACGACATTTAAAAAATTTGTTAATGTAAATATTTCGTAAAAAAACACACCCGGCGCATCCACCATTTTTAAATTAAATTTTGCTGCTAAGTAAATCTTTTTTTAGTTTAGTAATTGTGTCTCGGCGTCTGAACTAATAATAAATCGTATTTTTTCTATGACATTTTATAACGATAAATTATCGCAGTTGGGTTGGTTTTGTGAACCCCCTTAGTACCGTTGTCTAATAGCGTGTGAAAATATGTTCGAGAACGTTCGGTAGATATTAAAGCAATGCATCTTACGCATATCTGGTCTAACCCAGAGATTCAAAGTTCATAAAGTGTTGGAAACGTTTAATGAAATGCAAATACAAAATCGATTCGGATGTCTTATTGTAACCTAAGTGGGAGAGAAAATGGTTATTTGAATCTGTATAGAAATACACAATGTGTTTGTGATTTGAACTAATCATGTTGTCACGTGATCTATCCAATACCATAAATATTAATTACGTTTACTATGAAACACTGATTATGTTTTGTAGGTAGAGCTGGTAATTTGCGGATTAGGCTGGAAAGCTAATTTGATTGTTATTGATCAGGTGGAAATTTGCATCCGGAATTGGCACACCCCTTTCATGAGACAACGATTTTTTTAGAACTACAAATCTTAAACGCAAGATCTACCCCTAATATGACTTTATCAGTTTTAGCAAAAACTGTAAGCCCAATAAAAATATAAATTTTATCAGTTTTCGAGTTGCTTTTTTGAATATTATGACTGGTCTTCAAAATTAAGTATACTATGTTTAGCTGTGTGTCAGGTCAGGTCAGGTACGGTCAGGTATGCTATGTTTAGCTGTGTAAGACAGGTTTAGTGTTTTAACTATTACCAAAAAAAAAAAAATTTAGTGTAAGTTCGGCATTGATATTCAAATATTTCAAAATTACAAGTTGAGACACATTAATTTCAAGTAATTTTAATACAACAAAAATAATATTGGTCTCATCGTGTCACAAATTTTTAGTTGTGACGACATTATCCTATAAGTTTTCCGCTTTAATTTAATAGTGTCAAATCAAAAATATTTGAGTCAAAATCAGAAACAAAATGCTTCCAAATATAAATAATAGCTCAGTAATTTTTGGGAGCTTTAGCAAGTCAAAACCAAATAGTTTTATAGCAGACAAAAAAAATCTAGTAAAAGTGATAAATGACGGTGACTTATTGTCTTTTTTACTCGCAAGAAAATTCTAAAAAACTGTCGCAAGACCTGGCCTGAATTAACTTGACCTAACCTGACCTAACCTGACCTGACCTGACTAACCTAACATTATCAGCGTCAACAAAGTCTTTAAAAAACTGCTGTAAGACCTGATCTGACCTGACTTAACCTGGCCTGACTTGACCTAGCCTGACCTGACCTGACCATATTAGTGTCAACAAAGTTTTTAGAAAACGGTTAGATTGTTTAGTTTTCAATTAAATTTTGTATATTATGTCAAAAAATACTAGAAAAACACTAGAAAATAACTTCAAAAAAGTGTATACTAGCAGTCTGGCAAAGACGCAAAATTACCACGAATACATGAGAAAGCTATAGATTAATATCTCAAATTCGAAATTTGGTGTTACGGGGAAGTGGACGACAAGGCAAAAACAAAAAAAAACTGTTTTATAAAGCCAACGTTTCGAATCCTTTATTGATTCTTCTTTAAGGCTTCTAATAAATGTCAGATTTGTTTGGCATGGTACCAATTTGTCTCGGTCAGTGGTCGCCGGAAGAATGAAATTTATTGATAATATAGTTACAAAAAGTTAAATGAAGTAAATACAAGTGACACAAGCAAGACTAAATGTCGTTGTATCTTTTAGATGAGAAAGAATAGTGTCTTCACTTATTTTATTTCTAAAAAAACCTTTCAGTATAACCAAACATTTTAGAGAGCCACAAAATGTTACTAACACACTTTCAAACACTTCTTCTGTATTTATGTTACACAAATATTAACACAAGCACGTTTTGTTAAAAAATAACAATTTTAGGTAACTATACTCAGTGACATAAGAAGTGTTACACCCAAAAAAAATAACATTTTGCCTCCCAAACTTGCCGTTTTCTGCACCAGTCTAAACGTTGACGACGGTGTTCCGTAGTTCAAAGAAGCACTAACTGCGGACGCTAAGAAAAAGTCCAAAATGCGGTGATATAACAAGTCGACCTTATTATTCAAACCACTGGTCACCAGGCTGTCGCGTAGTAGCAAAACAGTCTCAAAAAACTAGTTGTTTACAGCGCCTCTCTTGGCATTCTGTGTAATGCCTAAATTGACCTGTTGGTCTGTTTTGTGTTTCTCTACTTGCTTCTCTCCATATTCAATACACACGCATTACCGTCATTGCAGTAGAATCAACACAGCGAACAATATTGCAATAGGACAAACTAACGTTTTGAAAGAGCACAATTCTGCCTCTGTCGAAATTGCTAAGAAGATAATATCGTTGATGCCTTTAGACTGGAAGCATTTTGTTACCTTTAAAACAAGCAGTCGGAAACAAAACAACTGCAAATACTTCTACTTATCACCTCGGATAAGTCTTTTTTTAACAAAAACTAAAAAAATATCTTTTTTTCACTATCTTTCTTTGCTCTTCCAAAATTTTCTTTCGTTTTCTTCTTTTAGTAGATGTCTTTTAATGTTTTAAAAGTGTTTTTTTTTAACGCTCTCTTTAAAGCTTTTCTATAAACTTATCTCTTCTTGTGCAACCCTCTGTTTTTTTCTCCAGTCGACGACTATTAACTATTGGAATTTAATTTTCGTCTTTTCTTTTAGCTAAACATCGTTTCCCAAATTTTTCTTGTTGTTTCAGACACCGTTTTTCACACAAATCACACAGATTTTTTTTTATTCCTGGAGAACAGTTTTTAACCTTTATTTCTTATTTTTTTAAATTGTTTTGTGTTCTTTCACTGTCTTTTCAGCTCTTCCAGAACTTTTTTCATTTTGTTGTTTCAGTAAATGTTTTTAATTGTTTTTAAAAGTGTTTTTTGTTCTTCAAACCGATGTCTTTCATTCTTTTAATCCAACTGAAACTTTGGTTTAAAAAAAAAAGGTTTTGCTAGAAATTTTATTCAAAGAATTCTAATAAAACTTATTCTTTTCAAAACTAGTCATATACGTTCTGAGTTGTAGTCATATAATTTTAAAATTTTATTTAAATTGTAATTAAAAAAAACTTTAATAAACATTTTTGAATTTAGAACTGTAGCTTTCAGAAATTTTGTTAAAAATGTAATACAAAAAATTCTAACTTATAATAAAATTTTTAAAACCTTCTCTAAACCATTGTTCACCGAGTTGTCGCGTAGTAGCAAAACGGTCCCGAACAGCTAGTAGTCTAAAGCATGTGTCTTAACGCTCTGTCGCTAAGATGATGATATCGTTGATGCCTTAAAAATAACGCATTTTGTTACTCTTAAAACAAGTAGTCAGAAACACAACAACTGCAAATACTTCAAGTTATCAACTCTGATAAGCCTTTTTCTTAATAAAATAAGAGGTTAAACTTTTTTTGCAAGAACTGTCAAAGATAAACTGTTGCAATAACTTAATTAGCTGTTGGCAAAATATCACTTCTAAAAAGTTATTATTTCTGGCTGTAATAACAGTTCTATTGTCACTGACAATGAGTGTAGAAACTGACAAGAGATGAAATTAGTTACTCTATTAGTCAAACAAAAATATTTCATTTACTTTTTTGGATGTTTAAGTTTTCTTTTTAGGGTTTTATTACTAAGTTTCTCTTTCTGATATTCGACCTTAAAATTTTTCCTCTGTGATTTGGATGCAACGCCATCTTAAGTTTGTTATTTATTAAAAGAAAAGTTAAACACAGAAACTGTTTAACGAGTATTTAAAGATGCTATTAAAACACGAACATAAAAGGTATTAATTAAAAACATTAGCTCTTGATTTCAGCCATCCGTGTAAAGACTGATTTAAAAGCTTTTTGTGGAATTTTTTAGTAGATCCTGGCCGTAAAATTTTTTTCGACGCACACAAAACAGGTCAGTAGAAATAAAATTGTAGCGTTTTATATATCTGAGATAGGGTTCGTTTTGTCTCGCCTTATCCTCGTTAGAATACAAAAAGAATTCGAATTTGAAAGGTTTATTGAGAGTAGTCCGATGTGTGTCACGTACGGTACTAAAACGTCGAAATTGTGGATGATACTCTGTGTAAATATAAACATACATAGGACGAACCAGATTCAATTGTGGATGAAATTCATATTCCGCAAACGCCGAGAGACTATCAGAAAGTTATTTAATTTTGGAAGCGAGATTCACACAACAAAACCTGTCATTTCGCACCTGAAATTTATCAAAATTATTAAAGAAGATCAAAGAAACAAAAATAGCCCTTTCGCTTGAATAATTTTTCACAAATCAGAGTGCTCGATATCACTTTGATGGCATATTAATGGATGGTGGATGCTTTAAACAGATAATATAATTATCCTAATATACAAAGGATATTTAATGACACTCCAGTTCACTATTTAAACAATCTAAATACGCCCCTTACATGCACCGCTTCACAATTAGCCCAGCTCCTTTATCGCCATCTCGCACCGAGAGTGATGAAAAAACAGACGATATATTCGCTTTATGCAGACGTCAACAACTTGTACATCCAAATAACATCGGATTTGACGTTTTTCACAACGGAAAAATGTCCCTTCGATGATAAATCACTGCAGGAATAAGTGCAGCTGCTCGGTTTTTTCGCTCGGAATATGAATATTCAAAAGCCGGTTTCATACGGTGTCACGGTGCCGACTTTATTCAATTTCCTCCGATTCTTTCAGCGTATTTTCTTTACTTCGTTAAGTGGCTCTTTGTTGAGTGTATTTCGAAAATGTACTTTCCGTTTCTGACAGAGTCAACAACAAATTTTATTATTCCCTTCGCTACGGATTTGACCTACACCAAAAATCACGACAAATTATTAGATTCATCAGTTTTTACCCTCTCGGTTTTGCCCTCTTTCATTCAGTTCATTCAAGCTAATCAATATGCATTTATTTCATTAATGCCTTTTACAATCGTTGTTTTTCTATAATGGCCGGTTTTTCGAGTTCTTTGCATTGAAAGTGGACAATGTGATTACCGATTATACGTAGCAAAGTATCAAATCGCGTGACACTACTTAAATTATGGTTATGCTTAATTTAAGCGGTATTTTTAGAAGTCGCATGTTTTCCTTTAAGGCGCCAACAATATTTGGGATCTCGGTTCTCGGCCTCTCCTTGTCCATAAATTATCAATAAATTTTCACTAAATTCACACATTTTTTACACCCCACATCAATATCCAATTAAAGTACGTAAAAATAAAACAAAAAAAACAAGTTAAAAAGTATCTGTCTAAGCCACAACAAAACCATTAAATTAAATATATACAAAAAAAAGTTTTCAACTATTGCATTATGAATATGAACAAACAAATAGTTCCAGAAATAACCTGCAGCTTTTGTGGATATTGCTAATTAAATTTAAAATATATAGTAAATGAAATGTCAGTGCTTTTGTAAAAATGCGTCAATACTGAAGTTTTTAGTTTATTAAAATTATAATTCTGAAAGTTATTTTAATTACATCTCAATTTAAGTCTCCCAAATTATATCAAAATATATTTTCGAGTCAGAGATAGAAGCAGAATCAATATACATATAAAGAGTGTTTCAGAAATAAATACAAAAATTTTAACAGTAATAAATCTCACCAAAACTAGATAACATTTTTGGGAAAAATGTGGGGCGTTCCGAATTTTTTAACCCCTATATCCCCCGTATAAAAGTAAGATATGCTCATGAAATTTTGTAACTTCAAAAAACCATAGAAACCAAAAATGCATTGCTGCAATGACAATTTATTCAAGGAAAATTGTCAAATTGACAAATCCAATAAGTCCATAATTCAAGCCAAAACTCGTTTATTAATTTTGTCACGAAGCGGAAGTTCGTTAGCCTGCTAGGTCGAAGGCCTGTCGATGCGGATGGGCTATTGCTGATATCGACTAAATCACCGTCGGTTGAGGCAATGGCTGGCTCAGCATTTGGGGGGTTGGCGAATTAGCGGGCGGCGTTAATCGGGAGTCGGTTGGGAGAGTTCAACGGAGAGAGTTGAGTTAGGTGGAGTGTGAGATATGTCTAGACCCTTCGATTGTGTGAGAATGTCAATGTAAGTAGCCTTATTGTATTATCTATAACTGGATTTCCGTATCATGTAAACTTTGCAAACATTATTAAATTTCCTTTTGTATTAAACCCTGTTTTTAATCTCAATCCCACCTCACGAGGCAGAGCCTGTAACAATTTGTTGACTAATTCATTGTATCGTTGTTATTTCTATCTGTTCCTTCCATCGTTGCTTTTTTTGTTCTTGTTTTGTCGGCATTGCTTTACCAAAAGTGAGTACCTAGATATTGTTCTTATCTATGGAGAAGCCCAAAGCAATGCTTCTTGAGCACAGAGAATTTATGCGCAAAAATTCCCTAATCGCGCATTTCTTAATTTCCGAACCTTCACAAACGTTGTCCAGCATCTTTGAGAACATGGAACGTACCAAACTGCAGCTCGTGATCAAGGTAGACAACGTCCGGAAGAGATTGCGAATGTAAAACAGGCTGTGTTAGAGGATCTCGCTGCAAGATCTGAACTTGCAGACTTGCTCTTCGTCACGGTATTTGCTCTACAACAGTTTGAAGATTATTGAAAGAACAACTATCTATGTATCTATAGTTGTTTTGTATCTATGTATGTATCTATATCTCCATACCACATTCACAAGGTACAATTCCTAAAACCAGAAATTTACCTCGAAGATTTACCTTTTGTAAATGAATGCTTACGCAAATTGAACATCAACGAAACTTTTGTAAAAGTTTTGTATTCATTTCTGAAACACCCTGTATATAAAGTAAAGTTATTTTATAAAATTTTGAAACCAAAATCTACAGTTTTATTCTATAATTTATTATCATTACAGAAATTTTTTTATAATCTTTATCGCCTTCACCTTCTGTACTTCATTTCAAACTTCTCTTAACCTTTCAAACCGGATGTAGAATCAAGTCTGAAGAGACAGTTACAATAGTTTTCACTTCATACTCTTAGAAATAAATATTTTAAGGTTTTAATAAAATATGACTGCCAAAAGCGACAATTTTTAGTTTTTCTTTTCAAAAACTTTGCATAGATGTTTTAGGATATGAGACTATCTCTTTGATGCATTTATTTACTTTATATTTTATAAACTTTAACATAAAATATTATATAATTTTTCAAAATCAATTATTTTCTCAGCCGTCCTAAACACATTAGAAAATATTTTCCGGTTGAATCTCCCATATACCAAAGGTTTATGTTTTTACAGCAAATAACACAAATTTGTACTTTTCTTTAATTTCCACATATATCGTGTATAAGAGACTCCTTAGAAGCAGCATCTGGCGCACGTTTTAAGATCATATTTATTTCATTTTGCCGAAAAAATATTCTACTGCTTTTAATACAAGATAAATCGTGGTAACCTAAGCAATTGACAATTGCGTTCCGGAATCAAAAATAAAAGAAGAAAAACCGAAGCAAGGAAATATTTACATGTTTTTCCAAAAATGTACTAAGTTGTTAATAAAATAAAGCTTCTAACTATGCTCCAGATTAGTGTTAAGAAGCAGCTTAAGTTGCTCGTTCTCGGAGCTGTAAGTATTCCAAGAAAGAAAGAAATTTCTCTCTTATTGCCAAAATATCTCAATTCCGTTAAAGTTCTCTATTTACAAATGTAGAAAAACGTTCTGTCTATAAAACCAAAGCTTAGCTCTTGTTTCAATATCAGAAGTATCTGAGAAAGAAAAAAAAGAAAGAAATTTCTCTCTCATTGCCAAAATATCTCAATTCCGTTAAAGTTCTCTATTTACAAATGTAGAAAAAGATTCTGTCTATAAAGCTAAAACTTCGTTCTTGTTTCAATCTTAAAGGTATATGAGAAAGAAGAAAAAAGAAAGAAAGAAAGAAATTTCTCACTCGTTGTCAAAATATCCCAATTCCGTTAAACTTCTTCATTTACAAATATAGAAAAACGTTCTGTTTATAAAGCAAAGCTTCGCTCTTGTTTCAATCTCAGAGATATTTACAGTCAGAGACGAAAGAAGGATAGATCCTACAAAATCTAAAGAGCCAGAAACCGAAGCTAGAAAAGCTGGCAATAACATATCTACAACAGAGTGAACACCCAGACAACCCAAAGCCACAAGACGTAAAGTCTGAGACGAAGATAGCTCAAAAAAACCAATATTTGAAAATTTTTGCAGTGTAGTTTTAATTTCGTTATCAATAGCCTTAGCAGAATAAACATTATCTTAAAAAATAATTGAGTTTGGGCATCTATAAGCAGTTCCAAAAAAAAGTCCATAAAAAGATTGATTTTGCAAAGATTTTCTGATAAAACAAAAACTCTTCTAGAAGTTGAGTGGCGAAAACCAAAAAACCAAAAAGAAGAAACAAGTTTTCAAAATTTAAAAAGATTATTGTCAAGAGTAAGAAATTGAAGCTGCTTTTAAAAAAATGACAGTCCCATCTAAACAGGATCTGAAAAGACCAAGATTTAGAAAAATTGAGCGATAATCTAAGAGATTAAATTCATTGATAAGTATTTGGAAGTCTGCAAAAACTTTATCAAATGAACCAGCAAGAGTGCCATCATTAAAATATAAAATTGAGTTTAGAGACCAGTTTGTTAATAATAATTGCTGAACTAAGCAGATCTTCTTGTTGGCATCCAACTAAAAAAATATTTGATGTTAAATTAAAATAACATTGAGAAACATAAAGAAATAATTCTGAAATTATATTCTTAATAACATTTTAGAGAAGCACCTCTCTTTCAACTGTGTTAAAAGCATATTTAATTTCTTAGGAGATAGAATGTGAAGCCTTTCCTAAACCTAACTGTTTTTGTTTATTTTGTATAATGTCTAAAGTTTTTGTCTCTAAAATTTGTACTCAAAGAAATTAATAAATTAGTCATTTAATTATGTTTTTAGTTCCTCAATTTTTTATTGCAACATTAACATTTAGCGTAAAATGATTTGAATAAAAAAATTTAGTGCTAGAGTTTCATTGTTCCTGAAAATTAATTAATTAAAGACAGGATTTGCAATTCGAGTACCTCGAGGCGACTTTTTCCAGGTAATTCAAACCGCAATATTGTATTCATACTTATTTGATTAAGTTTGGAAACTCCTCTCTGATTTTATCTCAATTACAATTAAGATCCTCAAGTTATAAGTTTGCAGGGAGCTTTTGACTTTTCCCAAGTGAGTTGTTGTTTGGTTTATTACTTAAATTTATTTGTGGATGTTGCCTGTTATTATTCGAGTTGACACAGGCAAAAGCCACGGTCTGAATTTTTCTAATTAGTCAGCAACAATAAATCATTTCTTTTTAATTAAGTCTGCGAGCGAGAATTTATAGCAGCCGAAATCAAAGATTCGTGAATTTTTTTTGTTTCACC
Organism: Tribolium confusum; assembly: GCA_029207805.1. NCBI lineage: Eukaryota > Metazoa > Arthropoda > Insecta > Coleoptera > Tenebrionidae > Tribolium > Tribolium confusum. The sequence goes on along the minus strand of JALGAY010000006.1, from coordinate 24,794,033 downwards.
TAGGAAAAACTTTATAATTGGATTGAGACAAAGTGCTTCGATAATTAATTCCGAATGAATAATAAATTTTTTAATAGCTCAGCCACCTTCCGGGACAAGTCTACCTGATAAAAACCAGAAAGGGGCTAATCGCGCGTTTGTTTGAAAAATGGGCTCCTGTTAGGGGTGGTTTTAGATCTCGCGAAGGTCTTCCATCTCACTTCGACCCACTTTGAATACTAATACGAGAGGAAATATTTTTTGCTCTGTGTTCTTTCCGCTGCTTTCGATGGCATTTGCATTTAATATCAGACCAGATTTTCCTCGAACTTTGTCATTGCTTTAATAGTTCCCTCGAACTTTACCACATATGAGATGAGATTGATTTTATTAAAAAAATTTCGGCGCCTCATCGTCTCGAAACGTTGCCAAAACACACATTTTATAGCCCTCGACACAAGTTTCTTAATAAATAAAAGAAATCTATAATTGCCTGTTACGAAAACCCACACAATGCAAAACGACCCTCGACATTTCGGATATTAGAAAAACCGTCGTTTGGAACACGAGATTGTGTCTTGCGAAAATTGCTTTTAAATAACCACAAAAAAATTTATCTATTCGTTCTGATTCATAATAGAAAAGAGATTTATGAATACATTCCAAGAATAGAACAGCTACAGTTTGTAAACGTCAAAGTATCAAGCACAAAGACGTTCAAAACAGATTTATAGAATACGTGGAGAAATTTAATTTCGTAGCAATACAAAACATTTTTTTAAAATTCAAATTTACCGCCACTATTCTATCGAAATGCGTTCTATTGTTGCGTCATCATTCCCCTTTTATACCAGGAAAAAGTCCTGAAATCGAATTTTCCTCAAATTGACCGGAAAACATGAATCCGTCGTTCTAATGAAAATACGCGCTTTTCCGGACATGTTCAGCTAGTAACAATGCCACATTCAGCTTTGACGTTTATTGTGACCAAGACAGCACCCTAATAATTACATACAAGGGATGATTAAAATTTCCAAACAGTTTTCATAAATATGTAAATCAATCGATCATTGAACATAAAAGAAGTGTGATTATCATACTAATATCAAGCTTCTGTTGATACCTGTCGATCTCAATAAATGCAAATCGCGTCACATTTCGGATTTACAGAGGAATACAGAATTTATATTCCATCTCGGAGTGCACATAATATGATTAGGAAATAAACTTCTGTGACAGCTTAAGAATTATCCAAAAATTAATCGAAGTAAGGCATTTGAAACCTTTATTTTCCCCAGTTAATATCTTAATATAAATATTGTTTTTTTTTTTAATTTAAGAGTTCGCTTTTTAAACAAATAATTTATAATAATATATTTCTATCGCCTTTAATAATAATGTGAAGTTATATACTCAATGACATTAGAAGTGTTACACCCAAAAAAAATACTTTTTTGACGTGATTTTTTAGCAATGTGTTAGACTTACATCACATCAAGACTAAAACAATAAAATTTTCAAAAAATTTTACTAACATTACTAATGGAGGCATTTTATTATCCTTAGAAAAAAAAAAACATTTTCATTAGCGTTTATTATTATTTAAGCTTTTATAGTTATTTATTGTATAAGTGTTTTATACAGCGTTTCATCCACGCAAGAATGATTAAGCGCGAGACGCAGTCGAGCGTTTAATATTCTTAAGTGGATAAAACGCGACTAAAACACGAATCCAATATAACGTTTTATCCACAATTACAGCGATTTAAAATCAGAATCGCCAAAACCTCATCTCATGTCATCAAAAAATGATTTGACATTACACTCTGACAGCGATGTCACCTCAAAAATTATTGGAATTAACTAAAAAACATGGGAGGTGTTGAGTCGTTGCTATTTATTTTTGATTGTCTATCGACTCCATTTGTACAAAACGCTGTGCAAGTTAGTGAAAATGGAAGAAAGTGATAGGTACTGGTCCTGAGACAATTCTTGAGGAAGCTGAAGAAGCGACTCGCCAGTTATTGCCTGCGAAATGCAACGAACATTATGAAAAAGTGTTTTCAGAATTTAATAAATGGAAAGAAGAACGGGGGGTAATGACAATTCATGAGAAAGTTCACTATCGTATTTCTTAAATTTGAAAAAGAGGTATGCAATTTCATCCATGTGATCAAAGTACTCCAGACTGAAGGCCGCTATAAAAATCTATAAAAACATAGACATTGGAAAATATAGTAAGCTCATGGCGTATCTAAAGAATTATTCAAGAGAATACCTACAGGCCGAAGAAAGCTGCAGTATTGAAAAAAACACTCGTAGAAGAGTTTTTGACAAGGGCTTAAGATAAAAATATTTGATGATCAAGGTAATCTTTGTCATTACATAGACATTGTAGATAATAAATTTTAAATTATTTTAAGTTGCATTAATAACGGGGGTGTCTGGTGGCTGTCGATGCTGTGAGCTGAGAAATTTGAAAATCAGTGATGTAGAAGACAGGGGCGCATACCTGATTGTTTCGATACCAGATACCAAGACAGGCGTTTCACAAAAATTCACAATTATAGAAGAAGGATTCTCTATCAATACTGTGAAAAAGAAAAAGTGTAGGAAATACATGTCCTTACGTCCGAAGAAGTTATCTATTGAGAGATTTTTTTTACGATGCGCTAATCAAAAATGTACATCGCAACCTGTTGGAATTAACACTTTATTGAAAGTTCTTTTTAAAGTTGCTTCGTTTTTGAATCTGGCGAACGCAGAAGCTTATACCGGCCATTGTATGAAGCGCACTTCAACAACTTTACTTGCCAATGGAGGTGCTAATCTTACAACAATTAAACAACATGGTGGGTGGAGGAGCTCCGCCATAGCAGAAACTTATATTGAAGATTCTGTATCTAATAAGCTTGATATCGCAAGGAAAATCCAAAGTTCTCCTGGTACTAGTCGTTCCTTACTAGAGGAGACGTCCATTGTTTCTAAAACTACTATTCGTTCTGGAACCGATAACAACTACAAGCTTCTTATTAATAGAAACGAAGTGAAATATGATAAAACAAAAAAGGAAATGTCTATTAATATAAATGTTAATGTCAATATTAATAATAAATAGAATGCGATTGATTTAAGATTGTATTTTTTTATTATTCCACTAGTGGAATAAAGTGATTTCATTATTCCACTAGCAGATAAAGTGTTACTTTATACGGTTCGTAAGTGTGGATAAAAGTTCAATTATAAGGTAATTGTGAATAAATTAATTTATCACTTAACATTTCCAGGAATATTTTTATCTTGTGGATTATAATTTTTTTCGTCTATTTACAAAATGTTCTCTGAGTGTGCAAACTATTTTGGGAACACCTGTATAAGCCGTGCCCCCGCAACCGCCAAAATTCGTGCTTATTAAATATTCATAGAGGTGTCCTGTCGGCTGTCCTGTGCAGGTCATAAATCAATCATCCATTCCATCAGTTAAAATAATCAATTAACCTTGATTGTCGTTGTACCGGCCGTTTAAGTGGCATAATGATCGTCTATTTCCGTTTCCGACAATTAAACGCTCTATGGCACGCGTAATTTTCATAAAACGAATTCATCATGCGTGTTTTTTATTCCACTGTGATTCCCCCATCAGAGTGATGATCGAATATTCACTAACTAAATTAAACAGTTACAACTTTCCGAATGGAAATGAGGCACAACATGTCAGACACTTAGTATCTACTTGCAACGAACCCCCCTAAATTAGTTCCAACATCGATGTTAATGTTGTGTCAGACCGTAATTGAATTACATTTATTACGCGCCTTTATGCACACTATTAAAATTTCCTAAATCGAATGTGGCGTCAAGAATCGATTCGATTTTAGAAATTTGATCGTACATCAAACAAAATGCTCGATTTCTTTCGGTTGCGTGCTCTTTTTAGATATTTGCGATTCAAAACCTTCCAACTTCATCTTCATTCTGTTACATTTGACTCTCTTTTCACTGAAATATGCCGTTCTTTAACCAAATGTTGCTTAAAACTATGCTCAAATAAGTTATGACTTGAGAAAAGAGAATTTTTTTCCTTTGCGGATTTTTTTTTCAGACTGAAATCATTTTAGCTGAGCTGAAAATTGTTGTATAAAGCGAAAACTGGGAGATATCGTAAAAAAGGACTTTTCAGCTAAATAAAAACGATGAGGGTGTTTACCTTTTTAACCAAGGATAAAAGATAAATATTGTAAATTTACTCGTTTTTATAAATTAAAATAAATAATGTTTATAATCACGAACATTATTTAATGTTGTAATAATTATTATTTTAATATTTACATAAATAATAGAACATTTATTATGGCTTATTAATATTCTAGTGTGCTAACACTTGTGACTGAAATTTGGAACATCAAATTTTGACATTGACATAAAAATTTGTCTAAAACAATCTTTAGGTTTAGAAATTCCAAGACAGTTTTATCTTTTTTTATCTAATGATAACTGAATGAGATAAAAAAAATCCCCATATTTGAATAAGACAAGTTTGAAACTTGTCCTATTAGAGCTTTTTTAATTATGCTTAACTCAAGACAACTCCCGTTATATAAAGAAAATGGTAGCAACTTCAATGTTTATACCTTCTTGAACTAAGTATAATAATGTCACTTTATAATGCCGCTGACTCACTTTATTTCCACGACTTTAGTTTCGACAATAACCGGCTTCATCTACTCCAAGAAGATTAAATAAGAAACAACCACAATAATCAGCTTTATCAATACTTTTATTTAAATTAAGAGAGCATTTTAGTCTAGAAATTTGAAAAAATCATATTTTTTTGTATTTTCAAAGTTTAATCTTTCAAGAATATGTTCATAAAAAGATTTGTAAAAATTTTAAACATTTTCAGAGATATATTTATTTTAAGCCGAAACAAATCGAACAAAAGACGTTGAGATCACCCGTCTACGTAATTTTACCCGAAACTTTAAACGCGTTTTTCTCAAAATTACATTTTTCAAAAAGTTTGTCATGATTTCTCAGGTTCTATTTAACTGATTTACTTGAAATTTGGTGTAAGTGTTCTCAATAAATATCTCTATCGCACTATTATTATCACAAATAAAAATTTTTACTATTTTTTAAAAAAATTCGAAAAGGCAGAAAATTAAAAATTTTTTTTTTCTTTTTCGAACAGCCAGAAATTATCAAAAAAAAAAATTTTCTTACTTTTTCTTAGTTAGTACGATAGCAGCATTCATCTAAATTAACAATCTTTTTTATTTTTTTGTTTCAGATCATTAGAAGGGTTGCAATCGTGACAAACTTAGCGCGTCATTTTTTTTTTTTTCAATCCCCTACTTAAACAACTTATAATATTTTGAGTTTTTAATTTTTGATATTTTTTATTTTTTTGTGTATTCTTAAAATATTAATAAATAACTTGTCAAAAAATTGATAGTTAGAATATTTTTTGTTTTTTATTTATAGGACCCGAAAAAACACCTCAAACTCATGCATCTACACCAGGATACCCCCTTAAGATGAGTCAATTTTTGGAAAAAATTGGTATCGGTAGACCGACAATAACAATGTAATGTACTCCAAAACGATTAAAATGTTTAAAAAAATTACCCTCTTCAATTACACTCCAAGAAGCTTAAATCAGCAGCCAATAAAAATGACTCATTTTTATCAACACTAAAAACCGAAAAAATTTCTTTTTGGAAAAAGTGAAAAGCAAATGAAATTTTTTTGTTATTTTTACTATTTTTTAGCAAACGTTTCGCTTTGTGTTTTTAAAGCTTCCTCAAGAAATATTTTAACAACCTATTTTCTTTGAGTGGCGTTATTATATATAATTTTAATTTTAAAAATAGATAATTTTAAAAGATAATTTACAAAAAAAGAGAAAAAGTACAAGACTTTCATGTTTAACTATTGTAGCATTATTTTTTTTAATTTGGAGCAGATTTTTAACATTTTAGATGTATATCTTGGTGTATAAAAAAACAAAAAAAATAATAGAATTAAGAACTATTTAAATACATTGGCTTCTACTAAAACGAAAGCCACAAACTTTTTTTTTAAGCAATTAAAATAATTGGATTTTCCACTCTTCAATTATCATAAAGTATAATATTCCTCAACTATTCCAGAAAAATGTCAAACACTCCCAGAATTATGAATCACACTAAAGCGTTTAATTCTGAGAAATATTCACGGTCATTCTGACTAAATATGAGAAAGCTGAGATAATTGCTAGAAAAATAATTATAGACCGTAACGTTATATAAGCGAGGCGAAGACAACGAGGAAGTTAGTGTAAAACCCGACAAGCAATTGAAGAGTGAGCGGTTTATATAAAGTGATGTTATTTAATCAGCAATCCTAGATATTACTGTGTGGATATTGAGTTATTTATTTATCTAATTATTGTAGTATGTACTCTTGTATATAGTTTAAATAAATTATTCGTTATTAATCCAATTCTATAAATAGAAAAAACCGATTTTGCACATTTATTGCAATATAAAAAGAAGTATACACTTCCAGTTTAACCGGATAATACAAATGTCCTGAGTAGATTGAGAGAGAGAGAAAAAAGTGTTATTTCTTATAAATAGAGATAGGATTTATTTATGCTCCAAAAGGAGAGCGGCACATGATTTAAGAATCAATTAGTATGGTGAAACGCCATGCGAAAGCAATACGCTCGATTCACTACTAGTACGAACTATTTTTTTTACGATAAGCGGTTGAATGAGTCGCATTCAGCGGCGTCTCATTCAGCTATAATAAAACATTGTAATAAAAAAAATAGATTTCAACAAACTAGATAATTATAAAAGTCTTTACGTAAAAGAAAAATATTCACAAAGTCAAAGAAGAGTGATAATAATAAAATATAATTTTTTTACGGTAATTTTAATCTCCTCATTGCTCGAGAACGAACGCCAATGAAAACATATATAAATCCGATCTCTGCTTATAAGAAACCTTTTTATTTAAATGTTTTATACTTATTAATAAAGAGGATTAAATTATATTTTAAAAAAAATCAATAAAAAAGTTACAAAAACAATTCTAAAAAATTAAAAAATATTAAAAGTTTTGAGATTAGAAAGCGCCGCCTTTATTTAAAAGCGTTTAAAAGCTGTACAAAATTAAATTTTGTATAAAAAGGTCTATTAGAGACCCTTAAAATCATTTTTCTTATGAAAAAAACTACACAGCTAAAAGCTAAGAGCTACAGAGACACTTAAAATCATTTTTCTTATAAAAAAAAAACTGCAGAACTCAACTTTCTCATCTCTAAATAGCCTAAATTATTAGAGATAATTATATCGTCTTCCAGACTTTATTGTTTTATTATATTGCTTAATTTTTTTCTACAAACTTTTTTTTGTAGTTTTAACCGTTTACACAAAATTTTTAAACAAAACTAGTACTTTTTTAATGTAGTGTTGTTAATTTTGGACCTCTTATATTTAATTAGTAAATAAGATCCTTTTTATTATTTTTATTTCCCAGAATTGTCACTTTTAACATTTCGACATTTAAATTTTTTTAAGTTTTTGAAAAATTAGGTTTTTTACTTTTTGTATGTTACTAATGACTCTCGAGAAATTAAAAGCCCTCTTACGTCGGGCTTTAAACATTCTTTCGTGCCATAATCTTCTTTTATTATGGAATTAATACTTAAATAACTATTATTGAATTTCTACGTCTTTTTGAAGAATTTTAAATTAATTGCCCCAATCCGGCCCTAGACCAGTATTCCATATATAATTACACAGTAATGTCTTATCAAAATAAAAAATGTGGTATTAAAAATATAATAACTTAATCGTTTATGTTATTTAATAGCAGACATAATTAAGATATAAATAACTCAGCAATTTTTTCTTTGATGTTGGTTTAACTGCACTGACTTGTTTAATATCTAACAATTTGATTAATTTTTAAAAAATTTAAATATCTGTGTGGATTAAAACCACGTAGAAAAATGTGTTTTTCTTGTAAATGAAATTTTCTAAAGATAAATCCAGTAAACGAAATTTTTCGTAAAATCTCTCCCTTATGAACACGTTCTTGTTCACCCTCTAATTAGAATTTCCCGGGTTCAAGTTCACTCATTCGGCAGATAGAGAGGCAACGTTGTAATTTATTAAGTCGATTGTTTGAAGTTTGAGATTTGAACAAAACACATAAAACTCTATTTACTTAAGATAAATTTAATTACCTGAATGTGAGTCCTTTCTTTACTCTGCCTCTCTCCCTTGTATTTGCATAGTTTTAAGCACATTATCTCTCACATGTCACATAAATTCGTCTGGAACAAGCCGCAGCTTTACACAACACTTGACCCCTTCTTGCTAGGTCCTCCAGATTTAACGCGTTGCACTTTAATTACTCGAATGACAACCACAATGTCGATTTTTAAACCAAACAATCCGAAAAATCGCGCGCTTTCAATGACTCAGACCGAACTGGAGACAAACCAAAAACAGAAATTTAACAACCGCATTTATGTTGTTAGGCCGTCGCTTTGTTTGGATGGTAACCATTTAGGTAAAACGAGGCGTAATTTAGTGGTTTTCTTCTGGACAACGACCAGATGATGGGATTTAAGGTGGGTATATGAGTACAACCAGAATGCAATTTCTTACACTCAGTCAAATCAGCTAATTACTTTTCATTGTTCACACTTATTCAGACTTGACGTGGACGACTACCAGTCACGCTAGTTTTCTTTTTATTGTGATTTTCTCGTATTGTTTGCTTTCGTAACAATAATCCTAATGAGGACCAAGCTTAATGGTCAATGAAGCGCAAATGTAATATTAATTATTCATTTAAATAATCTCTGCTCGTTATGTTTATGGCGTCTATTTTGGCAAGCACGTTAGTGCAGTAATTGCCTTCAAAAAAGACCAAACACCATAAAAAGTTTTAGTTTTCAAAGAATTCGGAATTTTCAAGGTAACAAGTAACAAGTAATACAGTATTAGAATCAGACCTAGATTAAGACAACTTTAGTTAATAAATATTAGCACTACAAGCCTTGTACCTTGTAGAATCATGACTTAGTGAGAATTTTTTCTCATTGCTCCAATAAACCGCTTATTCTTTCATCGCTTGTCGAATTCTCATAACTCGATCATTGTCTCCGCCCGCTTATATAACAATACGTCTTTCTAGCAAGTGTCCGACAATTACAACGATAACATCATTCCTCTCGATCAGTCCACAGGCGTGAATAATAGTTTCACAGAATTTCACGTTATAATATGACTCATGGCACTCTTCCATATTTAGAGCTTTCTTCTTTCACTAATTTATTTGTTACCTTTAGAAGTCGTCCTCTACTTCATTTTCGACTCTGTCCTTAGTCTGCCTCTTTGTCTGTTGAGTCCTAGTCCTGTTTCTAATATTCTTTTTGGTATAATTTTTTTTTGTTCTTATTGTCGTTCTTTGTGATTTAACTACTCCTATTATATCTGTATCTTTGCATAATGTTTTTAATTCTTTGTTTGTTCTTCTAATCCAAGTCTCTTCTACTTTTTTCCTCCATAAGTTTTCTTTAGAACTTTTCTTTTCCATATAAAACAAAATGCTTTTGTTTCCAGTTTGCTATTCTTCCTTTTATTTCTTCTGTATTTGTTGATTTCTTTTCTATTACACTACCTAGGTAGACAAATTTCTTAGATTCTTTGAATTTGTATCCCTTCCTTTCGTTTACTATTACTTTCCGCTATCTGTCTTCTTTAAATATTTCATCTTCCCATAATATCACAAATTTAATTTTTTCTTCATTTATTTTCAGTTTTATTCCTTCCGCGTTTATAATCAGCCTTCTTCTTACTCTTGATAACTTTTCTTTCATTCTTGTTAAAAGAGTTACGTCGTCTGTAAATAGAAAAGCATACCTTGACTATATATATTTCTTTGTCTTAATATTCTTTCTAGGGAATTGTCAATGTCAAAAAATGCGAGTCTTCTTGTCTTAAGCCATTAAACACATTAAACTTTCTTCACAGTTTTGAATTAACCAGACTCCTATTTGTGGTTTTCTCTAATGCCATTTTTACACTCTTGCTATTTTATAGGGTGTTATAAAGTCTTTTAATGCTTGTATAACTGCTTTCTGTTTATGATGTCGTAGGCCATCTTGAAGTCGATAAAAAGCAAGTATATTTTTAATTTTTGTTGATGATTTCTCTTTTGTATCTGTTGTAATAAAAATATTTGGTCTACTACAGATCTTCCTTTTCTAAAACCACACTGGTATTCTTCTACTGATTTTTCCATATGCTCTTTCAATTTATTATTCATTACTGTTGTCATTATCTTATTATTATCTTATACACCTTCTTGAACATTTTATACAGTGTTCAGTAACATAATTTTCATATTTTGTCTTGCATTTTTTTACAGATTAGACATAATATTGCTGTTCTCCATGCTTGCGGCATTTATTCTTTTATCCATACATTCTTAATTAAATCATACATTACCTTCGTTATCGATTCTTTTCTGTACTCTATCATTTCTTCTTTTATCTTGTTTTCTTCTGGGGTCTTGTTGTTTCTCTGTTTTTTTATAATATTTTCAACTTTATCATATGTGAAAACTTCTTCTTCTCTTTCTTCCTGCCTGTTTCTGTTGTTTTTCTCCTCCTAAACTGTTTCCTCTTCTTTTAATCTACGATTTATTATAAACTCTTTCAAAACACTCAGTCTATTTTTCTGTTACTTTTTCTTCGCTTTCCCCTTCATCATTTTCGACATCGTTTCTTCTCCAGACTTTATCATTTCTCCTTGTATGTTGCCTCAATGTTTTTCTGTGTTTCTACAATATATTTAACTTTATCGTACTGAGAAGTTCCTCTTCTCTTTCTTCTTATCCGTTTCCGTTGTTCTTTTCTTCTTCAACTGTTCCTCTTTTGGTCAACAATTTATTTAAGTCTTCTTCAAAATATTTAGTTCATTTTTCTGTTACTTCTTCTTCGCTTCCCACTAATTGTCTATGTTTATCTTGACAAAATATGGTTTTAGGTTAAAATCCTTGTTTAGTTCTCTTGCATCCTTGATAGAAATTTTTTATCTTCTTATTTTTGTAATTCTCTTCTGTATCTTCTATTTTTTTATTGGTGTGCTCTCGTTTCTTCTTTCTGCAATTTTTTTGTATTCTACTCTTTGTTTTTTATATTCTTTCTGGCTGTTCTGCGTATTTTCTTTAAGCATCCTTTTTCTTGCCGTGTCTTTCTTATGTTCTTAAAATCTACAATGTTCATCGTACTTTATCATATGTGAGAAGTTCTTCTTCTCTTTCTTCTTGTCTGTTTCCGTAGTTCTTTTCCTCTTCAACTGTTCCTCTTTTAGTCGATAATTTGTTTAAGTCTTCTTCAAAATATTTAGTTCATTTTTCTGTTACTTCTTCTTCGCATTCCACTAATTGGCTATGTTTTTCTCGACAAAGTATAGTTTTAAGTGTAAATCCTTGTCTAATTCCTTTGCATCCTTGATAAAAATTTCTTATCATCTTATTTTTGTAATTCTCTACAATATCTTTTTTTCTATTAGCATTGTGCTCTCGTTTCTTCTTTCTGCAATTTTTTTTGTATTTTGCTCATTGTTTTTTATATTCTTTCTAGCTGTTTTGTGTATTTTTTTCAAGTATCCTTTTCCTTGCCGTGTCTTTCTCCTATTCTTAAAATCTACAATCATCATCGTACTTTATCATATGTGAGAAGTTCTTCTTCTCTTTCTTCTTGTCTGTTTCCGTTGTTCTTTTCCTCTTCAACAATTTGTTTGAGTCTTCTTCAAAATATTTAGTTTATTTTTCTGTTACTTCTTCTTCGCATTCCACTAATTGGCTATGTTTATCTCGACAAAATATAGTTTTACGTTAAAATACTTGTTTAATTCTCTTGCATCCTTGATAGAAATTTTTTGTCTCCTTATTTTTGTAATTTTCTTCTGTATCTTCTATTTTTTTAACGGTGTGCTGTCGTTTCTTCTTTCTGCAATTTTTTTTGTATTCTACTCTTTGTTTTTATATTCTTTCTAAATGATCTGCGTACTTTCTTTAAGCATCCTTTTCCTTGCAGTGTCTTTCTTCTGTTCTTAAAATCTACAATCTTCATCGTTCATTCTTTCGTGTTTCTTTTTATTCTTCTCTATAATTTTTTCTTTAATTGCTTATTTAATTAATTTTTCTATTGCCTCCCATTTTTCTTCTATTGTTTTAGTAGCTTCTTGTTGTTTTTGTTTTTTTCTAGCGCTGTTATATATTTTTCTTTGTTAATTTTTATACGATATTGTCTTGTTACCATATGTTTCAGATTGTTATTTATATAGGCTGGAATAATTTGCTTTAATTTTATTTCTACCATAAAATCATCGGAATCTACGTTTGCGCCTCTATAGTTTCTTACCTTTTGAACGCTTTTTTCATTTTGTATCTCTATCAAAAAATGGTCAATCTGATTTGCTGTTTTTCCGACTGTTATCATCTACGTTCTTTTATATATATATGTATGTCCTTATATTGGTATATTGTGCTTCTAATTCGCTTATTTTAATTAAAAAACTAATAAATAAAAAGTTAAAATTTGACAGATTGTACTCCTACTTTTCATAACATTGTTTGAGGTTACAGGTCTATATTTTTGTCTTACGAGCACTTGTCAAAAAAAATATCAGCAATTACGTAGGGCTACTACAGATGAATATTTATAATCCAAATGCATGGGTTCTAGGTACAGATAGTAAAAGTGTAAAAAACCATGTTTAAATAATTGAAAGATGATGTAAATATATCCTTATAGGTTGTAAGTCTTTTATTATGTTGATAAAATGTAATTTGTCGTAACTTTAGCATTATGAATAGGCTTTAATTAATAGCCTAGCATAAATTATGATTATCATAGTCAATTAGAGGTGTATGAAACATAGCCCCTGACACGTGATATGCCATCAAATAAACACGAAGAAGTTTCCCATTGACCTCGCGTGCTTTTTCCGATAGCATCGCATAATTAAAACAGATCTGTAAAATTTGAAAAAAAAGGTATATTTACTTTTATGAAAGTTTCTCGTTTTCTAATATAAAATGTATAAGATGTGGACTTTGATGTATTACAGGTAATAAAAGTTTTTCTTCGCCGATTCGGGAGCAAACAACAGTTTTTGACACGTAATTTAAAGTTAGAAGTAGCGGAGCTGCTTAAGTAACCCACTCACTTCTTTCGTTACTTTTGTGTTTGACAAGCCGTTATCGGGAAATTACTGCAACACGTCTCTGGTCCCTGGAATTCCAGGCTCCAGAGAGCTGAGACTCCGGATTCGTCCCAGAGTGATAAATCATGCCATGGCCGACTGCCAACAGGGTTGCGACCTACAACATACCCCTACATATTTATAAAACACTCCCACCGATTAATATTCAAAGAAAAAAAATTGTTTGTGACAATTTGAAACACTTTCGAATTATCACAAATGTTGTATAACCAGCGTCGTTATTTCTCTTGCTTGTTTATTTTTTTTTTTCAAAAGACTCTTTATGCTGTTTCAAAGCATGAGCTTTTCTCTTGTGCAATATCTTTCACAGTTATAAATCAACGCCGGTTCCCAAAGGAAGCTTTTACGTTATTGATGCCAAGTGGTACTTTTAATTAAAAAAAAGAAACTTTCTACATGATTTACTAATTGCATTTTACGAAAAATTCACTGCATTCAGGATATTCTACTTGATGAAAACGGATGCAGCTAGTCACGCATCAATCTTACAATTATCGACTTCCTCAATAGACAAACTAAATTAGATCAAAAACTGACTTCTTTAATTTCTTCAATTCCAAATTCAACAAACTAATTACCAAAGCTATCTTAAACAGACTTTAGACAATTCAAATACACTTGATGAATAATTATGCCTAAGGCTATTCAACTCCCTATACTCCTACATAAACTTCCAACAAACAACCCAAAATCGAATTAATAATTCGACGAAATGCAACAACACTTCTATGGTCAAGGTTGATTCACAAGTTGAAGCGGCTTCTCTAAGAGAAAAAAAAATCTTCACCTTGGATTTTTTAAGTGACACTTGCATTGTTCATTAAGACTTGAGAGGTGAACGTGCCTTGTTAAAATTCACGCTCAGGTTTAAACAAGATGTTGGAAGCCAATTATTAAAATTGTGACAGACTTAAGGGTTCTACTGAATTAATTAAAACGTTTTATTGAAATATTTTAAATAAAACGCTGCGTTAAAGCACAAGAGGGCGCACAATTCAATCAAGAAAGATTTCGATCAAATCTGCTTTGCATTACATTTAAGAGATGGCAGTAGAGAATTTTAACAGTTTATTTACAGTTACAGACTTTATTAACAGTTTATAGTGGCTTTACAGTCACTGTATTAACAGGTGTTTGAAGCTAATTAATAAAATTGTGGCAGACTTAAAGGTGCTAATGAATTATTTAAAACGTTTTATTAAAATATTTTAAATAAAACCCCGCGTAAAAGCACAAGAGAGCACACAGTTCAATCAAGAAAGATTTCTACCAAATCTGCTTTGCATTACATCTACGAGATGGCAGTGGAGTCTTTTAACAGTTTATTAACAGTTACAGACTTTATTAACAGTTACAGTGACTTTACAGTTACTGTATTAACAGGTGAAGACAGACAACAAGTTCCAAGAAGATGTTGGAAGTACAGTTATTAAAATTATGACAAACTTAAAGATTCTACTAAATTAATTTTAACACAGTTTAATCAAAAAAGATTTTTGCCAAATCTGCTGCGCATTACATCTGGTAAATGACAGTGGAGTATTTTAACAGTTTATTAACAGTTACAAACTTTATTAACAGTTACAGTGGCTTTACAGTCACTGTATTAACAGGTGACAACAGACGACAGGTTTAAACAAGATGTTGGAAGCCAGTTACTAAAATTGTGACAGACTTAAGAGTGCTAATGAATTATTTAAAACGTTTTATTGAAATATTTTAAATAAAACTCCGCGTAAAAGCACAAGAGGGCACACAGTTCAATCAAGAAAGATTTCTACCAAATTTGCTTTGCATTACATCTACGAGATGGCAGTGGAGTCTTTTAACAGTTTATTAACAGTTACAGTGACTTTACAGTCACTGTATTAACAGATAGCAACAAACAACAAGTTTGAACAAGACTTTGGAAGGCAATTATTAAAATTGTGACAGACTTAAGGGCAAGGTTGACTTAAGGGTTCTACTAAATTAATTAAAACGTTTTATTAAAAAGTTTTAAATAAAATCCCGCGTAAAAGCACAATAGGGCGCTCAATTTAATCATAAAAGATTTCTATCAAATCTGCTTTGCATTACATTTACGAGAAGGCAGTGGAGTCTTTTAACAGTTTATTAACAGTTACAGACTTTATTAGCAGTTACAGTGGCTTTACAGTTACTGTATTAACAGGTGTTTGAAGCTAATTATTAAAATTGTAACAGACTTAAAGGTACTAATATTATTTAAAACGTTTTATTAAAATATTTTAAATGAAACCCCGCCTAAAAGCACTAGAAGGCACACAATTCAATCAAGAAAAATTTCTACCAAATCTGCTTTGCATTACATCTACGAGAAAGCAGTGTAGTCTTTTAACAGTTTATTAACAGTTACAGACTTTATTAACAGTTACAGTGACTTTACAGTTACTGTATTAACAGATGACGACAGACAACAAGTTTCAAGAAGATGTTGGAAGGCAATTATTATAATTATGACAAACTTAAGGATTCTACTGAATTAATTTTAACACAGTTTAATCAAAAAAGATTTTTGCCAAATCTGCTGTACATTACATCTGGAAGATGACAGTAGAAGATCTTAACAGTTACAGACTTTATTAACAGTTACAGTGGCTTTACAGTTACTGTATTAACAGGTGTTTGAAGCTAATTATTAAAATTGTGACAGACTTAAAGGTGCTAATAAATTATTTAAAACGTTTTATTAAAATATTTTAAATGAAACCCCGTGTAAAAGCACAAGAAGGCACACAATTCAATCAAGAAAGATTTCTATCAAATCTGCTTTGCATTACATCTACGAGATAACAGTGGAGTCTTTTAACCGTTTATTAACAGTTACAGTGGCTTTACAGTTACTGTATTAACAGGTGACGACAGACAACAAGTTTCAAGAAGATGTTGGAAGGCAATTATTAAAATTATGACAAACTTAAGGATTCTACTGAATTAATTTTAACACAGTTTAATCAAAAAAGATTTTTGCCAAATCTGCTGTGCATTACATCTGGTAAATGACAGTGAAGGATTTTAACAGTTTATTAACAGTTACAGACTTTATTAACAGTTACAGTGACTTTACAGTCACTGTATTAACAGGTGACAACAGACGACAGGTTTAAACAAGATGTTGGAAGCCAATTATTAAAATTGTGACAGACTTAAGAGTGCTAATGAATTATTTAAAACGTTTTATTGAAACATTTTAAATAAAACCTCGCGTAAAAGCACAAGAGGGCACACAGTTCAATCAAGAAAGATTTCTACCAAATCTGCTTTGCATTACTTCTACGAGATGACAGTGGAGTTTTTTAACAGTTTATTAACAGTTACAGACTTTATTAACAGTTACAGTGACTTTACAGTCACTGTATTAACAGGTGACAACAAACAACAAGTTTGAACAAGACGTTGGAAGGCAATTATTAAAATTGTGATAGACTTAAGGGTTCTACTAAATTATTTAAAACGTTTTATTGAAATATATTTAAATAAAATCCCGCGTAAAAGCACAAGAGAGCGCACAATTCAATCAAGAAAGATTTCTATCAAATCTGCTTTGCATTACATCTACGAGATAGCAGTGGAGTCTTCTAACCGTTTATTAATAGTTACAGACTTTATTAACAGTTACAGTGGCTTTACAGTTACTATATTAACAGGTGACGACTAAACAAGATGTTGGAAGGCAATTATTTAAATTATGACGGATTTAAGGGTTTTACTGAATTAATTAAAACGTTTTATTGACATACTTTTGATGAAACGCTGCGGAAAAAACCCCAGAAAATTTAAAATTGTCTTTCAGTGTGTTTGACTTGTTTTTGATAAATTTCTTTTCAAGATATTAGAGAGTTTGAAAAATAAGTTCCAGAGGTGGCTTTGTAACACTTGGGCTGAAATCAAGTTTAAATACAATTGGTACACCTGTATATAAACTGAGACTTGCAATAAAAATAAAATTGGGACATTCTGTATAAAAACTGATACTTTAAAAAATTAAACTTTTTTTGTGATTGCGTAAAATGTTGACAAGAGATTATTTATTTCACCTTTCAATTAGTAATAACGTAGCTGTTTAAAACAATGTTTAGTCTCATTTGTTTAAATAAAATTAATTAGTGCCTTTTCGATCCTATTTTCGTGACTAAATATAAATTGAAGACAAAACTCGAAACATCTTGTATATGTCCCTAATAATTTAAATACACTTTTAATAATTGCTTACATAATACGATGATTTATTACTCAAAAACACAAAGGCGCTTCGACATTCGGTGATATAATAGAGATTTTTCGTTGTTTTTTTTTGTAAATTTATCAATATTTCTTTTTGTTTTGAATTAGTCGTAAACCAGCTCTCGAACAGGACGCATCACAGCCGCTCAAAGCTGCGTACTTTTATTTATTATTAATTGTTAAACGAAATATAGGACAAACAGAAGACATCGCTAGATATCTGGATTAAAAGTAGGTCCGAAAAAGGCAGAGAAAACTTTCCACATAACACAAAAAAAGAAGCACCAATTTCAAGATTAAAGGTAGGTTCAAAAGAAGCAGAAGGAGCGGATTCGCCAGCCATCAATTGTGTCAATTAATAATGAAAAGCACAAGGAGCGCACTATTCAATCAAGAAAGATTTCTACCAAATCTGCTTTGGATTATATCTATGAGATGGCAGTAGAGTCTTTTAACAGTATGACTTTATTAACAGTTACAGGGGCTTTAACAGTGTGTATTAACAGCGACATCATTCAACATGGCTGCCTCAGTACCTAAAATGAGTGTTTTTCTATATCTTTTGCTTATTAACATTACATTTTAACTGTTTTGATTTTTTTTATAAAGACATGTGTTTGGTTTGTGATAATTACAAGTGAAATAAGAAAGTAAAAACAAGATTACGTTGAAATTGTGTACTATAGATCTCGGACGTTTTTTATAACGTTGAAAGATTAAGAAAAGTCAGCTTATATGTATAAATAATTAAAGCCAATTTCATTAAAAAACTAAGAAAATAAGATTTCGATATGCTTCAGAGAATTGTCTATGGGCTCCAGAAGCCGTGACGTAAAAAATGCGCGAAATTTTGAAACACTGTCATTCGATAAAAAAACCTTAAAAAAGTCGACCTTATTGCACATGTAAATAAGGTTGAATTTACAAAGACCAAATTTCAAGCGATGAATAAATACACTAAATAAAATAAATAAGACCTAAAAATGTCGACATTCGATAGCCTAAACATTTCATTTATTGATAAGTCACGAATTACAACAAATTTACACTTAATAAAGAATTTAATGGAAAATAAAATGTTCGATGCACAGATTTCCTTCATTTCTAAGCTTTAACGCAGGTCCAATATGAACGAATTCCAGCGAACCATGCCGAATGCGAGCAAATCCCCTCCGATTTGCCCGCGTAACTTGTTATTTGTATGTACTCGGCCATCTTCGGTAGTTGGTTTACAGCTGTTCGGGTGAGTTTGACAGCACGAAGCATGTACAGTAATTTCTATTTTCGATTAATTTCTCAAATATGCGAGAATTGTTTGTAACTTGTGTCTGGATTAAAACTAGAATGTCTAGAGTATTGGAGTTGAGTGTTTTTATGCCTTATTTGTGTTTCCATATGTAATTTTTATTCGGTCAAAGTTTAGCTGTTATAATTTCAACCTTATGTATTAGTGCAATAAGGGCGACTTTTTTAAGGTATGTTTTCAGAATGACAGTGCTTCAAACGTTCGCGCTAAAATTACGACACACTTCTCCAGCCCATTTCTAAATGAATAAAGTGGCTAGTAAGAAACGTAAGTAGTGCCATCTATCATAAGGTAATTTAAATGACGTCATATTTTAAAGTTACCTCTTCTTCTTAAGACTCTCTTCTATGATGGGAAGTGTGCAAAATTCTTTTAAAAAATGGATTATTAAATAATTAAAAAACATATAACTAATGATTTATTTACAGTAGAAATAATTGTACATAATATAATAGGTACATGGCAGTAAATAAAATGAAAAAACAATACTAAAATATTTAGCATCTATCTATAAAATATATAAAATGAGACGGAGAGAAGTTCTATACGTATGTATTAAAAAATTTGGAGTAGCAGTGAATGTAATGAGATCAGGACCGCATTAAAATGAATCAAGGACTAGGCGATCCGTTCAGTACGATGATTTAAAAAAACACAAAAGTTGAATCCATTACCGCAAAGAACCAGATTAGTTGAAATAAAAAAGTTAGAAACGTCGTCTATACTAAATGTTTTATTGAATCTCAAGCGAATAAAACCAACAAAACAGATCTAGATGAAAAAATATCAATATAAAACAATAAATATGTTCAGTCTCTCTTGAAAATGTCTTTAAAAAAGCTCACCACACAAACTAGATTAAAAAATATATTGGAGGAAAACGCTATTTTTAAAAAAGCATGTTAGTCATATTGCTAAAATTGCTTCAAAATACTTTGAAGAATCGTTAAAGGACTCGCGTCCTACACCGAGTAAACTATTCCAAGTGTTTGTCATTTGAATGCTTAAAAAAATTGGACAAACTTGGCCGACTTATCATGGAAATAATGTATCACAAGTTTACATGAAGGTACTAAACTACGGCACGAATCGGGCTTCCAACAATAAGTACGTCTTTTGCACCTCAACAACCTGCCCCGATCCGACACAAAAAAAAACTAAAGACAACTGTCTGGATGCTGACTTTGCGATTTACGAGATTTCCCCGTTTTCGTTTCGGTCTTGACTTGATCAATGCTCATTTTCCTTGGATTACCCAAAGTGACTAAAGCACTCGCTATAGCTAACCCAGCCGATTGACCTTTAGCCGTATATGGTTCACAACCAGTAGGCAAACGTACTAAAAGACTCAAAACAGCAGCTTTATTACCATAACAAGGCTCAAGAGCAATCGGACTAGGAGCGTCACGTTTTTTACGTTTCATATCTATTATCGAAATATTATCAAACTCAAGCTTCTCTTTCACTTCTAACTCGACAAGAACTTGAGAAAATGGACGAGACGCCATTTGTTCCATCTCGACAAAGAGACGTTGGCGACGACGATACATATCATAACGTTGTTTAATCTTCCATAAAACCGCAGCAAATAACAATAACATAAGAAAACAAGACGAAAATGTTATAAAGAACTGCTGGAGATTCAGTTTAGGATATTGAGAAAATGAGATTTGGATCCAAAGTGGTGGCTGGAAATCATAAACGTAAACATAAAAAGTTGTTAAAGTTATGTTGTCTTCAACACCGAAATTGTACTCAGATTTAGGAAATTTCGTCCTGAATGTAGTACAATTGAAATCTTCATAAATCGGTTTCTCCTCTTTTGTACCACCTCTTCTTATTGTTATATTCATTTTGGCAAGAACAGAACATGTTATAGAAAAATCAGCATCAATGTCGGCCTTAATTGGAGAGTTTCGGAAATTTATTTGAGTCAAATGACGATCTTCTTTTTTCGATAAGTTAAAAGTGAATTGGTAATCGATGGTTAAGTCGTCTGAAACAAAAGAAAACAATTAATACTTAACTACCTAAACGTTTTGAGAAATCAATTTCATTGACTTATCCCTCTTTGTCATAAAACTTTTGATGGACCAAAGTGCGGACATATTACTGCACAACTAAATGTTTTTGCTACCAACTTTGAGCTAAAAAAAAAATAGGACACTTTTTCTTTCCATTTAAATCTAGCAATAAACTTGCCACCAATTTATAACAAATCGGGATAAGCATCTAGACCAAACAGTTCACTTACAATAACACGTATCCTTATTAATCGAATCCGAATTGTAATGATTCGTCGTATCACACTTTTCGCAATGATCCCCAACTAACCCTTTCGTCATACAATAACACTTCCCGGATTCTGGATGACAATGCGTTGCTTGTCCATTACATTCACAAGGTTGACATTTCCCCCCATTTACTGGATTCCCCCAATAACCCTTAACACAATGTTCGCATTGATTCCCAGTTGTCAGATTCTGACACGGCAGACAAATATTCGTATTGTCTGAACAACTCGCATGTCCATTACACTGACACAGAGGACACGTCGTAAAATGCCATCTATCGGGCGGACAAGTACTTGAAGGTAAAGAATGTGTATGTAATGTAGGTCCTGCGTATCCTCCAGGCATACATTTCCCTAACCCTGTTTTGGAGCCATCATCACACCATCCACAAGCAGGATCATCGCGACATTTTGAACACGTTGAATAGAAACTACACTGTGAATTCTCATTGGAACCTCTCGTTCGACACTTACTCCCAACTGTAGTCCATTCGCGGCATTGACCGTAAGGAAAACTCGCAGTGTAGGCGTTTTTATCAACGCATCTGCCTTCGTTTTGACACCAGATACATTCTTCTTGAGTACAGTTCAAGCAAGAATTGTATTCGGAACAGACTTTTTGACAGTGGTTTGGTTCAGCTGCTGCAGCAGTCACATTGGAAGGCAATGGATGTGTTACGCATTTAGCATGTTCGAAACGCCATCTACAGAAAGGTTGCGAAGTACAAGCAGAACAAGTATGAAGTTGTTTGCAGATTGGAGTTGGATCTGTAGGACATTGCTCAAATTTCGAAATGTTTGCTTCTGAACTGTTTCTACATTTTCTATTATGCATACAAGCGTTTCCACACCAGACACAATCACTAGTGGTTTGAACGCAACTCATACAGTCTTCTAATTTTTCACATCTGTCTTCATCTTGAATAACACTCTGTGTTATCATTGTCCGATTTAATTCAGGACAACGAATTATAAGTCCATCAGAAAGAGAAGTCAAATTTTTTGAAGGAATATTTTGTATTGCTGTACAATAATTATTCCGAATATCCCACACGCATTTAACTCCTGGTTTTTTACTTAGACACTCATTTGAAGTTATATAACTAGTACAAATTCCGGGAGTATATTTTAACATGTCGGATAACATTTGACCATCAAAACCTCCATAAATATATAAAGAATCTTCAAAAGTCACAGCTGAATGACCAAATCGTGCCAAATCAGCATGAATATCTTTTGGCACTTGTAGTACCTGCCAAGTATCACACGTTACGTCATATGCAAGAAACTCAGAACTATAACATTTAGCACCATGACTATGTAGAGTATCATTATGAGTATTTCCCCCAAAAACTAACATCAAACCACCTGAAATAAAAGTCGATGTGTGAAGAAACCTTGCCGAAGGTGCATCTTTTAATAAAATCCAAATTCTGTTATTTGGATCATACGAATACAAATTTTTGCTTAAGACTTGAGCTGATTCATTCTCGGAAACAACTCCTCCATATACATAGATTTTCCCAGTGAGAGAATCCCAAGTCGCTGTATGACCATATCCACCTTTAACCGGATATCCTTTAGTGGAAACTATATGCCATTCTCGAGTACCAAAATAATATTCTTGGACTGTATTCAAGTACCCGAGATGTGGTGAATGTCCGAAAAGTACAATCATACGATCAGCTTTCCGATTTGTGGAATTCTCTATGACAGTAGCTGTGTGTCCTGCTAATTTTAAAGGACCACACATTAAAACACTCGAATTACACGTCACTGCTTTCACAGTTATATTTTCCCAAGTTTTAGCGTTTATATCAAATGCCCACACTTCAGAAGTTGGGCCACGATTTCCTAAAACACCTCCGTAGAGAAAAATTTTGTCGCCGTAGATTACAGTCGAGTGTCCATAACGTTGAGAAGGACTTTCAGAAATGTAAGGAGTCTCCCATACGTTTCCTGGAAATAATTTAAAACTGTATATATGAAAGACAGTTATTTAAATCTTACCATTAAAATCGTATACATATAACATAAATCTTCTGCTGTAGCTTTCACCAGCGATAACGTACATAGAATCCCTCCATACTGCAGCTCCATGTGATGCCGATCCAGGCGGTACAAAACTCTCGACATTCACAGTTTCCCAATATCCATTTGGTGCAAATTGACTACAATCATCCCCTTTATAATCACTTTCACACCGACACCCATATTCCGGTTCACATCGCCCTCTCCCATCATGTTGTCCACAATTATCTGGACATTTCTGTAGATGACAAGCAATTCCAGTCCACCCTCCATCACACGTACACACTTGATCTATACAAATCCCGTTTCCACTACAGTCAACTCCTGATATTTTCGAAGGACATGCATTTAACCGATAAGTCAGATTAAAACCAGACATATTAAATGCATCGTCGCTGAAAAAATGGACAAGAGCTGAACCAGAAACAGCGACTATTTCTGGAATACGACGAATGCTGTAGCCCCCTTTGTACATGAGACCACTGAAAACTGCGAGAAGAGGAGAATCGACACTGTCTCCATCGAAAATGTAGAGGTGGTCCCAGCCACATTCCGTTGCGAATTCCTCCAAGTGGAGAGTGATGGAGGTGTTTGGGGCGTCAATCAGCCAGGAGCATTTTACGCTCAAGGAGTAGTTACCCAAACCGTCATGAATGGTGCCAGTTGATGTCCCAAGACTGGAAAATAATCATTATTACTGCTAAATTGACAATTAGCTATTATGCGGTTAAAATGAAAACTAGCAGAAAACAGTAAAGATGTCAAGTTATTGCATACGAAACAGTATATTTAATTTATGAATTTATTTTTGGCCAAAATAGCTTCTTCTGGTGTCATATTTTCCGCACTGACAGGACATTTTATTTCTACTAATTCAGAATTATCCTCTAAAATCCTATCAAGACTGGTTCCTAAAAAAGGATATTTACCGTAACAATTAGGTAGTTCCGATCTTTTAGTTTTATTTAGTATCTTTTCTTCAAATCGTGTAACAGCGATGACAGATATACAGCGATGTAATAGCATATTTTACATTTGGGGAAAGTAAGTAGGTTCATCACACCATATATACATAATGCATTATAATTAATATGATATTATTTACAGATTTGTTTTATGCCACTATCTTTTTATGCCAAAACCTAATCAGTACGGACAGCTCATAAAAACTGTAAACAAGCGAAAAGCTATCATCTCTTTAAGTTAAATGTGTAAGATGGAGCCACTAATTTTTAGATTTACTATAGATAGCTAATAATACACAATTTAAATAAATAATCGAAAGACAAAGATCAGACAAAGATTAATAGTTATTTAACCAAAATCTTTGTTAAAAAAGGCGATTAATAATCGAGACATTTTAAGGCGTTTAAGCACATTGCCAAAAGCGTTGATTACAATGTTTTTCTGTTGCTCATATCTCATAAACTTGAAAAACTATATTCCAAATTTTTTCAACTTACCTCTCTCTACTAACACATCTAGATTGTTTTCTGTTACCTAGCTACAAAACACCCAAACAATTTTTTTAGTTATTAATATTAATCAGTTTCACAGTGTTGTATTTTTATTTGATAGTGGTGTTATTGTTAAAAATATAGAAGAAATTTTAAATCTCATTCCACCAGAGATATGAGAAAGAATCAATGAATCTTCAAACATATCATTTGTATTATTTTCTTATGATTATAACAGTTTATTTGTATTATTTTTTTATGATTATAACAGTTTATAAATGTCAAAGTTTTGGTTTGTGTTGTTGGTATTAACAGATCGTTAATAGAGGTGTTTAACCAACTCCTTTGAATGACTTCGAGGGCATTAATAACCCTCATATGTCAACGAGCAACAGAAAAATCATTTTAATCTTTGTCTGACCCTTGTCCTATTATTTATTATATTATTTACAGTTATAGCCCTTTAGATTTAAATTTTGTATTATTAGTTGCTTATAGTAAATCCAAAAATTAGTGGCTCCATCTAACCTACTTAAGTTGAAAGAATGCTAGCTTTTTGTAAAGTTTTCAGTTTTTAACAGCTGTCTATGCAGAGTCATTTCTATACTATCATAAACTGTGCCTTTGGCGTTTCTCAATGCAATGCATCGTCTGCCTTGTTGAATTCGATAAAGCGACCCCTGTGGTAAATAACATGAACTAGAAAAAGATTTCTTCATTTTGATAAATAATTGAAATAATTATAACACATGATTTATTTAAAACATTTTAAAGTGTATCTTATTTATAAACACTTTGTAAGTTTGTACATTTGTTGCTGTTATTTGTCTAAACAGGGCTCATTTAAAAAACACTAATACACCAAAAAAAAAGTATTTTACGTAATTTGGCAACGCTCTCCTGTCTTTAGAAATGTAATATACATAAAATATTTAAAAAAATCAGATTTTTTGTTTAGGTTTTAATTAAAAAAAAATGAAATAAAGTATAAAAACTAGTTGTCTTATAAAATACCAATCAGGCACCTGCCTAGACAATTAAAAAAGCTTTCATTTGATGTATAATTAAAGGTGAAACAATCAACTATATCAACTGTCCGCAAAAAAATGCTCCTCTTTAGAGAACCCTTACTTAAAGAATAAGCTACTCTTATAAATTAGCTAAGTTTGTGGCGCCCTCAACGGCTTTACCAGTTATTAAAATAAGTGTGTGTCCACGGCTTTCTAAAAAGTGTATCCACGGCTTCCTAAACTATGAAGGAGGTGTCAATGTACTATACTCTAGGAAGCCATGTGACGCGTTCACATCTTTGAAACAGTCAACTGTAACAGCAAATTTAAAAAAATGATTGATTATTTTATAACTCTTTATCATTTTTTTCCTAACATGTAAACCTTAAGGAGTACGCTACTCTTCTACGAGTAAAGTAGCTGAGTTTGTGGCGCCCTCATCGGCTTTACCATTTACTAAAATAAGTGAGTCCACGGCTTCCTAAACTATGAAGGAGGTGTCAATGTACTATACTCTAGGAAGCCATGCGTTCACATCTTTGACACTGTCAACTGTAACACCAAATTTCAAAAAATGCTTATCAGATAAAATAATAACACAGATAATAATAGGAAATCCTTTAAAATAACAATTAAATTTCCAATTATATCACAGATAATATCTTATCTAGTATTTAGCCTCAGATATGTCTGAAAAGCTAAGAAAATAAATACTTAAAAAGATATTTAATTTATGACCTTATTTTTATATTTTGATTATTTTATAACACTTTATCATTTGTAATATTTTGTGGCGCCCTCATCGGCTTTACCATTTACTAAAATAAGTGTGTCCACGGCTTCCTAAACTATGAAGTAGGTGTTAATGTACTATAATCTAGGAAGCCATGTGGAGCGATACTGTCAACTGTAACACCAAATTTCAAAAAATGCTTATCAGATAAAATGATAACAGAGATAATAATTAGAAATCTTTTGAAATAACAATGAAGTTTCCAATTATATCACAGATAATATCTTATCTAGTATTTAGCCTTAGATAAGTATGAGAAGCTTAGAAAATAGATCAAGTGGTGTAAGTCTATTATTGAGAAAAGCGCTGCACCAAGGTGAGTAGATGAAATAGTTCCTTATCCTTACCGTACTTTTCCTCCACAAAATTGGCATTGAGGCCCCTGCCACCCATCATAACACACACAAGTCTCATTTTTACACACCCCATTGCCACTGCAATTTGTATCAGAACATTTGGCTTTAACAAGAGAGCAGACATTTAAAATCACAATTGCACAACACAAAGCTTGCCACAAATAACATTTTCGTCGATATTTCGATTTAAACAAGAACAAAAACATTTGGAATATTTCTAACATCTTATTACCACCATTACTTTACAGTTGCATTACGTCGACGTCAAAACAAAACGGTAAATTTTAATTGAAACGGTTTGTGGGTGAGAAAACGATCTGATTCGAGGGATGTCAATGGAACGATGTGGAGTTTTTGATTTCTGTACTTTTTTTACTAAAGAAAGATGTTTTTGAGGGGCGAATTCTATTTTCCATATTTTTTTGACAATTAACTACATAACAGATGAAATGTCACTGGGGCAGGGGCGCAAACGTAATGCTCCCAAAGAGCTAAAAGTTACTAGATTTGGACGCACCAGTGGCGGCGCGGTTACATCCAAGAAACAAGAAGAAAAAAAATGTTTTACCATTTAATTTTGTCACAGTTTTTACAACTTTGATCTATAATTTCCATTAGTGGAATTTTTAAATAAAATAAAAAATATTTGTACTATATGCTAGGTCTGGACGATTCCTGTTTTTAGGTATCGGGTATCGATACCGATACTTGCCAAAGTATTGAGGTATCGGAAGTATCGAGGTATCGGAGGTATCGCGATATCGAGGTATCGGAGTTATCGAAAGTATCGAGGTATTGGAGGTATCGGAGGTATCAGAAGTATCCAGGTATCGAAGTATCGGAGATATCGAGGTATCCGAAGTATCAATACTTCGATACCTGATTGCAGCCGGTATCGGTGTACGATACCTGAGCAGGTATCGATACCTTCTGTAAGTATCGATACTTTTCCCAGCCCTACTATATGCAACAAAAACTTTAGGACATCGAATTTAGGCATTTTGATTTTTGACATGACAAGTCTGAAAATTCTCATTTATTTAAAACAGTTTTACAACCGGACATTACGAATTTAACAATTTCGTTTCTTCAAATTCACTCCTACCCCTTTAAAATGGAGTCGAAAGATAAAAAAAATACCTTTTTTAATTTTGATGTTTTTTATCCACTTTTATAAAGTCCCTAGATAGTATCATCTAGGGACTTTACCACCCTTAAATAATAAATCAAAAAACAAAGACCCCTAAAATATTTTAAATTTGATGCTAAAAATTTTTAGCGCATGCGCAGTGTTAAGACAGGCAAATCAAGACAATAAACGTCTATAGATCTCGGTAACTAAGCGTTGTATAAAGATTTTGAAGAAACTAAATATTTTAGAAAAATTCATATTTTATATCTTCCAAATTTCAGATTTTTAAGACCATAAATAAAAAAGTTTTTGTCCTCCCCCCTGACTCTAAAAAATTTCTTCGATTTTTAAAATTTTTTTGGTAACTTGTAGACATGAACGTGAAAAAAACCAGAAAAAATATTAGTTGCTCCCTGCCACCTCCTTTACCGCCCTCAGCCGCCGCCAAATTTACCAAAAAAATTGAAAATTTTTAAATAAAGCTAGAATAATGCGGTTTTTTTATAGGGGTACTTTATAAGATTCCATATCCATTTCTATAAAAAACGTTACCCTATTTTAGAAGAATTATGAGAAAAAAATTAAATCTAAAACGAAAAAAGAAAGATCGAAGTATAAAAATTCATTTGTACCCCTAAATGTTAAATCAAAGAAGAGAGACTCTTAAAATAAATTTCCGACATGTCATAAATTTAATAATCAAAAAAAACTTTGAACGTGCATAGTGCCGTTTAGCCAGGAAAATCTGTAAAATAAACATCTATAGATCTCAGTAACTAGAGGTCGCAGGAAGACCGTAATAGAGCCAAATATTTTAGAAAAATCTACGTTTTGTCACCCCAAAATTTCGAATTTTTAGGGCTACAAACAACAAAGTTTTCGTTTGAAATTAAGATCTTAAAATAAACGAGGGATCAAAAAAAAATCCGATTTTCAATTTTTTTTGTAATCTATAGATATAAAGGCGATATAAAAAGAAAAAATGTCAGTTACTTTCTATTACCCCTTCTACCACCCCTAGCCACCGCCAAATATTACAAAAAAAATCAAAAAATTTTAAATAAAGCTAGAACGATGCGGTTTTTTTATAGAGGTATTGTGTAAAGTTCCAAACACATTTCTATAGAAAAGGTATCTTTTAATTAGGGTATAAAAAAATAAAATATAAAATTTCAAAATTATTTTTTTAATATTTTTTATTTATAATTTTTGCTTTAGAATTTTACTCTAAAAATGTTTTTTTTTTGTGCAGAGGGAGCGACATTAACAAATACTGATTAGAACGGCAATAAAGTTCTAAAAATGTTTGCTTAATAGATTTAATTCACAAAAATTTTATAAATTTTATATTGGAATTATTCGAAACAAAACTATTTGTAAAAAATGTGACTGAAAAACAATAATACATAATGATTATTTAACCAACCGAATCTGTATTGTTGATCACAGTGTTTGATAATAAAAATAATACATGTTACTACACGCGACAATAAATTTAAACATTGCCAAAAAAACGTGTTTAACAGCTATTTATCAACCCTTAATTTTTGCTTTTTAAGCACAATAAAAATATCAGTTTTAAAGTTTATACATGTTTATAAGTGTAAAAATTTAATTGTATTAATAAATTTTTATTTACTGATAAGAAATCGTTGCAGTTTAAAAAAAATTTGTCGTTGTTTCATAACATAAATTAGACTATAAGCAACAATAAATTTAAGACATTAAAACCTGACAGTGGTATAAAAAATGGCGTAAACAACATTTAAATACTGTTACTAATAAACACAATCCCGACATTAATTACAATAAAAATGGCACAAATAAAGATTGACAAGAAAAGCTGGTTTATATAATTTTTTTGACAGTTTCTAACCTTGATGTCCCAAATTTATTGTTGCAAGGTATATAATTTGTTTTTCTTGTCAATAATGCGCTTGTCTGTCTCTTTTTAGTACATTGTTGTATACGTTGCTATGTCATATACATAATGTGTTGAACAGAGACAGACAAGCGGATTAAAAAAAAACGAACTATACTTATAACTTCACGTTTGTGTTACGCCACTGCTTTATTATTGTTATTTTTATAAACAAAGGTTTGAATAATATTAAATCATTACTGAAAATACTTGTTGAAGTAAGAAAATCGTTTGATTTATGAATGATTTATTATCGGCAGATGTTTCTCGATATATTATTAGATTCTGACTAATAAGAGTTATCAATTTAAATTTGATGAGTTAAAAATTAAAGAATGACCTTTATTAATTTCAAGTGTCTTTATTTATTAAAGATATGTTTTAAAAAAATCAGATTTCTGTAAAGATAGCAGAAACTGGGCCAAATTTGTTTGAATTTTAAAAAAATCAGGAATTTTTACATTAATTGGTTGGCAATGCTGCTCGCTAAAAATGGTGATGTCCTATGTCAGCTGTCAGTATTTTCAATAAAAATAGGAAAAATGATGTGATTTAACTGATTTGGTGCGTTTTTTCATAGAAAAATTAATAATTTCTTTGTTTAAGTACATGTTGTAAGTAGTTTTTTATTGATTGAGCGATATCAAGGTCTAAGGTTATGTTAATTGGTTGAGTAATCCCCAAATCTTTTTCAAACATTGTTCCAATCAATATTTACTTTAAAATTGTTTCCTTTGTATTTCAAAGAGTAATAATACCGATTTTGATTTCAGGTCATCACCTTTATACACAAAATGCAAAACAATATAATAGTAACTGACGAAACTTCATAGACAGTAAGTAAACATTTTTTAAATAATTATAAATATCGGTCAAAGCCTCAGTTTCCTGACCCATAATGAAATCATTGCTAATAACAAATCAGTTGTTATCTCTTTAAAAAAATTACATTGACGTTATTCGTCTGGTGTGTTCAATTAGAAGTAAAACTGTGCTTTCATCTTATTGGTCCAAGATAAAGATCCTCGTTCAAATTAGACTTTTAACCTTGTCCGTTCGATTGGTTAATTCTTATCTCCACGATGTTCTCGTTCTATAAAAGCATCTCACTCGTCTAAAAACGGCAGTTTTCTTGCCGTTTCATAGCTAATCTGTGCCACTCTCAGTGCGTTTTTCCCCAATTTCCCAGCGATTTCTCCACGTGAATAATTTTCCTTGTGAGTTTTTCCAACCATCACCCTGTCGTTAAAAGTGCAAATCCTTCAAAATTCCACTACAAATGGCTGATCCTGGTGAAAGTTTAAATGGCTATACGTATTTCCTCGAATCCTTGATGAGGGTTCACATCGTGGAAACAGCGGGAATCACATTCTTGAAATTTCCACAATTTCCTGTTGTTCAAATGTTGATGAAAGAATTGAATTTGTGTGCACACGATCACAGCTTTGTACCGCCGTGGTAAAAACTGTCTCAAAAAAAATTAGTGTATTGCTTCTTTTTCACACAAAGTGAAAACCAACCACCCTCCAATGGGCTAAAACCAACCAATTAAGCAAGACAGGGTAGTTGTTACCTTGAGGACTTATAAACAGTTTTATTTAGTTTATAATTAGTGTTTAGTTATTTGATGGTCAACATGCCGATATTTGCGTTACAGCGTTCTTACAAGTACATGATGTACGCCACTAAACAACCTTCACTAAGAATCAATCAAGCTGATCTCAAGTGCAAAAATGGGTGTGGGTTTTATGGAAATGCCGACTGGGATGGTAAGTCAATACTTACATTACTAGTGCAGAAAATAACCAAGGAAAAAAATTATGAGTGTTACCAAATTTTTTTCCTTATCAGTTTCTCACAGTTCATTGTATTAATTAATTAGTTATAAGCGATAAGAGTTTGATTACTTATTTTTCCAAACATGTTTACACACTAGCGGAAATGATTTTCTTTTGTTTTTAAGACTCTTATCGCAGAAATTTCCAGATTAATTTATTTTATTGAAAGTGATTTCTCTGCCATCAATGGCAAGTTAAATAACTGCTTCATTTAAGAGTTTAAATATTTTTTTTATGGGATATTCAAGTTACACTACTTACTTTGATTAAATTGCTTTAGCACTGCATTGATGCAGTGGGACAAAGACTTTGAAACCGTTCTGCAGCATCCTTATTTTTTGTTTTGTCAGGTTACTGTTCGAAATGCTACCGCAACCATATGGACCAAGAGCGTCAGCGCAAAGCACGCCAAAGCCATTCCGACCATACAAAAGTCTCTGGTTTTTCGAAATTCGAAGAAAAGAAACGTCAACAAACCGACAAAAAGAACAAATACTTGAAAAGTCTTCCGGTTTTCCGTAAAACGTCAAATGTTAAAGGTAAATTTTTGGTTTGAAATACCTGTGTTAACCGAATATTGTAGATTCGGGACGTCCTGAACGCCATTTAGATTTGAGACAAGCCAATCCTGATGCAGATAAACTCACAGCTGAGTTTATTTCATTGTATGGGGTTTGGGGCGAATTGGTGCGTCGAGACTTCTTCAAGTGTGTACAATCATTCACGACGAAAATATACAGCGAATTGGAGAATAAACCGATAGAGGATATTGCAGAAATGGCACAGAAATATTATAATTTATACAGTAATAGAGTTAATAACACTGAGACGTACCAAGAAGTTCCCACTGATATCCGTGATGAATTGTTGGATTTTTTTGAAAAGTATGTCATGGTTAGTCTTTATAGGTAAGTTGATTTTTGTTTTGTTAGTAAATTACTAAATTGTAATTATTAGTTGGTTGTTTTGTCCACCGTCTACTAACGATGAAGAAAAAGATCTCATCATACAAGAACGCATTCGTAAACTTAGTTGGGTCAATGCTCATCATTTAGACTGTTGTATTAGCGAAACTAGTATAGAAGTTAGAGATTTAGTTTATACAGCCATCACACATTTATTAGGAATGGATTCAATGAAAGCACCACAAGATAAACTCTCCTGTGTTGTTTCTTGTTGTCAGAGTGTTGTTAAAGTTTTACAACATTGTCAAGGAGGACCTGTTAGTGCTGATGAATTTTTACCTGCACTTATTTTCATTGTACTAAAAGCAAATCCAGCTAGACTTAAAAGTAACATTCTTTATGTCACACGTTTCTGTAATGATACGAGATTAATGCAGGGAGAGGCTGGATATTATTTCACAAATTTGGTAAGTTCACTCTCACTATTTAATGTTTTTTTGAGTAATTGTTGATTTTAGTGTTGTGCTGTTTCATTCATTGAAAATCTAACAGCAGAATCATTAAATATGAGTCAGCAAGAATTTGAAGCTTATATGAATGGTGAAATAACATCAGTAAGTGCTTGGGAATCAGCACTAGTAGCATGTGAAGGCATGCATCAACTGTGTGAACATTTATCACTTCTCAAAGATTTATCAACACGTACAACGTCAGTACAAGATAACACTAAAAAATTAACTGATGATATTCTTAAGTTTAAAGAAGAAATTAACGAGAAGGTTAATTCAGTTTTAGAAAGAACTCCTCTTATTATAAAACCGCGTAAAACACCTGAAGAACTTAAACTTGATGACACTCAAAGTCAAAATTTCTACTTGCAAAATCTCCAAATTGGTCAATCTAATATTGACGAAACTAAGACTAAATTACAATTAGACATCACACCTTGTGTTAGTAAATCCCCAACTTTGGAAACTCCCGATGAACAGAATAGTTTATCAAAGATTAATTATGATATTGATTTTTCTGATTTAAGTGGTGAAAATAGTTTAGCTGAGTTAACACCAGAAAAAAGAAAATCTCCGAGTTATACACCTGATCCTTTCAGTCCTGTTGGGAGTAGTTGTACAATTACACAAGTTCCTTTAGTTCCAACAAAACCAGATGATTTTGTTTTGCCTTTTGTTGAAGCTAAAAGTGATTTGTTGGAGAAGGAAGATGAAAGGGCGGATTTACCCTCACCGATTAAACCCACGACGTCACAATATTCAGGATTTTCGAAACAAGGCTGGCAAATTCCGAGTATTCCATGCATTACAGGGGATTTAGGCGCGAATGCATCACAGTCTAGTAGTCAGGCGAGTCAAGATAAGGATTAAGCTTAGTGGAGATTTGTTGTGAATTTTTATTTTAAATATATTTTATTATGCTTATTTGTTTTTATTTTCCTCTTGATGTTAATGAGTCAATTAGATTTTTTTTTACCTTTCAACAGGTGTTATGTTTATATTATAACAAGTGATTCAAAATAAATTTATTCAAAGTAAGCCAACTACTGTACTGATTA
The DNA here is from genome assembly GCA_029207805.1 of Tribolium confusum. Lineage (NCBI taxonomy): Eukaryota > Metazoa > Arthropoda > Insecta > Coleoptera > Tenebrionidae > Tribolium > Tribolium confusum. The sequence goes on along the minus strand of JALGAY010000006.1, from coordinate 24,759,899 downwards.
CCTTAGCATTTCTAATTACGATTAAATGGGACAAAAATAAATGTATTTTGCAACACAAAGAGGAAATCAAAAGCAAAAAGCTGCTTAGCAACACGTTTTCAAAATTTTGCTTAAATCACAGACAATTTTTCTGTTAACCTTTTAACCTGTGATTAAAATAGCAATAAAACCCAAATCTGATATTATGAAATGTATTTTTAGTACGTTTTTATCTACATGTCTGGTCGATAAAGTCAATGAAATCACACACTCCCATATTGCAAAACTGTTGTCTCTTGCTGTCTTGTCTCTTCGACCCACATTTCTTTATGATTCCTCTGATGTTTCTTCATGCTACTTGAATCATAAAATCCTTTTCCACAAACACAACACACGTAGGGCGTCTCCCCTGTATGAGTCCTCACATGAACAGTCAAATTTCCCTTCAAGGCAAAACATTTCCCACAGTATGAACAACTGTAAGGTCTTTCCCCGCTATGTGTCCTCAAATGATACGTCAAGTGAGATAATTGCGTGAAAGACTTTGGACAGTAACTACAACTGTACGGTTTAAGCCCTGAATGTATCAACATATGCGAATCAAAGCTGCCAACATGAGCAAACGATTTGTTACAAATAACGCAAGTGTGAGGTTTTTCCCCGGTGTGTACTTTGAGATGTGACTGTAGCGCCGCCTTTGTGACAAAACCCTTCCCACAGTCACTACACAAAAACGATTTCTCGCCGTGTGTCAACTGGTGGGCCTTCAACAGGTGCTTGGTTTTATACCTCCGTGAGCAAACTTCACAGATATGCTCCCGAGGCTCCTCTTCGTCAATTTTCTTGGTGGATTTCGTGTGAGACATGTGTTTTTCCACGTGGGCGTTGAACGGGGTGACGCGTTTGAAACCACGCCCACAGAAACTACAAGTGAATTTCATTGGGCCCGAGTGATCGGGTTTCAAATCGTGGACCTTTTCATGGGCGTGGAGAGACGTGGCTTGGATGAAGCCCTTCCCACAAGTGGAGCACACATGAGGGCGTTCCCCTGTGTGGGTCATCTTGTGACGTTTCAAATTACCACTCATACTGAAACTCTGGAAGCAAATGTCGCAAGTATACGGTTTTTCTTTAGTGTGGGATCGCATATGTTGCCGTAATTTGCTCCGAGTGAATTTTTTATTACAAATTTCACATTTGTGGTTTTTGGATTCAGTGTGTTTCGGTTTCTTTTGACATTCTGGCGACTCACCCTGTATGTTTTCTTCTTCCTCTTTGCTTTTATCACAGTTATCTGAATCAGTTTCTTCTTCAACTAGAGTTATATTACAAAATTCAGAATCTTCATTGTCGTCCTTCTCACCCTTTTCAAGTAATAATTTTAGGATAGCTTCGTTATTGTGGCACTGTTTCTTAAATTCGTAAATGCGGTACAGTTCATTTAGACATGTTTCACAGATGTTTTGGGGCAGTAAGTCACTTTTTTTCACTTCTAACATCACACAGTAATTGAGTAGTTCCAGTGCTTTGATGTCCCCAATAACTGTCTCCATAATAGGACTTATTTTGGTGTCTCCAAGACAAGTGCGGCATATCCCGTCAAAATCTTTTAGATTTATCGTTTTTGACGAATACTCACTCATTTTTTTTGCTCTATTGCCTTAAATACAGATGTTTTAGATTGAAAAAGACAACTTCATTGTTTCGGTGAATTCATCAATGAAAATGTGTTAAATATGTAATAAAAATCACTGAATGGCATTTTTGTACTTTATATAAGTATTTTTTGAGTATTGTTACCAGTGTTTAGTCTAATTTATATCAAAAAAGGCAATTTATTTGTTGACAACTCAAATGTCAATAATTCTAACCTCAAAAAAATTGAAGCGTTGTTAGGGACTTTCGTGACGTTATGTTTGTGCGCATGCTCATACTGAAACAGACAGGGGCGTACTATAAAAAAAATTTAACCCGAACTTTAAATGAAAAACTATTTATTAAAGTAATTATAGGAAATGAAAAGAATTATAAAATGAAACTTAACTTGATAATAAATACACAGAAAGAAAAATTAAACATTAAATTTTGAAAGTTCTTGAATTAAATAAGCATTATGCTCATCATAATTAATAGGATCTACTTTGACCACTACAACTTTCAGGCGCTGTTCATCCTAAAAAAGCAATATTTAGGTAGATGCACCATTTTTTTTATATATACATACATTGTAGGTCTCCACTTTGGCTCTACACTTAAAAACAAACTGTTTGAAGTTTGCTTCTTGAAAAATGGCAGCACCAGCATCAGTATTGTCCTCCATAATCATCCCAATTTCTTGCGCCGTCTTTTCTAGAATTTTCTCAGCTTCAGATGAGAAGACATTAACCCATTGATTTCCACTGAAATCTCCAATATTCATCTACAAACTAAAAAATGAGAAAAACATCATTTAATATTTCTTTACTGACTGAAACGAGCAATCTGTATTTAAAATTGGGAAACTCCCGATCACATCTCTCGCATCTATACATCCCATTTTCCAAATCAAGCACTTTCTTATTACAATCATCGGTAGGACAAGCTTTGTAAAGTGCATTTTCTGAGCGTACTAACAAAATTGTGGCTTTGGTTTGGAAATAATCGCCCCTTTCTGACTGACCCAACTGCTTATCCTGGACTTCTTTCAAACACATCCAGGTTGTGTTAAAACTTCCACTTCCTGTTCTTTCACTCAGATTTTTCACACTACTTTCAACTCCTTCCGTTTCAAACCAACCCTTAATTCTGTGACTTTCCAAAATATCAGGGTTTAACTTAATCTGACTGCTCATAAGAGTAGATAAATTTTTACCACCTCCAAATTCACCAACTTTTGCTCCTTTGATAACCACAACTGGGTTGTTTATCGGATTAAAAGAGTCTGCTTGACTCCCCCACAGAGTCAGAGAGATCTGGAATAATAATCTGATTGGGGAATAACAAGTCACGTGATTATTACCGAAGTTTGTGATTGGTCGACAAGAGTAACTTCGCGTTTACGTAGCTCCCGATTGGTTGTTTTCGAAACAAATGATTGTACATCTGATGCATCTTTACAGATCCCTATTACATCAACCAAGTCACCTACATCCTTATCAGCAAGGGATGAAATTGGTACGAAATTATATTTCACTTGTGGGATATTTCCGTCATCTGTCAAACACTCCTCAATAATACTCTCGTTACCAATTGTCATCTCATAATCATTTTTTAGGGTATTAAATTTTGTGTTTGCAGATTTCAGTTGACATTTGCTTATGTAGTAGACTTTATCGACCTAAAAGAGGCGTGTTGATATAAGCCACGCCCAGATAAACTAGATACCTGTAAATAATCGAAATATTTTTCAGCCAAGTCCCGAAAAGCTGTACATCTTATTTCACCACTTTCATCCATAAGATCAACATTGAATAATTTGCCTTCACCTCGTGAATTTGACCAAGACCTCATGTCAGATTTATTTGTGACTCTTGCCTTAATCACCCATTTGTTGTGATAAGGAGTCAGGGAAGAAATCTGGCTTAAAACTCTTGTATCAGTTAATGATTGATTCATGGATGAGGGAGGCTCAATTTTGGAAGGTGCAGGTCGGGTGTCACTCCGCGATGTCGAAGCCCCCTCTGTGCCTTTTTTTGCAATCACTTCGTCAGTTAAAGGCTCAGGGTTGCCAATTTTATCACCGACTTGAGGGCCAGGCTTAACAATCTCTGCGTCCATGATAAGAAGGACTTTTCTAGAATTTACGAATTATTATTACAGTGTAAAACAACAAGACTTGACTTACTGAGCCCCTTTAGGGTTATTCAGCTCGCTTAACAAGTATTTTTTCAGTTTTATTATAGAATGGTTTACAATGTCGTTCTCTCCAGTATTTTGAAAAGTAAGCATTGCGTACGAAACTGAGTAAATACCGTCAGATATTAGTAATCTATAACGTTCTTTATCGAGAGACGCTGAATGAATTTTCTTGATAGCGAGAATTTGGACCTGGGGGTCCTCCACTTTTTCGCCTTTGACAATGCGCTAAAAATAGTGTTTTACTCACCGGAATTTAGTGAGAAATGTGTAACAAACCAGTAAAGCGCCGGTACTTAATTCTTCCTTCATGATTTTCGTTAAATAACCACTTTTTTGCAATTAACAATTTGATAAAAAGTGAGGTTATAAAAACTGGTTTTGCCGCCTATTGCACCATAATGTGAAACAGATACCAACATGAGAAACGAAAAAAACTAACAAAATAAAATTGTTTTTTATTAAAATTAGCGTAATCTCTTACAGTATTTATTAAAAAAATTAAAAGAACAATTAATTTATAACTTTATTTAATGTTTTTGAGAAAAAAAAACATGAAATAATAAATATTTAACATTTTTTTTGTTGCAGTGTCAGTGACACCAACTTATCACAGTAAAGTCCCTAGAGATCCTTGACATTTAATTTCGATTAATAATAATCTTCAATAAATTAAATAAATAAGAGCTTTTGTAACGTTTAAGAGCAATATTTATTAAAGAATTAAAAAAAGAGTTACATTTTCCGATAACACTAGTTTGAAGAATGTCTGAGTAAAGAAAATAAATTAGTAAAGGAACCAACAACTACAAACTATCCTTAAGCCCCCTTAAAGCTAGCTCACATTCGATGTGAACTTTGAGGGCTGTATAATCGAAGTTTTTCTCGCGGGTACAGTCTCAGGTGTTGGTATAGCTTCTCCGGTAGTAAAACCTGGTACAGGACAAGGTGTCTTAACCTTATTTACACCTCCCAGTTTCTGTTTTGCCATTTGGTAATCTCCAGAATCAAAAAATTTCTGTCCTTTAGCCAAACGCTTCTGCAGAAAGGCTGAGTGACCTCCCATCAGTCTATTTTGAGCACCTGACCCACCCCCATACTTGGCTTTTAATTTAGCTTCTTCCAGTTTTTCCAAGTCGTGGGGGCTCATTTCTGGCGGAGTTTCTGGTTCTTGGTCGCTCATGGCTAAATTACAACAACAATTAGGATCAACAAAACAAACAAATTTGGGGGCGGTAAAAATAGAGTCGGGGGCGACCCAACACAAGGAAAATGACAGATTTTGAAAGAAATTAACAGTTTTGTGGATTTTAGATAAAATAGAGATGAATATTTACCAAAAAATTAAGAAAATGTTGAAAAGAATCGAAAATGACAGTTGGTTTTCGAGAAACAGTTGATTCAGTGAAGCCAACTTAAATCGCAGTGCTACCAGTTTTTCGGGTAAAAATCACTAAATAAACGTCAATGTCAAAGTCTTAAAGCTCGTGCTCTTTGGAAATAGACACAAAAATAATCATTACGTAACCAAATAAAATTAGTAAAAATGTAAGTTGCAACAAGCAAAGGACTTGCTTCAATAATTGGTATGAATTTTACTTTATTTTTGTCTCTAGACACGAAACAGTTGAACAATTTTGTCAACATTTGACAAGTCATTATAAATATATTTTTACCGATTTATTTATACACATTTAATGCGCTCTAGGTACGTATTTGGATAAACTGTGCCGTAAATATTATCAAAACGTTATTTTCACCGTTGAAATTCAGTTGATAGTACCCCAAGATGCCAACAAATGAGCAGGTTTTGAAACAGTTTATGTCTCACAAATTCACTGTGTTCGCATGTTGCTTTGTACAGTTTAGGACTCCACTGTGATATTTCAATGATTTATAAGTTAATTTTTGTTTCAGTTGCTGCTAGACGCATGGTAGATGTAAAGTGAGCACCTGTAGCACCCTGTTTAATGGCTGCTTATATAAACCGCACGATTTCGTTAATGTCGGGCGATGGCCCCCATAATAAAGCCATACCTTCAAGCATGGTTGATCCCAGGACAGCCAGGCAAACCACTGACAACTCTCCCTTACAGATATTTGTCAAAGCCAAAAAGAAAATCAATGATATCTTTGGCGAAATTGAGGATTATGTCAAAGATGCAGTGGAGTACATGCATGGTAAGACACTCCCTAATTCCTTCAACTCTTTTAACTGAATTACGCAGAAATCGAGAAACTCCAAGAGATCGTTAATAAGGACAGAGTTAAGAAAACAGAAGAGTTTGTAAGTAAGGTTCACGGAATTCGGGATGTTCTCAGTCGGGATCACATGAAAGTTGCGTTTTTTGGGAGGACTTCAAACGGGAAAAGCTCAGTTATAAACGCAATGCTTCGAGATAAGATCCTTCCAAGTGGTATCGGACACACAACCAATTGTTTTTTACAAGTAACGAGTGTTCATTTAAACGATATCGTTCCTACCTTATGGAAATCTAATGACCACTCAAATCGATATTTTTTTGTATCAATCGATAACTCTTGAAATACGGAGCAATTGTGCCACCTTTGCAGCTCTTCAAATAAAGGCTAACTTAAAGATTAAATAATTGAAAACGGCAATGCAAAAGCATTAGTGAGAGCCAGTGATTCCAGAAAAATCAAGAGGTAGGAATATTTGGAAGTCTATAAATCATTAAAACTAGATTTTTAACGGTAATACTCTGGTAGTTTTAACACTAGACTTAACGCCATGGGAGGTGTTTTACGGTTTGGGACCTTTCAGATAATATTGAGAAAAGAAATCCTGAATCATCTAATTACTTGGTATTGCCGCCTCAGAAATCTAAGATCTTTGACCTCTAAAGTTTGCGATAAACTAAATAAAGGACATTGTTACGTCTAATTGTAAGCTAACATTTGGACGGAGTAGTTCACTACCTGAAGCATCGGTAGTGACCGTAAAATTTAGGGATAAATAAAATTTGCATAAATATCCCATCGCTGAAGATTAGCTTACCATTAGAATCAACAGTGGGCATTATTTGGTTTATTGAAGAACTACAAAGTTTTCATGATCTATGGATTGGTACAAAAAATCTCGATTTGAGTGGTCATTAGATTTCTATAAGAAGGGAACGATCTCCTTTGACATTTGCCACCTTTAATGTCTATTAGGTTGAAGGTTCACCTTCCGACGAGCCTTATTTGGTCCTAGAAGGCTCAACTGAACATTGTGCTGTCGAATCTGTTGGTCAATTAGCACACGCTTTATGTAAAGAAAAATTAAATGAGTCGCAAATGGTGCGTGTTTATTGGCCAAGAAATCGATGTTTATTATTACGAGATGATGTTGTTTTTGTTGATTCACCAGGAGTTGATGTTACACCGAATTTAGATGAATGGATAGACAAACATTGTTTAGATGCTGATGTTTTTGTTTTAGTAGCTAATGCTGAATCGACACTTATGGTTACGGTAATTTTCGTTTTCTTATTTGATTCAGAGTAATTCTCTTTTTTGTTAATTCAGGAAAAGAATTTTTTTCATAAAGTTTCGACACGACTTTCTAAACCGAATATTTTTATTTTAAATAATCGATGGGATGCTTCAGCAACTGAGCCAGAATTTTTAGATCAGGTGAATTTTTAATAATATTGTTGAATCACCTCGATTTTTGTTTGCATTGCATTGCTTAATATTTATTTTAAACAAATTAAAAAAAAACAATAAAAACATTAATTGATATTTGTTATAATTTTTATTTGCTCATAAGACTCACACATTTTTTTTCTATTTCACTATTAACAATAAACAATTGTGATACTCACTCTATCGGTGGTATTTGTAACTTTCAACATGTGCGTTATTGAGGTAGAAACACGATTATAACTCAAATTTAAAACGTTATTTGCTGGGTACAACATGCCTACAATTTTAGCTCTCTCCCTTAATAACGCACGTGTTCACTAGCTTCAAATTTCACCAGTGAAACATGTATAGCTTCTTGTTAATTGTTAATACAATTAAAGCAGTAGAAGGAATATCTATCGCTTGATTAAAAAAAGGATATAAATTGTTAAAATTCGATTTTTGCATAATAACACAACATAATGCCCTTTTTTTAATCACAATTGATTTTTCATTAGTACAGCTTATTAATAAATGATTTACGCTTTTTTAAATATTTTTTTGCATTTATTGTTTTTCATAAAGTTACATAAAATGTTTTTCCCACATTTAAGCATTGCAATGAACAGGAAGAGGTGAGTGAATCACAATACACAATTTGATTGATTTGAAATTCTTACTAATTTTTTTTTTTTTTTCATTTAGGTCAGACGTCAACATCAAGAACGAGCTGTTGATTTTTTGGTGAAAGAGTTAAAAGTTTGTACTCAGAAAGAAGCTGAAGAACGTATTTTTTTTATTTCGGCAAAAGAAGTTCTTCAAGCTCGTTTAGCTGAACAAGGACATACAGCTTCAACACCATTAACTGAAGGTTTTCAAACGCGTTATTTTGAATTTCAAGATTTCGAAAGAAAATTTGAAGAATGTATTTCGAAATCTGCGGTTAAAACAAAATTTGAACAACATTCACAACGAGGGAAATTTATAGCAAAGTTTGTTGTTTTACCAAAAAAAAGGGGTCAATACTAAATTTTTTTTCTAGTGAATTACGCGAAGTTTTGGATGGTATTTATAACGACGCTCTAAAAATGAAAGAAGATAAACTTAAACAAAAGAAAGATGTTCAAGATAAAATCAATTACACTGAAGAACAACTAATTATAATAACACAAGAAATGAAACAAAAAATTCATCAAATGGTTGAAGATGTTGAGCAACGTGTTTCAAAAGCTCTTAATGAAGAAATACGTAAATTGAGTACTTTAGTTGATGAATTTAATCTTCCTTTCCATCCAGAACCTTTAGTTTTAAATGTATATAAAAAGGAATTGCATTTGCATGTTGAAACTGGGCTAGGTTCAAATTTAAAAGCTCGACTTTCAACTGCTTTAGCTATGAATATGGAAGCACGTCAACGAGAAATGACCGAAAGAATGGAAAAACTCTTACCTGAAAATCACAAAGCAGCTTCAAATTTTATTTTACCAAGAAGACAACAATTCGAAATTTTGTACAGACTAAATTGCGATAATTTGTGTGCTGACTTCCAGGAGGATTTAGAATTTCGGTAAATTTACTAATATACCTGATTCTCAGAACTTGTACATTATATTAATTTTTTAAAGGTTTTCCTGGGGCATCACCACGCTAATCCAGCGTTTCGCCGGCAGTGGTGCCAACTTCCTCGCCTTAAAAAACAAGCGTGAAAGTCCGCAAAACTCAGTGATGCCTGCCACCCCCACTGACCAATATGATGGTCGAGTTTTGTACACTTCTCCATCAATAATCGAGGACTGGTCGTTGATTTCTCGATTGGCAATAATGGGGGCTTCATCTCAAGGCACAATGGGTTGTCTTTTAGTTGCAGGATTTTTATTTAAAACAGTTGGATGGCGGATAATTGCCGTTACTGGCGCTGTTTACAGTTGTTTATACCTTTATGAGCGTCTAACTTGGACAAATAAAGCCAAAGAGAAATCTTTTAAGAAGCAATACGTGAATCATGCAACGAGAAAATTAAAAATGATTGTTGATTTGACGTCAGCGAATTGTAGTCATCAAGTACAGCAGGAATTGAGTGGGACTTTTGCAAGGTTGTGTCATGTGGTTGATGAGGCGACTGGTGAGATGGATAAGGAGTTCAAGGAGTTAGAGAAGGATGTAGCAACGCTGGAAAATGCAGGAGGAAGAGCGAAGGTTTTGAGGAATAAAGCGAATTATTTAGCACATGAATTGGAGTTGTTTGAAGATGCCTATCTTAAAATTCATCATTAAGTAACAATGAAATCTTTAATATTGTGATAGATTTATTTATGATATTGGAATGATTGTTTATGTGCTTTACTGATATTTTTAAATCTTTTACTCTCATTATTTTGACTATTTTTAGAGAGAGGAGTTAAAATGATTCAGTAATGACCAGACTTAGAGGTTTTCTTGTTTATTTATCATATACATATTGTAATTAAATTATATTAATAAAAAAAACCTATTCTTATTTGTTTCTTGTAATTGAAACAAATGACAAATTTTATTATTTAAAAATTATTTGCCTTGTAATAAATGTAGTGTAAATAATCTATCAAAATAAAAGTTGTTGTTTTTTAGTGTTTATGATTTTTGAACAATGGTATTTTTTCAGTAAGCATAACAGTCAATTGATTCAACATTTCTTCACATGACCATCTGGGACTATATAAATATCCATCAACTTGTTCTGTACATGTTTTTTTTGTAGGATTACAATAAAGTGAGTGGAGTGTTACTTTAGGTGCATCTTCAGGGAATAATTCACCAATTTCGATTTGTACAAGACAGGAGTAACTATCAATTTCCCACATAATTTCAGCTTTAGAAAATGTTTCTGAATCAAATTCCAGCATATTTTCAGCAAATACTGTACACAAACATGTCATGTATTCCTTTTTGAGTTTATAATGCTGTTCCAGTTTTCTTATTTGGTCTTGTAATGCTTTCATAACTGATTTTACATAATCTGAGAGCGATAAATGTTTGGAATATTCAGGGATATAAGGTTTTCGGTTTGATAAATACTGGTCTAGACGTGGAGATAACTGAAGAGAAGTGTTAACTCTTGATCCATCCAGTTTCAAAAATGATATCTTCAAGTAACAAGTATCATCGTTGGGATTTAATACTTCTTTACCTTTTTCATTCCTAAATAAAATTCTAGCAAGTACATAAATATATAGAATTTTACTTCTTACGTGTTTGGTTGTACATACTCAGGAAAAGAAGAGACATCAAGATGTAGACCAATTAAAAAATTTGCAGTGTTATCCAAAAAAATCTCCACATCATTAGGATTTATCTCTTTAATAAGTGCCAAATACTCTGAGTGTAGTTGCGCGTAAATGTTATCACTTTGTAATTTCTCAATTTGTTGCTTCTTAAATAACGTAATAAACTCCTTTAGAAGGAACAAAACTGATCTAGGATTATTCAGATTCCAACTGGATAAAGATGGAACATTTTCAAGAATTACATCAAAATTCGCACTTAGATAAAAGTCATCATTGAAGTTGAAATCAGGGGCAAAACTCATATCATGAGGGTCAAAAATTAATTCCCATGAGAAGCGTTTGCCAGCATAAGGAATATTTAGTTTGTAATAATAGCTGTAGTCTGAATTATTTTCAGAATAGTGTTTTACAGCAATTATATCGTTTGAGGTAATAGGGTATAGTCCTGGAAATTTGTCTGGTTATTAGGAATTTAGTAATAAACAAAACTTACCTATTTTTCCTTCTAGAAACAATATTGCAAAATTGTTCCTCAAAATTGGGGGAAAATTCGCAAGCAAATTTTTGTTATTGTGAGAAACAATATCCATTCTTATTGTTGAAAATAGATTTTAAACGTTATTAAAGCTTTTAACAAAATCACGTTTTCTCTAATTTATCTAGAGATGTAAAATAAACGAAAGTTATTTATAAGACTTTTTGTATCGTTGTTTGAGGTTAGAAAAACTCATATCTGTCAAAAATATCATAAAAACATTGAGCTGGAAGTATTATTAGTTCGAAATTAATTTTTTTTAAATCCAGAAATGTATTCGTAAAATAATAATGACCGATAAATAAACTGTAACTATTGATTGTTACTTATTAATTTTTAAATAAACAAAATCTGTGATAATTTTGTGGTGGTAATAATTTTTCTCAGGTTGGCATATGGGTTGGCTATCAAAACACTTTGGCGGCAAATTTAAAAACACTTTCAAATTTATTAATTTTACATTGACGGTTAACAAGAAGCAATGCGCACTCTGGTAGAAAAATTAAGAACTAAAATCTTTTTAGCCCGCCTCGGTATTATCCGGCTAATCGTATTCTTAAATACTTTTTTTTTGTTTCTTTCAGTAAGGAATGACATTTTTGATATTTGCATAACCTATAAACAGGAAAAGTTGATCAATCAATGTCAAAAATTTGTCATGTCAAATTTTAATTTCTCTTCTGTCAAATGAAAACTCAGTTATTTACCTGTCAATTTGACTTTGACTTTTATTGTCTTTTTTTAATAATCACGCTGTTATTGTGTTATTTATTCGTAAAATAATCAACAGTAAGACTCGTAAGAGGTATGTAATTTTTTTTATTTTTAAATTGTAAAATACGTTAAGGTTAATCAGAGATTTATCATACTTATATAAGATAGACAGATGGTGCTTAGGACTTGGAGGTTTAGATATATAAGATTTGTTCCAAAAACGCTCTGGAACCAGTTCAAAACGCTTCAAAACTGATCTAAGCATGCGCAATAAAAATTTCGAGTCACTAGAAACGTTACTGCGCACGTGCAGTACTATTTTCATTTTTTGATTTTTTTCAACGTAGTTTTTCTTATCTTTCGAGAAACTTTTTTTGTTTTTCTAAAATCTATCCTTATTCTTTTTTATAAACGTATTTTTTTCCTTCCTACTCGTAGTCTTTAACTTCTCTCGTCTTTTGTTCCTCTAGATTCTAGAATCTTCTCTAGCTTTTCCTTCTCTTCTTATCTTTTGTTTTTCAGTGTTTCAAAACTGTCATTCTTGTAGAATTCTCTTTCTAGCTTCTGTTTTTCTATCAAAATAGTTCTTTGTTTTTCTAAAATTTTTTACAACTTTTCCTCTTCTTCTAATCTTCCTCAGAACCGTCAGAACCGTCATTCTTATAGCTTAGTCAAAGTTTTTCAAACTTATTTAAAAACTTTTTTTTTAAACCTCTCTTTGCTTGTCTTTCTCTTCCAATCGTCGTTTTTTAAGCTCGCTCAGAATAGTTTTTTGTTTTTCTAGAGTCTTTTATAGCTATTCTTCTTCTTTTATTTTTTGTTTTTTGAGGTGTTCTAGAACCGCCATTCACATGAAATTCTCTTTTAGCTTCTGTTATTTTTTAACTGTCGTTTTTCAAAGTTTTTCAAAAACACTTCATGTTTTTCTAGAATTTTTATTTGCTCTTTTTTCTTTTCCAATCGTTTAAAATCTTTTATAACATTTTTTTTTAATGTTTGATCGTTTTTCAAAGTATTTCAGAACCGTCATTTTTATATAATTCTTTTTCTAGTTTTTGTTTTTTTAATCATTGTTTTTCAAACACTTAAAAATTCTATATGCTTTTTTTGGAATCTGTTTTTGCCCTTCTTACTTTCAATCGTCATTTTCTAACCTTTCTCAGAATAGAACATTGTTCTTCCAGAATATTGCATAGCTTTTCCTTCTCTTTTAATCTTTGTTTTACAAAGATTCTAAAACTGTCAATTTTATGGAATTCTCTTTCTAGATTTTTTGTTCCAGAACGGTCATTCTTACGAAATTCTCTTTCAATCTTCTATTTCTTTTTTAATCATCGTTGAAATTCTTTTATAAACTCTATTAAGTAGTTATTTTAGAATCTTTTTTTTTGCATTTCTTTCTCTTCTAATCATCTTTTTTAAAACTCTGCTAGAATCGTCTTTTGTTCTTCTAGAATCTTTTATGCTTCTTCTTCTTCTTCTATTCTTTGGCCTCAGCTGCCAAGCCTATGTAGCCATGATCTTTTATGGTTTTTCTTCTTTTTCTAATCTTCGATTTTCAAAGTGTTCCAAAACCTATTACTAGCATATTTTTTTAAGCTTTTTTAAAAAATTTCCATGTTCTTCTGAAATCTCTTTTTGCTCGTCTTTCTCCTCCAATCGTCGTTTTTTAAGCTCTGTCAGAATAGTCTTTTGTTCTTCTAGAATCGTTCATAGCTTTTCCTCTTCTTGTAATCTTCGTTTCCAAGCTATTCCAGAACCGTTATTCTTCTGAAATTCTATTTCTACTTTTTTTAGCTCTAAAAATTTGCCTAAAAGCTTCTTTCAGTAAGTACTAACAGAACAAATTTTTAAAAAAAATATGGCGGTTGTTAAATTATTTCGTAAGTCAATTTAGCATATTTTTTGTCATTGCCTTTAATGTATTAAAAAAATTTATAAAAACGCTAATGACTAAGGGCAACGGGCTTACGAACTCGATGGCTGGACGATGTTTTTTAGATATTGGTTTTTCTACAACATAAAAGTCGTTTATATCTGCAAATAGACACTATTGAACTTGAGTGTTTTAACAAAGCTTAATAAACAATCAGTGGTGGTTCGGTAATCGGTACCCATGATTTGGTCAAAAATTAATCGCGATATTTTTTTTTAATATAATAAATTGCTTTGGTCGAGTAGTGCTCGTAGATGTTATAAAAAAAATACCAAAAAATTTTAAAATCTCAAGCTGCCAATTTTTTTTTTGCTGAAAACAGGGCTTTAGTATTTCACACCCAGACCTGTTATTTACTTACTAAAAAAATTCTGTTTTTTGACATTGTAAATTAGACACTTTTTCTTATGTCATACCGTCGTGTTTTTGTTATCAACTTTGAATTTTTTATTAAAAAAAGTTTTGAAATTATCGTAAAGTAGAAACCGTCTTTAAAACTTTCTGCTAAATGCCAAAAACAGAATTTTCTTGGTAAATAGACAACAGATGAGTGTGTAATATTGAAGCCCTGTTTTTTAAAAAAGAAAATTTGTTAGATGAATATATTAAACAAATTTTTTAACATTTTTATAACATTCTAGGAAGACAACTAAATCAAACCTCTTCATTGCAGTCCAACTTTTTTATTTAACCAGCAGATGTCGTCAGATTCTTTTCACGTTTAAGCTGTCACAAAACCGCGCTAAATTCAACTAAAACTCTTTTAAAATTTTATTTAAAACTAACATTTTGTAGTATTTTCGGTGCGGACTTGCTTCTTTTTTTAACTTTAGCCGAAACAGAACTCTGTGGTTGTACTTCCGAGGCTTGAAAATCTTTCATTTTTGATGAATTCACAACGGGAAGTTTTTTACGATGTCGGTGTGCCTTTAAACTTATTTCTCCCTCATCTAGGATTCTCACAGTTGGTAGATCGCGTCGTTTGTCTCTTTCGAAAATTTTCACGACTTGAGTGTTATCATTTTTGGGTTTATAAGTCGGGTCGCTTTGGGTCTTGTGGATTTTATTACGTTTCAAGTGGATGTTGTCTATTTGCATTTGCAAATACAAGTTTTCATAAACTAATGAACTGTTTTGGTTAACGAGCTGCAATTTAACTAGAATTAGCTTAAGTACATGAGAGATTGTTTAACTAACATGTAGATACTTTTTATTACTTGGGGATAAAGGAGTATTAAATTTCTGGTTTAGAATTTCTTTAAGTTCAGTTGTTAGGATTTCGATTTTGTGTTTTAAATCATTTACTACCTGTAGCAATTATTTAATCAAAAGTATACTCAGTGACATTAGATGTGTTACACCCAGAAGAAATAATTTGCATGCCTAGACAGACCTGCGATTTGTTGCTGAATATCACATTATGCTATTTTGCCTCTTAAATCTGCCGTTCTCAGCACCAGTCCAAACGTTGACAACGGTGTTTTGCAGTTAAAAGAAGCACTAACCGTGAACGCTAAGAGAAAAGTTCAGAAAATCGAATGCAGCGATATAACGTTTGGAAAATAACAAGTCGACCTTCTTCTTCAAACCATTGATCACCGAATTGTCGCGTAGTAGTAAAACGGTCTCGAAAAAGCGCCTGCCTTAACGCTCTATGGTACGCTTCGGTTGATCTGTTGGTCTGTTTCGGTTTCTTCTATCTAGAAGCAATTTTGCGATAGGACAAACCAACTTCTCAAAAGGCCACAATTCTACTTCTGGTCAAAATCGCTAATTATCGTTGATGTCTTCAGACTGGAGGCATTTTGTTACTCTTAAAGCAAGTAGTCGGAGACACATACTGCAAATACTTCTACTTATCAGCTCTGATAAGCCTTTTTCTTAACAAAAACTAAAAGGTTAATTTTTTTGCAAGAACTGTTAAAGATAAACCGTTTCAATTGTTACTACAACTAGCTTTAAATTTACTGATTCTGTTGCCAAAAAATTATTTCTTCTGGGTATAACACTTCTAATGCCACTGAGTATAATAAAACTGAGTTACATACCCTTTTATGATCTTCTTCTGCCTTATCAAACGTATTACTAATCAGATTTTTAGTTTCCTTCATTCTTAAAAATTTAACACTTAGATTATAATTCGTTTGAAGCGTTTGTTCGAGTGTTTTCTTCAATTTTTCTAATTCTTCTCGATTATCAATTTGTGTACTAACCGTTGAACCACTTAACGCCTTTTTTAATTTTTTACATTCGTTCATTTCTTGGCAATAACTTTCCTTTTCTTTGTAATAAAAATTCCTCTCGTCTTCAAGTTGTCTCGTTAGATTTTCATTGGATCGTTTCACTTTGGCAAGACTCATCGACAGTTTTTCCTTTTCTCGTGCTAATTTTCCCAGTTTGATATCTTTCTGTTCTGTTTCGATTTTGAGTGAATTTAGTGCAGTTTTCAAACAGTCGATTTCGTCCTTTAAAGACTCGATTTCTCTCGTTAGACTCTCACAGTCTTGCTTCATTTCTTTACAAGCAACATCACCGGATTTTTGACGCTGAAAAATTCTTCTAAAAAATAGTTTCATGCTGAAAATGCTTGTCACTGGGTATACCCGACTAGTTTTGATGAACCGGAAAATTTTTTATTTAGAGCTTTTCTCATGAAATTTTTTTTCTAACCGCACCAATTCACTCATATCAGTTTGATTTAACCATATTTTGGACCAGTGACTTTGACAATTCTTTCAAACTTGACTTATAGCCTGGCAACGGTTTTAGACTTTTTCAGGTGTCATTTTGAAAGAAAACCACTCACTGAAATTTTTTAGCCAAAATATAAAATTATCGTTATTTATTTTGCACAGAAAGGTAATAAAATCGAGTTAATAAAAACGGTTTTACTGTAAAACCAAAATCCCTGACATTTTTAAGGTTTTCAACTGATTTTTGACTTTCAACCAGCATTTTAAAAAATCTAAATATAAAATTTGGTTTTCCAAAGACAGAATGTAGTGTTTTTTGATTAAGAAAAGCACAGTTTTTGGTTTTTATGAAGCAAAAATATTCCAGTTTTCTCTGTTTTTAACAATTTTCTAAAACTGTGTTTCTTCGATTTATGATAGCAGTTTTTTTATTTTTATTCAAAACATAATAAATCATATTTTTTCAACTTAATAAAAAAAATCTTGTATATCCAGAAACTAAGAGATAATAAAGTTTGAAGCAATTTTGGCTATTTTGCAAAATTGTTCCAAAAATATATTGAGTTTTACAAGTAATTTTTTCAAAGAAATGTTTTTTTTAATTTCAACTATTTTCAAAAACCTAATATTAGAATTTAGTTTCAAAAAACTAAATATAGTGTAACTAAAAAAACAATAATTTTTGTAGGCAAGAAGGAATGCGTAAATTTTAAAATTTTTTTCTGGTTTAACAATTTTTTTAATGTTTTTATTACGTTTCAAATTTTTTTTTTTATATTATGTTTTTTAGACTTTAGACTATTTTTGAAAATCTAGTTTTACAACTTGGTTTCAAAAAATTTAAGTATCTAGTGTTTTTTCAACTACAAAAAGTAGTTTTTGGTGTCAAAAAAGACCGGCATATTCAATTTTTCTACCCTTTAAACAATTTTTTTAATTTTTTATAATTGTTGACAGTAATTTTACAAATGTCTTCTTACAGTTTAATAAATAGAATTTTTGGACATCCAGAAGGCTAAAATACCTAAAGCTAGAAGCAGTATTTCGCTTGATATAAACGAGTTCTCCCACCAGTTCCAATCGAATACAATGCTCCAGGATATGCTGTAATGATAAAGGACAAACACCCCGAAACCGGTATACAGTTTCCAGACGTTGTTGTCCGATTGAAACACCTTTTGATATTTCTAAAATACCTAAGTTTTAAGCAGTTTTTGATTATTTTTGTCATAAGTTGTCTTCGGCGTTTTCGGCTTCTAATTTTAGAATTTAGTTCTAAAAAACTAAATGTAAAAAAAATGTTGACTAAAAAAAAATTTGATTTTGATATATTCGGAATATTGAAATTTTCTCGGGTTTTATTTATTAACAAATTTTTTAAACATTGTTTTTTCTATCACTTTTGAAATGTTTATTGATTTTGAAAAGTTTTTTTAACAAATTTTGCCCAAAACAGAAAATAACAATTTTTGATATCATTAAAGCTGAAATATTCTAATTTTGTCTGATTAATTATAATTTTTAAATGTGTTTTTCAAAATAAGATCCGGCCATTTTGTTATCAATTTTACACGGTAAGTACAAAATGGCTCAAATGTACATTGAAGGGGAATGTTAATTAGAGACCCTAAAAAATAATTAAAATTTTTTGCATCTTCCTAAAAAAATAACTAACATTGTTTTAATAATTTGGCAACATCGCTGACCAGTGGTTCTAGAACCAAGCTGAGTATGTGTCTTGTACAAAATTTAATAACAATTGAACACATAAAAATTAAATTTAATAGTTATAAAGCAATTTTTGAAAATAATTTTGCCCAATTTTGTAAGAACAACACTCGGTTCTTATTTTACGATAACTTCAAAGCTTTTTTTAATAAAAATTAAATGTTGATAACAAAAAGCAGAATGTCCTGTCTTAAAAAAAGCATCAAATTTACAATACCAAAAACAGAATTTTCTTTTCAACAGTAGCCTTGTTGTTTTCAACGAAAAGAAATATGTGCCAACATAATATTTTAAACAAATTTTCTGTTATTACTTTTTTAACATTCTATTATTAAACCTACTCTACTAGATCATTCTTAGATCTTTAACATAAAGTTGGCGCCTTGGCTAATCTTCATCGGACCTTGTTTGATTAACTTTTACACCGACCACTACCCTTTTTTGCAGGCTCTTTATATTCTCATTCTCAACGAATAAATATCGAGTAAAACGTAACAATATTCTTTTTTTTAATGAGTTTTTAAGATTTCTGCCAGACATTTAAAAAAAATATTTTAACATTGCTCAAAACGCAGAGTATTATATTTTCTACCAAATAAACAATGAAGCTATAAAATATTTAAATTTTTACAGTTTTTGACATTTATTTTTGATTATTTAGATTTCGAATTGCTATTTTTAAATTTTTTTTCAAAATTTCGATGAAAAAAACAAATTTTTATTTTTTTAACCTGACAAAGCAATTTTACAAAACATTAAAAATCAGATTCGAAATTTGTGTCTAGATTTTAGCCATTCTTAGTACTCTAGATCAAAAATTCTGTTTTTCAGATCTTATTCAGCCGTTTTACGATTTTACAAAGTCTAATCCCACAATTTTACTCAAAACACAGCATCTTACACTTTTCAACCTAAATATTGCTATTTTTGGCTTCAACAAAGCTAAAATATTTAGACATTTACAGATTTTGGCACGATTTTATATTATTTAGATTTTCAGTGGGTAAGTTTTCAGACATTTCTTAAAAAATTGAATATTCAGTATGAAGCAATTTTATAGTTTAAATAGAACCGATAAACTGCCCCAGTTTTAGCCAAATTTCCTGAAAAATCCGATATTGGCCTTTTGGCAGCCATTTTGAAGACCAAATTTTACGCATGCAAGGCCGACCTGATGAGGCGATTTCAAGCATTGCCATGACAACAAATAAGCAGGAGGTTGCTAGGTAACGATTTAGGATACAGACGAGGGTCCAGGTAAATAAGAATATAATGTAATACCAACTGTTTTACGTATTTATTTATAAATTATTGTTATAAATTTAAAACTTCAGGTGATTTTAACCAATTTATACACAATTCAATTTGCGCCGTTAATTCTATTTTCTCAGCGTCTAACACAGATTCTCCTGAAAACACAGAAATGTAATATTTAAAAGCGTTTTTTTCAGTTTTTTACGTGATAATTGACGTTCTTTTCCTGCTTTTGAAAACACATCGTGAAATATTTCCTGAAATTTTACTTAAAATAGTGTTTGAAAGAAAAAATATTTACCCATAATTTTTCAAAAGCATTTTTGTCAAATTGTTTAATTTTGCCTAGTTTTAAGTAAGCTATATAAGCATTTTTAGCATTAAAGTCTTCAGCGCTAGCCAATTTCTGCAAATATTTTATTGGAACATCACACGATAATAAATTCGATTCGAATAAAGAAACTAATTCTAGAAGCAAAGAATCTCTTTCATGAGTTTCTAATTCCTGAAAAAAAAAAAATTAAATTTAAAAATTTGTTTTCAGGAGTTTACTTCAGTATGATTCGAGATTTTCTCTAATAAACTTTGAGAGTAATGTACGCGATAATAACCGATTTGATGGTAATTAAATGTGATCCATTTTTCATCCCCTTTTTTCATTTCAACTAAAAAAAAATATTAAATAAAAAATAAAATATGTGTTTACGTATTATCTACATTTGTCTATATCTTTATCAAACCAAAAATTTCTGACATTTCTATTATCAGTAACATAAGTCACGGGAATTGTCCATTTATAATCAAAGTGCGAATTATGTCCTAGACCTTTTTGTCTCAGAACATATCTGTCTTCCTCCTCATCAACAAAAATAACCGGATATCCATTCTGGTAAAGATAACTTTCTAAAAACTCTCGTATTTCAACCCCTTCGAAAATACTCAAAAAATCTGTTGTTGTAGCAGTTTTAAACGCATATTTTTTAATATATGTGATAACGCCTTTTCGAAAATTTTCTTCCCCTAAAACCTGCTCTAACATTCGCAAAATTGCCGCCCCCTGTTTAAAAAAAAATAAATCAAAGAAGCCAAAAAATTTAATTTTTGCCTTATTGTATGTAACATCGTTGAAAGTCTCTCTGATAACACCCGGAACCTCTTCATACGTCACAACCGGAGACGATTTTTTTTCACGCTCAAACCAGTAAAGCTCCTCCAGATACGTACTTGCAAAATTTAAATTCTAAAAATTTTTTGACAAAATCTGTAAATTTTAAGAAAATTTATTTACGGCATCATTTTTCAAAATTCGCTCTTCGGCTTTAACTGACATAAAAGTCGCAAAAGCTTCTTGCAACCAAATATCGTCCCACCATTCGTTAGTTACTAGAAATTTGAATCAATTTTGTAATAGTATTTTACAGTACAAGTCCGTTAGGGTAGTTTTTACGGCCGAGTCAGAAAATTTGTGAGACGAGCTCGAAGAGCGAGTCGAATAAACTGACGAGGCAGTAAACGCCCTAACGGACGTGTATTGTACAACATTTGTTGTAATATCTCTATAATAATTAGTAATTCTAGAGTTGCTTTAAAGATTGTTTGTTACTAAGTAAACAATCTCCGTTGTCAAGATGTAAAAGGCACCTCGATTGTTTACTTAGTAACAAACAATCCTTAAAGCAACTCTTAACCTAGATGTTACAAAATAGTTATTTACGTAATTAGTTATGAAAAGACCGATTTTTTAACGAGCTTAATGTTTACTTTGTTTGTTTACTTCGCTTACATTGTACTCGTTAAAAAAGTCGGTTTTTTTCATAACTGATTACGTAAATAACTATAACTTAATTAACGTGTGGAAACTGCAGATAATGAGGGCGTAGCTCGAGTGCTTCTACAATACGATTTAGCCCACGACTTTAAACAACAAATATTAATCAGTTTCATTACATCGCTCAGTTTCAGTTATGCATAAGTTATGACTCAGTTACATAATAATAAATTTTTACCTAAATTTCCGAACCAAAAATGTGCCAATTCGTGTGCAATTACAGTCACTTTTTGAAAATCTTCAAAACTGTCTTCTTGTTGTGACAAAAGTCCGGTTTTCAGCGTGATTAAGCCCCAATTTTCCGTCGCTGTGCTTTCCTCCCGATCAAATTCCACAAAATCTACAATTTGTTTAAAAAAAAAATACATTGTTTTTACGATTTACCGATTTTTGGTAGAGGGTAAGTCATGTTGGTATATTCCGTATAAAAATCAATAACTTGGCTCGCAAATTTTAAAAGATTGGTTTTATTGTCATTTTCGCTATCTGAAGTCTTTAAATAATAAGCTCCGTATTTAATTTTGTTGTTAAACTCTTCAAAAATGTAATTGTTTGTTATAACAAATGATAATAAATATGTAGACATTGGTGGACTTGTCTCAAACTTGTAGTAAAAGCCTTCAGGAGCTTGAAATGCTGACTTAAATTTGATTATTTGTTTATTATTATTAAAAAATAAATTTTTAACAACTTACCATTTTTCTCATGTTGGAAATTGGTATATAGGTGACATCAGGAACAACTAAAGTTAATTTAATTGGTGCTTTATATTTTGGTTCATCGAAACAAGGAAATACTTTTCGAGCAGAACTCGGTTCAAAATCCGTCGCAACTAAATGAGTAACGGTTCCATTTTTAGTAAAATTTGCTTTAAATAATCCTGTTGTAGTTTTCGAAAATTGTCCTTGATATTTAATACGAATTACGTGATTTCCTGGAGGGAATAACTTCTCGTATTGACGTTCAAGATGTATCAAATCGCCATTGTGGTAATAATAAAAATTAAAACAATTACAAAAACAATTAAATACTTGTTTGTTATTAAAGGTAAAACTGTTAATTTCTAAACCACAACTGTGAAATTCTATAAATTTAACTTCTTGTTCAATTTTAACATGAATAGATATTTCTCCCGAGAAAATTTCTTTTTCTAAATCCGGATGAATTTTCAGAGAGTAAAATGAAGGTTTGATATTACCAGAAAGTCGGTACTTATGTTGGTAGCAATTATTTGCAAACACATTATTATAAAAAAATGTGAGAAGAAGAAACACAATTGCGAAATTCATTTTTTTGTTCTAACACTTTGTGTAATACTGATTTACTAAACTAGGTTTTGTATGATAATTATTTTAGAATTTTAATCAAGGTTGACTAGACTTGGCACTGTTTTTATGAACTATGACCTAATCTACGAATTAATAATTAAAACCCGGCGCATTCACCATTATTTTTTTATTTTTAATGTAGGGTGGTTAGTAGCGCTAGTATCTGGTACCTCCTATAAGCCTACTCTACGATTCTTTTTTTAATAAGTCAAAACATAAATCACAACAAAACACAAATAGGAATAGAGTTATTCAACTGACTGATGCTTTACTAATTCTAATCTTTTTTCTTTTGAAATGCTAAGAATGCTAATTCCGTAGACAAATATTACATTCTTATATAAGTACGTGTATTGTACTAGTTATTTTGGTAAATTATTCATTATATCAATTGTTTTTTGGATAACTAGAAAATAATTACGATCAAATAATTTCTGAGAAATAGGTAAACAGTTAATTTATTGGTCAAGAGGAAAGGATTTTACTGTTTATTTTATTATACGACTACAGTTTCGAGAGGTGTGGCTTCCTCACTTTCAAGCATGAGAATCTGACAATATTTGAAATTTTTATATTGTAAACATATTAAAAAAGTAAAGAATGTTATGTATTTTGTAGAAATCGAAATTTGTCAAAACGCCATATTGTTAATATACCAACATATGATCTACTGATCTCATAACCAGCTGTAGTCAAAGTATAGCTGTCAAACTTTTTTTTTCAAAATTGCCGCCAAAATATCAAAAAACACATTTTTTAGGGGCAAAAACCCCGAAACCGGTATACAAGTTCTCAAAATAATTGTCAAAAGTCAGAAAAACAATTTTTTGAGAAAATTTGCTTAAAATCAAAAAATTAAGATATCTCTCTCGGTTTCACCTAAACCAAGAAATAATATTTGAGTTTTTAAAATAGATGCCAAACACAAAAGAAATATAATTTTTGGTAAAAATTGCTTAAAACTGCTTATAACTTTAGTGTTTTAGGTTTTTCAATGCTAAAAATAACTGAAAAACATGATTTTGTATTAGAGATAAATAAATGACAACACTTTACCCAATTGTTTTTTTTTTCTATTTTACAGAGTACCGGTTTCGGCTTCTGACAATCCTTCATCAGCTCTGCCATCTTATTATAAACAAATTTTACAATTTTTACTTTTATAGCCTAATTAAACTCTTCATGAAACTCGAGATATTATTTTTATTGAAATTAAACAAGAAATATATACATTAAAAATTGGTAGCAACTATAAGAAAAAGAGATTCTTAAATAAAACAAGAAACTGTCTAAAATTGCTACCAAAAACCGAAGAAACAAATTTAATTTTAAATTGTTAAAAACAATATATTGTTTTTTTTAAGCAAAAAATACGAGATACAGTAGAATTTTCTTTCTTTTTATTTAATATGTTTATTTGGTACTACATACTCATAGACTAATTAGAGGAACACTACGTGCTACATTTCGCCTATTTATTTATTTATTTACGTATTTCTACTAATACTTTTTTTTTAAATAAAAACATTTTGTATTAAATTAAAAATAAATAACGAAAACATACGAAATACCATATTCAACAATCTAAATAATTTTGGTCAAAATTTCTCAAGTAAATTTTTTAAAATAAATACCCAAAACGTAAAAAAAAAATTTTTCAAAAAAAATGTTAACAACTATTAGTATTTTGGCTTTCTCAGTAAATATTTTTTTTTTAAATAGATTAACAAACATAATTTTATGTGTTTTGAAAGAAACTGTAAAAAGCAACTAGTTAAAATCGGAAAATGGAATATTTCGGTTTCATATCAAAGCCAAAAATTGCATTTTTAATTAAGAAACACTACATATTCAGTATTTTTAGACCAAATCAAAACTTTTAAATTAGATTTTTTAAGACCGCCGCCGAAAATCAAATAAATACGATTTTTTGATATATCTCAGTTTTTTCTATATTAAGAAATAACTTTGCATAATTAAAAAGCAAGATTATACAAATTAATTTTTATAAATAGATGTCAAAAATATAAAAAATACAATTTTTGAAAAAAATTACCAAAAACTACTTGAGATATCGATATTCTAGCTTTTCCAGTAATTAGAGATTATACTAAAAAGGCAATAAACATTATTTTTCTGTGTTTTGAATCAAACTGTAAAAAAATATTTCCAAAATTTCGCTCAAGAATAAACTATATATATTTTTTAAATATTATAGTTAAATTCGCAAAAATGGCTTCTTCTGGCTGCAAATCGAGGCCACAAATCGCATTTTTTGATTAAAAAGCATTACATATTCAGAATTTTTAAAGTTTTACCAGATCTAAAAAGTAATAGTAAAAAAATGCATTTTTGAGATATTTTAGTTTCTTCTACATTAAGAAATAACTTTGCTTAAAAAGCAATTACCCAAAAGGCAATATCTATTTGTTCGCCAAGACTGTACAAGTTGATTTTTTGTAAATAAATGTCAAAAATATACAAAATACAATATTTGATAAAAATTACCAAAAACTATTTGAAACATCGATATCTATTCTAGCTTTCCTAGTAACGAGAAATTTTACTAAAAGAGCATTAAATGTGATTTTTCTCTGTTTTGAATCAATCTGTAAAAAAATATTTCCAAAATTTTGCCCAGGAGTAAACAATACATTTTTTTGCAAAAATTGTAGTTAAAATAGAACAATGATTTTCGTCTGGCTGCAAATTGAAGCCAAAAATCGCGTTTTTTGATTAAAAGGCATTACATATTCGAAATTTTTAAACCAAATTTTAAGTTTTAGATTAGACCTTTTAAGATCGCCAGATCCTAAGTCGAAAAAACACTTTTTTTGAAATATTTTAGTTTCTTCTATACTAAGAAAGTAAAAGGAAGTTATCTTTGAAGATAATAAGATTATACAACTTCCTTTTTTATAAAATGGATGCCAAAAACGCAAAAAATTAAATAATGTCAAAAACTCCTTAAAACACCAATATTTTAGCTTGCCCAGTGAACAATTTTTTTTTAATAGATTGACAAACATGATTTTCTGTTTTTTAAATTGAACTGTATAAAGAAACATTTCGAAATTTTTCTTAAGAGTATAATTTTTTCTTTTTTCTAAAATAATAATTAAAAACGAAAAAAATGAATATTCCGGTTTCATCTTCATCTCGGAATCAAAAATTGCATATCTTGGTTTAAAAACACCATATATTTAAAATTCTTGAACAAAAAATTTTAAATTAAATTTTTAAAGATGGTCGCTCAAAGTCAGAAACCCGATTTTTTAAGAAAAATTTAACCAAACTAATCAAATTAAGGTATTTCGGCTATGCTTCAATAGATTTTTAAAAATTAGTGTTGCAAATCTAAGAAACATTTTTTAATAAAAATTTATAGGTAAATAAATAATGAAAACGCAGATTAAAAAAAAATTCAGAAGAACATAAAAAGCAA
The DNA here is from genome assembly GCA_029207805.1 of Tribolium confusum. Taxonomy (NCBI): domain Eukaryota; kingdom Metazoa; phylum Arthropoda; class Insecta; order Coleoptera; family Tenebrionidae; genus Tribolium; species Tribolium confusum. The sequence goes on along the minus strand of JALGAY010000006.1, from coordinate 24,733,732 downwards.
CTTTTCAAAATTTTGTTTAAAATCTAATACATTTTTTTAAGTGTTATACCAAGTTAATTTCGGAAAATGGAATATTTCGGATTTATATCGAGATCAAAAAGTGCATTTTTAATTATAAAAAACAGTAAAAACACCACGTATTCGGTGTTTTTAGAATAAATTCTAATTTTTAGATTCGATTTTTAAAGATTGCCGCCGAAAATCGAAATACAGAGAAACCTCCCTTAACGGACACCTCTGATCGACGGACACCTCTCAATAGCGGACAGTTTTTGTTTTTCGTAACTCGAATATACGTAAAACAGTATATTGGAACCTCCCAATAACGGACACTCTCAATAACGGACGCGGACAGTTAAATTTAGATTTTATATATAATGTTATGTGCAAAATCACCTCTCAATAACGGACAAATAAATAAACCCATTCAAAACGTAAATAATACTCGAAGTTCTAATTAGTTCCTAGAAGCGAGCGGTCCACGTCACAATACTCGATACTCTTATTCATCGCTTCTTAGAATTGAGTCGTTCGCGTCACAATATAAATTCATGCTTGTTGTTAAAACCAAATTAGTGTTAGATGCAGTGCCGTATCGAGAAGATGGCCACTAGTTCTGTCAAACGAAAGTTTCTTAGTGTTCAAGAGAAAATTGAAATTATTGAATTCTCAGAAAAATACAAACTTAGTGTCCGTGAAACAGCAGAAAAGTTTAAAGTGGGAAAAACTCAAGTTGGTGACATATTAAAGAACAGAGAAGAAATTCGAAAATCGTTTGCAGAAAATGGAAATTGTGAACGGAAAAAAAAGTTTCCCAAGACTGAAGGTGCTGCATTAGATCAAATTGTTTTCGACTGGTTTTGCAGAGTTCGTAGTAACAATATTCCTGTTTCTGGTCCCATTCTTCAGGAAAAAGCATTAGAAGTTTCTAGAGAACTGAAATTAGACCAGTTTAAAGCTTCAAATGGATGGTTAGAAAAGTTCTGTCACCGCTGGAATATAAACTTGAAAACTATTTGTGGTGAGGCAGCTGATGTTAACATGGAAGAAGTGGAGCAATGGAAAAAAAAACTTTGTTCCATCATTCAAGAATACTCGCCAGAAAATATCTTCAATGCTGACGAAACTGGCCTCTTCTTCAGGGCATTACCGAAAAAAACCCTGGCGCTAAAAAATGAAAAGTGTACTGGTGGAAAATCTTCAAAAGAAAGACTTACTGTTCTATTTTGTGCTAGTATGGCTGGAGAAAAAGAAAATCCTCTTATTATTGGAAAATCCAGGAATCCACGTTGTTTTAAAGGATCTCACGTCAATAAATTACCTATTGATTGGTATTCCAATAAAAAGGCGTGGATGACCAGGGACATAATGAGTGAATGGCTAACCAAATTTGATAGGAAAATGGGAAGACAAAACCGGAAAGTGATTCTTTTTTTGGACAACGCCACCTCTCATCCTAACATAGCTTTGAAAAATGTAAAATTATTGTTTTTCCCTCCGAACATGACTTCTGTTTGTCAACCTCTGGACCAAGGAATTATCAAAAACTTCAAGTTATTTTACAGAAAATTTTTGGTAAAACGTCTGTTGTTATCTATGAATGATTCTGTGTCTACAAAAGAACTAGAAAAAAGCATTACAGTGTTCAATGCAGCCATATGGATCACCGCCGCTTGGAAAAAAGTAAAACCGGAAACAATAAGTAAGTGTTTCTTCAGGGCTGGATTTGGGCAAAGCAACGACTCACTTAACGATTATGATGAAGAAGATGATATACCGTTGTCGACTTTATTAGAAAACATGAACAACGTAGCAATGGATGATTATGTCGATATTGATAAATCTTTACAAACAGAAAATATAAATATAGATATTATTGAATGCATCCGAGAGTTTAAAGACAACAAAACCGACAGTGACAGTGATAGTGATAGTGACAATGAAATTGTTCCGATTACTACTATAAAGAACATGAGTGTCGCCCTTGAAAAAATTAAAGACTTACAAAACTTTTTTATTTTAAATGATGATATAGAAAGTGTTCAGAAAGTTTCAGAACTCCTCTCACATGTAGAAAATACAATTATAAAGCATAATTTTGTTAACAAAAAACAAACAAAAATTAATGACTTTTTTAAAAATGTTACTCCTAATTAATAACCATGTTCATACTTATGTGATATCACGTTAATCCTATGTTATAAATTTGTCTTTATTCAAATTAGTTAATAAATACTAAAAACATATAATCAATTTAATTACATTAACCCCCAAGTTAAAACCTCTTAACAACGGACACCTCTTCACAACGGACAATTTCTCACTCCCCATCGGTGTCCGTTGTGGAGAGGTTCCACTGTAAATAAGATTTTTCAAGATATCACAGTTTCTTCTGAAGTAACTTTGCATAATTAAAAGGCATAACTAAAAATAATTTATCTATTTTTTCAACAAGATTATACAAATTGGTTTTTATTAAGTAGACGCCAATAACGAAAAAATACAATTTTTGAAAACAATTATTAAGAACTACTTGAAACATCGATATTTTAGCTTTTCCAGTAACCAGAAATTGTACTAAAAAGCCAATAAACGTAATTTTATGTTTTTTGAATAAAACTGCAAGAAAAATATTTCCAAAATTTTGCCCAATAGTAAACAATACATTTTTTTTTAAATTGTAGTTAAAATCGAACAATGGTTTTCGTCTGGCTGCAAATCGAAGCCAAAAATCGCGTTTTTTGATCGAAATTTTTAAAGCAAATTTTAAGTTTTAGATTAGATCTTTTAAGGTCGCCAGATGCAGATCATAATAAGTCAAAAAAACGCATTTTTTGAGAAATTTTAGTTCTAAACTAAGAAATAACTTTGCTTAAAAGGCAATATTTCTTTTTTCGGCAAGATTATACATTTTTTGAAAATAGATATCAAAAATCTAAAAAATAAAATAATGACAAAAACTGCTTTAAACACCAATATTTTGGCTTTTCAAATGACCAAAAATTCATTTAATAGGTCGACAAACATGATTTTCTGTGTTTTAAATCAAACTGTGTAAACAGATTTTTCAAAAAAAAAAAATTATATACCTAAGGGTATATTTCTCTCTTTTTTCAAAAATAATAGTTAAAAACAGAAAAACTAAATATTCTGGTTTCATCTTCATACTGAGGCCAAAAATTACGTTTCTGGGTTTAAAAACGCCACATATTTAAAATTTTTGGACTAAATTCAAACTTTTAGATTAGATTATTGAAAATGGTCGGCCAAACCCAAAAAAGCTCATTTTTGCGAAAAATTTAACGAAACTGAACAAATTATGATATTTATGCTTTGCCAACGCCAGAAGTAATTTTATTTAAGATTTAAAAGACGTTATATTTAGTGTTTTAAGCAAAATTTTTTGAATAAATTTTTCAAAATTGTTGTAAATCTAAAAAACATTTTTGAGTAAAAATTTGTAGGTAAATAAATACTGAAAACGCGGATTGATATAAGAAATTCCAGAAGAACATAACAATCTCTATTTTTTTAGTTTTTTTATTATAAAAAATTGAGAAATTATTTCAGGAGCTCTAAACTGTTCGTTGCCTAGCAACACCTTTTGTTTGGTTGCCATGCCAATAAATAACAATAAGTTTTTACTAGATGATCGAGCAAAGTGAATCGTTGTGAATTTGGCAAATCTTTTCGTTATTTTTGATAAGATTTGTATTTTCCGGTGATCAAACGCGATAATTTTGTGTGAAAAAGATGGGGAGAAGGCGCGGAGGAAGGTAAGTGCTTGAACTTTGACACTGATCGAATTTGGCTTATTAGTGACGTCACTTAGTTTTCCGTTTTATCCTTAGTTTTCCGTAAAATGAATATTTTGTTTTATTGTGAAAATAGCGTCGTTTTGTTCTTTTTGGTTGCGATTATTGATTGTATTGCGCTTGGTGCCGACGCGTCGTAAACCGGGCTTTAAATGTTGCAGTTTCCTGCATTACCGACCATGGAGGTTTCGTTGCGTTAAATAATCAATAACATAACTCGGTGTGTGTTAATAATAATAATGATTGGAGTGCGAGTGTGGAATCGTGGAGGTCGTCTTCGACGGTCCACCAGGAGTTGAGCCGGCTGCAGTCCTTTTGAGAAAAATCGCCAGCTGTCAAAGCCGAGGAATCTCATTTTCGTATCCTTGGCGACTGCCTTAGCAACCGATACAACAACATAACAACATAGGTAAAGGCGACTTCGATGTGTATTTTAGTGTTTTGGGCACGTGCCGCCCCTGCCGCCGCCACCGCCGCTATTAATAACTTTAAATTAGTTTCGACGAGTCAAAGGGCGTAATTAGGGGGGCTCGAATTAACTTGGCAGGTGATCTAATCCGAGGATGATTGAGGGGCGTCAGCAGTCTCAAATTGAACATTTTTATGTTTTAGTAATCGTGAAAGAGGTGAGTTATCAGAGCGACAAATTGGTCCAGGGAAAGTGATTTCACCCTCCAGATTTGTTACCATGGTGGGTCGCTAAGAGACAGGTCCCCTCAAGGGGGCGCAATTAAGACGTCCTTCTATTGTTCGACACAAAGTCACCTCTTTGGTGCCAGGCTGTGCCACCCCCAAAAAGGGGAAAAATTACACCCTCACCTGCAGTGACTCACCTGTCCAATTATCTAAGGCCAGGTGGATACCTCATAGTTTTCCGCACCTGGCCTCAAATATTCAAATAAACCAACATTGAACACTTGCATTCCTTCAATACTCCTCACCTTCAGTTGGTTGGTTGTTCCAGAGGGAGTAGCCGTGGAAACGCAGCCATGGCAACTACAGCTCGATTTGCAGCAGGAGGCAGCAGCAGCCCTCCCACTCCAACTCCAGCCACTTCACCCCCGGCTCAAACTCAGGCTGCCCAGCTAATCGTACTGCCTGCTAGTTTGCACCAGGTAATAGAGACTTTTACACATTTAGTATATTGATCCCTTCGTGGGGGCCCCGATATTGATTTCATCTTATTTTCATTTAGTTAAATGTAAAAGTGATTTTTTTTGAGTGTAGGAGACGGTAGTGATTTTTTTAATTTTTTTTTGTTTTTTTTTTCATGGTGTTTTGATAGTCGGGGGCTGGTGGTACTATTGTGAACGGAGTACCAGTTATTGACGTCTCAGCACTGGAGCAAACAGGAGAATCAAGCAACGAAAGTACAGCAACAGCGGAACAACAAGGAGATACACACGATACGGAAACCATATCACAAACTCCGCCGCAGTTTATCACAGTTACTGGCAAGTATTTTTTTTGCTAAATTGATTTGATTAAAAAATAGAAAAAAGATTTAAAATAATAATAGATTTTTGTTGGGCAATTTTGTCAGGGACGAATATTTGGTTGCATAACTGTTGCACCTTTTTATCCAAGTTATACAATCAAAGATCATGGCTATCATTTTTCACAGAGAAAATTTGTGGTATCTTATGTAATGTAAATGTAATAGTTTTTATTTATTTTCGAATTTCAAGAATAGAATTTTTTTTATAAATTGTCAAAAGTATACCGAAGTCTTATCATTAAAATCTCGTAGAGATACAAATTGAAGTTTTTATTACAAATAATTTTCTTGAAAATGCATTTGCATTGTAACGGGTGCTCATAAATAAATTACTTGACAGCTAGCTATAGGTCTTTTCAGTGACTCCGATGTGCCGAGCAATAAACTGTTTATAATGCAGTTGAAGATGCTGACCGTTTAATTCTAAATTTACCCAAAAAAACGTCTTAACATAGAGATCATTTTTGCCTGATTTACCATTCTTGTTACATCTGCGGTAGAAACTCTGAACAAATTTTAGTCTCTCATTTCTAGGTAGCATTCTTAGTAAATTGAGGTTTATGTTTAACATTTAGAGAAATGCAACTACAGAATGCCGCTCTCTATATTTAGTAATTTTATTGGCTGGGACCTGAGAGCCTGTGAAATCCACAATATAATAGATTACGCGAAAGTTGAAGTTTTTTTTCTTTGCTGACTAATAAATAATGAATTGGTAATTGCATAATAAAGAAAAAAAATACTACTATTCAAACAAATTAATAAAAAACAAAATATAATAATTATTAAAATTACAAGAGATATTAAATTGTGGGATTGTAGGAGTATTAAAATATAATGTTCTGGAAATAGAGCTAGTCATTGACCTTATCATGTGACTTTTTTAGTATCTAATCGTACCTGTACACTAATTTCACACAGGTATGTTGTAGCTATAGTTCGTCTCACCGTCTTATCCCCATTTGTAATAAAATTATTAGAGTATGTCTTAATCTACGACGTATAGCTTCGTGTGAAATTGACATTTGACAAACCACAAACGAAACAGTTAAATAACAAAGATATTGTAATTTTGGAAACTACATTTCAGAAACCTTTGCTGCTGCAACAGAACTAAATAGAAAGTATTATACTCTTATACCCAAAATACGTTTTGTGTTAATTGTATTTTAGGTCATGATGTAAAAACAGACAGCTATAAGATCGTGAATTTTTACTTGCGTTGAAGGTTTTATTACAAATGGGAATAAGACGTTGAGACGGACTTTACCCTATTTTTTATGTATTGGGTTTATTGCCTTGAGTTAGGCGTATATAACAAATTATAATAACACATTAAAAGCAAAGAACAAACAAAAAATGAAAATAAAAAAACAAAGTAATTTGGTTTTTTTATTTGTCTCAAACTGTACGTGCGATAAGAACTAATAAATTATTGACACTTTTGATACCCAAATTTGACGTTTCATAAGTGCGACATTCAATAATCTGGGGATTTTTTTTATTTCATCCAGTTAACATTAGTTGAAAAGAGTTAAAATACTGACCTGGGGTAATTCTTAGACTATACATGACTTCTGAAATCATTTATAGCTGCAGTAATTAGTCGGTGTCAGAGAACAATAGAGAAGCGTCAAAAACTACAATTTGGAGACGCAACGTTTAACGGTTTGCGCCTGTCTAACGAACTTTTCGATTTTTCGAAGATATATTTTAGACATAATATCTTCATGCTAAATCAAAATTTTATTTGCTGAAATTATTACAAACTCACAAAATAATAACACTTTTTTGACGGTCTATAATCAGCTGATTCTATTTATTACTTACATCAACCCGAGAATGAACTAGGGAGACGGAATATGCAGAGCCGCCATTTAATGCTAATATCAACGCATAAAAACGAATAGTTATTCAGCAGAAGTCACACTAGTGTTGTGTAATTTTTCTAAAAACTGTGCGAGTGATTGTCCGACTATTTTGAATCAGCTTGTAGAGAATTCTTTGTTCTGTCATTCTATTTTTTTACCTGAATGTTAAGATGATGCCGTTCTATGAACCGAAGCAGAACTAGGGAAATTTGAGAGAAATCATGCTTTCTATTATAGTTTTATTTAAAAAATTCAGCGTTTAATGATTATAATTAGCCAAAAAGATGTGTTCACATGCAGCTATTTCCTAAATTTAAAATCTACAAATTCTTACACTCTTTAGACACATACTGGGAACTAAATTTTATCAAACAGAATCTATTTCTTCTATTTTGTACAAAAAGTAGAAGATATATCAATTTAATTTTAAACTATACCTAAGTTTCTAAAAAACTTTGACACTTTTGACACTTATCATTGTTTTCTGTCGGTATTATGATATTTTGAATATGACATCTGTTATTTAGGGCAAAAATCTGTTTCGGTAATTAAATCTCCTTGATTCTTGTCAAATTCAACATGTTTTTTTTCTCATTTTTTATGCTTTTTATACAAAAGAGTTAGAATAAACTAAAATATATATTATATTGTATATACAGTACATTTACAAACATAAATCCTCTATATTGGATTTTTACAGCTTTCTTTATTAGTCAGAAACTCTTAATACAAGTTAACTGAAAGATTAAAAAAAAAAAACAAATTAATATAAATATCTAAGAAGTCGTGGACCGGTTTCGAGCTCTTGGGCTCTTATCAGCATAACGTATCTTGCTGAAATGAAAGACTGGACTCAAATGGACTAACCAAATGATATTAAGTTTTGGAACTTAAAAACTTTTAATATATTTTTTTATTAGTGTTTGTCACACTTGTATTTTGATGCAATGTTTTTTTATTGTAATATTATTACTAAAAAATATCATTTTGAACAACAAAAGTGACACAAAGAAAGCAACAACAATAGAGAAAAATTTACGGTAATAATAATAATAATAATAATGACAACGTTTTACAATCATAATATTTTGTATAAAATACCATAAGTAGTCATACGTCTGTACAATTTTTTATTTCGCTTTTTTTTTTCTGTAAAATGTAATCTCTATTTATTACGAAACGAATTACTTAACCTCTCTTTTTTATTAAAAAAAAGGGAGTTCTATTTTCAAACTAGGATTAGTGTTCCCACACCTGCTTTTTTTCAATAGTTTTCGGTTGATCTATAAAACACAATAAACACTACTCATTTTAATACGTACACACTTAATTAAAAAAAGGATTCAGTAACTTTATAAGGGTTGCAACCCTCAAATAAATCTACTTTGACTGGCCTATGCACAAACTATTAAAGTAGGGTGATTAGAAATTGCGTCATCAACTAAAAGTAAAAGATTACATCATTAAAATCAGGGGTGCGGCAGGTATCTCAAATAAATTGGCTACTGACATAATTAAGAAAAAAGTTTTTTTCTTACTTTGATCTGAAATGTTTTTTTTTTAAATCTTATTAGGTTGCGTTAAGTTTTATTTCGTTTATCTTTGATATCAACAAATATTTTCTACAAGTCTCAATTGCAATTTTTTTTGTATTATAAAAATAGATATAACATTGTACAGTCACGTACGTAAAAAATGACATCATTAATTTTAAATTGATGAAATGTTTATTGATAGTTATAGTTCAAAAAGATTTATTTGCGGTTTCAGATTTGTCTTTTATGACCCCGACTACAAGAGTAATATTCTTTACACACAATATGCGATGGGGTATCAAACTCGGCTTTGCCTTTTTTGATAAATTTCCATCTCGAATCTTAATATGTTAATTACAAAACAACTCTTGATTAAATAATCAAAAATTTGCGCTATTCAGATCTAAGTCGTTATATAAAAACATCAAATTAAGTAGCAACGGTTTTTATTAGGACAGTCCTAAAAATTTCATTTTTTATTTATGCATTAATATTGAATAACAATAGTTAAATAGCAGCATTGTCATTTCAAAATTTTTAACGATGAGGCGTCAATTCGTAATGGTTTATTAAAATCAGAAAAATCTGATATTGTGAAACGTAAAACACCTGTAGTTAACACGATGCGCGTTTCGACAATAAAGTTGTCATCCTCAATGTGTTAATTATAGTGTTGAGTATTAGTGGGTGTTTTACGTTTTATTTAACACACCAAGAAGATCCAACAAGAAGATTAAAATATACTGTAACTTATTTCTTGTTTCTATTCACAAAAATTGGCATGTACTCACCATCAAACCCCAAATTCATGCATGTTCTTCACAATTCCTTTAAATTCTCATTAATTAACTTATCCGTTAATATTTTAACGCAACCAGAAGCTGCGGCTAGATCATACGCTTCTTTAACACCAGTTCAGCCTGCAGTAGGTAAGCGCACTTTTCTACTAATATTTAAAAAAAAATTATGTTGTGTGTACTGCATGTATATCTTTCTTTTGCACAAGGGGTTTGCTTTTCACCTGGAAGGGAAAAAGATTACCTTTCCCCCTTAGCCACGTGTGTACACGTGTCGGTCACGCGTCACCTGTACGTCGCGGATTATCCATGTTCTTATTTGATCATGTCGATCATATGGGGCGACAGGTAGGGGATGATACATCCTGTTATTTCCACCTGAATGCATTTATTATCATCATTTGTTGGTGATTTTTCTCAGTTGATCTCTAGTAGTGTGTTCGAAGAGATGTTTCATCACCGGCATTATTCCGGTTTGAATTTTTCCGCCAAATTTTTCTTTTGACAATCGTGTTTTTTCCAGTTGCTGAGGGTGACACAGTGGCATCACATCAAGGTTACCACATACAGTATGTGGAACCGGAAATGTACACATCGCCAACGAATAGTGGGCAGGCACAAATGTAAGTTATTAAGTGTCTACTGTCACGTGACTTGAGATTTTTTCTTAGGGCGTATCCGGTGTATACTGTAGGTGAAACAACGACGTTGTATCCAGCCGGTCAGGGTCAGTATTATGCCGCTACAAATACAGGAACATCAGGTTCTGCAGGAACAGTTGGGTATACTACAGCAAGTGGACACTATGTCGTCCAACAAGCTGTAGATGCTGATACTTTAATTGCATCAACAAGAAACTCACCACAGACTACAAGTGCTGTAAGCATTTCTTTTTTTATCAAATCTTCTTCTTCTTTTTATAACTTTTTGCTTTATTTTCACTACTAACTTGGGGTGTAGGAACCCAACTATGTAGCTACAGCAACTGTACATACATCTCAAACTACAGTGACCAATGAAGATGTTGGTTCGGCTTTGGGACACGCTACTCGAGTGTCACCAGCCACTGTAAGTCGTAGTTTGCTTTTGGGGTAGTTTCTTTTCTTTTTCTTTACTCTGCATCTTTCGTGCTTTAAAAATTATGACTTTACTAACATATTTAGGTTCAGTGGTTACTGGAGAATTATGAAACTGCAGAGGGTGTATCATTGCCTCGATCAACATTATATGCACATTATTTAAGACATTGTGCCGAAAATAAATTAGAGCCAGTTAATGCTGCTTCTTTTGGTAAATTGATCCGGTCAGTGTTTCTTGGATTGAGAACACGAAGATTAGGTACTAGAGGCAATTCGAAGTATCACTATTATGGAATTCGGGTTAAACCAGGCTCCAGTTTAATGAATATGGAAGATTCTGGAAATAGGGTTGTTTTAACTACAAGTGGATCAGGAAAAGCACAAGGAACAGTGAGACCATTTAATAAAAGAAACTCAGATTCAAATGACGGATCGATTTCGGTTAGTGCTTTATCTCAACATGTTGCGTATTTAGGTGATGGAAGTAACTCAATTCCTGCTTTTCCCGATATTTGCTTTAATCAGTCGTTACCGGATGATTGTGGATATGATGATGTTGATACACTAAAGTATAACACACGAGTTATATACATTGTTTTTTCTATTAAGAAGTTTTTTGTAGATCTATTTATAGGGAACATTTAGAAGCCTTCTTAGATGCCATATTAAGTTTAGAATTTGCAACAATTGAATCATTGTGGCGTGAATTCTGGCGGTCACAATATAATAATAATGGCGACGAATGTGAAGAAGAAAAATATCTCTCAAAGTCAAAACTATTTTGTTTATGTTCGTTGGAACCAGTTCAACAGTTTATGAAACATGTTGATTTGGTTTTTTATCAGAATTTGATACAAGTTTTAGTACCTGATGTACTTAAACCAATCCCAGCCACACTAACTCAATCTATACGAAATTTTGCCAAAAGTGAGTATCCATAACTAGAAGAATAATAATAGAGAAGCGACCAATTGTTTGACAGGTTTTTAATAAATGTGTTCCCAAAGATGATTTTATTTCGTTCGCAATTTGTGGAAGACGTTAAAACCTGTCTTTGCAAATTGCAGTTTTTGTCGCTTCTCTTTTTTCTCTGCTACCACTGCCTTCTTGTTTCTCAAATGTCTCTCTTTAGATCTGGAAAACTGGCTGACTAGTGCTATGACCGGTGCCCCGGCTGGTATGATATCAGTAAAATTAAGTGCAGTGTCTGCATTCAGTTCAAGCCTTCGTCGTTATACTTCTTTGAATCATTTAGCGCAGGCCGCACGTGCTGTTTTACATAATGGCACACAAATCGCTCAAATGTTGACAGATTTGAATCGGGTTGATTTTCATAGTGTGCGAGAACAAGCCTCTTGGGTTTGTCAATGCGATAATGAGATTGTTGCCCGATTCGAAAACGATTTCAAGCTGACTTTGCAACAGCAAAACTCACTAGAACAGTGGGCGTCCTGGTTGAAGAATGTAGTCAAAAGTGCGTTGAAACCATACGAGGGCAAACCGAGTTTCTCTAAAGCTGCGAGACAATTTTTGCTGAAGTGGAGTTTCTACAGGTTTTTAGATATCTTCAAGGAGGATTAGATGAAAAGCTGTTTTTTTAAGGCAGCTTTTTGTCTGATTTTCATCAAGGTCTGGATTTAATTTTGCATTTTCAGTTCGATGGTGATTAGAGATTTGACTTTGAGATCAGCTGCGAGTTTTGGGTCGTTTCATTTGATTCGGTTGTTGTATGATGAATACATGTTTTATTTAATTGAGCATCAAGTCGCCGAAGCTACGGGTGTTGTTCCTATTGCTGTTATTCTGGAAGGAATTGTACGTTTTAAAAGAGAACGTTAAGCTTCTTATTTCTGTTTGAATTTGCAGAAACAGGACATAATGCAGAATAGTTTGTCGATTTATGGTAATGATGGTATATGTAATGGGGGCGTTAGTGCAAAATTGCGTTGTATGAGTCCTTCTGATCATCCCTCAAAACGGGCTAAAATTAGCTAGCTTTCAAAAGGAACGAAGTTTATCGTAACGTTTCAGTAGGTTTGGTTATGTTTTGATTTGTTTCGGTAAATACGGGACCATTCTTTTGTTGTATGTTTTTTGTAGTTTAGCAATTTTAATTTATTAAAAAAATTTGAGTCACGTATTTAGGATGTGTATTTTAATGTTTGAACTTGTGCAATTGGTTATGAAGCATGTATAAGTGCCGTCAAATTTGTGTGACAATAGGTGTATATATTTATAACTTATATATGTACATTGCCGCTAAAGGAATTATGTAAATTATGTCATTTGTTGATATCAAGGTTTTTTAATTAGACTGATTTCTTTATTTTGTTGTGACTGTTTTAATTGTTGTTTTATTTATTTTTATGTTCCCGAAATGGGTGAAATTTGTGAGAAAATTTATTTTGGTTTTGAATTTTCTAACAAATTCGACGAGTTTATTGCTCAAAAGTGTAATCCATCCATTAAAAATATAAATAGTTGAACAGACTACGCAGGGTATATGAATATTCCTCTTAACCAGTACAAGTAAGTGTTTGATGTTTGCTTTAAAAGCCCTCAAAGTTGCCATTCATAAATTGTCTCACTAGTAGATTTCACCAATCAATGAAAAACAATCTGCAACTTGGGCCGAATGGGCAACAGGGTAAAAAAAATGGTGGTTTCCATTATTTTACTACTGCTGGCGACAACTATGACGGGTCGACTTTTAAACAGTTGCCTGATGTACATTTGATTATTTGTAAAAAAGACGTAATTTTGTATTTTCCAAATAAATGTGGCAATTTTTTTTGTATAAATATTTTACGAAATATTCGTGTGCTTCATCGACTATGTGTGATTTGCTGGATGCACTTTGTTTATTTTACTTTCAGTAGCAGGTGCCTTTATACATTTCTTGTATTTTTTTTCTCATTTTACAACTGCTACTGACTCATTGTATCTAGAGAGAAAGATCTGTGTATTTTTGTAGATGTCAGTATATTGAGACAGCTTTCACTTTTATGTTCGGATTTTTTCAGTCAATCGCTTTGCGAAAGTCAACTGTTAGATCTCAAAGATTTGTTTTAATATATTTTTCTCATATTTTGTAACTCATTATCAATAAAACTAGTCTTGTGTTGTTAAACTGTGTTTTATTCAAAACCGAACCGCAGACTAAACACCACAAACCAATCATCTAACGGACTTATAAACCATGTTTCAATTAAAATTTGAAAAATCTTGTGGCGTCATAAAGGGACTTCTTCCTTATTGGTCCAAAAACACGTGCTAACCTATAACAACATGTGAATTCACTCAATCAAATAAAAAGTCCCCTTATTACGTCATACTCGGAATTATCACAAAAAAATACGAGTCGAATATTTTTTTTTACTTTGCAATAGCATTTTTTCCAAAAACGCTTTATGAGAGTATTTTATTTGCCCATTAATCATTAGTCTATTGGAATCGCTCTTACATACAGTTTTCTCTGTTTTGTGTCTCGTAATTTGTAGTTTTCCCAATTTTTTACTTTTGGTTTTATTTTTTTAGATCCTCGATAAGCTTCAAAGTGCTCTTATTCCTGGAACTTTTTTTCTTATTTTTTTTTTAAAGCTAACATAAATTTCTTTAAATGTTCTTTATGTCACCCATGAATTTTTTTTCTCTTCTAATTGTTGTTTTGTAAGTTCTTCTATAATTTTCTTTTGTTCTTTTTTTTTAACTCATCAATCTTCTTTTGATTTTCTTCTGGTCTTAGTTTTTCTTTCTCTTGTAGTCGTCATTTTTCGTCTTTTTGTTAGAGTTTTTTTGAAATGATCTTGTCCTCTATTATTTTTTCCTAGCATTAATGTTATTCTAATTGGTTTCAAGGACATAACTAATAGTAGTAAATTGTTTTATTAGGAGTAAATTTGGTTGAACTCTTATTGAAACATCAATCAACTCCTCCAAGGTAGGTACTTTTTATTATTTTATCCGAAATTACTAATTTTGACTAACTTTAAATAGTGTAAAGTGAATTTGTTGTGACAGGGGGTTAATTCTATATTAAAAGAGCTTCATTTAACAAAATAACTTGTTCAAACAGCTGTTTAGAAGAACTCAAAATAACAGAGACACTCCATTTCTAAAACTGCACTAGAATCGCCCTACTTTCAGTTTTTTTCTAAAACAAACTTTTCTGTTAGTTCTTTTAAAAGCTTCACTTAAAAAAAATATTTCTAAAACTTTTTTCCAACTTCTTAAAGCTAACGAATTTCTCACAGATTTTCTCTTGCTCTTCTTCTTGACGTTTTTTGAATTCTTTTTCTTCTAATATAAGAAACAACAATAATAATAACAATAATAAGTATACTACTATAATTATTGTTTTGAAGTTTTCCTACAATTTTCATTTGTTTTTTTTCCTAGTCGTTATTTGTCTTATTTTCTCTCTTCCAGTCTTTTTTCTTATTTTACTTTTTCTTCCAATTGATGTTTTTCAACTTCTTTCTTTTCCTGTTCTTCATGTCGTTGCTTTTCAGGTTCTTCTTTCTTCGTTGTTTGTCAATTCTTCTAGACTGTTCTTTTGTTTTTAGAATCTTTTGTTATTTTCTTTTAGAAGTAGTTTTTTTGTTCTACTAGCTTTTAGTGGCAGTTTTTCTTGTTCTTCTTTTTCTCCCAGTTGCCGTTTTTCTAGCTCTCCTTTCTTCCTTCTACTTGTTAGATCTTCTTGGTGTGTCAAATGAAACGGAAAACACCCTCTAACACCAAACACTATACTTAACACGATACATGTTTCGACAACAAAATTGTCATCTTCAGGAAGGAATTAAAACTCTAAGGTAAACTCAGTTTTAATTCCTATCTGAGAATGACAACTTTGTTATCAGAACGCGCGTCGTGTTAAGTGTGTTTAGTGTTTAACGTTTCTTTCTCCTTTCCTTCTAAAAGACTTTTTTGTTGGAATGTTATTTCGAAATGAGTTATATATTTAAGGTAATAAGCTATTTTTAACAAAATTATTTGTTAAAAACTGAAATGTTATTTGCTATTCACGAATATTCGCTTCGGAATGTTATCAAAACGCAATATGAACACGATTTGTTGAATTTATTAAAGAAATTTTTAAGAAAGAAATATTTGATTTGGTAGCTTCTCAAGTTTATAGAATTCCTCATAAACTTGCCACACGACCATTGTTGTGCTTTAAAGGTTCAAAGCAAATGGTAACCGACCGATGGAACCTCAGTAATTATGATATTGGGTCCCCTTTCTGTCAGAAATTTGTAACTACTTCTACTTACAAATTATATAGTTTTTATTTGTTTAAATTAGGTTTTGCACAATACTTTGTGCCTTTTTAATAAACCGGACCGCGGTCTGAACACTGAAATTGATAAACTTGATTGATTTTCATAAACAGTATCATATATCCTGGGTCCAAGGTCGGATTTTAAACTTGTTTACGTTTCTCATTTTCTACAAAGTTTCACAAAATGTTGTTTATTCTTTGTTTATGTTTCATATTTTACGCTTTTCATCGTTTAACAATTTCTAGAACAAAAAGTTCGACATGCCTACTAGGAAAAACTGCCCTTATTACAGGTGCAAATTCAGGTAAGTACATTTTTGAAGCAGTATTACCAATATTAAAATAGGAATGGGTTATCAGACTGCTTTAAATTTGGCTTCAAGAGGTTGTCGAGTGATTTTAGCCGATATCGCCGATTTAACACAATCCAAAAACAATATAATAAAATTCACAAATAATAGAAATATTGTTGGAAAAAAATTAGATTTGGCTTCACTACAATCAGTCCGTGATTTTGCTGGTGATATTATCAAAACTGAGGAGAGATTAGATATTCTAATAAATAATGCAGGAATAAGTGCATCGAAAATAAACAGAACGGAAGACGGGCTACAACCGGTTATGCAAGTGAATTATTTTGGACACTTCTTATTAACACATTTGCTAATTGGTAATTAAATAAAAACATGAAATAAATTTGACGTCAAGGTTGGCACTGAACTTTTGCACATGCAACTTCGATGCCAAATTAAAATTAAGTTATGACCTTTGCCTTTTTTTTCTAGATTTATAAAAAAAATCAGCTCCCAGTCGGATCATTTTCACAAGCTCTTTTATGTCGTTCTTTAGCAATTTATCTTTAGAAAATTTAAATTACGACTCAAAATCCGAAATTTTCTCTGCCGCTCGAATCTACTGCAACTCTAAACTAACTCAAATGATTGCATCCGACATTTTTGCATCAAAATTAAAAGGCACTGGAGTAACATCAAATTCTGTCAATCCAGGAATCGTCCACACAACTCTCTTATCGCAATTTTACTCAATTCAAACAAAACTAAAACCGCTTAAATTAGTCACAGATTTGTACCAGTTAACAATGGCAAAAGTAAGTCGAAAAAAATATTATTGCACAATTGAAATTGGGTTTTAGGACGCTTGGGAAGGGAGTCAAGTGATTGTACATTGCGCCGTTTCCAAAAAATTGCAAGGAGTAAGTGGGGAATATTTTTGGGAGTGCGCTCCGGCGTCTAAACCTTCAAAAGCGAAAAATCGGGAGTTTTGTAGGGAGATTTGGGACGAATCCGAAAGGCTTGTGGGACTAAAAACGGAGGAAAAACTGGGATTTGGGAGCGCAATTAATTTTTGAAAATTTTAAGGACATCCTCCCAACATCGTAATTTTTTTAAATAGATAATAAAAATTATTTCTGGTTTTATTTTTATCAAACTGCAATTTCCCTAAAGGTCAAATTTTCATTTACTAAAAAGCGAAAGTTCAAGCGAGAGAACGAGGTATAAATGTAATGCAGCAGTGAATGGTGAAGTATTTGCACCAGATCACTGAAGGTAAACATGACCTGTGTTCCCAATTTTCTCCCATAAAGAATCAAGGTTACCATAATTATTTTTTACATAATTGTAGCTTCAAAGTTACTCAATTTGAAACCATCAAGTGAAAATGTTGTTTCTGTGTTTAGTAATTTTATTAATAATATGGCTTATTGCCCGACTAACTAAGGGAATTACAAGAAGCCCAACATGTCTCATTGGAAAAACGGCACTTATAACAGGTGCTAATTCAGGTAAGTGCCTTAATTACAAAACCAATTTTTATTTGAGATTTTACGCTCTCTCTACTAAGTATTTTAATATTTTTATTTTGGGGTTACCGGTTTTGTCGTATTTTGCCATCTTCAGACCCTACGAGACTTTGAAATAAAATTGAAATTAATTCATGGACAAAACAAATTTACAAAATTACAAAACCAAATTTTTATTTTTATATACGTGATATGAAAGACTCTTTATTATTTTTATTTTGGCCTACAGGTTTCGGCGTTTTTGCCATCTTCAAACCTTACGACACCGTTATATTTGGTGTAATTATTATGTCTTATCTTGTAAAACTTGCAATTTATAAAATGTGTCTGAAGAAGGCAAAATCGTCGAAACCGGTAACCTAAAAATAAAAAGATTAATACACAAAATAATGCGTGTTATAAAACCCCAAATAAACTGTAAAAATGAAACAATAAAATACAATTTTTAATTTAATTAATTTAGGATTGGGTTACCAAACTGCCTTAAATTTGGCATCAAGAGGCTGCAACGTGATAATGGCAGATGTAGCCGATATGGAAGACTCCAAAAACGAAATTATAAAAGCCACAAATAACCCCAATATCACAACAAAAAAACTTGACTTATCATCATTTAAGTCAATTCGGGAATTTGCAACAGATATTTTAAATTCAGTGGATCGACTTGAAATTTTAATGAACAATGCCGGTATTGGAATGGCTCCAGTTTCCAAAACAAAAGACGGCTATCATCCAGTTATGCAAATAAATTATTACGGCCACTTTTTACTGACACACTTATTAACAGGTATGTGCTGTACTGGTGAAGGCGAAAAAAAATTTTTTCGCCGATCGACAGTAAAGTCTACATTTTAGTGACAATCTAAACGCATTAAACTATCACATTTATTGCTTAGGCAATATATCGGCATTTTTATGGACTAAGCAGTAAAGCAGACACTTTAAAGCCATCCAGTATTTTTTGGCTGTCACAAAATTTTGAGATTAAATGTAAAATAGCAAATTTTTCTAAAAAAAAAAGGTAGGACTGGCGAAAAAATTCATACGGCAATAAAACAAATTTAATGCCTTGTCTACCAACACGGCATTAAATCACATGCTTTATTGCCTTAAACAAATAACCAATTTTGTAGGTTTACTGCTGGTAAGATCGGTGAAAAAATTTAATACGGCAATAAAGTAGATTTAATGCCTTTCCTGCCAGTTACGGCATTAAATCGCATGCTTTGTTGCCTTAAAAAAAGGACCAATTTTGTAGATTTACAGCTGTAGGACCGGTGAAAAATAAAGCAGATTTAATGCCTTGCCTGCCAGTCACGGCATTAACTCACATGCTTTATTGCCTAATTATCAAATAACCGATTTTGTAGATTTACTGAAACGGTCAGCTCCGAGCCGAATTGTCTCAACGAGTTCTTTCCTCGCTTTTACTAATAATCTCTCGCCGGAAAAATTGTACGAAACAAATTTCGACAGTATCATCCAAAGAAACTTCGTTTATGGAAACTCCAAACTCGGCTTGATAATGATGTCAGATATTTTGACTAAGAAGCTAAAAGGGACTGGAGTTACCGCAAATTGCGTTCATCCTGGTCTGGTCACAACGCCGATTTTCACGGACGTTTACAGCATTTCCAAAAATAGTATTTTAGAATTCAGTTTTCAGCTGATTCATAAATTGTTTGCCAAAGTAAGTGTGCTGTGAATTTTGACAAGGTTTAAGGATTTTTTCCAGGATCCTTGGGAAGGTTCCCAATGTTTAGTGTATGCTGCTGTTGAGAAGACTTTAGAAAAAGTTAGTGGGAAATTCTTTTCCGATTGTGGATTGTTTGTTAAGCCTTGGAAGGCTTATGATAAGGAATTGTGCCAAAAAATTTGGAACGAGACGGAAAAAATTGTCGATTTGGGGCCGAATGAGAGACTTTAGTAATATTAGAGAAATTTTATTATAATAGAAATTATGTGATTTAAAAAAATATGATTGTACATTGATTGCTTCATTTAAATTTAATAAAAAATGTATTACTTTTCATGTTTTTTACCTCATTATGTTATAATAAAACCTACCTCAAGGTAATTACAGTAATTCAACTCTATTCATTTTACTTTTTCTTATTAAGTTATTATATAATAATTTGTTTTTATAGCATATATTTATCAATGGATTTACTGTAGTAAAAATCGTTTTTCTTTCAAGCAAACTAATAAAAATTTATTTATTTAGATATAGTTACGTAACTAGAGAGCTAAAATTATCATTACAGTACCTACTCGAGTATGAAGAGGTTAGGCGGTTAGACCCTCGTCATAATACGGCTTAAACATTTCAAGACGTAATAAAATTAATCTGTATTTTGGACCCTGTGCCAAAAGTCGAGAAATAAAAATAAATATAAATTTATTATTGTTTTCTTAAAAGCAAATTATTTTAAATAAACCTGTTTCCTAAAAATAATCATGTAATTAATTAAAAAACTCTAAAAAGAAAATAAAATTAATGCATTTTCAAAGTCAAGTGAATTACATAATAATTAACTTCTCTAGCGGAAACAGGCAGCGAAATACCTATAGTGTTTAACTGCATAAGTAAGGACATAAACGAAAGTCAGTGTTATCCACTAGTTCAGATATTAATAAAGCTCAACTGGATAAACAAATCGGCAATTAAGCAATAAAAAAGTACAAATAAAATATTTTATTACCTATTTTGTTTAAAACATATTATTTCAAATTTTTCGAGCAAATAATAAATAAATAAAGGCGACTTCATCTGAACTATTTAGTAAACGCGTTAAACGTTTCACCTTTTATAACATTTTGATCGACAAAACTTTTGCATATTGTTACAAACTAGTCAAGAGAGGTGCCGAACACTTTCATAATTATGAATAACGATCATTGACTGAGTTACGAGAAGGCTGAGTCATCGTTCCGCTTGAAAGAAGATTGTTTGCATAAACTTCTGGATAATTGCTAGAAGAACGTATCTTTATATAAGCGGTGCAAAGATAATGACCGGGCAGTTAGTGAGAACCCGACAAGCAATTGAAGAGTGAACGGTTCATAGAAGAGATTATTTAATTGGCAATCGTAGTTATTACTGTGGAATATCGAGTTATATATTTATCAAATTATTGTTGTGTGCATTCGTGTCTAATAGAAATAAATTTTTGTTATTAATCCAACTCTTTAAATCAAAAGAACTCCGAATTCGAAAATTGTTGTTACGGGGAAGTGGACAAGGCAGAAAAAAAACTATTTTATAAGGCCAACGTTTCGAATCATTTATTCTTTTTCAAGGCTTATAATAAATGTATATATTGTGTAAATGTATAAATATATTTATTATAAGCCTTGAAAAAGAATCAATAAATGATTCGAAACGTTGGCCTTATAAAATAGTTTTTTTTCCGCCTTGTCCACTTCCCCGTAACAACAATTTTCGAATATAAAAAGAATGGACGTAATTCACCAAAAGAACTCCGAATGTTACTTTTGTTGGCAGAAAAATCCAAATTTGTTAAATTTTTAATAGTTAATAAACTTGATTGCCTAAACAAAGTTCGTGATAAAAATTAGTCTTATCCAAACAAACGTAGATAAATACTATAAAAGCACACAAACAGTTTAAGTACACAAACAGAAACAAAGTATAAGTAGTGTTTTATTGTTTCTTTCCTTGTTATTAGTTATCAGTGTTGCCACCTTGTTCTATAATGTCTAATTATCAAATATTTTAAAGCTCTATTAGTGTGCCAATGATAGTGTGAACCAGACAAGTCAGATAGTGAAGTGCAAACAGCGACAGTGGACGGAATAATTGACATTTACTGTGGTTAATTAAATTGGTCCCGAAAAAATAAATTTTGAGTTGTAAAATTCAGACCGCGAGTTAAAATTCAATAAATTTTATTATGTGACTCAATTATGTTTATAAGTTCGTTACATTACTCAGTTAATAAACTGAAATGCGTAATACTGTATCCAAACAAATGCAGATAACTACTACAAAAAGCAGTTTTCCAAGTCAACAACAAATAATTTGTTTATAATCAATGCTTTTATTGTTTCTTTTCTCGTTATATCACTGCTATCAGTATCTCCAGCTTGATTTTTTATTCTTTCGAATATTTTAAAGCCTATTAAACACTAAACCTTCTACTTACTTCTACTTGAAAAATGTTGTGTGCTCTTTGTGCTTTTTTGTTACTTCTTTCTCGAGTTGTTTGGTTGGTAAAACTGCTATAATTACCGGGGCAAATTCAGGTAATAGCAAAATTACAATTCTGATTAAATATTCGGAAATTAGGTATAGGCTACCAAACGGCTTTAAATTTGGCTTCGAGGGGATGTCGAGTGATTATGACTGATGTAGCTGATATGGAACAGTCAAAAAATAATATAATAAAATACACAAACAATCAAAATATTATAACAAGAAAAACAGACTTGACTTCATTTGAGTCAGTTCGAGATTTTGCGAGTTTTGTAAATCAGAATGAGAGTCGTTTAGATATTTTAATAAATAATGCTGGAATTGGACATTCAAAACCTGATTTGACCAGTGATGGATTGAATCAAGTCATGCAAGTGAATTATTTAAGTCATTTTTTATTAACACATTTATTACTTGGTAAGTTAGAAATTTAGATATTTTTATTTGCTTATTATTTTTTTTTCTTTAAGACTTGTTAAAAAAATCGGCTCCCAGTTTCAAAGTTTTAAAAGTTCACTTTTAAGTTTTTATAATAATTAAATGAAAACAATCTAAAGTCGGGTGTGACGACATTATCAAAAGCAGCAAACAGTTTTAAAACTTATGGCAATTCTAAATATAAAAAATTAAAACAATTTGGAATTACTTCAAATAGTGTTCACCCTGGACTAGTCTCAACACCTATCAATGTTAAATATGCAGAAAATTAAAATATTTTTATACAGATTTTAGTAAAATTTCTATTTTTCTTGCTTGCAAAGGTGAGTAAGGATATTTTTAAAATCTACAACTAGAAAAAAATTCAAGGATCTTTGGTCTGGTTCTCAATGTTTAGTTCATGTTGCCGTTTCGAAAAAACTAGAAAAAGTCACTGGAAAATTTTTTGTTGACTGTGTACGGTTTTTCAAGCCTTGGGGATACGACAAAAAATCCAGGAATTTTGAAAAATGAGCGAGCATCTTACGCAGCTAACACCAGAGGAAAAACTGCAAGAAAAAATTGTAATATAATTTTTGTTCCGAAATAAATAACTTCTATATAGAATGGTTATTTTTTTCAATTTAATACATATAACGAGGGATCATTTCAATTTTATTTCAAGTGATCTTCTGAATTCTGTCAGCTACGTCTTGAGTAAATGTGGCATAGACGTCCCTTGGGATTTATTATAACGAGAGATTATTTAAATTTTATGTCAATAGATCTTCAGAATTCTCTCAGCCACATCTTTTAGAGTAATCTTGGGATAATTGTCCTTTGGCATTTATGACAACTTTTTAAAAACAACGTTGTTGATCATTTTGTCGTATTAGGCAAGTTAATAGGGCGTCATCTGAAATCTTAAGGGGTTCATTTCAAGTTAAGATAATACCAGTAGATATATGATAACAACCAATGCGCCTTACTAACTGTGAGCTCTCAACTGTTTCTATTTCGTTTATGTTGTTACATTGTTACGGTGAATCATCGAGAGAAAAGTTTCGGGAGGATTGGAAGCGTTTCGGATAATTTATCGGTTTCAATCAATATTCAATTTGACAAATCTTGACAGAGAATTAGCAAACGGATCGAATACATATTAAAAATTAGGACTTTAGGTTTTGAGGTTTTTCGACTTTTTTGAAATAAAGGGAGAAACTTTAACAATTTTTGAAAAAAATATAAATCAGAAGTAAATTTTTCTGGCATATTTTTATAGAGATTGATTCGGGGAATCTAGAGATAACCAGAAAAGAACAATAATCTCGACAGTTTATAGAGTTGTAAATCTTTCAAACTTTTTTAGGGAGTTGTGTAGATATTATCTAACAATAAATTATAAGTTTAAAAAAATTGGAAAAACACATAAAATAAATTATTTTGTGGTCATTCAATTATTGTAAAATTAGTTAAAATTTGTTAATTTTGCAAAAAAAACAGTCTGAAGTTTACTTCAAAGTGTCTTCACGCTGAAATCGCCCCTTGATTTAAAATTTGCAGAAATATTTTTTTTGTACGAAATTTAATTAAATTCTTGTTCGTCCTGCTTGCAGAGGTGAGTGAGATTTTTTATACTGGATCACTATAACAAAATTCAAGGATCTTAGACTGGTTTTAGTATTTGGTATCACGTCTCCGTTTCCTAAAAATTGTAGAAGGTTGTTGATGTATTTTTGTTGATGTGTATAGTTTTTTTGAGCCTTAAGGACACACTAAAAAATTTTTCCAGGAAACAAAAATGAATTGGTGGCTGTTTTTTCATTGTTTTGTATAAGGAGAGTTTCTTTAAATTTTATTTTATTTGTAGAGATAAATAATAATTATTGAAATCTTCGTTTATTGTCTCTAACGTCTATTTTCGTTTTTTTTATTTTTGTACTTCATTATATCAGTTAAATCAGCCATCTTGTGCAAATGTAATTTAACATGGTTCTTAATAAATGTCAAAAGAAAAAAAATCAAAAAATGGTAGACGAAAAAAGAGTTTTACTTTATTTTCTCAGGTCCTCAATATCAATAAAAACACAAATTTAATAATTATTTTTATTTAGAAAAAACAGGGTTTTCTAAATTATCTACTACAATAATCTTTTATTTGTGCATTTATCTAAATAAATTTGTGTTCTATTTATTTATAATTGCAATAATTTCGCTAAAATTGACGGTCAGGTTGACATTTTGAATAAATTGTTATTAATCCTAGTCATACTTTCAGAACCACACGTAAATTTCTCCAATCATTTTATGTCTCCTTATTACGTCATAACTGCAAAGTTCTATTTATTTATTTTTTGTGTAGTGACATGTCCTATTAATAAAAAAATCCATCGCAAAGGATTTTTTTCCCGAAAAACGCTTTATGAGCGTTTTTGGCAATTAAATATTTTTTGTCGTGGTTTTAGTAGAATTTTTTATATCACAGGTTACATTAAATGAATTCCACATGTCTTAAAAAAATAAAAACACTAAATAAAATAAAAACATTTATTTAGCTCTGTATGGGGCATTCCAAGCTACGTAATTTCGCGTGGAATGTCCCACGTAACTAATAATTACATTTATGTAAATCATAAGAAATAATAACATCCATTTTTAGTTTTTTTAGTTGTGTAGTGTTTTTTTTTAACTTCTAGTAGCTGACTTTCTACCAGCTTTTTATTTATTTTTAATATTGTACGTGAAAACATTACGTGTTGTTATTAAAGACATGCAGAATCCATTGAAAAGTTACAATCTTATTACCAAAGAACATAAGAATATTTGTTTTACGTTTTGTTTTATCTTATTTCTATTAGTTTCCTCATCCATTTCTTAAATTTGTTGTTGTAAGTAGAGAATAAAAGATTTGTTTAACTAAATTACGGTAATATACAGCCCTGAAGAAGACGGTAAATAAAGTTGAAACGTTGGAATTAATAAATGAATTTTTTTTTTTAGTTCAGATTTACTAATAATTCCATAAAGAAATTTCTTATTTAATTCTTGGTAAGAACAATAATGCTTTGTGTACTTTCTTTTTTTAAAAAAAGTTTTAAAATAATAAATTTAAATATAAAACTAGTAACAGAGCCACCTATGGGCGAGTAGCTAAAACGCATGTAGAATCCTGTAATTGATTTGTTGGATGTGTTGGTGGGGATAATGACGCATGTCAAAAACATATCGCCAAATGAGAAATGAAAATGGCGTCCTGTTCTCAGGATCGGTTTCGACAAAATTTTAACTCTTAAAAAACTTTTATGACCTATGCTTCATCAAGTAAAATGAAATCTAAATAATAAAACTAAAGAATCTGTAGTAAAAAACGAGCTGAATATTTTCGCTAAGATTAAACCGAAAGCCTTTGAAAATTAAAGATAAAAAAGAGCTCCGAGGATGTCTGTAAAATTAGTTCGGTTTTAGTGGTGTGCGAGTGGTTTTTGATCAAGACTGTTCGGTGTGGACATTTTGGTTAATAGGGTGAGTGTTTATTTGTGTTTAGTGTAAAACCCGATCGCTTCTTTGCCCGATTTATCACTTTTTGACCCACCCAAAACCACCACGAATCAGCCATCATCACGTTCGCATTTCTCCCAAGGTCACATACGTCAATGTGTAGTGTGCGATTTTCCGGTGAATTTTCAGCAATTTTGCTGAAATTTGGTCAATCGGGGTAAAACGGGTATCGAAGTGGTAAAATCCTCGGCTGAGTCATGGATCCACGCATGCCAACATGTCACCCCAACAAGCAGTGTCAACATAACCAACAAAAATCTCCATAGAATTTTTGAGTATGTGGTATTTTTCCAGAGGATCATTGCACAAAAGGACAACAGCACCATATAATATGTGCTGGTCCGACAATTTTGGGTCGTAAAATGGAAAAAAATCGGCATGGGAGACATTGCAAAGATAAGTCGAAAAAATCAAAAAAACGAAAAAATCGTGAAGCCAACGGCTCTTCAACAACTTCTGGCAATCTTTTAGCCGCTTCTTCTAAACCTCTTGTCGAATATTCGGATGTTAGCTCAGAAGATCTTTCAGGACCTGAAGCTGGTGAAATCCAAAGTGGAGAAGAAAGTTTCAGCTTGAGTGATGACGGCGAAATAATGCACAGAAGTCGACATCACAGATATACGCGAATCGAAGACGAATATTACCTCGCCAGAGAATCGCAACTCGCCATTGGACACTCTCCAGGTACCCCCCTCATTACACCACACCCCATACCTTTCATCCACAACCACAAACTAGACTTTCAACATCGAACCCCCTGAAAAATTTTATCTTCTTACCTTCTACGTGTCGCGACCATTATAACAAGTGTTTAGTTAAAAAACTTATCAAAAGTGCCATTACAAAACAAAAACATTTTGGAGTATTTCTTAGTTAAATTCGGCTGCCTATTTCACGGAATATTTTTTATAGTCAATAATCTTAAAGCTTTTGGTAAATAATTATTCATTAACTCGTATGAGGAAACATTCCCAGTGCAATATTTGCCGATTTCAAAGTGTTAACATCCTGTCAACAAAATCACTGACTCTTCCAGTGCTCCATCGAAAGGATCCAATCGTCTTGAACCTTTCTACCACTTTAAAAGTAATTTTCGGCTAAAAACTTCTTGTACCCTAAAGTGTAAGTAACCATCGGGACAAAATAACAATTAACTACATCCAATAACAAACAAAACTGAAACTTAGGACGAACAAAAACTGAACACGAAAAAAGAAGGAACAAAATGAAACTAAATAAAAATGACTCAGAATCTTGTAAACACGCACTCAAAAATAATCAAAATGATTTATTTATTTATAATGTTTTCCATAGTTACAGTGTATTAAGTTCGGACATCCATTTTTCGCTACATTTTCTTTTATCAAAATTTCATAGCACTCTTGACAACTTTTTTAAATGAACACCTTTTACAGTATGACACCGGATCGACTTAAAAAGAGCAAAAAATCTTATTTTTGATTTTTTAGAAAATTTCACTATTGTTGATTTCGATGAAAAAAACACTTTTCCATCGATTCGTCAGACGGTATAGAAAATGAATATATCCATAAAAATGTCATAAAAAAATAGATTATAAGATATTGCCAGAAATACTGACAAAGAATCATTTAAAGTTCATGCTTTCTGTGAATGCTAGTAAGTTTGTGACATAAATCAATAAAAATGTTTTTCCAACGGTATATGCAAGCGAAATTAATGTATATTCGAGTGTTCCTTTTGATATCCAGCTTTTTGTATAAAATATATTTATTTCGCAGAGTGAAACTAGGTAGTTATTAATAAAAAAAAACATGAAAAATAAATTATTTTTTAATGTGAATAATTTATTATAGAGTTGAAAAATACACTTAAAAATACAAAAATATGTGTTGTAAAAAGATAGTTTTACAAAATTATAAGTGGATAATTGAAGAGAGCATCCCATGCAAATTTTAGCCACATGCTCTATACGCATTGGATTGCCACATCTTAAACATCTGTAACATGTTTTGCGATCTAAATTAGATGGACAATAGCCACAACACTTATATTTTGACATTTTACTTTCAGTCATTAAATCTGACATTATGGGTACACTGGGCACTCGCATATTAAATCCCTGGTTGCTCAGGAACGCGAGTTTCAACGTCTCAGCCAATTTCCACAGGGAGAATTTGTAGTGAGGATAGTCAATTTTTTTCCCCGCTATAGTAGGGCCCCGTTTATTTTACTATCGGAGAAGGGAGAACCAGTATTATTATAATATAATTTATACCATACCCAGTGTACCTTCTGAGGGTTAAATGTAGTAATTATGTAATTCGCAGTAATCAAGTGTTTCGTTTCTGCTTTTAAACACTGTTTTTTACGTTTTTCATGTAGATAATTAAATTCTTAATATTGGGATTTACAAAAAAATACAAAAAGTTATCCTTGGATCACCAGATGGGATAAATTTTGACCCCAGAGCTTATTTTTTGAATATAAAAGACTAAATAACAGAGATTTTTTTAATATATAATAATCTCTTTTTCATAATTCTTTCTCTTTAGCTCTTCTGAAAATAAATTTTCTACCACGTATGATAATTGTAAACATAAAAAATTGTGTATTAATTAGATTGAGACAAATAACTAGATGTAACAGAAATTTGATAATTTAGTTTTTTTTGTTTTAATAACTAACAAGTGTCAAAATTGACAAGACAGGTTAGTTAACACCATTTTTCTTGTCAGTGTCAAAATTTAATGTCCGAAATTGTTTGTCACGGAAAAAACTTACTAAAAATAAAATAGAAAAACGGGTAGTGAGCAAGGAAATATTTAAACATGGTATTTAGAACTTGAAATATCACATTTATTCACTATATTTTACATAACTTTTACAAAAAAAGATCAGTTCTTGTAGTAGACGAAGGTTAAATTTTCGTTGAATTTTATTTGCAAACGTTCGAACAGATGATCAAGTGTCTGAAATTTCCTGTTTTAATCACTTTATTCTAAAGTATTCTAAAGATAGGTAGTTGAAATTTTAGGGGTACACCTCATGGCTAGAGCCGACCTACTACCAATTTTTTCTATTTTACAGGTCGTAGACATAGACTTGACCCGTCTATGATCCCCCGTTCTCCCTCCCCAACTCTGATGGTCTCACACCGTGAACGTAAACTATCAGTCTCATCTAGATCTTCAAGATCAAGTGAAATTCGCCACCGTCGAAAAACCGAAGGTTCACCTTCAGAATATCGTCAAGTGGTTGTTTCTCCTAGTTATACAGACGATTATGATTCACTAGATCGAAAAAAACGAAAAAAGAAAGAAAAGAAACATAAAAAAGAAAAAAAGAACAAAAAGAAGAAGAAAAGAAGTAAACATCATTCGCGTAGTACAAGTGTTGATAGTTTAGATAGTGATTCAGAAGAAACTCCACCGAAAAAAGAAGTAGAACAAGAAGAGATTCTTTCCGATTGGGAAGCACCTTCTGTGAAAAATCCGGCGCCAATTATTATTGATAAAATTGATACAAGTGCTTGTTCACCAGTATCAAACGATAGTCATATTGCATCACCGGAACCTCCCGAACCAGAAAAATCACCAAGTCCAATTCCTGTTACACCACCTTTAAAACATAAAGACTATTTACCACCTAGAGAATCCCCACATACACCTCCTTTAAATCCCATAAGAATAAATAATTCAATAGACGATTACGAAAGGCATAAATCATATAATTGTTCGCCTATAGTGATCGATGATTATAACCAAAGTGCAGTAAAATCGCCTTATAGAAATCCAAGTCCAGAATTAACAATGCATCATTCACATAGTTCTTCAAGAAGACGTTTGGAACGAAGTTCCAGTCACAGAAAACACAGAAGAGAAAAAGAAAAACTACGAGACAAAAGACGATTATCCAGGAGTCGAAGTCCACTCAGTAGGAGACGTTCAAGATCACCAAGTTGGGGCCGAAGGCACCACAGTCCATCACCAAGTCACAGCAAACTAAGAAAATACAAATCAAGGAGTCCCAGAAGAGAACGTGAACGAACTCCTTCCAGGTATGTACTAGCAGTAGTTAGAAAAAACAACGTATGTGATACACATCTTTCAGAACACGTGATAAAAATCGCAGTCCTAGCCCTCATTCTATCAAATCATCTCAACTTAAGAACAAAATTACCGACACTAGTCTTTTCGCTGAATTAGTCAAAGATCGACATAAACGTGAACTCGAATTAAAAAAAATCGAAAATCTTCTTGAAAACAAAACCGAAAAACTAGAAACCGAAACGGAGAAAAAACTCGAAGTTACAGCTACTGTTACTAAACCAACAGATGAAGTTGATGCATGTATTGAGAAGAACGATACGAATATTCCAATTCCGATGGATATTGATGATATACCAATTCCATCCGAACAAAATCCGGTGAAATTAAATGAAATCGCGTTACCTGATTCAGCTCCATTACCCAATGATCTGCCAGAGCCACCTCCGACACCACCGTTACCCAATAGTGTGCCACTTCCTGAAAACAAAACACTACCACCACCACCCCCTGTACCTCCGAAAAAGGAACCAGGGAAAAAACAGAAAATTACAAAATTACCAATGCCACCTGGGATTAATCAAAGCGAATTAGAAATGATTGAGTCACCACCAAGTCGATCACCAACGCCACCTGTTATAATTAAGCCCAAAACACCGCCATTGAAAAAAGGAATTATGAATCTGCCAATGCCTCCAGGTGAGTTGCAATAAAAGGTGAAACTCGTATCAGCTGTCAAACTTTGCCATACTGTATCTTTGATAAGAAGCAAATTAGGTCCTCAAGGAACATGCTGATATGAATTTTGAACTGATTTTGCTAACAATTGCGTGTAGGAGGTGTCTCAGAAAGAAGTTTTCTTGAGCAACCTGAGATTTCTGAAAAAAAAAAGCAATAAGACACAACTTAATTTCTACCAAGTTGGACTAGTTAGGACGTAGAGGGCGCCAACATTGGTTATTTCTATTAAAAATGGCGGTTTTATGACGTGTGATATTGTAAAAGCACTGTTAAAAATGCAAACAACGACAGTCAAAAGCAGTATATTGGAATGATCCTACACTTTTATAGGAAATTAAGCGTTCTACAAAAAAGGTCTTATATCATTTTATAATAAATTAACTCTTTCAAAAGTTATTCGGGTTCATTGTTATAGTAATTACAATTTTTTTCTGTTTTTATAGGTTTTTTACTATACTATGATGTCACCAAATAACTCAAAATTGCTATTTTCATGAAATTGTCATAGTAACCAAAAAAATCATCAAATTTGGAAAGGCGTCAATACTTAAAATATTGCAGTTTTGAATTATTTTTTGTTATGATACTGTAGAAAATGATATGATCTTTAAAGAAGTTCCTGTAACATTTTGTAATACTGAGTGTGAAATTTACTATAATTTCAACTTTGACCTCGTATAACTCGGAATAGTGAATTTATCGTAAAATGATAAGAGAGCTTTTTGTAGAGCGTCTAATTTCCATAAAAGTATGTAAGGTGATTTCTATAAATTGATGCGTAATCCGATTATAAAATTCCAAAGATAAAAAAATTCCATGTTATTATTTAAATGAGAGATAGAAAATCGCAATGAGCGACCTCTAAATATTAAGGGCGCAGATTTTTTTTATCAGTGCTTCTTAAACTAAATGGTTAAAATTTGGTGCCTTCTAGCATCTCAGGCTGCTTTATGAAAACATTTCTATCTCTGGGGCACGCTATATAATATCATTGGTCAATTTCTATTTTTTTTTTGTGTAGTAATCCCCGGAACGGAAGAATTAAGCGGCGACGATGATGTTACAAACACTCCTCCACGTATTTTCAACAATAAACTTGGGGAAAAATCAAAAACGCCACCAAAACCTCGTCTTAAACGTCCGAAAATTTTAAAAAGACGAGGTTCACGTAATTTTCAAGCGGTTAGTGGAAAAGACTGGGGCGAAAGATGTGTTGATATGTTTGAAGTTATTGCACAAATTGGTGAAGGAACTTATGGACAAGTATATAAAGCTAAAGATGTAACAGCTGGTGAATTAGTGGCCTTGAAAAAAGTCCGACTCGAAAATGAAAAAGAAGGTTTTCCTATAACAGCAGTTCGTGAAATAAAAATTCTAAGACAGTTAAATCATAAAAATATTGTTAATCTGCGTGAAATTGTTACGGATAAACAGGACGCAGTAGATTTTAGGAAGGATAAAGGATCGTTTTATCTAGTGTTTGAATATATGGATCATGACTTAATGGGTTTATTGGAATCAGGAATGGTGGATTTTAATGAAATGAATAATGCGTGTATTATGAAACAATTATTGGATGGCTTGAATTATTGTCATAAAAAGAATTTTTTGCACAGAGATATCAAATGTAGTAATATTTTAATGAATAATAGGTGAGTAATCAAAATATAAAATGCAAGCAAAAAAAATTCAATTTTTTTTGCTTACATGTAATACCTAACTGATTAATACGTTGTCAATGACTGTAGCTTAATGGGCTAATTTTATGTTGAGGTACTACCGGTAGTATCGCAAATTTTAAAACTTGAAATTATCTCATTAATCACGTATAGCTAGAGTTATTTCTAACGTATTTTAAAAAAATGGCCCTTTTTGATATTGTGGTTCAGAGGTGAAGTAAAATTGGCCGATTTCGGTTTGGCCCGCCTTTACAACGCCGAAGACCGTCAGAGGCCTTACACGAACAAAGTCATAACATTATGGTACCGCCCCCCGGAGCTTCTTCTGGGTGAAGAACGGTACGGTCCAGCAATCGATGTTTGGAGTTGTGGTTGTATTTTAGGTGAATTATTCCTAAAAAAGCCGCTCTTCCAGGTATACAAAACTAAATAACGCCAAAATGAAAATATAATTTTTTTTTGCTTAGGCAAATGCTGAAATGATGCAACTCGAAATGATCTCACGTGTTTGTGGTACTCCAACACCTGCAGTATGGCCGTCGGTGATAAAACTTCCACTTTTTCATACTCTCAAACCGAAAAAACTTCATCGGAGGCGTTTGAGAGAAGATTTTATATTTATGCCAACGACTGCATTGGATCTGTTGGATAAAATGCTGGATTTGGATCCGGAGAAGAGGATTTCAGCAGAGGATGCACTCAAGTCGCCGTGGTTGAAGAATATTAACCCGGAGCAGTGAGTTTGAATCACGAATTTTAATGAAAATAGAGAGGATTAGGCACTAGAGCAAATTTTTAATTCATATCTACAGAGTAAATGCAAGAAATAAAATTATTTCCGGGAAAAAAGGACACCTAAATAACTATGTATTACAAAAAAAAAGAGAATTTTTAGAGCAAACGTAGGCAATTTAACTCATGCCCACAGAGTAATGCAAGAAATAAAGTTATTTCCTGAAAAACTTAAGTTTACTTAAGTACATGTTATTTATTATGACTCATAAGTGTTGAAATAAGCAGCCTGTCCGCGAATTTGTTTTTGCTTATTAATAAAAAAAAAGTTCTTCAATTTCTAATTTTGTAAAATGTACTATCAGACAAAACAAACTACAAAAAACACTTGAAATTTATTATTATTATTGAAAAATACTGTATGATTGATTTATAAGGTTTAGAAAATTTAACGAAAAAAAAAAACAGACAGAATTTTGTCCATTTTTTTGATATTTAGAGGAGATATAAAGGGCTTAAGCAACCAATAATTAAATTAGACATTTTGGTGATTGTTGTTTCTTTCTAATCAATTAGTTACCCTTTATGATTTTACACTCTGGCGGCGAGTGCATATTCCTTTCTATTATTTAACTTTGTGGTTTGAATTTTCTGGAACAGTATTTTTAATTCGGTCTTTTTAGGATATGTGCACCCGAATTACCGACGTGGCAAGACTGTCATGAATTATGGAGTAAGAAAAGGAAAAGGCAATTGCGAGAACAGCAAGAATCTGTTCAGAATTTGCCTCCAGGCAAACCCATAGTTTCGAGAGACAAAAAACCGGAAGATACTTCTGAAGTTGGGGGGTGAGTGGTAGATTCTGAGTGGTTTTGACTCAGACTTATTGTGCATCTTGGACTGAAACTATTTTAGATCAATTGGTTAAATTTAGTCACAATTTTTGAATGTTAATTATAAATTATTTCCTGTAAGGGTTTTTGTATCATGATTTTATAGTGTATTTTATCCTTGTGTTGCCAAAAATCCCAATCCTCTCCTAATTTATTTTATGTGATAGAGAATTTTTTTCGGAAAAAAAGGTGGGTGCTATTATATTGATTTTTGGCTAACATTTACATTCGCTTAGGTTTACAACCAGATCCTTTTTTTTATATGTATATTATGTTTTGTGTAGACAATTTATTGTAATTAGTTCATTTGGTTGCCTTTTAAAGTGCCTTCATCCTTAAAAATCGAATGATGTAAATTTCGTAAAAATACGAAAACAAATCAATTCCTGTATATATAAGTTTAAGCCCTAATAGTTAGCAAAAACCAACCAATTTGTTAATTATATTTGTACATATGTTTTATTTTTATTTCCTATAAAAATAAACGGGATTAATTTATTTTTTGTTTTTTTTTTTTTTACTTTTTTGTGTCCCACCTGCATGCGAATTTGGTGCATGCCTCATTTTTCTACTTTCAGCTCATCGAAAGTCCTGAAAATGGAAGCTTACGACGCCGCCGTCCTCTCCTACGCCCTAGCGACGGCGGCAACGAAGATCAAGCCCGGTCTGCTGGGAATAGCCCCCATTCTGCCCCCAAGAATTCCCGATGGTGAGTCGCTGACGCCTCCCACAAGACACAACCCCCCGGAAACCGATGAAAACAGGAACTACCTGTGTCAACTCCTCTGCAACGTTGAGCAGCAACTTGTGAACAAAACCGCAGTGCAGTTGCCCCAACTGATGGAGATTTGCGCGACCAAGCAGGCACAGGTGGGGCGTTCCCCTCGGAATAATTTTTTTAGGGAATTTTTGCAGGTGGATCAGCAAATTATCGCGCATTTGGAAGCCCTCCAAACTGAGCTACGACAAATTTGTAAAAATAACCCCACAGCCACGCATTTATTGCAACTGAAAATTGAAGAAGAACAAAGTCCGGGAGTGTCCTTAAATTCTGAAATCGTTTGCAAAAGTTTGACCGAATTGATGAAACATTTCGGACTGGTTTCAGGGCCGAATGTTATCAAGAAAATTTTTGTAAGCTAATTGTCTGAGCCTTAATTTTGTAAAAAATTTATATTTTGCAATATGAGTTTAGTTGATATTTTACTTCTGAAACCTCCTCTGTGGCAAAGATATTACATATTTTAGCAAAATATTGTCAAATTGTACATCTAAAGACAAGTAAATTATATATTATCTGAATTTCTAATCCCACTTGAATTTGGCGGCCCCCACATAACCTCACTTTTCAGATTATTTTCAGAAATTGCTGCAAAAACCCGAGACATGCCGAAATTAAATCAGTTACCTTCTAGACAAGGTTTAAACCAAAATTAATCACAAAATTGTGTAAAAACTTACAAAATTTGGCCAAAATTCGTCAAAACTTGAATAAAAGATTTGAAAGAAATCACGTGACCACACGGCACACAGACTGTGACTAGAGTTACAACCACGGGGGTGAAACGAGATGCGCGCGTTTTGCCGAGCATGGGAGTTCGTAGGTATCTAAGGTGAGGTTTTTACACTCCGAGGGAGGGAAAAGGAAAAAACCAATCAAGTTACAGAAATTTAAATAACGCGCATTTGGGTTAGTGATTTTAGTGATTTAGGTTTCTAACAGAATCCCCCAGAAACAGCGGCGCACCTAGTTGGGGGGGATTTGGAAGAATAAACTTAAATTACAATAATGGTAAATTAATAGTAATACAACAAAACTTTTAAAATTTATTTACATCATACTAGTGTATATGTCACAATTAATATAAATTTATGTTTTTTTTGATTAAATTTGTTAAATAAAGTTTAGGTTTGAGGGTACGCCACTGCCCAGAAAAACATTTCATGCGTGAAATGGAGTGACAGGTGGTGTTTGTTTTCGCGCGTTGTTGTAAGTAAAAATGCTCAAAAATTATAAATAAAAACTCACAATTTACTTTTTCTAGCTTTTTAGGTAATATAGGAGTTATTCTGGATCTGGCTGGGTTTTGGTTTTAATGTAAAACATAAGTATTTTGTTGCACGTGGAAAATTTTGTTAGGTTAGTTACGATTTATTTATTGTAGATTCGTTGAACTTTTAACGTTTGAACGGATTTTGATTTCTACATCTTACGCATACTGAAATTATGGCTGGCTACCGAAAATATTCCTGTAAATACCCTGGGTGCAGTAATGGTTATGTGCCGAACCGTTCTGAAGGAATTAACAAACACTTCTTCACTTTCCCTAAGGACCCAAGGCTTTACAACTTATGGAGGAATGTTTGCGATGTGCAGGAATCTGTGAGTACAAAATTTTGGCGAATTTGTGAGGATCATTTCGAAGTCCGCGATTTTGTAAATGAAAGGAAGGATAAATTGATTCCAAATGTAGTATCAAGGCTTTATGTTGCGCCTTTGCAGGAGAAATCTGTTGAAGTTTTACAAAAAACAATTTCTTTATCAGAAAATTGTTTAGTAGAAAATTCAACAGAATTTTCATCCAACAGTTGTTCTTTGCCTTCAACATCTAATGAGAGATGTCTTGTTGATCCTCCTGTTATTTCAAATAATGAAATAATAAGCAACAATAACCTTCAAGATCACAATTACTCTGTTCAGGGTAATCATAATACGATCAATGAGAGGTGCAACAAATTTGCGTTTTTGAAAGACAATTCTGAAAATGGCATATTACACAAAATAAGACTTTCAAGGGCAGATTTAACTTCACGGGAGAAACAGATGTATAAAATTCATCGAAATGTAACATCACGTTTGTCAAAGTTGCAAAAATTGTTGCAACAAGAAAAGCACAAAGTGAATATTTTGCAAAATTTATACAAGTCCGGAAAATTCGAGTTCATTGATGAAAACCTGAATTCTGTAACGAAGGATTTCATCAATTCGCAGTTGAAAAACATTGACAAACATCCGACAGCGCGGAGGTGGACTTCTGAAGATAAGGCGTTTGCCTTGTCTATGTACAAACTGAGTCCACGCTTGTATAAATATTTGCAAACATATTTTCAGTTGCCTTCTACACGAACCTTGAAAGCTGTTTTGTCTAAAATTCCATTTGGACCTGGAATTAATAATGCAATTTTGAATCATTTAAAGGGAGAAATCATGAAAAAGAAGAGGACAGATCGATTCTGTACTTTGATTTTTGATGAAATTTCTTTATCTCATGGATTTCATTATGAGGCCCATCACCAATTAATTAGTGGTTTTGAAGATTTGGGTTCATTAGGTCGGACAAACAAGGCAGCCAACCATGCTCTTGTTTTTATGGTCCGAGGTATCAGAAAGCAATGGAAGCAGGTAGTTGCTTATTATTTCACTAGTCATACGATTACAGCTGACAATCTAAGATTAATTATTAAAGAAATAATAGGTCAACTTCAGGGAATCGGTCTTGAAGTTGTTGCCACTGTTTGTGATCAAGGGTCTACAAATCAAAAAGCCGTGTCTCAGCTTTGTGCTGAACCACACCCCCGACGAGGTTCCTATTATTTTTTTATTAATGATCGTCCCATTGTCACAATTTTTGATGTCCCTCATTTACTTAAAAACACCAGAAACTCGTTATTGCGTTGTAAGATCCAATTTGATTCTGATAAATTTGCCAAATTTGAGCACATTGAGGCTGTTTTTAATTTTGACCAGCAAAAACAATTCAAATCGTTGCCTAAGTTGAAAAAAGACCATTTCAATTTTAAAGATTCCTATGTAAAAATGAAAGTCAAGGTAGCTGCTGCTCAGTTAAGTAGCTCAGTGGCAAGTGCCATTGAAACTTTTTTTGTTTTTACAGATAAGTTGCCAGCTGAGTCAATTTTTACGGCAGAATTCGTCAAAAAAATTGATGATTTGTTTGACTCTTTGAACAGTTCGCGTCTTTTTGCACCCGATTCAAAAGTGTGTCGTTGTGCTTTGACAAATGAGTCACCCCATTTGGCGTTTTGGTCAAAATTGCTAACAGAAATGGACCAGTGGAGATTAATAGATTTGAACAATGGTACTGATTGCACCAATCAGTATTCATTTGTCAAAGGTTGGCAAACGACAATCAAAACTGTTATTTTTCTTTGGGACCACCTCAAAAACATTGACGGATTTGCCTATTTAAACTTACGTGGTTTAAATCAAGACCCGGTGGAAAATCTATTTTGCAGCATTCGACAGCACGGTGTTTCCAACTCCAATCCCACTTGTCACCAGTTTACAGCTGCCTTGAAAACAGTTGTGGTCAACAATTTGGTTTCTCCAAAAGGCTCTGGTGGTAACTGTGAGGATGATGAGTGCACACCTTTGGAAAACTTGGGAAATTTGTTGATGTTTTCAGAGAGTGAGGAGAGACATCTGGAATTGGTATCACCTACTGAGATGGACTTCAGCACAATGCAGGAAGAAGAACTTTGTTGTGAAAATACTCAAGGTTTAGCTTATGTTGCAGGGTACGTGCTGAAGAAAATCGAAATTCCAGTGTGTGGACCCTGTCGGAAAAAGTTATTTTCTGAGGAGCCCACAGAACACCATCTCTTTGTCACATTCAAGGAATTCGACGACCAGCGACGGTTGACGTATGCTAGTGAGTATGTAATGCAACTTGTCCAAAACATTCACACAAGTTTATATTGTTTTCTAGACACCTGTGCTTACCAGGGAATGTTAGAAGACAGGTTTAAGGAACTTTATAAAACTCAGTTTGATTTTGGGCAAAGGTATTGCATGAATCACGATTGCGACCTTTTAATATTAAATTGGTGCACAGCTTTTTTAATACAAAAGTACGTAAAAGATAAGCAGAAATCAAAATCCGTAACACCCGGCCATATCCAGAAAATGAAAAGACTGAAAGTGAAGTGAAGTGTGCCTGATAGATATTGAAAGTGCAATGAATTAAAGTTTTGTTTTTTATATAGAATTATTTTATTTTGTTGTTCAGTTATTAAATATTCTTGTTATTCATGTTATATATTTTTTTAAATTATTTTTATGTTGAGAATTTTTTTTATTTTCGTTTGCATGTGATATGTATTATTTTATATTTATTTCTACATGTATGTATATCATGTCTTTCGGAGGAGACGTTAAGCCGTCGGTCCCGGCTAGCAATGGTTGTTAAGTCATGTCAGAGGCGACTTGAAAACTCTGGCACTTGTGTGTTGCATTACCACCATACCAAATCCATCCCTTGTATTTAGAATTTATTTTTGTTAAGTTTTTTTTATTTTAGTTATTTTGGAGTTTATTGTTTTTATTTATTAATTTAATAAATTTTTTTTAGCAAATATTGTTTGTTTTCATAATAAATAGCTATAACATAAAAATTAAACATGTAATTTTCTTAAAATAAATTCTAACATTTAGAAGTTTTTTTGCAGATTTTGATTAAAATAGCACTATTATATAATAGTGTTATTTTAAACAAAATCTGCAAAAAAACTTGTATATGCAAAAATAACTGTAAAAACAAAAATTAAGATCCTTTTAAATCTCCCACTTTTAACATTAGTAACGCACCTGAACACGAGAGGGCCTGTGCTGTTAATAAAATAACAGGAACTTTTCGCTTCTTAAGTTAAATGTTCTGTGGTTACAACTCGTGAAGATATAAAATGAAATTATTTGTGAAGAAAACTAAATTATTTTGATGCAAAAATAAAACAAATTCCGTAATTTTTTACTTTTAATTTAAAATCTGGAAATAAAGCCCTGTTTTGCATTTTTTCTTTATAAAAATTTAAAAAAGTTCAAGTGTCTCAAGTTACGGCACTTTGACAGTTACCAGAAATGACACGTGAATTGTGACAGTTATCTAACCTAACTTTTTCAGATCAACATAAACAATGAATAATTTAGAAATTCCGGCCGAAATCGCTCCCGAATTCACTTCAACCAACGAGACAAGCCTCGTGGTGATAATTGTGGATAGTAATCCCAGTCAAAAAATGCTGCGGGACAACCCCCACGCCCTGACTCATTGCGTAGACTCAGTTATAGCTTTTGCCAATTCTCATTTAATGCAAAAGGCGCAGAATAAACTGGCTGTTATGGCTTGTCATTCAAAGACCAGGTATAAATAATTTTGGGGTAATTCTTGCTTGAGTAACCTTTCAGCGAATTTATCTATCCCGGCCCCAACAAGCCTCTAGATGTGCGCCAAATCGATGGGCAATACGAGGTTTTTACTGCAGTTGAGAAGACGATCAAGCAGAACTTAGCTAAACTCCTCGTCGATGAGAAATCTACGTTAGTTACAGAGTCTTTACTGGCAGGGGCTATCGCTATGGCTCTATGTTACATTGCGAGGATTCAGAGAACGAAGCCCCCGGGATGTAAACTAAACAGCAGGATTTTGGTCGTGACAGGCAGCGGAGACTCCGCTTCGCAATACATGAATTACATGAACGTTTTTTTCACAGCACAAAAACAAGGAATTGTTATTGATGTGTGTGCCCTTGACCAACATTTGAGTCTGTTACAGCAAGGTTGCGACATAACAGGGGGGTTATATTTAAAAATACCTCAGTTGCAAGGATTACTACAATATCTTCTAGTAAGTTCAGGAACATTGAATTTTTTTTAAACAGAAAGTTTTTAGTGGGTCTTTTTACCTGAGCCCCCTATCAGACAGAAATTAGTTTTACCACCGCCAGTTAAGGTTGATTACAGAGCGGCATGTTTTTGTCACAGAGAATTGATAGATATAGGTTATGTGTGCTCCGTGTGTTTATCAAGTGAGTGAAGTGTGCTGCAAATATTTGATTTTAATAAATTTTTATTTTTCAGTTTTTTGTAAATTTAGCCCAATTTGTACGACTTGTCAGTACGTATTTTAGTAATTTTGTCGTTTTTAAAACTTAATGTTGTTTTTTTAGTACTGTTTTTAAAATACCGGGGCCACTAGCTGTCAAATCGAAAAAGAAGAAAATCAAATTGTAGGTTACATTTTTTTTATGATTTAGTAAGTACATTTTTTTGAAAATTTTGTGTTTTTTTATCACTTACTGCGTATTGTTTTTGTTGCATTAATTGGATTGGGGTCAAGAAGGTCTCTTATAAATAGATTCTAGGTCATTTCTTGCTCTTTATTTACAATATATCATCGTAGTCATGTTTTAGTTTGATATAAAATATATAAGAGCACTTTAAATAAATACTAGTAAGGCCTCTTCAGCATTTTACCCTTAAAAAAGTGTTGTATGCTGAAGGGGCCTTACTAGTAGGTAAGTACTACATAATAAAATATATTGTGTTGAAAAAATGTTAATAATATCACAAAAATAGTTGTTTCTAGAGTCCCTGAATGTCATTGACGTTTCTTGTTATGACATTCAGAAATTTTAGTAATTTCCTGTGCTCTGATATAATATCAGAAGAATTACTCAACACTAATTGTTGAAGCCTTAATAACAACTGGAAAAATATACAATTTTTAGTTACTTAATGCCCTAAAAACTAACTGAAACAAAAAAAAAATTATATCTAATACTGTAAATACAACAAAACTATCAACAATAATAAATTTATGGCAACTGAATTGTATCACTTGTTATTACTCAACCAGAGTCGTCACAATTGCCATTACGGAAATCCCTGCAATTAGGGCAAGAATCTGTTTGAGCGACTCTCGGGGGTCCTCCTCTTTCAGTAAATCGGGGAGGACGGTAACAAGGGCAATGTGGAGAAATGTCCCAGCTGTGAAAGGCATAATCCACGATGTTCTCGCCTCTGAAATTACAAAAAAAAATTCGGAATTCAAAAAATGCGCCAAATTTTTTTCTAACGTCATAATAAAATGGTGTAAAAGATAACGCCAAAATTTCGTTTTGTACTGACAAAAAGAAAAAATATTTTGGATC
Source organism: Tribolium confusum (assembly GCA_029207805.1). Lineage (NCBI taxonomy): Eukaryota > Metazoa > Arthropoda > Insecta > Coleoptera > Tenebrionidae > Tribolium > Tribolium confusum. The sequence goes on along the minus strand of JALGAY010000006.1, from coordinate 24,691,823 downwards.
ATAAGTTGGTTTTAATCGGAGGTAGGTTTGAATATACTCCTGTGTTCTGTGATGTATCGCGTAAGCCGCCATTTTGAATCATTAAATGTCATTTGGAGTCGTTTTTGGAGACATAAAAATTTTGAAATTTTAATGTTTTACTAATTTAGATCAAGTGTACAACAAAAGCTGAGAGATTCTAAGTTATTAGTCATTTTGAAAAGTCAGAAATTTTAGAATACTGAAAAATCACCAAAATTCATCGTTTCATGAAATTTGAAAACTCAGAAATCTTAGAATTCGGAGAATCGTGAAAAATAGAAATATTATAGACTGAATTGATGAAATTTAGAAGTCCAGAAACCTTAAGAAATGTGAAATGTCTGAGAACCAAAAAATTTAGGGATTTTAGAATTATTCACCAACACTGAGGTTAAAAAAATGAGAAGTTCAGAAATTTTAGAATATTAGAAAAAAGAAATGTTACAACAAGTAATACCGAGAATCAGGAAATTCTGAGTTGCAGCAGTTTTTTTTAGAAATTCAGCAATTGCATAAGCACAGCAATCTAAAAAATTCAGAATTCTTTCAATTTATGACACATCAGGATTTGCAGTTTCTGGAGTATTAAAGCTCAGAAATCGAGAAACATGTGAATTCAACGTTTCAGAAATATTAAAGCTCAAAAAACCCACAGAAATAGTGAAAATGCAGAAATCTTTGAATTCTAGGAACAATAAAAATTCGAGGAGTTTCAGAAGCTTCAAGAAACTTTAAAAACTGAAAAATCATAAAAGATTGGTATGTAATATTGAAAAGTCAGAAATTTTTAGAATACCCAAAATCATCAGAATTCAGCGTTTCAAAAAATTTAAAAACTAAGAAACCTTAGAATTCGAGGAATCGTGAAAAATAAAAAAATGGGTTACTGAATTGATAAAATTTAGAATTTTAGTTTTTCAAAATTATTTACCAACACTTGGCTTTAAAAAAATGAGAAGCTCAGAAATTTTAGAATATTAGAAATGTTACAAATAATACCGATAATCAATGCAATTCTGAGAATTTGTTTAGAAGTTCAGCAATTTCATAACCTTTGAAATCTTAAAAATGTAGAAATATTTCATCTTATGGCACATTAGGATTCACAGTTTCTGAAATATTAAAGCTCAAAAGGCTGAAGATGGTAGTAGATGGAGTTTTAAGAAACTTAAAAATCAGAAATAGTAATTTTGAAAAGTCAGAAATTTAAGAACACCAAGAAACTTTAGAATTACATGTCCAATCCAATCCAATTCAGAAATATTAAAGCTCAAAAAACCCACAGAAATTGTGAAAATACAGAAATCTTTGAATTCTAAGAACAATAAAAATTCGAGGAGTTTCAGAATTTAGATGAAGCATTAAGAAACTTTAAAAATTGAAACTCAGAAATCTCTCACTTTATGGCATATTAGGATTCAGGGTTTCTGGAATATTAGAGCTCAAAAGGCTTAAGATCGTAGTAGATGGAATTTTAAGAAACTTAAAAATCAGAAATAATAATCTTGAAAAGTCAGAAATTTAAGAATACCAAAAAACATTAGAATTAAATGCCCAATTCAGAAATATTAGAACTCAAAAAACTCACAGTAATAGTGAAAAAACAGAAATCTTTGAATTCTAGGAACAATAAAAATTCGAGGAGTTTCAGAAATTAGATGAAGCTTTAAGAAACTTTAAAAACTGAAACTCAGAAATCTTACGATTCGAGAAGTCATAAAAATAAAAAAAATGGGGATTGAATTGATGGAATTTTTAAGCGTAGAAACCTTAGGGATCGTGGAATGTTTGAGTCTAATCATTAAAATTTGGAAATTTCAGAATTATTTAACTACACTGAGCTTTAAAAAAATGAAAAACTCAGAATTTTGAAAATATTAGAAATTGTAAATGTTACAAAATAGAAAATAAATAAAAATTTGAGAGTTGCACTAGTTTAGATAAATTTAAAAACTCAAAAATTTCATAATTTTAGGAATTTTGAAATACAGAGGAACATCTGAATTTAAGAAGCATAAGAAACTTGGGTTGCCATCGCAAAATTCAGAAATCTTAGAATTCAGGAAGTTTCAGAATTTAGATAAGAGTTGTAAGAAACTTATAAGTTCAGAATTTTAGAATACAAGAATAATTAGAATTTAGAGATTTAGGAAATTTTGAAACTCGGAAATTTTCGAATATCGGAAATCTGCTTGGTGAAAATATAAAATTCAGAAATTTTTGGCCAAGAAATTTAAAAGAAGCTCGCCAAAATTGAGAAAAATTTTAAAAGATAGGGAGTTTCATAATTTACATTGAGTTTAGAAGCTCAGAAATCAGAAATGTTATAATAGCGAAAAAGAAAATCGATGTAATTCTGAGAGTTGCAACAGTTTCAGAAAATTTTGAAGGTCAGAAATGTTATATTAGAAATTTTCACAATTCAGAAATTTTGGCGTAACCAAATACATTAAAATTCAAGAAACTTAGGATTTCAGAAATTAGGAATTTCTCGACTTTAGATGGAGTTTCAGGAAACTTAAAAATTGAGAATTCTAAAATACTGATAACCATTAGAATTCAGAATTTCAGGAAACTTAAAAATTACTTAATTCAGAATCTCAAACATTAAAAAAAAAAACAAAAAAATTGGGAATAGCGAATGACTGATAAAACTCTGAAATGTTTTTCTACGAAGTTTAGATGCACAGAAAAAAATGAGAAATTTAAAATGCTAAGAATAAATAGAAAATAACTACTATTAAGGATGTTTGTGAATGCCTAAGGGCACACAATGAACAATGTCTCAAGAATTTAAATAAGAAATCTAAGATTTTTAGGAACTTGAAAATTAATTAAAAATATGAAAGCCAGAAATCTGAACTGTTAATAGCTCAGTCTTGCCGGTTTTTGGCGTTTTTTCAACGCCTAACTAGTAACTACCTACTTGATGTCAGTTATTTTGATACCCACTTATAAATCTTAAATTTCAAGTACATAATATCTTAAAAATTAATCTTTATCTTCAATTTCTCAACTCAAATTAATTTAATTTTCCCACCAACTGAATGAATAAAATTGTGATACATGTAGTACAAAATGGCGAAGCGACATTCAGGTTTAGTCTTTGCCCACTTGTAGCATGTTCTACACCCCTCCCAGTCTATGTTTTAAATAAATTTTGTATTTATTTGAATAACACATAATAATAATTTTTCCGAAAGTGTTTGATTTATTTTTTTATAATAAGGCCTAATTTAAATTGCCCGGATTTTTTATTATTAAAAATAAAGATTTTTCCGCACTCAGTTGTTACGAAATGTCACTTTTTATGTTAATTTTGGTAAATATTACGTAACTTGTAATGAAATTACGTTAAAATTAAAAACCAGTATTTACCTATTGAGTTGGAGGCTCCACTGCACATAATAGCAGCAAAGGATCCGATCATGCCGCCCCCAGCTGTTAAAATCTGATAAAACGCCGCATCCCATCTCGTGAATCCCGATTTGAGCAATATGGCAAAATCCCCGACTTCATGTGGGATTTCATGTACGAGTATGGCAAAAGTGGTCAAAAGACCTAACCGTAGAGACACTAAAAACGCGCCTCCTAGTGACAATCCATGAGTGAAGTTATCAATAGTGTTGGCTAACAAATTTAAATAACCACTTATCTAAAACCCAACAATTAAGAAACCAAAAATCCGACACCAAATCTTCTTACTTGTTTCTTATTATTCTCTGGGATATGTTTCAAAGCGTATCCTTTGACATTGTTATTTTCCGGAGTGGCTAAATGCCGCTCACCTAATTTTTCTATCACAGTAAACGATTTTTCAGCCACTACAAATACTATTAATCCTGATAAAATCAGAAGGCCGGTCGTTGTAGTCGGATGACCTCCTGAAAAAACCACTTCCTTGTCATTCAACAATTTTATCCAATTGGGTTTATTATAAAATTGGGGTCATATCATACGTAATAACCCGAGCAAATCACAAACCGACACATGACAATCACGTGACTGAAAGCCAATCGGAACAAGGGGCGTGGTAATTACCGTTTTTTGCCGCATCGTTTGCCCAAATTTCCGGAAGCGAATGCAGGAAGACATCGCCGAGCAGACCTCCAACGGCGAAACTTAACAAAGTTTTCAGTTTGTTTGCGCTGTCTGAAAAAAAATGTTTCAGGGTACTCAATTTTACTACAACTAAGTATGTTTGATTGACTAATCTAATCTCGGTACGTGCGGAGATTGCGTTAAGAGGCTCGAGGGCAGGTGCTGAAGACAGCAACAACAGGGTATTGGACTATTACGTAAAAAGATAAATTTTCTTGTAGTGGGTGGACGCGTGCCGATAAAAAAATATTTCACACACAATTTGACAATGGCCGCCTTCGTGACACGATTTGAACCCTATTGAAGCGAAAAAAAAATTAAAGGAAACAAAACAGCAAGGTCGGAACCTTAATGCGGCCTTGAAATTTAAATAATATTTATATTCGGATAACAAACTTGTTTTTTTATGTTTGTATTCCCTGAACTAAAAATACCTGGACTGTGTTTCAATCATCACAGGTGGCTTTGAATTGACAATTTTTTGTTGTCGACAAATTGATGCTATAAGTGCAGTTACTAATTTTCCAATATTAATAAAAACACATTCTCAAAATAAACTGTTTTTTAGCAACAAAAAAACGGAATTGTCTCCCTCGCTAATATTTTATATACAGGGTGGACCAAATGTATGGATGGGGCCGTTTTTTTACTAAACTATACAGAATTTTGAAAAAACAAAATATAGGCATTAAATGGTTATAAAAATGCTACCCAAGGCTCTGTTTAGAAAAATTTTATTTTAATTTTTTTATTTTATTATAAATATCGGAATTTTGTTTTTTCAAAATTCTTCTTTCTTCAGAACAAAAACGTTCTGATCCATACATTTGGTCCACCTGTATAATTAAAATTACAGACCAGAGCTTGTTATGACTCACTTTTACAAAAAAAGGTAAAAAACACAAAACATAAAAAATAGTATTCAAAACAGTAGGCATTCAGCCCCGTTTCAGATGTACGCGTACGGTCAGCTCCGTACCATCAGCGTCTATCGAAAGCACCCATATAAACAATGGCCCGACGCGGGCCACGCGTATGCTGACGCTGACGAAAAAACGCGCGCTGACGGTCAGCGTCTATCTGAAAAATCAGATTAAAGTAATGCCACTGGTACGCACGCTGACCGTACGCGTCCATCTGAAACGGGGCTCTCATTCTTCATAAAACTGGCTTTACACAATGTGTTCTTCAATATATTTTATTTTTTACTAATTGTGAAAGTCAGAATCTACATTTTATTAATTTTTGAGTCATAGTTGAAGTTTTATAATCTGAAAATCTGTGGTATTTTTTTAAATCTTGAAATATACATATCTAATTATAAAAATTTTAGAAGATGGCCACAACATTTTACCAAATTTCGAAATGTTTTTGAAGCTAGATGTGATATTTTTTCATTTTTTCGACTTTTTAGAGTTGTAAACGACATTTTACTAATTTTGGAAATCAAAAGCTATATTTTACTAATTTTGAAATACAGAGATCTAATTGTATCAATTTTAGAAATCAGCCGCAACATTTTACTAATTTTAGATGCCGGAGGCGACATTTTAGAAGTAGTAAAATACAACAAAACTACACTTTACTAACTTTGGAAAACAAAAATGACATTTTATTAGTTTTAAACCAAAAAAATGTAGTTCTACTAATTTTAAAAGTGAGGGAGACAAAAGTGATATTGTTTTTGTAATTTAAAAAGTCGGATGCAAAATTTTATTTTATTTTTATTAATTTTAAAACCTGTGACAACATTTCACTAATTTTGAAAACCAGAAAAACAAAAGACAATGTTAAATAAATAAGTACAAATATGACATTCTAGAAACCGAATTTTTTTTATTAATTTTCAAGCCAGAGACGCTATTTGACTAATTCTGAAGCACAGACATGTGATTTTACCACTTTTAGAAACCGAAAATAATATTTTGATTCAACTTTTAAATCAATAATGCCAAAGAGTTATTGGTTTTATAATTTTAAACGTGGGATGCAAAGTTTTATTAATTTTAAAACCAGAAGCAACATTTTCCTAATTTTTGAATCTGGATGTAATGTTTTATGCCTTTTTTGTACTAATAAATCTACAAAATTCACATTATTTTCCAAAGGAAGGAACCACGGAGCAATATTTTACTAATTTTGAAAGTCAAAAAGACATTTTACTAAATTTAATTTTTAATAATTTTATCAAATTTTAAATACCGAACAGGATATTTTTGAAATTTTTATATCAATAAAGACAAAAGAGACATTGTTTTTAATATTTTATGTATAAATTGAATCATTTTTTTGGCCAGAATTGTCACTTTTTACATTTAATATTTTTAAATTTAGATTTTTGATTTGAACGTTGTATTACGGGCATCATTGTCACTAATAACCCTCGGAAAACTAAAAGCCCAACTACTCAGGCTTACCACCCCACTATTTTTGCTTAGTATCACAATACAAGCTTCATATTTTTTTTCAATTTTAGGTAGCGAAAATGACGTTTTACTAATTTTGAATCTCAGGAGCAACAGTTTACTAATTTCGAAATACAAAGTCGTAATTTTACTAATTTCCAAAGCCGGAAATGACATTTAAGTAACTTATTAGTAATTTTGGACAGCAAAAGCAACATTTTACTGATTGTAGATGTTGGAAGCGATATTTTTTACCTTTTTCAAATTAATAATAAAATTCAAAAATGACGAAGTGGGCCAGAGGCAACATTTTCCTAATTTAATCCCGAATTTTGAACAATTTGGGGAGCCAAAGGCAATGTTTTTTATCAAATATTGTAAATACGAGGGGACATTTCTTATGAATTTAAAGAACCGGAAGCGAAATTTTTTATCAATTTTTAAATTAATCTTTACTAATTTAGAAGCTTGAGCTGATTTTTTTCTAAATACGGCACTCGAATTTCTTCAATTGGAGCGTGAAATACTGTCTCCAAAAAAACTGTTGTATAAGAAATGGCGTAATTTTAGAACAATGACGTGGTTTTGTAATTGTGAACAAAGAAGAATTATTATCATAGACGTGCCAGCTTTATCTAATCAAGCATATGCATGCAATTTGAATGATTTTAATAAGCAATTTATCGTAATAAATAAAATATTTGTTTAATACAAAAAGCTAGTAAGCCATGATTTTTTCAAAATTGGACCATTTTGAATTTTTTCAAGGATTACACAGTGTTAAAAATCAAGTGGGTAAATGTCAATCATTCTCAAAAATTCAGTCATCATTATTATACATTTTTTATTACTTTTTTATGACGTTTAATAATTACAGATTCCTGTAATTCTTCAAGTAATTTATTATGGGAAATCGTGATATAATCGTTGTTTCTAAGAATGTTAAACACTTTTTTCTGCAAAACGATAATTACGGTTGTAACAATAAACAGAACACTTAGAGTACACACTGATTGGCAATAAGCAAAAATGTTGAACAGTCTAGGAATATTGTTTTTTTAGAGGTTGGCTAAAAAGTACCAACCTGATAAAATTGAACCCCCAATTATTTTTATTTTAAGAGTTGGTAATTACTAGGCTTCGGTGCAAGCGAATCTTGGCTAAACAACCAGGTAATTAATCGGTGTAATCCAGCAGGCTGCATGTTATTCATTCAACTGGTTTACTGGTCAACTGGTGTAGACCAGTTCAATGAATAACATGCAACCCGCTGGATTACACCGATTAATTACTTGGTCGTTTAGCCAAGACTCGCTTGCACCGAAGCCTAGTAATTACAGAAATTGACAGCTATCGTCAATTGTTATAAAACCAAAGTAACCACAACAAAGCAAAGATCTTTAAACCTGTTTTCCTTTGTTTATATTTATCTAAATAGCCGGTATTGCACTGAAACATCTCTTTCATCAAACAAAAACAAAGATAACGGTAATAAATCCCATGTGCGTCTAATTTTTTTTCCATTTCTATAAATCACTCGTGCTTCGTTTGCGTTCCTCGAAAGAAGAGAATAATCGTATGAGATAAAATCTCAAGGCCTTAATATAACCTCTAACCTCCTTGTTTGAGGTTGTCCGTTTGGTCAATGGGTATGACCAGAAGTGGTAAGACTCCACTGAGTCCCACCAGGACTGAGCCGATCATTGCCCACAGCCAGGGCATGTACTGCATGGTGAAGAGCCATCCTGGCACTAATCCTTCACTGGTATAGTCCACCAGAGCACCGTTTAAGCCGGTCAACAGCTCCAAAAGGCTGCTCGTTGCCATTGCTAATGATGGCACCCACTTGCACTGATTCGCGCTTTTTGTCGACTAACCTACTCTGAGATTGAGCCGAACAAAATAATTACACGACTGATAAAAGGTTACTAAACCGAACGCTTCATTGTTTTCACTTTTACTACATCATGGCAATCATGGAGAACGTCTCGATTGCTATTTACTTGAATGACGCATGGAGTCCCCCCCATTTCGACGCACATCTGCTCCGAAATAATGGAAATTGAGAGATTTCCACCACGGTTTGGGCTTAGGGACAATGCCTTATCCCTCTTGTCTAGAGCAAGATTCTACAGTAGTTCTAGAAGGTTGTGCTATGTGAAATGTGAAATTACATAACACAAAAAGTAACATTAGACAAGATGATAATTTGGTCCATTGATGTGTTGACACTGATTTGATAAGTTGTCAAGAGATAAAGTAACTTATCAGTGATAAGATTGATAGATATGTTAACAATTTGATCACCAAACAGATCAAAATTATCCATTGTCATTGCTAAAATTTTAGTTTTTGATAAGTTTTGTGATAATTTGACATATCCAAGTCGACCAGGACAGTAGGGTTATTATTATTGCAACAAAATAATTTATTTTTACTACATAGACGAATACAACAATAATTTCATAGAAAAAAAAATATATTCACACAGTAATAACTTCGAATGCTGATTAAATAACGTCGCTTCTGAAAAACCTCTCACTGTTCAAACGCTTGGGTTACTATTCGCGTCTCTTAAAAATTGGGTACCGGGTGGACCAAATGTATGGATCGGGGCTTTTTTTGACCAAAATATAAAGAATATTGAAAAAACAAAATATCAACATTAAATGGTGATAAAAATGCTACTCCAGGCTATATTTAGAAAATTTTTATTTGTTTAAATTTGGAAGATAAACTATAGCAATATTTTTGTTTTTTACCGGTTAAGAACCGTTATGAATTCTAATTCTGAACTAATTCTGAACCGTTCTAAACTGTTGTTGGAACAAATTTATAAGTTTTCTCTCAACATGCTAAAGAATATCTTTGCGGTACTAACGATTATTTGTTGAAAATCTGCTCTATTGATAATAATAATTTAGATTTATTTGATAAGGTGTCAATAGATAACTTATCATTATCACGTATTGGCTGTGAAGATATGTTAACAATTTGATTAGCGAACACTCGAACAGACCAAAAGTGTCTATTGCCTTTGCTAAGATTTTTAATAATTCTTATGATAAAATTACAAATATTTCGTAATAACAATAAGATATTGTTATAACAATAAGAGAAAGAAAATTTCGAAAAATATCTCCAGAAGATACGAGGAAGACATCCCGCCGAAAGCGCAAATTTTCATAAAATTATTAATAGACACACCCATGGACCGATCGAGAGGAATGAGTCATCGCTTCGCTTGAGTGGAGAAAAGTTACGAAACTTCGGGACACATTCTGGAAGGACGTTTGGTTATAACAAGTGTTCATTATGTTCACAAGTATGTTTTAGTTTAGTTCAGCTGCCGTACTGTCAGTTACGACGACAAATCACGACTGCGCGCAGATTTTTTATCAAAATCTCATAGCACACTTGACAACTTTTTTAAATGAACAGTTGTTATAAGCAGAGGAGACATTAACTAGGTTAGTTAGTCAGTTAGTGAGAACCAGACAAGCCAGTGAAATGAGCAAAAAAGAAGAAAAACGTCATGAAGGAGAAAAAAATACGCACGGCAAGAAAAAAAGATTGCAATTAAGAAAACGAAAAAGCTGAGCGAGGTCTGTTATTTACTTATTAATTATTATATTCTATTTGAATCAAAAATTATGTCACAAGTGACTAATGCAGATCCCGACCAATTTTGTTTTGTCAATTGAGTTTCCAATTCTGTCTTAAATCACCAGAAGAGTTTTAAGTTTTAGCAACAAAACTAGAACAAAAATGATCTAAAATTACTACAAAAAATATCGTGTGTTTTTTTTAAAAAAAACTCTAGAGTGCTTTGAAACTAAAAAACAATTGTTTTGTATGTCTGTGATTAATCGTTTACACACTTGTCAAACTGACAGATCTCATAACCTTACTTTTCGACAATTAGAACAAAAATACATTTTTATAAATATATTCATTTATTACCTACAAAAACTGTTGATAGCTGCCCAAACACCTACTTTTTGTGAATGGAGAGGTTCTTCTACAATTTCATAAGGATGTTCTGTTGCCCAAATTCTCATGTTTTGTGAATTCATGTAGTCGGACAGGTAAAACCACGCTTCATCCGTAAAGGAAGTTTTTTGAAGGAGTTCATTATTATTTGCAATGTTATTTAAAAACCACTGACAATACTGCAATCTTCTAGGAAAATCTACGGGTCGTAACTCTTGAACGGCTTGGAGACGATAAGGGTACATATGTAAATCTTCTCGTAGGAGTTTATGACATGTACTAACAGAAAGTTCAACTTGCTGAGACAGATGTCTAATCGACGTTTTTATATCTTGGTGTAGAATCTCTTGTGCAGCATGAATAACTTCATCTGTTCGTTTAGTTGGTCATCCACTGCCCTCTTTACGTGTAATGGCCCCAATTTCACGGAACAGATTCACACTTCGGTGGAGAGTGTTTTTAAACCCTTCATACACAACAACAACGTCAGGAAAAGCTTCTCGAAACTCCTCCAGGCACGGCTGAATTGAATATTTCCAAACACCGTTAACATTCTCTCCATTTCGGAAATAACTTTCCAACAAAAAAGTCTTTTGTTCACTGGTATACACCATGATTACAAATCAAGGAAAACACAAAATTTAGTATTGAAAAATACTGATAAATAAAATAACGAATGTTTGAAAAACTAAAACACCACGAAGGCAACCACACAAAAACACACCAAGACCAAGCCCGCTTTGGCGGGAAGAGGAGACATTTTTAGGTTAGGATAATTTGTGACGGATAAAATTGTATAGTAGGCAACCAACAATACACGAATAATGTAAATAATAAAAATTTTGTTGTCATGGAGGTTGTTGTATGGGATCATGTACGACATACGTAACAATGTCATGGCTTGCTACGAGTTTTTTTTTAAACGAACACACATAAGATATTAAACACGTTCGGCTGAAACAAAAATTGACTAAATATTCTGTTATAAAAAAGTAACTATCATTCAAAAATGGTAAAAAGTCAAAAAATATGACTAAACAAGAGAAGCGGCAAATTAAGAAACGAGTTACCTTTAAGAGTGTGTAACAGTACATTAAAAAACGCGTTTTGAAAAGTCAACTTTGTGGTACGAATTCAAGTTTATAAAACGAGCGCAAAGCGCGAGTTTTTATATAGAATGAGTGCCACAATGACTTGAGAAACGAGGTCTTTATGCTATTTTTTCTACTTTGCGCGTTTTACGTGATTTTTAAGTAAAAAAGTTAATTATTCAATCTTTAGGAACTTTTGCGTTAATACGAGATAGTTGGTAATCGATGTTATGAAAGTGTCAAATCTTTTTTGAAGTGTTTTCAAATTTGTCCAAAATTCTGTTTAAGTAACTCACAAATGTTTCTTTTTTATCTACAATATCAGTTATGGATTGAATACTACAATTGGCATAAACACAGTAAAGAAAATCTACAAAAATATTGTAACAATAACAAATCAATTGCGATTTTCAGCAGCGCTAGCAAATCTTCTCATCTAGCAAATAACTTGTAAATCATCAAACGCTATGGGAGTTGTAAATCGCTAAAATAGTGGCTAAAAGCTGTTTCATTTTAAAGCTGTTGTAATCTCAAAATGAAAACTGAAGGTACCTCATTGTAACCGCCTCATTTCCACCCTATTTTCGAATGTTTTATAAGTTAATTGCGGCATACACAGAAAAACACCTTGGTGAGGTATACTGGTCATCAAGTGCAACAAAATTTATTCGAATAAAATTATTATAATCTCAACGCTGACATAATAAACGCTGAAATGTGACAAATGACGTTTATTCCAGCGAAGTCGTGTTACCAACCCAAAAATAAAAAATTGCACTAGTACTTTACGCACGCAATTTAGGTGCTGAATTGGCTAATACGACACCCAAATCGGTCTCTGACGACTAACTTACAGACGCAAAGTAGAAAAATATATTTTGGCTAATATTATTGTTGTTAAATAGAGATTTGGTCATAAATAACAGCTGATTGAGAAAATTTCAGGCAACATATAACATTCTAAATTCTTTTTTTTTTCTTTTTATCGAAATAGATTTTTGACTAATTAATTCTTAGAACGCAATTAATCATTTGCTTAATTTTCACTTTCGGTTTCAACATTGCTTTAATCAATGCCCTCATTTCCTCAAACAAAAGCGAAACGCTTTGAGGTCACTTCCTCTTAACCCCACAGACCCACAAAATCAAGCAATCTTATTTATTTCTTTCAAAATAAATCAGAAAACAAGGAAAATTACAAAATCGTGACATTTTTTTGAAAAACTGTATTTGTCTATAAAAAACAATTGAGCGCTTCTTACACTGTGGTGGAATAAACAGGATTATTTTAAACCAAATTCAGTAGATTTGCGCATGGCAGAATTGATGCGCACTACCGTATTTTGATATAAATGACGTTATAATCTGGTATTTTGTTTTCCTTATTATTGTTTTGTTCTAGATAATTTAATTCCGGCTGGTGTTTTAAGAAATAATTAGAAATTTATAATTGCAACGCAGAATTATTTTTTTGTAGACATTTGAAGAATAAAGAGAAATTACAGGAATCTGTTCTTATGCAATTTCTCACTTTTAATAAATGATAATAAGAATAATAATAATAAATGCTAAATAGAAAGTTAAAGTTAACATAAAAAGTACAGTTAGAAATTTTTTATATTGTTGTTGTTATCAAACTTTTATCAAAAAACCGTTAGACACAATTATACAATTTAAAAATTCGTACATTTAACAAAAAAAAATGAAAATATTTGTTACTTACCTAATATTTACAGAAAAAATTCTATGTAAAAAAATCACGTGATTAAGACGACGTAATAACTTAAAAAAAATAAGTTGAAAAATGACTCAAATAAATAAATAATGAGACCGCAAAATATGAAATAGTGTTTTATGGTAGGCAACCAAACATACAGGTTATAGATATAGAGAGTTGCCTCACGCATTTTTTTTCAAAATTAAATTGTCAAAAAATAATTGAAATAATAATAATATAAGAAAAACAGCAAAAACAAAAGAAAAAAAAAGAGAGCAAGAGGTTCTGGAAAATGTAAAATGAACAAAGTAAAAGACAAAAAAAAACCAAAGAAAGACGAAAAACGACGTAAAATGGAAAAACCATAACTGGACACCTACCGTAACAAGAAAGAAAAAAGAAGAAAAAAATATATTAGAAAGAGAGTAGAAACAACGATGAGAGGCCTACATAAAAGTTGAAAACAAGAAGACAAAGATAAACATTTTAAAGAGATAAATGAAGAATAGTACGTTGGGAAGAAGAAAAAGAAAAGCAAGTTCGCTGACGAGAAGACGAAAACGGATTCAAATAAATGATACAACCGAAAAAATGTGGTTGTGATTGAGGGGATAGAAAATTCCTTTTTTTTAAATTTGATTATGATAAAATTAGTTTTATTCCGAGAGAAAAAATTATGTCGAAAAATGATCATTAATAAATGAAGAAATAAAGGGAAAACATAAAACTATGACAAGAGAAAAAAATAGAAAGAAGAAAATGTAAAACAGAAAGCAAGAGAATAAAGGAAAAACCAAGGGAAAGAAGAAGAAAAAGCGATGATAAGAAGAAAAATATGAGTGAATACTACTGAGATAAACGAACAACAAGAAAAAGGCAAAAAATGACCGGGCTAAGAAAAACTACGGCGAGGGGAAGAGGACAGCATATAAGAAAAATAAAATAAAGTAAGAGAATTATGGAAAAAGTGTGTATCTGGTAGACAAGCAAATATACAGATCAAGGAAATAGACAGAGTTGCTAAATAGAGAAAAGAAGAGGAAAAACATCGCAGAGAAGAAAAAGAACTCGGAAAAAGGAAGACAAGAACATTGCAAACAAGAAAAAACAGTTAAATGTAACGGTACATAAAGAAAAAGACAAAAAGAGACTAATGAAACAAAAAAATATTGAAAAAGTGTGTTCAGTTCAATAGACGCATCCAAATATACAGATCAAAGAATAGAAAATTGTCTGGTTCTATTTTTGTTTAAGTTCAAATTGGCAACAAATAATTAAAAATTAAATTAAGACATCTCAATTTTGAGACTTGAAAAAGGGAGAGAACAATATAGTTTTATTTTGAGAGTTGTTAGAATTAATTGCGTTTTATCCCGATTAATAATAGAAGGGCTGATGATTTATAAACCCCTTCTCATTCCAAACATAAAAACGCTGCCAATAAAATGTACAAAAGCATTTAGATTTAGACATCAAATAGATAAATTTTCTAGGAATTTGGAACTTATACAAAAACTAGATAAGGATTTGTTATATCATTAAGACCCATCAAAATCTCTAATTAACATAGAGCTAAAAATAATTTTATAACTACAGCCGCACTTCATTTCTCAATAAAATAATTCGAAATAGTCGTTGAGATGCTTAGGAAGTGAAAGCTTTGTGTTTTAATTAGGTGCACTATCTTACCAAAAATCCTCCCTCCACTCATCCAATTAGTCCCGGTCCATTAATACCGATCTGTTAATTAGCGAATTTTTCACAAAGGCCCACCTCGGTGCCAATTATCCGCACCAAGATCGCATAGTGCTGGCAAACCCCGCCGAAGCAACACCCCGAAATGGACGTATGGGGTACTCTTGATATCACATCAGCGATAACACGCGATGATCTCAATAGTAGTTTTCGTCGTTCGAAAAAAATCGTAAGTATTTTCCCGCCGCAAATATTCAAAATGCCGCGACCGCGAAGTTATTTTAAGAATGCTTAGACAGTGTGGAACGTTACGTAAATAGTTGGTGAAAAAATGGATGTTAGTCCGGATGTTTGGGGGCAATTAGCTTTAGAAGCATCCCAGGTTTATCTAACCGATGGGACTGCAGCTAAAAGCCCCTTTGCGGGAACGGTAACACACACACTTAACAAACTTATATTTTGATTTCTTTTCTAGACTATTGAGAAACTACCAGATAAAGTCTTGCTACACATTTTTAGTTACTTGAGCCACAAAGAAATATGCCGGATGGCTAAAGTTTGTAAAAAGTGGAGAATGATAGCTTATGATACTCGGCTTTGGAAAAACGTGTCTCTTCGACCGGAAATTTCGGGACTTCATGTTGGGTCTTTAGAATCACTTTTGGCACTTATAAGTATCCGATTTGGACCGTCATTGAGATACATTGAGCTTCCAATTGAACTTATAACACATACTGTCTTACATGAACTGGCAAATAAATGCCCAAATTTGACCCACATGTTACTTGATTTTTCAACAGCTATGCAACTTCATGATTTCAGCGAATTACAAGCTTTCCCAACCAAATTGAGATATCTTTGTATCTGTCTATCTGAAGTTATATTCATGGAAGGTTTCATGCGAAAAATTTATAACTTTATCAATGGATTAGAAATTCTACATCTCATTGGAACATACGAAAAAGTCGAAGAAGAGGAAGAAGAAATCTATGAAGTTATAAACGTACATAAACTCAAATCAGCAACTCCAAATTTGAGAGTTATCAATCTTTACGGCATTAACTTTGTTGACGACAGTCACATTGATGCCTTCAGTTCTAACTGCATCCAGGTAACTCTCAAACTATATACTTTCAGTTTCCCTA
Organism: Tribolium confusum; assembly: GCA_029207805.1. NCBI lineage: Eukaryota > Metazoa > Arthropoda > Insecta > Coleoptera > Tenebrionidae > Tribolium > Tribolium confusum. Next base: position 24,675,655 of record JALGAY010000006.1, on the reverse strand, counting down.
ACTTTCTAAATTACAGCTCGAGTGTTTGGCGGTTAATTACTGTAACAAAGTTACAGGATCAACTCTTAAAACTCTTTTCCAAAGAAGCCGAAGACTCAAATGTCTCTTAATGAACGGAACAAGTAACTCTCACTTTCCCAAAACTTGAATTAACCCTCAAATTCTAGATTTACAAAGTGAGTACTTGTTGCAAGTCGAGTGGGAAAAGTGTTCTCTTCAAGAACTAGACATCACAGCAACTAATCTATCAACTGAAGCTCTTCAAGATATGTTAACCCGTCTTCCAGGACTTAGATTCTTAAGTGCTGGCCAAATTAACGGCTTTAATGATTCTGTTTTGAAGGCTTGGATGGAAGCTGGTAACCCGAGAAATTTGGTAACGTCCAAAAACTCTTTTCGGAGAAATAACTCAAGTTTAGGTTGCTTTAGATCTTGACAGTTCAGATAATTTGAGTGAGGATGCAATCTATAAATTCTTGTCCAAGTATGGAGCACAGTTATGGGGCCTTAGCTTGAGTGGAATGACCCATATTACGGATTCTTTATGGCAGACGGTGTTGCCAATCTTGGCAAATGCTAAGTATGTTTTATGCTATTTCAAGAAGTTTTTTTTTAATGCTAACTTATTCCTCTTAAATGCTAGTTGTTATTTTACTCTTATCTGTGCTAACATGTTACACTTACATGGTAAATTTTTATTCTTTAATGCTACTTTGTTATCGTCAATGCTAACGTGTTACCTTCAATGTTCCTTTTTAATTCTAGCTTGTTCTTCTTTAATCCTAGCTTGTTCCTCTTTAATTCTAGCTTGCTCCTCTTTAATTTTAGCTGATTCTTCTTCATTTCTAGCTGATTCTTCTATAATTCTAGCTTGCTATTCCTTTTTAAATCTAGCTTGTTCCTCTTTAATTATAGCTAATTCTTCTTCCAATCTAGTTGATTCCTCTTTAATTCTAGATGATTCATCTTCCTCATAGCTGATTTATCTTTAATTCTAGCTGATTCTTCTTCCAATCTAACTGATTCCTCTTTAAATCTAGCTTGTTCCTCTTTAATTCTAGCTTGTTCCTCTTTAATTCTAGCTTGTTCCTCTTTAATCGTAGCTGATTCTTCTTCAATTGTAGCTGATTCCTCTTTAATTTTAGCTGATTCCTCTTTAATTCTAGCTTGTTCTTCTTTAATTCTAGCTGATTCTTCTTCAAATATAGCTCATTCCTCTTTAATTCTAGATGATTCTTCTTCCTCATAGCTGAGTCCTCTTTAATTCTAGCGTGTTCCTATTTAATTCTAGGTGATTCTTCTTCAATTCTATCTGATTCCTCTTTAATTCAAGATGATTCTTCTTCCTCATAGCTTATTTCTCTTTAATTCTAGCTTGTTCCTCTTTAATTCTAGCTGATTCTTCTTCCAATCTAGCTAATTCCTCTTTAATTCTAGCTTGTTCCTCTTTAATCGTAGCTGCTTCTTCTTCAATTGTAGCTGATTCCTCTTTAATTCTAGCTTGTTTCTCTTTAGTTTTAGCTGATCCCTCTTTAATTCTAGCTTGTTCCTCTTTAGTTTTAGCTGATTCCTCTTTAAATCTAGCTTGTTGTTCCTCTTTAGGTCTAGCTTGTTTCTCTTTAGTTGTAGCTGATTCTTCTTCAAATATAGCTCATTCCTCTTTAATTCTAGATGATTCTTCTTCCTCATAGCTGAGTCCTCTTTAATTCTAACTGATTATTCTTCCAATCTAGCTGATTCTTAATTCTTGTTGATTTCTCTTTAATCCTGGCTGATTCCTCTTTAATTCTGGCTGATTCCTCTTTAATTCTGGCTGATTCCTCTTTAATTCTGGCTGAGTCCTCTTTAATTCTAGCTTGTTCCTCCTTAATTCTAGCTTGTTCCTCTTTAATTCTAGCTTGTTCCTCTTTAATTCTAGCTTGTTCCTCTTTAATTCTAGCTTGTTCCTCTTTAATTCTAGCTTGTTCCTCTTTAATTCTAGATGATTCTTCTTCCTCATACCTGATTTCTCTTTATTTCTAGCTTGTTCCTCTTTAATTCTAGCTTGTTCCTCTTTACTCGTAGCTGATTCTTCTTCAATTGTAGCTGATTCCTCTTTAATTCTAGCTTGTTATTCCTCTTTAAATCTAGCTTGTTCCTCTTTAATGCTAGCAGATCTTTCTTCAAATATATCTCATTCCTCTTTAATTCTAGATGATTCTTCTTCCTCATACCTGAGTCCTCTTTAATTCGAGCGTGTTCCTCTTTAATTCTAGGTGATTATTCTTCAATTCTAGCTGATTCCTCTTTAATTCTAGATGATTTTTCTTCCTCATAGCTGATTTCTCTTTAATTCTAGCTTGTTCCTCTTTAAACGTAGCTGATTCTTCTTCAATTGTAGCTGATCCCTCTTTAATTCTAGCTTGTTCCTCTTTAGTTTTAGCTGATTCCTCTTTAAATCTAGCTTGTTGTTCCTCTTTAGGTCTAGCTTGTTTCTCTTTAGTTGTAGCTGATTCTTCTTCAAATATAGCTCATTCCTCTTTAATTCTAGATGATTCTTTTTCCTTATAGCTGAGTCCTCTTTAATTCTAGCTTGTTCCTCTTTAATTCTAGCTTGTTCCTCTTTAATTCTAGCTTGTTCCTCTTTAATTCTAGATGATTCTTCTTCCTCATACCTGATTTCTCTTTATTTCTAGCTTGTTCCTCTTTAATTCTAGCTGATTCCTCTTAATTCTAGCTTGTTCCTCATTAATTCTAGCTTGTTCCTCTTTAATTCTAGATGATTCTTCTTCCTCATACCTGATTTCTCTTTATTTCTAGCTTGTTCCTCTTTAATTCTAGCTTGTTCCTCTTTATTCGTAGCTGATTCTTCTTCAATTGAAGCTGATTCCTCTTTAATTCTAGCTTGTTATTCCTCTTTAAATCTAGCTTGTTCCTCTTTAATTCTAGCAGATGCTTCTTCAAATATATCTCATTCCTCTTTAATTCTAGATGATTCTTCTTCCTCATAGCTGAGTCCTCTTTAATTCTAGCGTGTTCCTATTTAATTCTAGGTGATTCTTCTTCAATTCTAGCTGATTCCTCTTTAATTCTAGATGATTTTTCTTCCTCATAGCTGATTTCTCTTTAATTCTAGCTTGTTGATTCCTCTTTAATTCTAGCTTGTTGATTCCTCTTTAATTCTAGCTTGTTCCTCTTTAATCGTAGCTGATTCTTCTTCAATTGTAGCTGATTTTTAGTTTTAGCTGATTCCTCTTTAATTCTAGCTTGTTGTTCCTCTTTAATTGTAGTTGATTCTTCTTCAAATATATTTAATATATTCAAATAATTCCTCGTTAATTCTAGATGATTCTTCTTCCTTATAGCTGAGTCCTCTTTAATTCTAGCTTGTTCCTCTTTAATTCTAGATGATTCTTCTTCCTCATAGCTGATTTCTCTTTAATTCTAGCTTGTTCCTCTTTAATCGTAGCAAATTCTTCTTCAATTGTAGCTGATTCCTCTTTAATTCTAGCTTGTTATTCCTCTTTAAATCTAGCTTGTTCCTCTTTAATTCTAGCTGATCCTTCTTCAAATATAACTCATTCCTCTTTAATTCTAGATGATTCTTCTTCCTCATAGCTGAGTCCTCTTTAATTCTAACTGATTATTCTTCCAATCTAGCTGATTCTTAATTCTTGTTGATTTCTCTTTAATCCTGGCTGATTCCTCTTTAATTCTGGCTGATTCCTCTTTAATTCTGGCTGATTCCTCTTTAATTCTGGCTGATTCCTCTTTAATTCTGGCTGATTCCTCTTTAATTCTGGCTCATTAATTCTAGCTGATTCTTCTTCTTCAGTGCTAAGTTGTTACTCTTATGTTGTAGAATTTTGATTATGGGAACTCAGGAACGTTTAGGAGTGAATATTCTTGTGGACCAGTTGATGGATAGTATAGCCAGAAATTGTCTAAACGTGGAAAGATTGGAGCTAAGATGGGACCCTGACAATTTGAGATTTTCGGATAAAAGTCAAAAAGCTATAGACACTTTGAGAGTGAAATGTTTAAAATTGCGATGTCTTAGTTTGAGGTAACTACTGTGAAATATTGTCTTAAACTAACAGCTAATTTTTAGTGACGGCCGCTACTACGAAATAGTGAAAGCAAATTTCGAAAGAGCTGACCGTATGACAGTGGTCCGAACTTTAACAAATTGTCGAGTCTCAAACTATTACTTGTTGTCAAATTACAAGGATTTAGTATTCAATTGAAATAATGGTTGAGATCATAACTTAAAATAATTTTATTTTCTTCTATAATAAATTATAACAGTTTCAGGAGTGCTCCAGTGACTTAAGTGTTTTAATATAAAATTTTCATAAATAACAACGAAAAAGGTTGAAGGAAAGTTTGTTTAACATCTATTCTGTACAATTGATATTTACATTAAAATTTTTGCAAATTATACATAAGTACCTTTTTTCAACAATCAAAATGAATCACTTGGTTGTCACAAAAACCCCGCTAAATCACAGGAAATCATGGTTGGCAACCATAAGGTACCCCAGTGGGGTCAAGTGTCACACTTGACTCGTCAAAAGTCATAAAATATCTTACACTCCCTAAGATCACATCTTAAAATTATCACCTATCATAATTATTCTCTTCTTCTTGTTCTGTTGGCCTTCGTTCTACCCTTCTCTTCCTTTCTTCACAATCCATTCCATGTAAAATTTCATGGCACAAAGGACACCGGTCTTGGACATACAACCACTTCCTTAGACACACTCCATGGAAGAAATGTTTGCATTTGGTGATTTTCGCTGAACGCATTTCTTGATAACAAATGGCACAAACATCATCCAAACGTCTTAATTGTTCTTCTTCCGCTTCCGGGAGACTCTCAATTTTATTAACAGCAGTACGACGTTTCATAAAAACAGACCAACCAGCTTTGGCATCACACCAAATATTAAAGTAGGCATGAATACACATCATGACAGCACGGATTGCACTACCACTCTCAAATAACAAAATGAAAACACCATTAAAGAAGAGGAAAATACCAAAACAGAATTCAACAGTGTTTCCGAAGGCTTTGATGTAGTAAACGTAGTCATCCAAACGTTCCCAGAAGGTTTCCCGACGGGCATCTAACAGGAACAAGGAATAGATAGCTAACGAAACAAAAACTTTGACTATGACTTCTATACTGAAAGCAGAGACTGCTAAAAGCCAAGTCGAAGTGTCTTGTGTTGACCAGAGATAATACATAAGGAGTAAAGAGAGTACAACTAGAACAAGACAGACTAGCAAGGCATGTAAATGTCTTCTTAAAGAAGGATTATGTGACGCACTTAGACTCATCAAAAGCGGATTTACAACATTATGTACAAAATGTAAAATTGCAGTAAAAAGTAAACAAAAATTCCGACATAATCTCACAAAACGTTTTTCAGGATCAAGCCCGGTTAATCCAGTCTGCAAAGCTAGTATATAAAACACAATTGCAGAAACTGTACCAAAATTCTTATCATTTTCATCATCACTTAACAACAACCATTGGAAGAACCTTCCTATATAACTACACACATAAGACACTATACTTGTAATTCCCAAAACGGAAGTCAAAGTATCACACCCTGAGACAAGTAAATACTTCAATAACCGGAAATAAGGTGTATGTTCATCATCCAAGTCCCAATAACCGGAAGCAAAAAAAATTCCAGTATGTTCCAAAACCCGTAACATCCAAAACGTACGTAACACTTCCGGAACATTTAATCTCGTCCACTCATTTTCAACAAGTGCTGACATTCCAAAATTTGAAACAAAAGTCCTTGCATGAGTATATCCATTGTACAATGTTTGAATAATAGGCACAACTGATGACCACAAAACAAATTTAACAAGAGCCAAAGGCAACAAAGCAGAAAACACTGGCATATGATTAAGAACTGAAGAAGGCACCGGTAATACACTCAACATACTCGGCGCAAGAAATGCTAAAGGTAGAACTTTCTGAAGGGTTGAATACCTTGGCCCTAGGTGAATATTTACGAAAATAAACGAAAGAAAACATTGAAGAACGTAGTTTTGGAGAATTTGTAAGGTGATTCCTCCATTTTGTGTTAAGTATTCGACGTTTAACGAAAGAATACTATCAAGGATGCTGGAACCGTTTGGGAAAGTGTCTAACATAATCGAGACGGCTTTGATGGTGCTAGCGTTGCTCCAATAAGATACGAAGACGACGCCCACTGACATTATGTACATATATGCCACCATCAGGTGTTTTATGTTTAAAATGAAGAGGCATAACGCTGCTGCACATCCTGGAAAAAAAAAGATCAATAAGAAAAAGGTTGCTTTCTTATAAATAGGTTATTGATTTTGACACGGATGAGGAGGTGCAAGAGTTTAAAGAAAAATCTTTTCTCCAGTGATTGAATTAGTTTTAAAAATATTACACGAAACACACAAAATAAGTTCTACAATATTATATATCACCGCTATTAAATAAATTTCGATTTGTTAATTCTGTGTCATGAATTTAGAACATTTAATTATTAATATTCAAAGTAAACTGTATAATAATTAGTTATTTAATAAACAAGGATGTTAATGAAGGAGAGATTGTTAGTCGCTTATTGATATATTAATTGGTTGCAATATTTTCAGTTTAATCTTTTGAAAGTTTTCCTTTACCAAAATTTTTTATTGATTTTTCAACTATCCGATAGAGAGATTCTCAAATTTTTAAGGTTAATGCGAAAATTAATTAGGCGCCATATTTACGCCGTCATTAAAATTAGTTTGGTTTTAAATAGGACTTAATTGTTGTGTAAAAAAGTTATTTGTTTTTCAACTTCTAAATTTGTTTTACTACTACGTAATTTTAATACGATTTGTTAAGTAACTTTACGATGACAAACAGCAGGAGACTTTTTCAAATAATAGAGGACCTATACAAGGAAATTAAATTTTTTGTTGACATAAAACCGAATGCAGTGAATGGTTAAATAATAAAAAGTTACTCCTAATTATTATATATTTATCAGGAAGTGAAATATTCGTAATATTTATAAGAATGATGTAAGATTATTTTCTAATAATTAATAATTTGATGTGAAAAAAGTGATTTTTCGATGATAATTGACATTTTATTTTGACAAGTAAGTGGATGAATTTATCACAAATATATAAATTAAATTGTTTTTCAGTTCAAAAATTAAGTGCATTTAGGTGGCGATCCTTTACAAAATAGCAACACAAAATTTATTATCTAACAGTTCCCACAAGGGATTACGTAAAACAAAAAAATCTGATCCACATGCGGCTAGATAAAATAAAAAAATCAGTTATTAAAAAAATTTCAGAGTAAAGGTCTTACTACGTGACCATAAAAAATTGATTCACAACAAATTCTAAAATATAGAATCGGCTACATATTAAATAAAAAATTATATTAAATATTTAAGGAGAAAAAAAAACAAAATGCCTTTAGGTTTATGATAAAAACGACGTAAAAATAAAACTAAACAGTAAATTATGCATGCGCTTGATCAGCTGTTCGGCCATTTTATTTTTAAAACCAAGTAAAACAAGTTTAAGTCTGCTGTTAAATAAAATTGTTTTAAAACTTAAAAATTTATTTTTCTACTTTGCGTTAACAATAATGACAACTAAATTTTCATTATAGCACGCAAAACAGTAACTTTTTCATAGGTTATGTTGGCACCGTAAGCGTAAAAATCACGTCTACCGCCGAAAATATTTAAGCAAAATATCAGTTTATTAGCAAATCAGTTGAAAATCTTAATAAACTTTGACAAATGTCATTACTTCATTAGTGCCAACCAAATTTGTCAAAAATCCCAAGTTGTGATAATTCTTTAAACGAGACTTTTTGAATGCTTTTTTTGCAAAGCAAAGTACAAAAAATAGTACATTACACTCGTTTCATAAGACGACTTGTGACAATCTATTTGAGCACTCCTCGCTTCGCTCGTCGTGCTCAAAATTCATTCGTGTCACAATAATCGTCTTATGAAACACGTATAATAATGTACTATTAGGTGTGTGCATTTCAAAAACGTCATCATTAATTTAAAATGCATGAAAAAAAAATCCTTGAAAATGAATCAAAGTTCGTGTGGTATTAAGCAAGAGAATTTTGTACAATTTTTTTTTATACAAGTATTAGTTTCGCATTGATGGGTAACATTAAAAACGTAACCAAAACCTGACAACAATGTTATTTCTGAAGCAGATTGAGCTTAAGTTTTACTTGGTTTTACTTCAAAACAATCGACAGCTGATCACGTGCAGGCAATATACCATTTAAGATCTATTTTACATTGTTTTGACTAAAGTCAGATTCAAATTTGGTCGCAAAAAAATTTAATTTAATGTCACCGTTTCCAGTAATTTGCAATTTAATTTTCAAGATTCAAAATAATATTCTACAATAAGTTTGTTTTTGTTTATATCGGCGCTTATGATTTAAATACAGTGCTCAACAATTGTAATGGAACATCTTAAAATTATGTCTTGTACAATTCCTAAAAAAATGTATTAATCGGAATCACTAATTTTTTTCTGGATAGATCATTTCTTATACTTTAAAATATTTAAATTTGTTGTTTAAGTTATATAGGGTGTCAAAGACACTTTAACAAAAAATTTTTTTGGATTTCTTTAATGGGCCCTAGAAGAGTGCCCTCGATACAGTTTTACAGATTCTGAGCTATACTTATAAATTAAAGCAATAATCCAAAAAAAACTGTTTTTCCGCTTTAAGCAATAATTTTTGTTAATTAATGTATAATTTTACCTCTTTTTGGCTTATTCTAGAGATAAATGGCGAAACTTGAATTTCGGAAGGAAACGGTAGACGTACTCTTAACATTTTGTGTAGAAAAAAATTCCGAAGATGATAAAAGAAGGATAAAAATTTAAACGTGTATTTAGATACATAACTTGTTTTTGTATCTCAACATCCTTGTAGCATTACTTTACTTAGTACTGGTTGGTGATTAGATCCAATTCTTAAAAGCATATTTAAATTTAAAAATTGACCATTTTTGGGAGGCTTTTAATACACAAAATCTTAGACGTATGTCTACCATTCTTTCCAGAATTCAAGTTTAAATTTTTACCTTTAGAATAAGCCAAAAAAGGAAAAAAATACACCAATTAACAAAATTATTGCTTATATAGAGCAAAAAACAGTTTTTTTGGATTTTAGCCTTAATTTATAAACTTAGCGCAAAATCTGCAAAACCGTTTCGAAGATTTGGTAAGACGCTCTTTCGAAACCCATTAACAAAATTCAATTTTTTTTTTTTTTTTTGTTAAAATTGGAGCAGTCGGAACTTTTCGTTTTGTGCAGGGTCAATCTTTGACACCCTATACAACTTAAATTACAAATTTACAAAAAACGCTCTATTAAATAGGGCTGAGCGATACCTGTCTTTAGGTATCGGGTATCGATACCTGCAAACTATCGATACTTGCCAAAGTATCGAGGTATCGGAGATATCGTGGTATCGGAAGTATCAAGTGGCGATAAATAAATATCGCATCAAATAGCTTGTGAATTTGTTTGTTTTCATCAAAATAGCTTGTGTTTCTAACACCCAAAGCACTCTGAATAGGATATTCATTTATAGTCACTCTTTATCAAGGTATCGCAGGCATCGAAGTATCGGAGATATCGGAAGTATCGAGGTATCGAAGTATTGGATATATCGAGGTATCGGAAGTATCGATACTTCGATACCTGATTGCAGACGGTATCGGTGTACGATACCTGAGCAAGTATATACCTTCTGTAATTATCGATACTTTTCCCAGCCCTGCTATTAAGCATCTTAAAGTATAAGAAGTGAGCTACCCAGACAAAACAAGATCTTCTCAATTAATAAATTTTTGCAGGAGTTACGAGACTTTAAACTTTGTTAAAATTTTAAGGTGTTCCATTCAATTGTTGAGCACTGTATTTAAATTTTCAATCAGTTTAAATTTATAATATTAATATCACGATTTTTTTTAAATAATGTTTAACTCTAGTTTAGGTTGATATTTATTAAAATTTATGAAAAGAAAAAATTATTTCTCAATGTTGTTTAATAAGACAAACCCCAAAATCATTCCCGCTTCTTATTACCCACGATTTTGGACAAAAAATACTGACAAAGACTACCAACTTAAAAGAAAAAAAATCCTGTCGTAAAAAAGAAAAACAATCAGTTATTAATTCTACAATTGAATAATAATTTCCCAAAACATAAATATTTAGAAAAAACATAAATGTCATCAAAATCCTTATCTAGGTTCTGTAAAACTACAAACTCACATTACTTTTATTATTTCTTATCTTAGACTTTGATATAATCAAAACAATTGTGACCTAGAACCGGGTCAAATAATTAATTTGTTTTGAATTTTTTTTATATAATTCTATGAATACTAGACGTAATAATAAAGAGTTCTATTTCTACTATCATACCTTAAATATTCCAAAAAAACTTCTTTAAAAAAATTCCAAGTTTTCTTGTATCAATGACAGATAATGAAATCATTCATAACACTAATATTTATTAAAAAATAAAAAAAATTGCGGAAGAGAGTTTAATGTCCTGAGACAAAAGTGGTCAAAGGGTCATGTGATAACGTTATTTTTAGGTAAAAATAAATTTTGTAGGAGCTGTAGGTACAGGGATATGGTAATTTAAAATTGACATTGCATGTAACCTGAAGGATACGTTTAATTATTGTTCTGTGAATTTTTTATCACACTAAATCGATTTTTTGTCGTTATTTATCGAAGTTACATAATTTAAAATAAAATTTTAGTCGTGTAATATCAGGAATTCATTGAAAATGGATGTGACAGATGAGTATTGAAATTTTTAAAGCAATGAATCAGCAAAATAATAACAACTAATGATAACTTGCAAATATGATGTTAATGACAGTGAAAAACAATCCCAAAATTCTCTCCAGTAAATTTCGTCGTTATCTTATGTAAATGACCAAACTGGACTCTTGGAACTGTGAGATTGTTGTCCTTTGAGCCCAACTAAGAGATACTAACCTAAGGTACTCAGCAGCAGTCTGACAAAAGACACGAATATGAATTTATACAAAATTGGATCGTAGCCAATTGTTGTTGAATTCGTGTTGTATGTTTCTTCGAATTTATCATATCTTTCTTGAAAATTGGACAGATCGTGTTCGGTCAATTCTTCCAGACCAATTCCAAATTTAAGGATTTCATCGATTACGAATAATGGGGGCACCCGTAACACTACTTCAACTAAACCTAAGATTCTTGAACGGAACGACATTTCATTGCAAGGAATCGCTGCAATTCACAGCAATTTTATTTACTTTTTACGTGAAAACTTTGTGACAAGTGTCACTTGGTTGACTTTATACTTTCATTTACCGGTATTACAGGAATCTACACCAACTTACAAAAAAAATCAACAAGGAAACGCAGTTTTTGGATCAAATACAAAAAGGCACAATTATGCAAATTCATGTCTGGATTTGTTATAAAAAAACTATTTTGAAATATTTTACGTAACTGAATAACACAGTTTTCTCGAGTTTGTTGTGCGAGCTTTAGCCGCTCAGTGGCAGGTGGCGCCACATCTCCAAATTTGGAAAATTTCAGAATTTTGGCGCGAATTTTTGATTCGTAAATCAGTAATATGAACTGTACTAAATTATGCGAGTGATGATAAGTGATCCACTCTTAAATCATTTTGAATATTAAGCGTTTTCAAGCGCAATAAAAAACAAATTGAGTATTTAGCATTTATTTTAATGAGAACTAACATTAGACCAAATCTGCACATATTTCAGTGACAACCTGTTAATAAAAAAAATGCTACAATACATCGTGTCTCGTACCAACCAAAACAACTTTTTTTTTAAAAATTTCTACTTCAAAAACTATTAACATTTAGTATTATTTTTAAGAAGAATCTTTTAAATTTTAAAATTACTTTTAAAAACACTCTATACATATAAAAGGAATAAGAAGGTAAAAAAAATGAAAATGTTAAATATTTTGTAATTAGTTATTATTATTATTATTATTATTATTATTATTATTATTATTATTATTATTATTATTATTAA